>JAGPOW010000261.1:220384229-220413814 GCA_030014935.1 Caiman crocodilus | reverse complement strand
TCTTGGGCCCCCAAACCCCCTCCCACAAACCCACAGCCCCCCACACCCACTCCAACCATACAAAGTACCTGCATAATTTTGAGTTTTTCTGCACATAATTTTGAGTTATTAGCTGTGCAATTCAAACTATGATTAATTGCAACCAACTTTTTAGTTGCACAACTAATCACTGTCAGATTTTTTTTCATAGTTTGACAGCCCTATTTATGTGTTTTTATTGGCAATTTTGATAGGATGGGTAGCCACAATTAAACCATGATTTGTGTCTGCACTAAAGGTTAGACCCTCTCACCTGCAGTTGTCACTGAGGTCAAAAGACATAAAAAATGCTGAGCTGATTCAGACTGTTTTGTCAAAAAAGTATAGCATTGAAGCCAATGCTAGTCATGCATTTCAGCTCTTGTTATATTGATGCTTATGAACCTGGCCTCTTAAGTAACCTATTGAGAACATTTGAATTGCATGGGTCAGGATTGATGGCACCCTTCCATTTTTAAACTACTTCAGTTGTGTGGGTGGGGCCCATACAACTAAATTCAAAACAGTTATATATAATGAATAATTCTTCAATCAAATCATGTTAATACAAATAAACTATGACCAAATGTAGCAAAACATTCCATATGGCCCTAAAATTTGGCCCTAAAATAATATTTGGAAAGCCTTTGACTCTATTAGCAAACCCAATGGAAAAACTAAAAAACCACATGATTCTTATGCCAATCACACACAAGGAATGCATTTATAGTGGGATAGTTTTCCTAGAGAGTGTTTGATTTTTCCAGGGGTGTGCTCATACCTTAGATATGTTTGTGCACTAGAATCGTAACTAATTTGATCACTAGACAAAAGTAAAGCTGCATCTAAAGAATAGAGACATTAAAATGAAATATGAATAAAGAGGAAAAATCCCAGAAATTTGGAAGGAAATGGATTTGATCAAGCTTGCAATGCACATCAAAAGGAAAAGCTTAGTACTGAAACACATAAGAAAAAATAGCTGAAGCCTGTTCCTAGTATTTGTTGGAGAATTAACAGCCTTTCAGTTGCCTCCCTCTTGAGTAGGCAGAAAATCAGATGTTTTATTCTTACTAGGTACATTTTCTTTACATGTAGAATTGCTATGTAAATAAGAAACAAATATATAACAGCATTTAAAATGGGACATTTGTAGTTTGTCCCATTAATGTTGTTAACTTATATAATATTGTAAACTTACACAACACTTTCCAAATAAATAAGGTGCATTGCCTGCCACAAACAGTCCAGTTATAAAGTTCATATGTTTTATGTAGTTCAGTCTTGTCTGTGATCCCATAGATAGCACATAGTTGCCAAGATAACCAGTGTTACTGTAATAAATATATAACCATTCTGGTGAAATGAGAACATTATACTACCTATGCCTTTTTTTTTTTTAACCACACAGTCACAAGTCTGGATGCCTTGAAATTGCAGCTGAGGCACCTGAACTTATGTATTTATTATTTACCTCTTATCTTTCTTTGACAGTCTCATGTTCTATCTTTATCCATCGTGCAGCCTGATTCCGAGAGGTGCAGTAATGACATGCCATTCTATTCACACCCACAGGACATTTGTATGTGAAGGCAAAGTAGAAACAGATGTTTGAAATGAGTTAGAAGTGCCTGCCAGGGCACTAAATCTTTCTCAATTCATTGTTGAAAATGAAATTCATGAATGCAGCAGGAAAGAGGACACCACTGAGACTTCTTACTCATGTTGAATCAGGCTGTCTTACAATTCCAAAATTATCTCACCTCTGTCTTGGTTAATGGAAAAAGAACATTGACCTTCAATTTCTTATTTTCTAATTTATTTAATTGTTTTCCTATTTACTGTTTCAATAGAAGCAAATTGTCAACTGTTGGTGCCTATATTCTGTCTAAACAAAACATGTATTGTAACAGGGACCCCTAACCCTTATTACTGAGTGTAGGGTGAAAGTTGGAGTGAGATGGACAGCAGAGTCGTAAGCTTGCTAGTAGAGAGTAGGCTGCAGGGGTAGACCACAAGGAGCTGAGCAGTAAGCATGCCAATTGGGAAGGAGAAATGTTTGTGTCCCATTAGGGAGGGAGCAGTAAACTGCTAATTAGTAAAGGAGTAACCTGTGAGTCCCATTGGGGGCAAGGAGGCAGGGAGGGGGTGAAGAGTGAGTGCTGGGGTGGAGCCAGGTAGAGGATTTAAACAGAACTCCTAGGGTATGTGTAGATGAAACAGGGGCCCTAAATTAAAGTGGCATATTTTTAAAAAAATAATGCTTCAGTTTAGGGCCAAGTAAACCCCTGTGTTGGGGGGGGGTTTACTGGCAGCAGGGAGTGGAGGTAAGCTGCCAACAGGTGGAGTGGTCCCTGGGCTGCGGTGGGGAGGGGACTGGTGCTTCTCTCTGTGGCTGTGGCAGTCCCCATTTCCCCTCCCCCCCCCCAGCAGGCACCTGGTTCAAACAACCCCAGTCGGGTATGTCTAGCCTCTTCTTAAAGACCCCCCAAGGTAAGGGAGATTACCACCTCTCTTAGAAGGCCATTCTAGATTTTGGTAACTCTTACCACAAAGAAGTTTTTCCTGATGTCTAACCTAAATCTGCTCTCCATCAGTTTGGGGCCATTGTTCATAGTTATTCCAAAGTGTGCCCTGGTAAACACAGATCTCCTATTCCTTGCTGTCCCCCCAGAATGAATTCGTAGGTGGCTACAAAGTTACCTTTCAGCCTCTGCAAGAGAAGACTGAGGAGATCCCGGGTCCTCAATCTGTCTTTGTAGGACTTTGCCTGCAGGCCCCAAACCATACAAGTGGCCCTTCTCTGAACCCTCTTGAGATTGTCCACATCCCTCTTGAAGTGTGGCGCCAAAAACTGGATGGAGTACTCCAAATGCAGCCTGACCAATGCTGCATAAAGGGGAAGTATCAGCTCCTTGGACCTGTTTGTCATGAACCTGCTAATACATGATAAAGTGCGGTTAGCTTTACTGATCACTTTGTCCCATTGATGACTCATGTTCATCTTGGAGTCAACAGTGATTCCAAGATCCCTTTCTGCTGCTGTGCCTTACAGGACTTGGTCCCAACTACAGGGGATGAGTTGGTAGGGAATCTACTGACACAAGGTAACCTAGGGAATGGTGACCATTGCTTGATTGAATTCACTATCCAGCATAGGGTGGGAAAGATAACCAGTAGGGCAGAAGTGCTAGACCTCAGAAAGGCTAACTTCAGGGTACTTAGGATATTAGTGAGGCACTGAAGAACAGGAGAATTGTTGAGATGGGAGTCTAGGAAGAGTGGTCATTTCTACAGGGAGCAGTCCTATGGGCACAGAAGGAGACAATGTCCTTGCACAGGAAAGGGGGCAAAGGGGCCACAAAACCCTCATGGCTGAACAGGAACAGGAAACCCTCATGGCTTTCCATATCTTGGAAAGCCTTGGTGCAAAAAAGAGAGGGTGTATAAGCTGTGGAAGCAAGGGGTAGCTACCAAGGTGGAGTATACCTACTTGGCCAACACTTGCAGGGAAGCAGTAAGAAAGACCAAAACAGAAATGGAACATAGGCTGACAACAAAAAGTCCTCCTTCGGGTATATAGGAAGCAAAAAGAATGTGCAGGAGCAATATATATCTTCTGTAATCAAAATGGGATCAGAGGAGGAGCAAATTGAAGTATTGTGGGCCAGAATACAAGGGGGTTGGGATGAAAGGGACTTGGTAATAGGGGGTCTACTACAGGCTCCCACATCTGGAGGAGGAGTTGGGCCTGGATGCTATACGGTCAAGGGACATGGTTGTTATGAGTGACCTAGATTACCCAGACATCTGCTGGGAGTAGTTGGCTAGATCCAACTGTTCATGTAGGTTCTTAATCTGCATGCAGGACCTTTACCTAACGCAGAAGCAATATGATCCCACTAGGGGCCTCAAGCAGGGCACACATGGGGCAGGTGAGGAGATTTCTGGCTCCCTTGCCACCTCCAGGCCCCAGAGGTCCCACCAGACAACCCCTGCAAAAGGGGGCAGGGTGCCACCGACCCATCCAAGGGCCCTGTCCGGGTAGAGGCCTCAGCAGAACCCCAGATAGGAGGCAATGCCAGGGCAGGGTCCCTGACTGCACACCATGTCATAACCTCCATTGACTCTTCCTCTTTCTTACTTAGCTGAGATCTGTGTCCAAAGCTGCTGCCTCTTAGAATTCTGGCCCCTCCCGTGTGTAACTCCCGTACAAATTCTGGTGCACCCCTGAAGACAGCGCCTGTTTGCTTAGCCTGTTCATACAGCTCAGGAGCACAGCTCCCTCCCAGCACCACTGTATGGGGACGGGAGGGTGGAAAAACCCTTCCTGACCCCTACAGCTGGCCTCGCTGTTCACCCCTCCCCCACTCGCTCCCTTTTACCATGTACTTGCTTTCTCATCTACCAGAGATACACTGCTCTAGTGCTGTATTCAGCAGGAGCTGAGGGCTCACGTGTGCTGCCATGTGTGCCTCCTTCAGCATCTGGGCTTGGCTGGTGTGGATTCGAATTTCCCACTGCTACTAATGGCTGTTCAGCTGTTCTGCGCAGGCGTGGCTTGCCCTGTGCTTGTGCAGAAGAGTCTGCCAGCAGCCCCTCCCCCTCCCTCTATGGTTCAGTTGTCCCCCTGGCTATCCCTCTTCTGTGCTTGCTCCCATCTAAACTCTAGCTCACCCCTGAAGAGCGCTCCTCTTTGCTCAACCTGTTTGCATGGCTTGGGAGTGTGGCTCCCTCTTCGTGCCACTATATGGGGACAGGAGGGTAGAAAAACTCTTCCCAGTCCCCTACAGCTGGCCATGCTCTTCACCCCTCCACCACTCTCTCCCTTTTACCTTGTAATTGCTTCCTCATTTACACACATTTCTTCTACACACAGCCCTAGAATGCAGAGGCAGGCACTTGCCAACAAAACCAACATGCACTTAAATCTCTTCTAGGTACTGTGACAGGAAACAAAAACAAATAAAAATAAAATAAACCTCTCTGCCCCATTATGGAGCTTCTGGGTATTTCCAGGATCCAACAGGGAATCCTGCCCTCACCCCGGCACCCCTCCAACCTGGGGGTAAATCTTATTCTCTGAGCCCCTCCCCTTCTGGCTAGTCAGGCCTATTGTCTAGCCTGAGTCCAGGAGTTACTTATTAGCAAGGAATCCTGGTTTTCTCTGACTAAAAAAAATCCCCAAGTTTTGGATTTAAAAATGTAACCCAAAATCCCCATTTTTTTTCTGTGACAAAAATGAAACACCACAATTTTATTGATGTATCTATATAGTAGTGTTTCACTTTAATCAAGGAAAAATGTGGATTTGGAGTCACTTTTTTTAAAATCCAAAAATTGGGGTTTTGGGGGGGAGGGGTTGTTTGTTTGGTTTTTTTAATCAGAGAAAACCAGGATCCTTGCTTATTAGACACTGCAGCCCTACCAGCTGCCTGCCCTTTGGCTGCACTCCCTTCGGCTTTCAGCCACTCCCCAGGGCAGAGCTGCTGGCCATTGCAGGTGCCTTATCCCTTCTTCTTTGCCTGGGGTTTCTTCCTGGAGGCTCTGCAGCTGTTTTTCTCCTTCCTTGAGTTCTCTTTTCTCTGAGCCACAGAGATCTTACTCTTAAAGGGCTCTTGCTGGTCCTACTGTCTTTATAGTCTTCCCCCAGTACAAAGGGGCAAGGGTTCCCTGTTAAAGGCTGCTATAGCAGAAGAAGCTTCTTCCTGCAAAAGGGGATTTGTGTCTGATAGGAACTGCTGTTGGAGGGAGCAAGGCCACAACAATTAGTTCCAAATCAGCTCCTGTTCTCCTAAGGATTCTCTGCCCCAGAAGGATTAATTTCCTTTTGGCATTGATCTACAGGTTGATTCCAACCAAAGTTTCAACAGTAAGTAATTAATAGTAATCCTACTCAACAACGAGGAAGGGTGAACAACAACAGCTATATTACAATACAACCAGGGAACAATAAACAATAACCAAGTACAATGGAAACAACAATAAATCAGTAGCCAACAAATGAGAAGAACACCAAAAATTCCTGTAGCTGGTATTAGAGAGCAATGTTTCCTCCTCACATTTATCGCAGCTGACAAGCAGCCTCTCACTCACTCCATACACTCAGGAATATTGGCCTCATGGGCCCTCACCTGATGCACCATACACCACACACACTGAGGGGAGTGACCACTTGGTCCACACCACTCAGACACATGCCAATTGATCACTCTGTCCCTAGCACAAATGAGCAAGACACTTGCACACACTGGGTATGGTGACTCCTCCTTAGGTCGGTGCCCACAGGACAACCACACCAACAGTACACTCTCACAGTCAATCACAATGAGGTATAGACTGCCTGGGTCCTCCCTCACACTGATCCACTCAATTGCACATTGATCATCTACCCTGCTGAGGACACACGCACCCACACAAAGTTGTGACTTGCGTAGCTGGAAGACAAGGACCTGGCCCTTCTCAGTCCTGTCCCTTTTATTCTCTTAGTGACAGACAGCTGTCACTCATGCTCAGGGTTCAGCTTGCACTTTGACTTTTGGGAGGATCTGCAAAAAAAATGGGGCTGCCAATCACAATGACCTAATAAAATCAGGGACCCTGCAAGTTATGACTTTCAAATCTTACAGGGGGGTTCTTGTCTCTTATGGGGGGACTGAGCCCCCCATCAAGCTCCCCTATAATTAAACCCTGCTCACTCTCACAACCAATCAAAATGTGCATGGGTTTCAGTCACCTCTGCACTCCTCACTTTCCTTCTGCACACAGCACTTAATTCATCAGGCAGCTCTTACCTCAGGTAAATTTCCTGCCTAAAGTATATGATGTAACTATGTACACTGTGCATGCTCTGTATATACAGTAGGTCAGTGACATCTCTGAGGTAGAAAGCTCAGATGCTCTGGAACCACCACACCCCTAGTCAACCCATGCTTGCTTCGGAGGGAATGAAGGTTAGGAATCCATTTTCAGCACAGCCAGCTAGTTTAAAGTCACCAACCAACCAGAGAATCCAGCCCCAAATTTTTTTCATACCTGTAAAATATTAGGTTTTCTTTTTCTTGCTCTTCTTGCCGATACTAGAAAGGTGCATTCACAGGAATGAGAGTCCTAGGTGTTGCCAGTAGGAACAGGGAAGTGATTCTTCCCCTGTATTCAGCACTGGTGAGAACTGCATTTGCAGTACTGTGTTCAGTTTTGGGCACCCCACTACAGAAAGGATGTGTAGAAATTGGAAAGCATCTAGTGCAGAGCAACAAAAATGGTGAGGGGGCTGGGGCATATCACTTGAGGAGAGGATGAGGGAACTGGACTTATTTAGTCCAGAAAAGATAAGACTGAGGGGGATCTTAATAGCAGCCTTCAAGTACCTGAAGGAGGGTTCGAGAAAGGATGGAGCTAGACTGTTCTCAGTGGTGGCAGATGACAGAACAAGGAGCAACAGTCTCAAGTTGCAGGAAGGGAAGCTTGGGTTGGATATTAGGATGAATTTTCTCACTAGGAGGGTAGTAAAACACTGGAATAAGTTACCCAAAGGGGTGGTAGAAGCTCTATCCTTGGAGGTTTTCAAGACCCAGCTAGACAAAGCCTTGGCTGGGATGACCTAGTTGGGGATGGTCCTGCTTTGACCAGGGGGTTGGACTAGATGACTTCCTGAGGCCCCTTCTAACTCTAATTTTCTATAATTGTCCAAGTTAATTCGCACATTAATGATGCCTGTTATGAAGGCATTGAACAGCAGCCTTGGCTTTGTCTAGCTAGGTCTTGAAAACCTCCAAGGATAGAGCTTCTACCACCCCTTTGAGATGTTACCTGACCAAAAGGAGCCTTTAGTTCAAAGGTTTCAGTTATAAAGCTTCAAGCTGTGGAAAAGCACCTTTTAAAAAGTGTATATAAATCTGGCTAGGGTATATCAAGAAAGGTATTAGTAACATTAAGGCAAAACAATAAGAAATAACTTGATTGCATTGGACAAAACAATATTAGTGAATGTTTTGCTGACTTGAGCTTCTTTCTTTCTCCAGTAAAATCATGGCCCCATTGACTCTAACAGTCCAGAATCAGATCCTTAAACTGCAAACAAGGTAAGATTTGGATGCCTGGCTTCTAGGATGGTGGTGCTCAACCTCTGACCTGTGGGACAGATATAGACTGCAAAGCCATATCACCTGGGTTTTGATGGGGGAGCAGTGGCAGCATTAATTGCCGCTCTCTTGCTGCTAAATATCTAGACCCTGGGACTTCCTGCATCCTAGGTGACATGGCTAGATCATGCCAGTACAGAGGGGCTGATGTGTGGGATCATTCCACCACCAGATCCAGTGCCCAGGAGCAGGCTGGAACATAGTCAAATCCAGCATGTAGGGTTGGACTGCCACAAACCTGGATTGGGATGTAGGGTTGGACTGCCACAAGCCTGTAGACTGGGCCTGTGCCCCTTGGCCATTTTATGGGACTGGAAAATTTGTGTGTCACTTCTCTAGAAAAACTGAGATTCTGATCTCAACTATCCGTGACCGCTGTGTGAATCCTATTGACTTTACTAGGTGAATAAAGCAACTTGGATTTGGTCCAGTGTGTATCATTATATAAGGACTTTAAAGACTTGTTACATTAATTTACATTTAACCTAAAACAATGCTTTGGAAGATTACTATTTTTAATGATCTTGTATCTAAATTTTGTCTGGAAGCGAAGAAAGAAAGAGGAAATTGGAAGAATACATAACATATTGCCCATCTCTTTAAAATAATTCTATGTTTTAATAGTATGTGCATTTAATTTTTATGTGATATATTATATGCAATAGGGGCTTTGCAGACCACAGTTTGGTCAAAATAAGCAATGATAAGTAGCTTGTTGAATGCATGACCTCTCTCCCCATTTTCTTTTATTACAATCTTTCTTGATGAGAGAGGAGTATAGTGTTCCTCAAGAAATTTTAAGGCATGAAAGTGGTCTGCTGATTTGAGAAACATGTGAACTGCTGGACTAGGTAATACATTTATAGACAAGATCTGTTTTACTAAAGTGTATGAAAGTTCTCATTCCACAGGGGGAATGTGCTGTAAAATTCGATTTTAATGAAGCATTTAATTTGGCACTTAGTTATTATCCCTACAGCACATTTTCTTAAGTGGTACTGCTATCTTTTGTCTTAAATGAGAGCTTTGGGTGCTCAGAACTTTGTATATACCTAGGAATTTTCAATGGCAAAGTCTTTTAAAATGTTTTATCAGTCTTTTATCTTTATCAGTCTTTTATGTTTTATCAGTCTTTTAAAATGTTTTTTTAAAAAAGAAATAGTTCATACTCTAACTTGTAAAATCCTTTAAAGGCTAAATTTTCAAAAATAAGTAAATTGAGTCAAACTGAAAGCTTCTGGTGGCTTACAGCTCTCATTCAGTTTAAGTGCAATTGTAAATTGTCCTCATCTGAAGATATTCTTCTGAAGGTCTGAAAATAGGCTGTGCCTATATAAGATGTGTTTGGACAATGTGCATGTAAGAATAAAACTGTATAGGGGGAAAAAAGGGTATTACTTTAGTAAGTACTTCAGAGTACAAGTATTCTTACCATTTAAGTCTATCCTTATGTGCTTGCATGCGTTTGGCATGCGTTTGGCATGACTGCTTGATGGCTTAGATGCAGTTATTTTATTGTCACAGTTAACACCTTGGAGGCAGGAGGCACCTCTATTATCTCGCAAAAATCCAGCATCCTAATTGGTATATGTTGATAATCTTAGCACAGAAATGCAGGATTGAATGCACAAGAGGTTTGAATTAATTTCTCAACAAAAATCGTGTCTCCAGAACAAGACTGAAACATCAAAGGAAAGTGTAAAGAAACTTGAACTACTGCCATTTGATATGTCTTTATATATAAAAATGTTTCATTCCTATAGTACTGAAATTTAGTTACTTTGGACCACAATAACAGCCTAGCACAGATATGGATTCCTGTAATTGGAACCTTTTGTAAACATTCCTTGTCCCGTTTCTGTAGCATGAATCAGGTTTAAACATTCTATATTTTGGAATAGTCATCTGAAATGATTTATCAATGGCACATCCTGTTGCTCCTAGACTATGAATTCAGCAAAACTAAATCCAGATCTCAAGATTCATGTGTTTTTTCCATTCCTTGGTCACCTATTTACAAATTACTTATTTGTCATAAATCAAAAATAAGAATTTAATAGGCAGATATCATGTTGAAAGTGCAGTCTTTACTTCTGTGCACTACTAGCATCATATTAAAAACAATAAGAAGCTCTATTATAAGGGTGGGAGGAAAAGTCTTCTTTATGATGAAAGGATGGCAAGTACACAATTAACACACTTACTGCCAATAGAGTGATTGTGGGAATCTATCTAACTTTAAAACATTTCTTTGGAAATAAGGCTCTGTACTAAATCAAGACCATGATCTCTGACTATTCAGAGCTCCTTCTTTAGTTTGCATACTGTACTTATTTGCTTGGATATCTTACCTTCTAACCTCTGTGTGAGGAAAAATTCAGTTTTGCATGGTCACTAAATAGTGTGCTCAGATTTCATGCAATGACTATAAGACTACCTATTTACATTTGGAAGAAAAATTTTCTTAGCAAGCTTTTAGGTTTAAAAACCTTTCATCAGGCTGAGGAAGCCTCTGCAATTGGTGTGTGCTCTTCCTGGATGGAATGAATTGTAAAGAAGCCAGAGGCTGGGCTGGTATGTAAGCAAGACAGGCAGTCAGTAAAGATGTGAATTGAGGAGTAAGCAAATGAGACAGGATGGTGGTGGGAAGTGGGTGGAAGTAAAGGAGGATCACAGCATTCACGAAGCTGCCTACTACCTAGAGGGATGTAGAAAAAACATTAGAAGTACTATGTCCGAAACGCCAGATCTTTCCAAATCTCTGCAAATCGATTCGGAGACTTCCGATTCGATTCAAAGAGATTAAAGGGGCCTCCAATTTCAATTAGGATTCAAAGATTCAGCCACCGAACTGGGCCAAATCTCTGCCGAATCAAATCGAGGACCAAAGCTTCATAAAGCTCTAATTTAAACCTGAAACATTACAATGTAGCCACAGTTTGTCATAACCTGAATTAGGGATCTGTAACCAAAACCGTATGGCTGCCACCTTTCCTGCTTTCAAGCATAGTCTGGTAGTCATAGAGAATTGGGGTCCTCCTCCTGAGCCAGGGTACTGAAAAACTCTTAAGTAAGAGTTTGAAAAATAGCAGCTAATCATCCATTGAGAAACTTTGGAGCAAATACACATTGCCTTATTTTCTGTTCTGCCTTTGGGATTCCTTGGATGACCTCAGATAAGAGAGAATCTGTATTTCTTTGGTGTTGCTTGCTGGTATTGTTAAGGATGGGGATGCCGCTGGGGGTTGTGTTACTGGTCCTATGGCAGTAACAGTAGATGTTCTTTAATCTAAAGAGGCAGCTTTGTCCAAGTCTAAGGAAAGCTGTATCCCAGGTGAAAGTTCAGTCTTCTCTCCTGTAGGAAAAATGTTGGAAGGTCTTGGTTTCATCATGATGCTGAATGGGGGTGGGTGGGTGGGGAATGGCAAAACCTTTGGTCAGACAAGAAAGGCATTTCCCACTCAGCTTTCCTAATGGTTCTATGAATCCAGACTCTCTACTAGTGATTCAGCATCGACCCACAAAGGTGAGAAAAGGATGATTGGATCTTGGAACAGCCTTTTCTGTCATTTTCTTAGGTTCTATTGAGATTTGTGTACTTCTTGCACAGACATCAATATGGATTCACATTTTAGAGGCATAGGCTCCTGTTCCCAGATACTTTTCAAAGTTACTCAATTTAGGAGGCTCAAGTTAGATATGTTAAAGATGAAATTATCTAAAAAAGTGCAGAAACTGTTTTGCTTTTCTAGCTAAATACTGTGCAGTCCTGGGAGTGTCAAGCTGTGTGTGATTTTTATGGTGCCAAAAATTTGTTGGATCTGGAAGTGGAAACCTACTGTAAGCAGGCAAAGAAAACAGTGGCTTTACCAAAAAAAGAAAGGCCATAAAAATTCTTAATTAAATATCTGGAAAATGGCTCAGTAGAACTTACTTTATTTTAGATGTTAGCATTTCGTTTATTACTGTGACTTAATTTTAAAGTTGTTTTATAACTGTATTGATAACGAAGGCTATGAAGAAAGTGCCACCATGCAACTTGAAGCTCAAGATTCTAAGATGAATGTTTTTAACCCTTGGTAT
The DNA here is from genome assembly GCA_030014935.1 of Caiman crocodilus. Taxonomy (NCBI): domain Eukaryota; kingdom Metazoa; phylum Chordata; order Crocodylia; family Alligatoridae; genus Caiman; species Caiman crocodilus. The sequence continues at coordinate 220,401,569 of JAGPOW010000261.1, read as the reverse complement.
TTTAAAAAAGAAAAAAAACTTTTAAGGTGGCTTTCATGTGATACCATGTTAAAGAAATCACTTATTTTTGGACAGATCTTGAGTGTTTCTAAATAGAGTTGCTGTTGAAATCAATTCACAGCTGGCTAATGGTCCCTGGTGAACCCTCTGCTTGCTCTAAAATGCTTTGAAACAGTGGTGAAGGAGCTATAATGGGCTTCCAACAGCCTCTACTCTTTGCTGTGCCCTGAATAAACTAGGTATATTGGAGAAGCTGGCTTTTTGCCTAAATTTGCTGTTTGCAAGCTTGCTGACTGTTCCAGACAAAGCAATTAAAATGGGAATTGGAATCCTCCTTGCTTTAGTATTCAAAGAGACTGGCATTTTGACTAATAGGAGTTCATTGTAAATTTTGTAAAAAGTTGATGCTAATCCGCTTTTGCAATACTATTGTTTTTAACTGGATTCTACAACTTTAATCACATTACTTTTAATAATGTATTATGAGAGAGGTTTGGTTTTGTTTTAGATCAAAGGTAAGTGGGAAGGAACAGTCTTGAAATTAGTTATTAATGTAATTGTTAAATGAGAACATGGGAGAAGGTGGATTTACATGTCATATCAGCAGCACCTTTAGAACTGAAAGGGAACTTTTGTTTAGTAGGTTAAGAAAAAACTTTCCCATGGCCTAGATTTATAATATGATTGATTTTGCTTTTGGTAATAGCAATAAGTACTTGATTGTAACGCATCACTTCAGATACCGCAGCTCTGCTTTGCTGCTTTTTTTTACCCTTTCCTTTAAAATGTGTACTATCAACAATCCGATTTTGTTTTTAATAAATTAGCTAAAAAATGCAAGCAGTTAAGTATAACAGAAGAAGAAATGATAAATAGGGAGGGAACGAGTACATGGGATATTTTACTTCTGGTGGAGCTCCGTGGCATATTTGGAGGCAGTATAAACATGCTTTCAGTTCTGACTGGCTTGAGACCTGGGTACTGCACAGTTAAGCTCCTTTGAAAGATTTTCCATATGTGATGATAGCAGGCTCTTTGTAGTCTCTGATACAGGACAGTTGTAAATCCATTAGTTTCACTCTTCTGATATGTTTATAGCTGTGACTCGAGTAGCATGTCTCATCGGTATGTTTTTAACATGTAATGTAGAAAATAATCTGACTAAAAAGGGCAAATCATTGCCCTTGTAAAGACGTTATTTCAAATCCACTCTGAGGTAGATGGGGTGCAGGCATTTTGTTCAGGATCTCTTACACATTGTTGTTTTACAAGCTGAGTGTAGAAATAAGCATAATACATGGACCAAATTCAAAGTATCAGGAACATTTAAAGAATAATTTTTCCTTCTGGTTTGAGCACAGAGTTAAGTGATATACTAGTAAATCTCCAGACACTATTGCAGGCAATAAATGCTTTTATAATTTTAGTCTGGAAGACTTTGTATTATTCAGATTTGAGTCACTGAATGGTTAGTTCTTAAAATGTGTTTTAGAAAGTAATTTCCTTTTCTCTGATACATGAAAATAAAAATAGCCAGTCAGCCATTTGAATTAAGCTGACAGTATTCAGAGAGATGCCATGGCTTCCTAACTGGCCCCATGCTAGTTGTATGTGAAGTTTCAAAAAGGCAAAGGTCGAAAATATTCATTGCATGCCAGTTCAGTTCCTCTTGATGTATTTGCAGATGTCAAACTAACTTGCTCTGTGGCTCAGATATGTTGTAGTGCTTTGCTTTTAGTGTTTTTAGTTGATTATACTGTTAGAGTTTTTTCCATATTCTGCTACACTTAAACAACAAGCTATTTATTGGAGCTTTGTTTTTTATGTTGCCCATCTGACTCGTATAGCACGCAAAACAAATATGCAAGCTCAGAATCTGTAGGAATATGCATTTTATCAATGCCAGTGACGGTGTACTTTTTGCTTAAATGGAAGGCATTGCCCATATCCTTTTTTAACACCCCTTTTCAAGGTGAAAGATGCTTTAACTCCTGACCTGTAGGCCAGATTCAGCCACAAGGCTCCCAACAGACTTATTGGGAGCCCTACAAGCCATGGCCTTGTATATTGGGTATGGCATGCAGGGAGGTACAGGGCCCAATCCTAGTGCATAGGGCCAGGTGGAAGTGGTATGGGACCCTGGGACCTGATTCCCAGTGATCCCCACATGCAGCACTGAGAAGATGTGGCATGGAGACTCAGACCTCTGATCCCAGCACAGGAGTCTAACAAGTGGGGCAGGATGAAAGAGGTGTAGGGTTCAGAGCCCCAGTCCCAGGGTACATGGCTGGGTGGAGGCAGCATGGGCTCCTGGGGTCCCAGTTCCTGCATGTGGGGCCAGGAGAAGGTGGCACGGAGTTCCAGGGCCTTGATCCCTGATCTTGGCTCCTGGGGCCAAGTGGGAGCAGCGCAGTCCAGGTATAGGCATTCAGTCCTGATCCTGGGGCATGGGCTCTAATCTGGTCTCACAGACCAGACCAGCATCACTTCATAGAATCATAGAAGTAGGATCAGAAGGGACCTTGCAGATCTTCAGGTCTGACCCCCTGCCTGGGCAGGAAGAAAACTGTGCTTAAGTGGCCCCAGTCAGGTAGGCATCAAGCCACTTCTTAAAGACCCCCGGGGTAGGAGCCAGCACCACCTCTCTTGGAACTTGGTTCCAGATCCTAGCTGCCCTAACTGTGAAGTAGTTCTTACAGATGTCTAATCTAAACCTACTGTCTAACAACTTGTGGCCATTATTCCTTGTGCCCCCAGGGATAACTAGGGGAAACAAGGTCTCCCTCAAACCCTTCTGGTCCCCCCCCTTGTGAGTTTATAGACGGTCACCAGGTCTCCACTCAGCCTTCTCTTGTGAAGGCTGAACAGGTTCAGGTCCCATAACCTCTCATTGTAGAGTCTGCCCTGCAGTCCCTAGATCATGTGGGTGGCCCTCCTCTGGACCCTCTCAATATTGTCCACATCCCTCTTGAAGTGGGGTGCCCAGAACAGGACACGGTACTCCAGCTGTGGCCTGACCAGTGTCACGTAGTGGGGGAGGATCACCTCCTTGGACCTACTTGAGATGCACTTGTGGATGCACGATAGAGTCTGGCTATCCCTGCCAACCATGGCCTCGCATTATTGGCCCATGTTCATCTTGGAGTCAATAATGACTCCAAGATCTCTTTCTGCCTCCATGCTCTCAAGAGGGGCGTTTCCCATCTTATAAGTGTGCTGCTGGTTACTGCTGCCCAAGTGCAGCACCTTGCACTTGTCAGTATTGAAACGCATCCTGTTTTTGTTAGCCCACCCCTGCAACCTATCCAGGTCTTTCTGCAGTCTCTCCCTCCCTGCTAACTTGCCCACCTCACCCCAAATTTTGGTATCATCAGCAAATTTGAACAGGTAGCTTTGCACCCCATTGTCCATATCGCTGATATAGAAATTGAACAGTGCGGGCCCAAGGACCGAGCCCTGGGGAACTCCGCTGCCCACTTCCCCCCAGGTCGAATATGACCCATCCACCACCACCACCTTCTGAGTATGACCCTTCAGCCAATTTGCAATCCATCTGACCGTGTAGGCATCGATACCACAGTCACTTAGTCTTTTAATGAGGATGGGGTGGGAGACAGTGTCCAAAGGCCTTGCTGAAGTCCAGAAAGACTACATCCATGGCGACACCAATGCTTTTCTGACCTGATCATAAAAGGCAGTCAGGTTGGTCTGACATGACCTGCCCCTATTGAAACCATGCTGGTTGCCCTTGAGCATCATCCTTGATGCTGGCCCATCACAGATGTGTTCCTTGATGATCTTCTCAAAGAGTTTCCCCAGGATTGAGGTAAGACTGATGGGCCTATAGTTGCCTGGGTCCTCCCTTTTTTAAAGATGGGGACCACACTGGCTATCTTCCAATCATCTGGCACCTGGCCTGAGCACCATGAGCACTCATAAAGCTGTGCCAAGGGTCCTGCAATAACCCCTGCTAGCTCCCTCAACACCTTGGGATGGAGACCATCTGGATCTGCTGATTTGAACACATCCAGCTCCTCCAGTAGCACTCTAACCTGGTCCTCCTCAACCTTAGGTCTTGAGGCATTCCCCTCGAGTCCATCTTGAATCACAGTGGGGGAGTCCCTGTCCCTGCGCAAGAAAACGGAGGTGAAAAGTTTGTTAAAGAGGTCTGCCTTCTCCTCTGGCATGACCACCAGATTGCCCAGCATATCTTGCAAAGGCCTCACATTTCTCAGCGCCGCCTTCATCCTCATTATATATTTGAAAAAGGACTTTTTATTATCTTTGATCTTGGACGCTAGTTCTAGCTCTGCCCACCTTAGCTTTTCTAGCAGCCCCGCTACAGGCCCAAGCAGTGGAGGTATACTCCTCTTTGGAGATTGGCCCCCCTTTTCCACCAGGTGTATGCCACCTTTTTGGCAACCAGGCATTCCTGGACGTCCTTGGTGAGCCAGGGAGGCTTTTGGGCACTCTTGCCCCTCTTGCTTCTAGTTGGGATCATCACCTCTTGGGCCCTGAGTATCGTCTCCTTAAGGAATGACCACTCACCTTGGGCACTGAGTTCCCCTGCCCTTGAGACCCCCAGTGCCTCTCCCACCAATCTCCTCAACTCCTTGAAGTTGGCCCTCTTGAAGTGTAGGGCTACCACCTTACTGCAGGCCCTTGTCACCCTGCACTGGATGATGAATTCCAGCAAGCGATGTCCACCAAGGTGTTCAAGGACTGGAGGCCCCTTACCAGATCATTGCCTGTGGCCAGGACCGGGTCCAACAGGGCACTTCTCTGGTGGGACTGTACACCTCCTGGGTTAAGTGGAGGTCCTGTATTTCGGCCAGGAACCTCCTGGATCAGTCTGACTTGGCTGACTGCTTCTCCCAGCAGATGTCTGGGTAATTTAGATCACCCATGACAAGTACATCCCTTGCCTTAAGTGCCTCTGCAGGCTGACCCACAAATTCCTGGTCCAGCTCCTCCCCTTGGTTGAGGGGTGTGTGTAGTAGAGCCCCACTGTTACATCCCTCTCCCCACGATCCCCTTGTATCTTGACCCAAAGCACTTCAGCTTGTCCCTTCTCCGACTCACTTTGCCGGCAGAGGATGTGAATTGCTCTTTCCACAACCGCTCCCTTCTTTCCTTCTCTATCCCGCATGTAGAGCCTATAGCCCCTAATGCTCACTGCCCAATCATGGGATGAATTATTTGGCCTGCAGGTCCAAAAGGTTGAACACCACTGATCTAGAAAATTCCTTTACTCGTGGCACATATAGGCTTTGAGATTCTTATCTACTAGAATTTTGAAGGTTAGAAAGGACAATAAGATTGTTGGTATGACCTCCTCATAACTTAGACTATACCATATTGTCTGATTGAACCTGCATTAAATGACAGTAAGTCTGTTTGGTTAAAGCACATCTTCCAGAAAGGCATCCCACCTTTATTTGAAGACCCCAAGAGGTGGAGAATCATTGCTTCCCTAAGGAGTTTGGTCCGGTGGTTAATAGCCATCATTTTTAAATACATATGTCCTATTTCTAATTTGGAATCTGTCTAGATTTACCTTCCAGCCACTGTCTCTTGTTCCACCTTTCTCTGCAAGTTCTCTATTATGGTCTCATTGGATTTTTTCATACTTTCAGTCTGCATGAACAGAACAAACTACAAATATTGCTAAGTGACAGTGGTTAGAGGATTGAAAAGGAAATACAATGCTGAGACTGAGAAAAGAAAGAGGCAGGAAAACATGTGCACTCATTTATTCTTTATGTGGTGCTATGTCCTGTCGGTCTGTCTGTCTATGGGTGACCAGACCACAGCATGTATAACATAAGTGACACAGACAGCTGCTGTGTGTTCTATAAGAGCCTCCAGGGCTCAGTAAAAGGAAGGACCAAAATGGGGGTGCAGGATCTCAACCTCCTGGCCACTGAGCTGAACAGGAACAGGACACCACTGTCTTGCTGACCCATGAGAATATTTCAGAAATAAAATGAGACATGGGTTAGGGAAGAGTTCTTGGCAGTGACATCTTCTCTTGCAGCAACATCTTGGCCCTTCTCTGTTTGGAGCCTGCCTACCTCTATTCCAGTGCCTCAGGGTACAAGCTCTCTATCAGGTGTATACGGCATCACTTATGGAGGGGGCCGAGCCTTATCTTGTGGTATGCCTGCCACAAAGATTGGTACCTACTGGATTAAGTGCTTATTTTGCTGCCTTCACCATCATTTTGAGTAACCATTCTTCTAATATTAAACTGTAGATTTAGCATTTCATGGATTACATCAGGGTTGCCCACAGCATTGGGGAAGGACAGCCAGAAATTTTGTCTTCACCCAGGGTTTCAGAGGGGCATTATACTACATAACATTTTAATAGGTCACGAGTGGATTTTCATGTAACATTTATTACTTTTTCTTTTCACATTAAAAACACAATAGGTAACAGTGTAGGGGCATGGCTAAGAGCCTGGGGCAACACAGAAGCTGAGACTTCAGTTGCTACTGTGATCAGAAACATGAACGTGAACACACAGCTGCTAGTGCCAACCGTGTGTGTTTGTTTGTTTTGGGGAGGGGTTTCCCCCTCCCTTAAGTAAGCCCTCAGGGCAGTTGCCCCTATTGCCCCCTTACTCCAGTGACAAGCACTTACATTTAAAATACAGAAGCAACTAAGAACAACTCCCAACCCTGGGTGACACGGGGTGCCTATACATGCACTCTGACACATTCTAATTAGAATGCATCAAAGCAGACTTGATTAATAGATTCTGTTCCATTTTTTAAGTAGAGTGCTCTAGCGTTGATGCAGTGTCATGTGTATAACCTTCCTCTGGTTTAAAAATGGCCACTGGGTGCTTTTAACTAAAGCATATCAATTTATCTTTAGTTAAAGTGTCCAGTGACCATTCTTAAATGCATGGTGGCTTCATACACATGAGGCTGTGGTGTTTTAATTAGAGCAGCTCTCTGGAGACTGCTTTAATCAAAACGCCCCACCCCCAAACACATATATAGGCATCCAGGGTAACATGCTTAGCAAGGGAAGTTAAAACTAGAGACAGGCTCACGTCCAAAAATTCAGATATGAGCTATAACACCCAATGCCTACTTCCAAATTAGGAGAATGACAAAGTAAACTTTGGTGCATTCAATTATAAATGATAACAGCTGTGTGAAAAGTCATGCTCCAGATTTAAGTTTCAATTTCATATTATTTTTATAGACATTAGGGCTGGAAGGGACCTCAGAAGATCATTGAGTCCAGCCCCCTGCCCAAGGGGCAGGAAGTCAGCTGGGGTCATAGGATCCCAGCAAGATAAGCATCCAAATTTCTCTTGAAGGTGTTCAGTGTAGGCGCTTGAACCACCTCTGATGGCAGGCGATTCCAGACCTTGGCGTCTTGGACAATAAAAAAATGTCCAAGCCTGAAACCATCTTGAAGGAGTTTATAACCATTCGACCTCGTCATCCCTTGTGCTCTGTTGAACAAATACTCCTCCAGATACTGGTGGTCACCCCTGATAAATTTATAGGTGGCCATCAGATCACTGCTGAGCTTACGCTTTTCCAGACAAAAGAGCCTCATAGCTCTCAGCCTGTCGTCATAAGGTCTTTTTTCCTGACCCCTGATCATGTGTGTGAGTCTTTTCTTGACTCTCTCAAGCTTCTCCACATCTTTTTTGAATTGTGGGGCCCAAAACTGGATGCAGTACTCCAGTTGTGGCCTCACCAAGGCCAAGTACAAGGGGAGAGTGATATACTGGGATTTGCTTGAGAAGCATCTGTGGATGCAAGCCAGCGTTTTGCTCACTTTACTAGCCGCAGCATTGCATTGAAGGCTCATGTTCATCGTGTGGGCATTGACCCCCAAATCTCTTTCTTCTGTAGTGCTAGCCAGCATAGCACTGCTGATCCTATAAGGATGCTGCAGGTTTTTCTTCCCAAGGTGGAGAACCTTGCATTTTTCAGTGTTAAGCATCATCAGGTTCTTGTCTGCCCATTTGCTGAGCCTGTCCAGGTCAGCCTGGATCGCCCTCCTCAGAGGGCATGTGGATGCTTTCCTCAGAGTTTGGTGTCATCAGCGAACTTGGCCAGTCTGCTTCTGACTCCAGTGTCCACATCATTAATGAAGATGTTGAACAATATGGGTCAAAGGACAGAGCCTTGGGGACCCCACTGGTCACAGGGCAGCATGACAATTGACTTCCAGCAATTACCATCCTCTGGGTCTGACCATGGAGCCAATTTCCCAGTCAGTGGATCATGGTGGACCCAAGGGCACAGTTTGCCAGTTTCGCCAAGAGGTGATCATGGGATACCAGATCGAAGGCTTTTATGAAGGCCAAGATATATGACATCAATCTCTTCTCCCTTCTCCAGGTGATAGGTCATCTGGTCGTAAAAGGAAATGAGATTGGTCAAGCAAGACCTACCCTTAACAAACCCATGCTAGTTATCCCTCAGGATGTTGGCATCAGCCAGTTCATTAAGGATGGCCTCTTTAATAAACTTTTCTAAGACATTTCCTGGGATATAAATCAGGCTGATGGGCCTGTAGTTTGCCAGATCCACGTTCTTCCCTTTCTTGAAGATAGGCACCACGTTGGCCGCCTTTCAGTTTTTGGGCACTTCACCAGAGTGCCAGGAGTCCTCAAAGATCTGTGCCAGGGGCTGGGCTATGATGCTCGCCATCTCCTTGAGTACTCTGGGGTGTAGATTGTCAGAGCCAGCTGACTTGAAGGTATCCAGCCTCTCAAAGTGTTCCTTCATGAGGTCAGCATTGATGGAGGGAAGAGATCTCCCTCAGTCAGATCTCCCTGTCCTGTAGTAGGCATGGGCATCCCTTGAGACTGATAAAAGACTGACGCAAAGTACCCATTTAATAGGTTAGCTTTTTCCTGGGTGTCAGATGTCCCATCTGGTTTAGCAGAGGTCCAGTGTTGTCCTTGCTTTTCCTCTAGCTCCCCACATATCTGAAAAAGGACTTTTTATTGTCCTTGATACTTGAAGCTAGTTGGAGTTCAGTTGCAGACTTGGGTTTCCTGGTTTGCTCCCTGCAGGACCTGGACCAGTGCAGAATATTCCTACTTGGAGGTGAATTCCATCCTCCATCCTTTGTAGGCCTTTTTTAGCCTCAGGAGGTCTGCTAGATCCTTGGAGAGCGAGGGGGGCTACTGTGCCCTCTTGCTGCCTTTCCTCCAAGCTGGAATAATATTAGCTTGTGCATTGAGGATTGCTCCCTTGAGGAGCAACCACTCATCTTGAACTCCCCTCCCCCTGGGGTCACGATCCCTTAGGGCCTCACTGACAAGCCTCCTGAGCTTGTCAAAGTCAGCTTTCCTGAAGTCAAGGACTTCCGTGTTGCTGAGTAACTTGCCAGCTTTACAGAGGATGGTGAAGGTGATCAGCTCATGGTCGCTGTCACCCAGCTTCCCATTGATCACTAGGTCCTGAGTTTGAGATCTAATTGGAGCAAATGGTATCTTTCTACATCAGTGTCTTACTGTCCTTTGTTTGTTTGTTTGTTTGTTTGTTTGTTTTAAATAAAATGAGGCATGGGTTAGATCCCCTTCAGTGTTGGGCTTTGGTCTTGTAAAATAAAAACCTGCTTCCAATTTTGCTCAATTCTAGCAGGTAATAAGTATTCTAATTTTTTCATTATTATTTTTAAAATATATTATTAAATTCAAAATATATACTTGAAGTTGTATCTAGTGCAACCTCAGCAACTAAATCTCCAGAAAATGAGGGCACATTTAAAGAAGTGCGTGCACTACAAGCAATTAGAGTTTGTAACAGAACTAAAAGTTTCTCTGCTACGCTAATAATCCAGACAAACAGGGAGATGATTGAAAACTTAGAGACTACCTACAGCACTTAAGTATATCCTCACAAAATATTTAAAGCCTTAAATCCTTAAATGAAATGCAGTTTGCAGTTCTGTCAGCAAAGCATGAGCAATGTGCATTCAAGGACTAGAGTGTGCAGCAACTGATTCAGCACAATATGTAGCTTGATCAGTTAAGTTATGAGTTCACCTTTGAAGAAGTTAAATATACTGTTTCCTCAGCAAAATGCCCAAAATGGGGAACAACTTCCTTGAATGCTATCTTGTATGATAGGCAGTGGTGTCTGGTTATGTGCCCAATAGCTTTTCAAAGCCCATAGAGGGGTGTAGCCATCCGGGGTGATGAGGAGCCAGGGTCTTCTGGGCTGTTGCAAGTCTAGATGCAGATTACTCTTTTATGAGCCGATGTGAAGACGCATATATACTGCATGTCCCTTGTAATTCTCTCTGCTGTTGTTCTGCCTGCATCTGCTCTGCTCTGTATCACTGTTTGGCTGTTGATATCATCTCCCTATTCAATAGCAGGAATGGGAAGGAGAGCCACAGTTGTACAGTAGGCAGAAGTATATGGGGGCTGATCTAGTGCTAACTGAGGTAAATGAAAAGCCCCCATTGTTTTCTGTGGGCCTTGCTAAATGCATTTAGTTAGCAGAGACTAAATATGTTTAATGAGGAATGCTGTTTGCAGACTCTGCTTATTCATTCAGCTCTATGAGGGGTGATCAGATGAGGATGTTACCCACAAGAAATGCAGCTTCCCTCCACAGCAGTCCTTCTCCTGCTGGCCTATGCACAAGGAACTCAGCTAATCACAATTTACATCTTCTTATCTGCACTGACACTAAACTAGTTAGCCTCAATAACCCTGTTTTCTTGCTTTACCCATTGCTCTGTCTCTGTCCTGAACTACACTTTCTGCAAAATTCAAGCTAGTATTCACTCCAAGACTTCAACCTGCAATTATTACTTAGATACTCTATTGCTAGTAGGTGGTACCAATAGCCTCTTCATACAATGTAGGAGTCCAATTAACTTTAATTTCCACATTAAGCTAATGCGCTACAACAGCTGGTCTCGTAACAATGTGTTTTACTGGATACGTCCAGCTTCTCACAACTTGTTTCCATTCAGCTGGTAGCATAATACTATAGGTAAATGGAAAGTTACAATAATCTACAAATGCATGCACTTGTTTCTGGACAAGGCCCCTATCTTCCATACAGAATGGTCTTCTGGAAACCTGATGCTCCCTAGAAGGGCAGGGCAGATTCAAGTTTCACTAAGTAGGGTGTTTTCACTGAGGAAGGCAGGTACACCTTGAGGATAGACCACAGATCCCCAACTATCCCCTTGGACTCATGGAATATACTGAGTGCTGCCCTGTTCTAGCTAACAGCATTAATACTAACAATTGCCTATGTGCTGTCCAGCCCAACAAGCATGCAGTAGTGGACAATAAGGCACAGGAACTGAATAGTCCAAGATGAAGACTGAAAAATAATGTAAAATATCAGAGTGATTTAATTAGACTACAAAATAAAAACCTGAGCATGTAAATGCCTTCAGCATCCCTGCTGCATGGGTTCTCCTTTCACAAATGCTGCATCCCAACTAGCTAGGACTACCCAAGTACTTCATTATAAAGAAAAAAAAGTTTTGAGTGCCCAGTGTTAGATGGCCTGTAGAAAGGACCCCGTGGCTGTGGATGAGACAGTGCCATAATGGAGTTGGAAATTGGTAATTAGAAATCATAGATCTTTCACTGTTCTAAGGAGCCATAGCACCTCTCCAGATTCATGGGCTTATTGAGACTATTTTGAGTGGTGGCCTGATGTTAACTAGGAATGAGAATCTGGTTTCACCCTCCTGGCTAGAGCAAGTTCAGATGCATGATACTGGATCTTTCTCTGCCCAGACAAGGGTTTTTCCTGTCTCTCGACTTCTAGTGTCTAGCCCATCATTTTTCTTTCTCTCAAATTCTCGCAGACAGTATCTGTCAGCAACAAGAACTGGCAGAGGATAACATAGGGCTCACATCTTCTCTTCCTGCTTTTCTCTTACTAGACAATTAGATGTAGTTTTAGATGTTTGTGTAGCAATTTGTCCAGGTTGGAAAGGAAAAAACAGAGTAGGCTGGTGTTTACTTTGGATTTAAAGATATAGCACTTTAATAGCACGTAACCTCCAAGGTCACCAAAATAATTGCAAACATTAATAAATTAGCCTTACAAAACTCTGTAGTGTGCAGGATGGAAGCATAATTAAATAGGTTGGCAGTTTTCCAAAGAAATGTTTTTCTTTGGGAAAATGTCCCTTCAGCAATATCAAAATGTTCCACTGGAAATCATCTTAATTGAATCTTGTGACCAAAACCTGTCAGTTCTCTCAGTAAAATCTGCCTGGTTTCCTGCCATCTCCCCATCTCAACAGAAGCCCACCTGGTAGACTCCACATACTTGGGAGCTCAGGTAGTTTCAGCCAGTACACTTGGGGCTGCTAGGCTTCTCTTTGTAAAGGGAGAATGGAAACCCAAAGCAACTCAAGTTGGGGTTTCTAGAACAGCCAGTCTCTTGGCTGCATAGAAGGAAGACCCGGAGGCACGGCTGTCAGGTCTCCAGGCAGGCTGGGAAACTACATCAACTCAGCTGGAAAAGCTGAAACAAAATTTAGGGATTGTCAGGGATCTGGCACCATTCAATATTTTAATGAAAGTTTAGAGGGTGAAGTAGCCAAGTGCAAAATACTGTACTTGGGAAAGAATGCATAAATACAAACTTGGAAGCAGTGAGTAGGCGGCTGAAGAAAAGGAACAGGAACTATAGTGAAACGCAAACTTAATGTGAGAGTACTCAGTGTAATTCTGTTGCACATATTGGCATGCTAATAGAAATATCATATGCAAGTTACAAGAAGTGCATCTTCCAGTCTATTCTGCGCTGGGAAGGCCTCACCTGGAGTAGTGTGTCCAGTTCCAAGCATCATATTTTAAGGAAGAAGTAGGCAGATTTTGTTGACCTCCTATGGGCTCTCTCCAAATGAGCAGAGGTCTAGAAAACTTTAGAAAAGTTTGAAAGAAATGGGGAGATTGGAGGGAAATGAATAATTGCCTTCTAATACAAAAAGATTACTTATGAAAAGGATGTCCATGTTTTTAATCATCTCCCTTTTTACAAAAGGGGATGTTGTGACACCAAGGAATTAATCAATTTGGTTTCCTAATGTCACACAGGAAATATGGGGTATCCTATAATAAAACCCTGTATCTGATATTGTAGCTTTATTCTAATAATGTTACCAAAGCAAATTTTTTTAAGGAAGCAGCATCAAATCAGAGTTGTCTCTTTTCTATCTGCATTAGACATGGGCTGGATTACTCTGCAGTGCTCTGTGAAGTGAATTGTATTTGGAGTAAAAAACACACTTTCTTTTCTTGATTGGATTTTATTTTGGGAACTGGCATTTCAGATTCACTAATAAGTAACTCAAATAATATCATTTCTAAACTCATAAATCTTTGAGGATGCTAATTTTTATACCTACACATTTAGGTATAAAGAGCTTGCTTAAGACCTACTGAGTACTTCCAACTTCCCTTGGTATCAGCAGGGCATTCAGTATCCCTTATTGAAGTCCTCAATATCTTTCACTGTGGATTCATGGAATACATTGAGCACTGCTCTGTTCTAGTGAATAGCATTAATACTGTGCTAACCAATTTCTACTAAAGGAAAGAAACACTTGTGCATTTAGAAGATTTTCTATGTAGATATGTTATATTCTTTATTAACCAAAATCTCACTCATGAAAAATACTAATGATCTTTTTATTCAAAACTTAAAACCAGTCAAAGAACTATTTTCAAAAGATTTGGGAGGAATTCTAGAAATTTTAAGGATCCTGAGCTTTTATATAAATGGTTTCAAAATGAATATAGAAAAAAAGAGGATTTAGAATGTGATGGCTACCTATGAAAGCCATAGTCTTTTGCCAAAATAACAACACAGATTCTTCAGTATATTGCATGCAATAGATTTGTTGCAAAACAAAGGGATCCCACATGCCTGCAAATTATTTCTGAGCCCTCCCTTCTAAGATACAAGCTTCCAATATTCACTGTTAATTTGACAACCCATTTTCCCCATTCCTACAACATAAAAGAATTTTAAAAAAGCAGTGACTTGCTTCTTCCTTCTTAAAAAAGATTATGCCAGTATAAAAATATTAATGTGCCATGCCTCTGAGAGCAGCTTTACAGGCATCCTATTAAAAGGAAAATTAAAGCACAGAGATGTTAAGTCAATAGTCACAGTCACAAAGGCCACAGTCCAGAAAATAAGTATGTGTTTTAACTTTAGGCAGTCCTCTTTTTAGATATGGGTCACACTTTTGCCCTCTCCTTTTTTTTATACTCTGTCCCAGGACAGCTTACTACTTTTGATTCAGAAATCAAACATGTGAAAGGGTAACACTGATGGGCATTTCAGCTCTCATTTGGGACTTTGTTAAAATATATATGGCGTAAAGCACATGTAAACCGCATAGTGTCTGCAAACACCATTTGTGGATTGCTACATGTGTTCATTTTGGTTTTCAAATAGCTCCTTGGAACTACTGAACAAGCTGAAACAAAAGAGAAACATGAAGAATAAAATAAACTATAAAAATGAAACACCATGAGTAAAATAAATAATTAAAAACCCTGTATGGTAAAATATATCATCATGTGTTGATAATGTCTACTGATCCAAAAGGTAATAATTACCTTTCATAATGAATGTATATTGAACAGATTTCCTTATTAAAGCATGCTTTATGGTAATGGAACATTTTTGCAGGAATATGTTAACATTAGACTGATATTTTGAAGGCTGGATTGAATTAAAAAAATATGATTGGCTATGAAAGGGCAAGATGCATGGGAGAAATGAGCAGTAATTGCCAGAATATCATTTGCAGTCATCATAAAAGGAAGTCTTCTGCAAAGATATACTTACACAATATAATAAAGTAAATTATAGTTTATTCATTGCTGAGTGATAAGGAACAAATCCTTTTCATCAGCAGCATAATCGGTTCAAATGAGTGAAAAATATTTCTTTGTCAGATTGTAAGAGTTTTGATGCTCCTCATCTTCACCCAGTGTACAAAGTGGTATTCCCTTTCATGTTAAAAGTGCCCTGTTGCTTGATATCTGTATATCACATTTCTTTTAGAGCTGATAGTACCATTTTCCCCAGAGACTGGGATTAAAATCTCCACACTGAAGCTCTCTCAGTGTAGTGGTTTTTTTCCACACCAGGGAATCAGAATTATGCACATCCTTCCTATGGATTCTCATTAGAGGTTCTGAGGCTTCACGGGAACTACATCCAAGGATCCGCCCTTTTGTATACTATTCGCTTGAATGTACAGAAGGTGAAACAATGTTGTCTTGAATTTTGGTGCGGCCCATATAACCAAGGACCTTCACAAACCTCAACGCCTTCTGCTCTAAGAATACGACATGATTCTATGACCCTGCCTTCTCTACCATAAATACAAGGCAGCATGTATACTTATTAAGGGGTGGGGGGAGGGAGAGAGGAAAACTGATGATGGTAATGATGTAACTTATCCCAAAGAGGGAAAATAATAAACCTTCAAAGTTGTGCGGCTTGGCTTCTGGTCATATTTATTTGATTTTTTTTTCCCCTTTTGCAGTATATATGACTCACTTATAATTATATTGTATTAATTGTGTGGCTGAATATGACTTGATTTCTGTTTGTAAATATCTGTGTACTGTTTCCGGTATGCATTCCCAGTCATCTTCCTATGAATATGCAGAGTGTTTCTCCTACAATCCACAGGAGGTATATTTTCCCCCTGTGACTTGTTAACTTTTCCCCTTATGAATAATTTGTCTTCTGACCATTTGAGTTGTGTGGAATATATACAGAACTGTTTTCAACCCTTCTATTTTCTTCAATCTCCTTCATTTGTGAGACTAATCCATTTACCCCTGGATGTCTCCATGTTATCCTTTTATTTTTCTCCTTTTTTTGATGTAAAGAACACAGCTCTCTCTCACCTCTGTTCAGCCAAGCTTCATACTGTTTTCTTACCAATATTAACACAAAGCCATGTCTCAGGTTACACTTGGCATGTCTTAAATTAATTTAAAACATGAGCCACTGCACATTCAGACAGTAAAATGAGTGTTAAGTGTATTCACGCAGGGATTTCACTTCACCAAGCCTCCAGGTGGGAAGAAGAACGCCATCATGTAGCAAAGCTACTTTTTGTATGAGGAGTACTTCCAGATTGTATTAAGTAAGATGTGTTCGGCTATTTTCAGATGGTTCCTTGTAGATAATACAAGCGATTTGTGGCCCTCGCCCAACTGTGACATCATCCAGGGACTTCTCTGCTTTACCACGCTTCCAGGTGGAAGAAAGAAAGCCATACATGTCAGGAGGAAGGATCCTGGATCTTTCACTAGTCAGGTTCCTTCAGTATCAAGTTGAAAGCCATGTGCCAATGGCCTCAGAGGGCACATGCAGATGAGCTTGCATGTGTGTTTCCCCAGGGACAGATAGCAGCGGCACATAGTTGTGCTGCTGCTACTTGTCCCCAGGGAATGCCCATGCACACATGCTCTGGCAAAAGGCAAGTTGTCCCAGGTGGGGTAAGGGAGGCTGGGGCCAGCACCTGAGCTGACCCCAGCAGATTTATCTCGGGTCCTGGGGGCCTCCTGGGGCTCTAGCAGTGGCGATCTGGACACATGGAGCCTGGGTAGCAGCCAGAGCATGGCTCTGACTGGCTAGACTCCAGTTTTGGGCAGTGCACACTACCACCATGTACCACCACCTTTTTCTGCCATGTTTTTTTTTTTTTTGATACCAGGACTTTCCAGTGTCAAAAAACCCACCATGCTGCAAATTAGTAGCATTGCAAAAACCTACATGTGTGGCTCATGCAGTTTGTGATGCCGCCAATGAGTCTGAAGCTCTGCAAACTGCACATGTATGCTCATCTGGATGCACCCAGAGGGTCCTGGATTTGGGATTGGCAATCAGCTGATTGTCCATCCCAGGGCAGCATTACATTGGGGCCAGTCCAAGACTCCTCTGTGGTGCTAGGGCTGGGACAATCAACAAGTTGTACATGTTAGAGATCATAGTCAACCTGTCTCATAGTCAGAGTTTAGTTATTCATTCTAAAGAACCCCAAGATGCTCTTGTTAATTTATTATGAGGTTGTTGTGAATAACCCCGAGCCATTTTTTTAAAGGCCTAATAAATGGCCTCGAGCCATCCTCCCAAGGCAGAATACACAGCGAGACTGGAAGGTTGTTTTGTAAATTATGCCCATCTGCAGTGATAAAGAGGAGACGGCTGTACCAGGCCAGGGGCCTCTAAGATAAACAGCGAACTACACTAGAAAATAGTTGAAAGGGCTCATTAGGGGCTCATTATAATACTAAAAAACACACCCCTAGGTGGGGAGAAAGTATGC
>JAGPOW010000261.1:220331798-220384129 GCA_030014935.1 Caiman crocodilus | reverse complement strand
ACTGAATATTATGCTTGTAGATTTTAGTATAAAGGATGCTTAGAAATCTTGTTTAGTGTGCTTGCTACCTTGCACCTTTATTACTAGCAATAAAAACTTCTTTTTCTTTCAAACTTCCAACTGGTATTCGTATATTGGCTTACGCATACTGGGCAACGAATTCAGACTTGGGCTGAAGCATAACAAGGGGACTCCTCAGCTTAGTCAGCTTCTTATCTGACTTTTGTTTTCTTGTTTTCCTCTTCTTGCATTTCAGCATCTGCCAGAAATTTTCAGAACTTTTATTATTAGTTTTTGCCTCTGAAGCAACTCCTAGTATGTCTGTGACTCAAAGATCTATCCCAAGTGACTGAAGTGTATTTTCCAATGGTTAAAAGTCTCTTGCTCTATAATACTGTCTTCAGAAACTGAATGACAGTTTAAATGGGAATTCCCATCTGTAACAGATTACTGTGTTCCTGAGTGCTTCTGTGATTTCCCCCAGTTCTCTTTTCTCTGTCACTTTTTAAATTACAAATTGTGCCCATGGAGTATAAGTTCTGCTCCTATAGCTTTTTAATAATTTAAATTTTCCTATGGATAATAATCGTATTTCCCTGTTGTAGCTCTGGGTCTCTTATGGAGTTAAAGAGAGGGAATTAGGTCTTTGGTGGCTTATTCCCTTTGTGATCATTTTCACCTCTTCCAGAAAGCTCAGATTTAACTACTTGGTAATTAAAGATCTTTCCACCTGATTGGGTTTCCTCATTCAGCATTTTCAGGCATCCCCTTAATTCTGAAGTTGTTTCTCCTTGTTTAATTTTCTGTTAATTAATTTTAAGGTACACCTCACACTCTCTCTTCTAACAGTCATGTGCAGATTTGCATCTGCCTCTCTCTCATTTGTTTTTCCTAAGCTAGTTTCTGGCATGCTAAGGCAATCTTCTATGTCATTTCTTCGTTCTTTTCTTCTGATATCATGGGTGACAGTCTCTTGTTGCTTAAATTCCACATCAATTCCCTAAGGTCCCCTTTGGTGGCCACTTGCTTTTTATTCTTTTCTTTTTTGACTAGCAGGTCTTTACCTGATATCTGAGACCTCCCTACATTATGAGCACATCTACACATGCAGTTTGAATTTTTGCATGACTAATATACAGGGCATTAATTACTACACACATATAGATGGTGATGCTTTACTATGCATTTGCTTAGTCTAATATGCAGTAAAGTGTCCCATGTAGATGCACCATATGAATCTAAAATACTCTTCTTTCTTTGGCCTTTTTCTTTAAATGTTTGTTTTTTTGCTATGAGCAAAAATCCAGTTTTTGCAAGACTGTACTCTTGTTTACTAGAGAGATAAGCATTCCTGGGGGTTGACAGAAGCAGACTGCTTCGCTGTCCCCTCAGAGCTCAGCCTTGAGCAGCTGTTTAATCCAACCCGCTCCTGATCCCTCAGTAGTAATATATTGATGGAAGCAAAAACATTTAAGGAGTTTTAGGAATTTAAGGAAAATTTGGACTTCTAAAGCTCTTAAATATGCACATTATAGGCTTGGTCCAGCTTTATGCTCAGTGCACTGATTTTTTCATATCTATTAAACTACCAAAGGAAAATGTTGACTGGTTCATGTCTATCATAATGCTATTATATATGTCATATAAATGGAAAATTTAGGAGGAAAGGAGCATGATCAGTCTGGTGTTTTCATATCCAGCATAGAAAAGAGAGGTGAATATATGAAAAACCTAGTTTCCTGGTGTACAAGGAACTGAAAAGGTGGCACAGTCCCTTGAAATGGGGCAGCTTGTTCACTTCAAAGCATCTGACATACAAACCCATAAAGTTCATGCTGGAAAGGTGGAACTGTGTTCTCTTCTCCATCTCCAGCACAGAGATTGCAAATATCCCTGCCTTTTGTCTCCTAGGCTGTGTATAGACATTTGGGGAGGTTAGGGAGACATTAGCTTAAGTTAAAAACAGCCACCCCATCTAAGGTAAATCTGGATGGAGGGGACTAATGGGAGGGGTCAGGGAGAAACAAGCATGCTCTGAGGGGGATGGTGGGGGGTCTTCAGGGGCATTGGGGGCAGGTGGGGTCCACGGGAGGAATCGAGGGGATTGGGGAGGCAGGTAGCATCTTCAGGGGAGATCAGGGGATTGAGGGGCAGGTGAGGTCTGTGGGAGGGATTGGGGGAATTGGGATGGAGGCAGGATCTGCAGAGAGGATTGTAGGAACAGGGGGCAGATGGGGTCCATAGGGAGGATTGGGGAGGTCTGGGGAGGGGTTGGTAGGATCAAGGCGGCTTGGGTGGATTGGCAGTTCTCTTACCTAGCCCCTGGGACCAGGGGCTAGTTTTAGCTTCCCAACCTCCAGATAACCACACCCCAGCACTGGAAGCAGTTTGCAGGATGCGGGGTTTGATGGGCTTGGGTGGGGAAACAGGGTGGGGGGGAGGGTGGCTGTTCATCTGGAGGTGTGGGGAGGGGCCAGGAGGGCTAAAAATAGTTCAGTGCCAGGGATAGGATAGAGAAAGCATAGATCCATGGCTAGGGCCAGTGGCTGGTCTTTCTCAGCCCTGGGGCTGAGTTGGGATCTGTACAGAAGTTCAGGACAGTTAGTTCAATCTAAAAATGGCCAACCCAATCTAAATCGAGTGTAGCTTGCTAGTAGGCTTAACTTAGATTGGGCCAGACATTTTTAGACCTATCTAACTGTCCTGAACTTCTGTACAGTTCACACTTAGATCCACCTAACTAGTATAAGGTCCATACCTGGGCAAACTACGTTAGATCAGGTGGCCATTTTTAATGCAATCTACCCTACCCCTAACCTCCCCAAGTGTTTATATGCAATCCCAGCATAGCGAAGCCTCGCTCCACATGGCAAATGGTTCTCAGACTGGTGCCAAAACCAGGAACAATCTGACCTTCCAGGTTTCATTTGATAAATATCCTATGTGATCTAGTGTGAACAAATGGCTGATTCATTGTGACTCCATTGGCAGTTTTGTATTTATGCTGTGTGACTGGTCCCCTAATTATGGGTGAGACATAAGCTATATTCATTGGCTGCCTAGCAAGATTTTACTTTCAGTTTTTTCCCAGCACATTCAAATGGTGCTGTCAGATTGACACCTATATATGCAGTCATGTTTTCAGAAAGGTGCTGCCATAGTTTTTTGTCAAAAAATGAACTTTGGCTATAGGATTGAAATGCAGTTTCTGCAAAAGAGAGAATGTGTGTGTGTGTGTGCCACATGAGCACTTGTGCAAAAATGTTAATTGTATATCCATTTCCCCAAAGAAGCCTAAGCAAAATTCCTTATAGGATTCTCAAAGTATTTACAAATAACTTTTGCCTTAGGAAAGCTCTTTACCTCAGCTGTCTAAAACACAGGGCCTTCTCCAGTTAATGTAGTCAGGGTATTTTTATTCCTTCCTAAGGTGAATGGATTTTTTTCTTTTCAACTTGGTTGACTAATACAAAATAAGACTGCAGGATACTTCTGTAATAAACATGTTAATATTATTTCTTATTTACTTTCAAGTTCAAATTTGATTTTTGTTCAGAGATTTGAATCATTGTTTATTCATGAAAATTTGGGAAGATCCCACAAGTTTTATGAGTTTTTATCACTATCAGGGACCTTAACAGGCAGCCCAGCCAGAAGTAATTGCCTTGGTCAAACTTGCCTAAGGTTGTATTTGGCAGTCTCACCCCAGCTGGTGAACCAGCTGGCCTGTGTCAGAGCCTCTTTATCTGCTGCTGAGGATAGTAATCTCCTCATTTAAATCTACCTGGAAGCAGGCTGGAGGCCAGCCAACAGTTCTGTCTGAAGCTCTGCTGTGCTAAATCTCTCTGGGTTGTGTGCTTTTTGGGTTGCTGACCCTGCTCAACTCTGACCTGAAATCTAGCTTTTGGGAACTACACTTGACTTTGGTAACTTGGTCCCTGACTCCTGAATCCTGCCTCAGCCTGTGACTCAGATTTGGCAACATGGACTCTAGCTATTGCCCCACCCTGTGTGGCTCTGAGCCCTCCAGCTCCTCTCTCTAGTCCTCATCTGGTGATCTACCAACTGGTCCAAGCCACATATATCCCAGTCCTTAGAAGTGCACAATAAAGTCGTCTAAAAAAAAGCATAGCCAGAAAGTATTTTTAATTCCTAATTTAGTTAGTGATTAATCTGCTCTTTAAAAACAAAAATGTTATTGAAGAAATAATGGCAGGGAATTGTTCTTAAGCAGCCGAGTGCCTGAAATTTGTCTATGCATATTATTAAAAAACAGTTATTAACAATGAGAACATTCAAAGAAATCTAGATTCACTTCTGGATAAATTCATTGATTTAAATACAGTATTTTCATTCCTCTCAGCATGTTATTTTGTAAAAATAGCATACTTTACGTTGATCCTGACTTATGATGAACAAAAAATATTTATTTTGCAGATGCAGACCTGAAAGAGGCAATGAGATCCTAAGGTGATGAGCCCAGCATAAACCCCAACTGCTACAGAGGTAGAAAGGAATATGAAAGAGTATTTGGTTCTTTGTCTCCCATTGAGCTTAAGCATCTTCATTCCCTGTCTTTGAGTTGTTTGTCTACATACAACCTTCAAATGGCTCAGTGAGTAATCATTTTTATATCTATCAAGTTGAGTCTATGTGAGCAGTTAAGGTTATATGTTCTGTCCCTCAATCCTCACTTGGATGTTTTATATTGCAGAAAGTTTTATTTTGTCCTGTGCTATTTATTTTCCACTCTCTGTTTTGTAGTGCTCACATTACAGAGGGAGGAAGACCCACAAATAGTGCAATACATGTGATAGACTATCTATGCATAGCTATTTTCACAGTGTCCAGGTTACCAGTCTAGAACAAATATCTGTGTGATGCACAGATGATTTACACTTAATTTTATCAATTATGTGTCGTTTGTATACGAACAAATTTATTTCATAAACAGTCTGTGTTATATTTTAAAAAATACGTTTGTCTGTCATTTGCTGTGTGTTCAGTGTGTTCAAATTCTAAACTCATAACTGTACATAACATCTAATTGATCTTGATCTATGGCTGCTTGTCACTTTACCTGAACCTTGGTCTCCTGCGTCATAAACAATTTCTGTAACCCTTGGACAATTGGCTATTATGGGATGGCTGAGGGTGTACCCTTGTCAAAACAGTGATGTAGAAAAGTTTGACTTTAAGGCATCGATACTTTCTGACACACATTTGCACATAAAGTAGTACATTTTTAGTCTGCTTTAGTCCTTTCCCAAAAATGTCTATCATATATCTAGCGGTTAGATTTTCCCCTTTGTATTCTTTGTTAGTTGTATTGATTACAAAAAGGCAGTGATAGAATATATGTATTGAACATGGACATTTATAGATACATGTATAGATACAGTAAAGTCTATGAATTCAGTAAAACTTGCAAGAAAGAGAGTAAAAACTTGCTGTAAGTATACAGATCATATCAATGCAGTTAATCTTTTTTATTCATTGTTCCCAAGATGATGAGAAAGCACCTTATTTTAATAAACAGCCAGCCATTATTCATTTCTTGACAAAAAAAATCCAGATAATTAAGGAATTAAAAGCATGAATAAAGCAGGGGGAAGGGAATAAGAGAGAACAAAGTTATTTTAGTAACAAATTATTCATGATACATTTCTAATACAATAGGAAAGCCAAATAAGCCAGTCAAGAAGGTTTATCAGAGTCAGCTCTTCACAGATATTAATACATTTTTATCAGTGGGTCACAAGGCACTTCATGAACACCTTTTCCTTTTCTTGTTAATTATATTCAAACAGTTTATAAAACAGGCTAAGAATTATCCCTAAGGTTCATTACTGGAAGAGTAGGCTAAGCAAATTTTGTTCTCTGTGTAAAGCCCTCCAGTTCCCAGGAGCTTAATACCAAAGTAGAGAACATCCAATGAGAACAAGCAAAAGCATCTCCAGAACTCTCTTCCATGATTAAAATGGATGCCCTTAGATTAAACATATTTTTTATCTAGCCAGAGAACATGTTTGTATAACTATTTGATGCAGATAGCACCCCTGTAGGTCTGACCATTCAAAGGCAAAATACAGGTACAGCTGGTATCCTTAGCCTCATAGTGAGGCACAGCTCAGGCCTATTTTAATACCTTAGGCTTTTCATCTCAATAGTAGGTCAGAGACAGGGAGAAGAAAAGGTTCCCACAGATTTGGAAATAATCAAATATAGCAAATATAGTAAGAATAAGTATGGCAGAGTCTTGGATAGGGGATGGATCAGCTCTAGGAAAAAATATGCCTTTAGAATGATATGTAACTAGAGAGGCAGAGAACTGATTTGATGGTCTCTGATTTGTCTATAGCTAAAAACAAGTTTGAGCGTGGGGATACAATGAAAGGAGCCTTGCATGGTTCATACAAAGGCGGAGCATAATCCTTACCTGAGCAGGAAAAATTAGAGAAAAACAAACTTTAATGTTGTACGAAATCGTAAACTATTATGCACTTATTTAAGGTATCTTTCTCAGGCACCCAAATTCCCGTGAATGCCTTTTTATTCAGTGTCCTGAGTTTCCCTCTCTGACTTATACTGCTTAATTACAGCAGTGAAGAGGAACTTCCTTTCCCCAATTGAGCCAAAAAGTTATGTACCACTGTTATAAAATAGAATGTGATCAAAGCATTCCCAAATGGTCTGAGCATTGATCTTTATTCAGGATTCAAATGTCTTGAACACCAGTTAGAAAAATGCTGTATTACTGACAATCTGGATGTACCATATTCACTTGAAAACAAGACTCATCTTTTTTTCTTAAAAATTATGTGCTGGAAACTTAGGTGTGCATCTTAAATGAGGAGATCTGGGGAGCAAAGAACCTACTCTGTGGGAGTCAAACTGCCCATTTTACTGGATGGGCTGCCACCAATGCCTACCAAGTCAGCTGAGGGCACACCTGGCTTGAGAAGAGAGGCCAGCCAGTTTGGCTCCAGCACTTTATGCCTCTCTGAACCAGTTAGACTCTAAGCTGATGTCCTGCACTGCCTTCTTTCTGAAATACATTAGGTAGAGATGTTTTTTGTATAATACAAAAAACTAAGCTTTTTGGCTGTCATACTGGACTTCAGTAAAATAAAAATGAATTAAACAAAGTCTTACTCTATCTCCTTAGATTCTTTATCTTACTGCAGTGGGTGTTTTTATCAACGTGTTCACTGTGAATTTACCAGTCATATTTCTTTGCTGCCTGCAGCATACAGCCAATCTCATCTCTGTGTTGAAACAGATTATACATCTTCAGTTTTCACAGGATGTGTCAAAGCATATTTCTCCTTCTGGAGATGAAGCAGTGCATTTCTTCTGTAACCATTAGTGAAAATGTGATCATAAAGAGGGTGGCGTATACTGTTGAGACTGGTCACAAGTAATAACTTCCCATGATATAAAGAGCCTGTAGTGAATGAGCTAAATGCTGAGTCTTGGGCAGATATATGCACCTGTATGGTGATGGTTAGACCAAATATGCCTTTCCTCCCCGAGATTAATTTATTCTAATGTTTTACATCAGATTTTCCCTTCCCCACCCCAGAGTGTGAAGAATATACCATTCCACACCTGGAAAATGTACATGAAGAAGAACTGTGGTACTTCTGCATGAGGTTGATCAGTTATATCTTATCAGGGGTGAATCCAAGAGGGTGTAGTTACACCCTTCCCTTCATCACTGCCACTGTCTCCACCATCCTGGATCTGCTTCTGTATGTGACCATTTCCCAGTCAGAGACCACAGGCTGTGCATGCCCAGAAACCAACGATTCTTTGAGGCATGATTTCAGAAAGACAAAAAGCAGATTCTCTCACTAAAGTGAGTGGGACTGGCTGTTATTTAGCAGCAAACTCAGGCCCAAAACCTCCACACACAAAGTAGACACTGCTGAATCCACCTACTGTGTGGAGAGTGGAAGCAAAGGATATCCTTAGTTACAAGTTACAAGAGTGCTGGGGCTACTCGGCAAAGCCCTTGAGCTAGATTTTTAAACTGATTTCCTTGATCAGGAGAATTGTTGATGTTCCCAAGGTGAATATATGGTGCATCCATATAGGAAGTTTAGAGAATTCACCAAGGAAACATGTTGGACACAAATAGCTGAGAAAGTGTGACATAATGTAAAAGTAGCATTTGTCAAGAGGGACATTAAAAAAGGAATTGCCACAATACCCTAGAATTCCACTCATCCTCTGGTACAATCCAGAACTAGAATCTACAGCTAACTGCTCTGGCTTTTGTACCATCTGTATTTAGGGAGCATACAGAAGAGTATAAAAAATCCTATTAAAAAAAGACAACCATAACAGCTCAGTGTACCAGAAGATGGCTTGTAAGGGAGCAAGTAGTGGTGGGGGAGGCAGTCAGCAGTGGGCACAAGTGGCTGGGGGCAGGTCCCAGGGTAGCTAGTAGCCAGAGGGAACAGGGAGGTTTGTGGGAGGTGCCAGGGGTTGTGGCCACTGGGGATGGGAGCAAATGGCATAGGGACAGGCAGGTAGCAGGCTGCTTTCCCCTCTGCTGCTGCTTTTCCTTCCCCCCACTGCTGCTTGTCCCCCCCACCCCTTCCACTGCTTTCCCTGATGTAGTGATGGAGTGGGAAGAATTTAAGATGACCCTCCAATAACTTGATTCTAGACATGGAAAGTTGTAACAAATGTGTAATTTTCTATGTCTAGAATCTAATTATTAGGGGGTCATTTTAAATTTAAAGTCATCTTGGATTTGGATAAATACAGTATTTTCCTTCACTCTTCTGTTGCCTCACTCTGGGCCAGTCTCTCAATTTTTCCAGCATGTATCATTTAATACAAAAAACAGCAAGCTAGAAATAATATAATAAAATAGACTATCTGGTACCTATGGTTACCAGTGCTTAATAAAAGGATTCTGGAGACAGATTGCACAGGCTCAAATGCCTTAGGGGATGAAAGAGGATAAATTCTAGGGAAATGGTACTTGGGAATGCTTTTGTTAATAATTGGTGCAACCTCATGAAATAATGAACAAGCAAATAACTGATTTGTTTTTGGTATTAGAGGTCTGAATTCTGAAATGAAACTCCACAGGTATAAAGGCTCTGAAGGGATTTCAAATCATATTACACAATGAAATGCCAGAACTTCCAAGGTTCTGGTGTCAGGAAAAGCATACACAAATAGAGATTGGTTGCCAAATGAGAATTCTAGTTTGTGAAAAATTTCTAAGTTTGAGAATTTGGTTTTATTTTACATCCTTTCAAAAGTGAAAAAAAGAATGAGAGACTAGTCAAAGAAGTCAGTAACTCAGTAAGTAAGGTGCTTTGGGGCACGTGAAGAGCTTAAGGTCAAGCCTCTCCATTAAAATCAGTGCTTCCCACTCTCTAGTCAGTGCCTTAAAACACGTTTGGGATTGGTTTCTCTCTCATTTCCATTGTAGACTTGAGAAACAATCTGATAAAAATGTCATTGCTGAATAGTTGTTTTCTGTCTAAAATCCCAGCCAGCTTTAATTACTTGCCCTCTCTTCAGACTTTTTATGAAATTCTCACTGGGCCTACTGATATGTTTCTATTTTAAAATAAAGATCTTATCTAAATTTCCAAGCCAGTTAGTCAAATGAGGTTACCATCAAAATACCTGAGAGGGATCAGCCGTCCTGGTGTCTCTAGCAGAGCTGTGTGTAATGTTCTAACCATTCATTTATCAAACAAAATAGCTACATGGCAAGCCTTTATATTTCACAATGTGGCATTAGTTTTGTAGTTCTGTCACCTCTAGAGAGAAGTAAATATAAAAGGTGCCTGAATTTCACAGACTGTTAATTGTTATATACCTTCCAGGGCTTCATTAGCATTACTTTCTAACTACAATGAACAATCAGTTAAAATCAGACAGATCTCCCCACAAATCCATGAAAAATGAGAATGAAAACGGGCCCTTGTACATGTACTTGGCATTTAGTCTCTAGAAATGTTCCCTGTTTAATTTTTCTTTCTTAGTTTAAAACGGTTAACTAACATGGATGTGATTTACCACACAATGGCTCATTATGCTATAACTAGTAAAATGTGCTGGGGGCACGTCGGAACAATTTTACCCTCTGGACCTTTCAGTATTACTTTACTGCCAGGTGGTGGTTGATTTGATATTTTGGTTGGTTTATTTTGTTAGGTCAGTTTTGCTTGAGAGATGTGCATTTTGGCGGGGGGATGCCCACCTCCTCTGCAAAGCCTCCCGCTTCTTTCTGGGCACTGGTTGCTTGTTGCACGGGGCACTGTTGAGTGGGGAGGGAAATCTTTTCATCCAAAGGTCAGCAAGAATGAGGCTGCCTGCCTCCCCCTCACAAATGTGGTTTGGCACCAGGGGTCTATGCCGCAGCCCTCTTGAAGAGCTTGCCCCCCTACCCAAGCCTGGTCCCAAAGCAGTTCTGCCCTTGGCTTTTTCTGCACGCTTGTTGCACCAGGCACTGGGTGTGGGGTACATTTAGGGCTACACAAACATACACAAAGTGTCTGGCTTTCTCCCTTCCCTCCTCCCCTCTCCTGCCACTTCCCTGCCTGTTGGCATCTGGGTATCATGTACCCAAACTGCCCAGGCTAAAGCCTGAATGGAAACAATACTACAGGAATTTTTATGTAAAACAAAGAATCCTGTGTCCCTTGTCTGTCATTTGTATCCTCCCATCAAAAAGCAGGATTTTTTCCAAAGCTGACAACCAGCATGGGGGTAGCCTGGGGTTCTTATCAAGGTTGATTAAGATTCCTTGGCTACCAGGGATCCCCATGCCCAGGACAGCTTCCCCCAAAGCAGAGTTGCCCCCTACTCCTATCACCACACAGTGGCCAGCATGAGCTAACACCACCCCCCCCACATGGCAGGGGCATGGTGTGGATTGAGGTGAAGAAAGAAACAGCCCCAGGTTCAATGAGAGGAATTTTCTTATCACTTAGTCTATTTGCATGTCAGTCTTTAAACTGCTGCATTAGTAGATCATCATTGCCTGAAGTCATATCCCCCAGCCTACAACCAGCTCCCTTCTATACTTGTTCCCTCTCTTGTCCTCTACCCCGCAAGCTTGCCCCTCTTCTTTGGTACTCCTGTTGCTTCTAAGCCTATTTTTGTCCCCAGCAGCTTGTCCCTGTCCTCCTTTGACCACCCTCTTCTTGCCATTGTTCTGCTTCACAGTCATACTGTTGCCTCTTTCTGGGAGTGCAGGGTGTTGCAGGTCAAGTAAGGGCTGGGCTGAAGGGGTAAGGGGCTGCAGGTAGGGAGTGAGATGTATTGGCAGGGTTTGAGAGGGGAGGGAGCTGGAAGGCCAGGGAGATGCATATCAGGAGTGAGGAGCACCAGCTGGGCGGGGGGCTGCAGATTAGCTAGGAATTAGAGGCACTGGTGGGGCAAAGGGCTTCAGGTTCAGAGTGAGGGACACAGGCAGAGCTTGGAGTGAAGGGGGCGCTGCCCGCACCAACCACCAGCTCCCCACATGCTTGTGCCCAACCCCCAAGCCACTGCAGAGGGAGGAGAGTCATGCAGTCTTGGAGAGGCTTGGGTCCTGCAACGCAGCTACCTCTGGGTTGTAATGGCCACTTTTAATGTGTGATGCAGGCTGTACTAAACTGTTGTATGCAGCCATTGCTCTCAGCCCTTACCATACGCTGGGTGCAATGGCCACATATAACATTTCATCAGCCCTCACCATACACTGTTATACGTGGCTGTTATACTCCAGAGCTGGGTGCACCTGGGTTAGTCCTGCGTCGACACAGTTTTGTTCAGAGAGATGAGGAGACAGTACCATGATCTGCTACTATGGTCAGTGTCAGGGGGAGCTGTCCTGGCAATGAGGGGAACTGCCTGGGTGACCAGTGGGGTCACCCTAAAACCAGCACCCCAGTGGATTGCTCTCTGATCAGATGCATACACATGCTCTGAGACCTCTTTTCATGGCTGTTCAATGCGTGACTTTGGCCAATTCAATTCTAAAAAGCCACATTGAT
Organism: Caiman crocodilus; assembly: GCA_030014935.1. Lineage (NCBI taxonomy): Eukaryota > Metazoa > Chordata > Crocodylia > Alligatoridae > Caiman > Caiman crocodilus. The sequence goes on along the minus strand of JAGPOW010000261.1, from coordinate 220,372,112 downwards.
CTAGGAATGTGTAGTCTAAGAAAAAGTTACTCTAATTTTCTACAACATGTCACCAGTTGGAATGAAATTCAAGACTATCTAGTTGAACAAGAGAAACAAGAGGCAATATCACCTTTCTCTGAAGACAAGATTAGTTGTACTTTAGAGGGGGCTTTGCTATAGCATAATAGGTAACTAGGCAAGGTGAGGAGATAGAAATAGTGAAAAATGTATCCATTTTAAGGGGTTGGTATCAATGCTGTGTATCAGTGGCTTTTTAAATCCCCAATTTCTGAACTACAAAAAAGGAAGCGTTGTCCTGTGGCACTTCCAGGAGCCTTGCAAGTAATAAATGGGATGCTTTTCATCATTACACTTAATTCCTATGTTGTCAGATCAGAAGATCCTGTTTTATTATGAATAATCTTTATAGTGTCAGTACCTAGTAGTTAAAATGCCTTGGTACAGTGGAATTTCTTGGCACAATAAGATTCCTCGGTGCGATGGAATTTCTTGGTACAGTGAGAAAAACCTCGGTGCAGTGAACAGTTCCTGCTAAGCCTAGCAACTGCATTGTTTAAGTGAGCACCACCCATTGGCTGGTTGTAAATTATTCCTACCTGGTGACTAGCAATTGGCTTGCTAGCCGTATAAAAGCTAGAGCACTTTCCGCCCAAGTTGGAGAACTCTGCATACATCTCAGAGTAAACTTGGCGGACTGATCACCCACCAATGACTCCCCGTCGCTGACCGTCCCGACATACCCCGTGCCCTGCATGCTTGAAAATATGTCATTGTGTTGTTCAGAGCTCTTATCCAGTGCAACTATAACGGAAGTGCCTACTCTGTGTACATCAACAGTGCGAGTCTGTGTACATCGACAGTGTAAGTAAAGCCATCTCAATTTAACCAATACGCGTCTGTGCCTAATTCTGCTCCATTGGTCAAAGGTACCCACCTGCCGTCTGGGCTCTTAGCCACAGCCTTGCCGATCTTCCCTGGCCACCACATATAGAACAGAGTAAACATGGCTTGGAATGGAGAATTTTCTTGTGTTAATCCTGTCCTTGTATTTGAAGTCTGCATAGCTGTCATGTGACCAGGGTGAATGCATAGGGGGTGGTTGGGGGTGTATGTGCACCCCCTGAGAATGCCAGTGCACCCCTTGTCAGGCCATGTTCCCTATGTAGCCAGCAGGCAGTGGGGCAGGCCAGAGCACCAGTGCCCCCCCCTGCAAGCGCTAGTCAGGGAGTGTGGCTGGCAGCAAAAGCAGCCACACCACTTCTGGAAACAGCCACTTTTACTGTGAGTGATATCAGTTCCCCTAGGCTGGGGGACACCCCCCACCCCGATTACTGACTGGTATTGGGGGAGGCACATGCCCCCCCCACTCAAGAGGCACCAGACATTCATGCATGTGACCCTTCTTGGTTTTCTTCTCTTCCATGTCTTGCTAGTCTTCTTCTTTCTTGGACTCCAGGGACCATGGTCTGTGGTCACTGTGCGTTTCATGTAGTAATCTATTCCTGAAACTTTACCTTTTGCCCTCATGAGGATGCTGTCCCCAAGTGACCTGGGTAGCAGCCTAGATCCAGCACAAGTATTATTACTTTGCTAGGGCAATGAAAAAGTGTTTGTCTTTCTTTGTCCTTGGAAAAAAAAGGACATATTTGGTGTTGTGGCAAAGGAAGAGGATTGTGCTTGTTATACCTTTATTTCCTGTCTACACATTGACCTGTTGGGAAGCTGCTGCTGGTCAGATTAGCAGCCTATGCATGCACCATGATAAGAATTTTATATTTAATCCATCTTAAAATATTAACAACTTTGAGACCTTGTTATTAGGAGAAAATTGAACTAGTATTGGATTATTACTGTAGAACAAGGAAACATTAGATGCTATTAATCTGCTGCAAAACTTTGCTTGGAAAAGAGAGGCACTTTTTCTGGGCATGTGATAGTAGCCATCTGTCTTCACAAAGGAGGTTTTTTTTCATTGCCTGCTAATTAAATAGGTATTTATGAAGGGAACTGGCTAGTACGTTATAGGGATAGCTGTTGGACATTTGTTATGTGTATGAATCTCACCAGTAACCTTGATATTCTCTCATGTGAATAATTATCAAACCTTTTAGCTGGGTGTAGGAGGGAAGATGGGAGAAAAGGGGGAGAGAGATTCAGGTGAATATTAACAGAACGCTGAACTAGAATAGAGAAATATGCCAACAACATAGTTTCCTTCCCCATCCTCCTCTTGCCCTGAGAGTGCTGGGAACAGAAAGCAGTAGAGGTCAAAAGCTACCATTACCAAAAGACAAATAAACATTGCTACTGAGTTTTTTATATTCTAAACTGTCTAGGTCAAGCCTGTCATGCAGTAACCATATACTTTCTAAGAGTCTGATTACATGACAGTTGAGGCTGAAGTGTACTCATGCTTGCTAAACTTCTGTTCTTTTTTATTTCTTCAGTAATCCATTCAAACCTAGAAAAAAATCACTAGGGCTAGAGACAGAAGTTACACACAAACCAGTTTCAGTGATCTAAAGCTGGTTTAAACCTGTAACAGAACAGAAGTTCTGCGCCCATAAACCACTTTTAAAATGGCTGAAACTGGTTTAAGATAAGCCTCGTTGAATATAGTATCTATCAGATTTAACTGATTTAGGTTAAACCAGTTTATAGAACATATGTCTCGGATCCCTTCCTGTTTCAAGTTAACCCATAATCCACCAGCATCCCAAAATGCTTTGCATCCCCAGACTGTGCTGTCTACTCCAGTGACCAGGGCTAGCCCTTCCCCCAGATATCACAGATCTGAGGCACTAAAGCCTCTGCTCCCTGCCAGAACCTGTCAGCCCAGAGAGACAATGGGGGCAAGGGAATGGACCTCCAGACCCCATCTGCATGGGATAGGGGGAAGGAAAGCACCAGCAATAGGGGCTTTTCACCCCCACAGCAGCCAGGTGAGTGGAGCTTGCATCAGCTCAGCCCACCCCCTCCCAGCCCCTAGCCTATGCGGGGGGTGCAGAGCGAGGGACCACACTAGCCTGGCCCTGCCCCACCCCCAGCCAGGTACTTCCCAATGCAGGGAAAAGCCCCAACTAGGTATCTTTTTCTCCCCTGCAGCCTGGTGAGTTGGGCTGGGGTCAGCTCAACCCCACCCCCTCTCTAATCTCCCACTTATGAGAGAGTAGGGGGAGAACACACCAGCCCAGCCCAGCCCAGCCTCAGCCCCCTCAGCCAGGGTCTGCCTAGTGCAGCAGGGGAGACAGCCCCCACTAGGTGCTCAGCTCAGCTTCACCCCCTCCCTAACCCCTGCCTGTGAGAGGTCAAGGATGCGAAGAAAGGGGCAAACACACCAGCCCAGCTGGGAACTGTTCCCCTCTCCAGCCAAGGTCTGCCTGGTGCATGGGAGGGGAAGCACCCACCAGGAGCTTTTTGCTCCCCTGTAGCCTGGCTCACCAGAATGGCAAAGGCTCAACCCAGCCCTCTCTCCAGCCTCCCAGCTGTGAGAGGCAGGGGTTTGGGTAGGGAATGCACCAGCTTGGCCCAGCACCAGCCCCTGCAGATAGGGGCTGCCTGGCATGGAGTAGTGAAAGCCCCCAGTGGGGGATTTTTGTAACCCTGCAGGGTGAGCCAGGTGGGAATCAGCTCAGACACATCCCACGGAGATGCTGGCTGGGGGGTTCTGGGGCTGGGCCAAGCCACTGTGTTCCCCCTACCCCACCTCCTCTCTTGGAGGTGAGGTGCTAGGGAGGGAGTGGGTCTGAGCCAATGTTAGCTCCCCCCCCCCCCTTAGAGGAGGAGGGCTAGGAAGAGATTTTCTGCTCGCTCTCCTCTACCTGCAGCTGAAACCAGGGGTCAGGGTGGCATGTGTCCAACAGCCAATCAGGCCTGGTCTTTCACTGTGCTGGGTTCATCAGCCTTAGAAGCTGGCCATGAGGGGTAGTGCGTGAAGATACCACAAATCTTGGCCTGGGCCAGTGCAGGCTTCTGTCTGTCTTGACCACCCAAACACTGAGCATTAGTTCAGTTTGTTACTGGTTCAAGCTACACAGTTTAAACTAACCTGTGAAGATTGAATTGATTGCACCTCAAGCCTTTTGAACCTGTGTACTTAGCCTAGGCGCATGACTAGTTACTCTTTTCCTGATTCAAATCCATCTTGGGTCACGCATGGTCAGTGTGTAGAAAAGGAGGAAGTGGCATGGAAATGGAGCGTCATCTGCACTTTAGTGGAGCTAATGTAATTCTACTGCGTGCAGTAACCTCCATAGCAAAAACTGTCTTGGTCACAACCCTGAAATCCCTCTGTTTACAAAGATAACAGTGGATACTTACCTGACTCCAGTTTTGCTATCATTTCCTCTCTGGCTGGTATCCCAGGCCTGCCTCCAGTAGTTTGTCAGTACATAGGCACCAGATATAATCTAGCCTATATGGCCTGTGGCTCATTCCAGCTTGGTGGGCTGTTTTTTGGATTGCTTCTCTCACAAAGATCTCTTCAGAGCAAAGGCAGAAAATGAGATCACTCCTGCTTGGATGCCTGCGATGCAAGACTGTGGGCACTATACTCAAGATTGGGTGATCTCCTGTTCAAGCTTCTTGTAGTAGAGGCAGGTAAAAAGACTTACAGACCTACCATTGTTATTCTTCACTTTATGGTAGAGGCCTCCAAAACTTTTAATATGCTCCTTCCACTGGACAGCACTTCACTGGAGCTGCACCTCTTTGAGACATTTTTTTCTGCAGATGCTAGTTTTAGATGTCTCCCTCAATCAATTTTTTTCATTGTACTCACAACACAGGTTAACCAAAACCCTACTGTGACCTCCCTCCCTCCTCTCTCCAGCCCCCACCCTCTTCCCACCAGCCACCCACTCAACTCCAGCCAGGAAGCAGTACACTGAGAAGCAGAGACAGATGAGGCTGACTGGAAAATAAAGGAAGCTGCTGGTCAGGCATAGATTGGCTGGCAGCTTGTGATACATAAAAGATAACTGGGAAGCAAGTAGGAAGAAGGACCAGGACATACAAGCCTAGAAAGCTATGAGATGGTCTTGTGGGAATGAAACATCAAGCTCGTCACCCCAGGCTTTAGCTACTTGGTGATTGCAAAGTTAAAAATGGTCAAAGCCTCATTTAAAAAAGAAATTATGCTTTAGTGTGTAACTGCAGCAGGACAAATAAGCCTGGATTCATAGCACATATAAGCCAAGGCATAAAGCTTTTTGTGAGAGAACAGAAGTGAGGGAGTTGAGCTGAAACCTGGGAAAGAGCATAGGGTAGGACAGAGGTGAAGATATGGATTCAGACAACTGGAAGACATGGACTGGCTCTATTTCCTACAGTGCTAATAAAGAATGACCAGCCACCTTACTTTTTTCTTTTCACATTTGCAAAATTCTATTTTCTTTTACTACTCTGCTAATTACATCTCTCATTTGGGGCCTGGCAGCACCACCTGTGAATTTGCTTAATGCTGCCTTTAATTCATTTCCACTTATTATTAAAAATCTGCTAATCACCATGCAGCTCTACCAATATGAATCATGCCACATTTTCTGGCAGATATAGTATGTGGTCCAATTATAGTAAAATAGTAATTTGTTAGACTCCATAAGGACTACAGAATAATTGATATAGCATGTTAATACTTATGCAGAACATCTGTGAACATGGATGATGATTGAGGTCCCAGTATAAGTAGTTGCAGGAACTGAATATTATGAACATTGCAAACCTCTGTTCAACTGCTACATTTAAATTTTAGATATATGAATACATTTATCAGTATCAGAATTCCAGAAACAAATGATATAATGCAAATGAAACTAAAATCTATATGTATTTTTTTATACCACAAATACCTGAATATTTAAAAATTGTGTTATTGTCACAGTTTCAGATGAAATCCTCTTATGAACTTTCTTTTCTTGAGACTAAGCCAAATACAAAGGGCCAACTTTATCCCAGCTAACTAACAGTAAGGATATGCATCTGCATACAGTGGTTTACACAGGTGAGGACTCTAGCAATGAAAGTATACTGAAAACACCAGCCTCATGCTACCACTAGAAACTGACCAAGTGTAATAAACCAAGGTCCAGATGGGAAGATCTGGTCCTTGGCTGTAGTTGGAGACCATCAGGCTACTTATCCCACAGGGAGAGAGGCTGCCCATTCTGGCTGTATAAACTCAGCCCAAACACCAGAGAGCTGCCTGAGCAACAGACTACCCCTCTGTTGGCTTGGTTGCTCCTGTTCCTGTCTTAGAACTGGCAGCCAGGATCAACTGCTTGCTTTGACCATGATGTTGTCTTAACCCTCAGCTTGCTATTTTTGACATTGGCTTCCACTCTAGTAAAGCCTGACCTAGTGCCTGACCACCACCAGTTTGCCCTTATAACCAGGTACTTAAAACAGTGCATGGGAATCTTAGAAATGTAAGCCTCAGAAACTCAGCTCAGCTCAAAAGTGAAGTTATGTGATGTATTACATGGGGTGAAAATGTATTCTCTAGTGTCAGTTATTAGAAATGTATCAAAAGTATCTAGACTCGGGAAAACAGGACTGTGAATCTCATAAGAACAGATTTATCATGATACAAACAGACTCTCAAAATGGAAAATGTCTATTTCCTGTCCTGACCAGAACCTTAAAGACCAGAAGTATCCTAAAATGAAAAACTTATATTTTCAAATCAAACTTTTTAGTCCTTAAGTAAACAGACAAACAAACATGACATGGGGTTTGCTTTGTATTTTGATTTATTCAGTCCAAAACAATTATCTCAGTTTTCCCTAATAGCCAACAGTGACTATAGCCAACAGTGAGTAGATAAAATGTACAATGTAATGCTTCCAATAAAAAAAGTGAATAAAAAATTCAAGCTTCTAACTATTCCTTCAACATTCTGCATTTCTTTTAAAACCTTATTCTGTTTAAGATGCCTATTACTTATACATATCAGAGCTCACAATATGATTTGTCAACATTACTAGAATATGCCAGGGTTATATACAGAGGATATAGTGCTTGCCTCACACTGCAAAGAAAAGAAGTACTAAAGTTCAAGCTAGTCCATAATCAGCTTCTAGCTTGGCTTACATTATGTGGAAAATATTTACTAATAGCTGCACAAATTTCCCAGAGTTGCTACTGTACAAAATCCATATACATTCCTAAGAGATTAGCATCTCAGTAAATGGCTAATACAAAAAGGCAAGCAACAGCATGCAAAGAAGAACTTTAATAGATTGTTTATTATGAAATTATCATATTTATCAATGTTACTTTTAAGTGGTAGAAGGCTCACTTCTAAATATTCAGATTCTGAAACTAAAACCCACTAAAATTTTCAAAGATAGAATTGTTTTTAAATCAATTATGTTTGCTAGTGGTTGTCATTAGTTTTTGTTAGTGGTTAGTTTCTTAGTGGTTGCACTTTTTCAAATGCTTTTGGGAGTTCTTTCAAGTACATAACACTTGTTAGAGATATTAAGGGCACAGACTCTGGAGTCCATTGTGTATGTAACTATGAAGTCACTTGGTGACTATGAAGTCACTTGCTGGAAGCTAGTACTTTTTTTTGGCATTTTTCCTGCTGTAAATGAGAGTAGAATGAAAAAGCTAATCTAAAATTAAAATTAAAAAGAGTCCTTGAAACTTAAATGTACCACTTACAAAGTGCTAAAACCTGTAACAGCCCTATCAAATACTTTGATGAACGTACTGCTTCTGAACTGTTACTCCATTGTGTTAATTTGTGTGACTATTCCTTCTAATAACATTTTGCCCTAAAGTATTGCTAGAAATAGCTAATGGTAAAGGACTATAACAGCATATATAGGGAAAACAAACTTTTAAGTTCACACTAGGAACTTTGACCCTCAATGAATCAGAGACTGAAAGTATGCCATGTGATCTACATTAGGGCTATGCAATGTTTTGGTCGCTGCTTTGATTTGGAGGAGATTTGGCCCAATTTGGTGGCCAAACCTCTGAATCCAGATTGAATCAGGAGACCCATTAATCTCTCTGAATCAAATCAAAAGCCTCTGATTCAATTTGGAGAGATTCCATGATTTGGCCATAGACACAGCTTTTATATGTTTTTATTACATACCTTGAGGTACCAGGCCTGGCTTATGAAGGCTGAGAAGGTGGGACGGACAGGAGTGCGGGGTGGTCCCCAGCATGCTTGGTGGGGGGGATCCCCAGCATCTACTTCCAGGTCCACTTGTACACACCTGGTACCTTGAGGTATGTAAAAAAAAAAAAATGTATAAGGCTGTGTTGAATTGGGACAGTGATCCAAATCAGCAAATCAAATTGCTGTCCCCCAAATTGGGCTGAATCCAAATCAAATATGGCTCACTTTGCACACTCTTAACCTATATATCCAATTACAACAGCTCAGATTTTATTCATTGATCACTTCCTATTTACTACAAACCAAAATTTTCTGGATAAATTATTGGACGAATAATTTTGAAAAACGAGTAAATTATAAAATGTCAAGGTCTTGCCAGACAGTTTATGAATGAAAAAAATATTAAATTCTTGAGACAAACTATTAGCTGCATTTTAGTCACTTAACTCTCCAGTTCAGTGGTTTACATCTGATAATAAAAATAAATTTGTATTAAAACACTTACCTAATCACACTTACATAATGTTTAAATATCCTAAGATTGGAGAGCACCACGGTTATATTAATATTGTATATTCAGCAAATAAAAAGACTAGACAGAATGTCCTAGAGAGAGAAATTTGCAATGAATAATTCCTCAAGAATTAAATGTTCAAATTAGATCAATTAAACCCTGAGGTGCTTCATTTCTTTTTAAGTCTAAATGTTAATATGGGGAAAAGTACAAAGAAAAAAATTGGCTAGATGAAAAATGCAATGAGTTCTACTCTGAAGGGTCTCAAAATTGCACAGAGATAATCTTGTTAGACAGTCTGTGTGTGTTGTCCCCATTGATTTGTGGTTAAGCAAGCCAGGCCCCTTCTTACTTGTTATATACATTGCTATGACAATCCGGTGAAGTAAAGTACTGCTTAGTGCTTACAAAACTTATGCATCTCTGCTTTAGTTAGCCTTTAAAGTGTAAATCTATCATGCCTTCAGTTCTGTGTATGGAAAATGGACATACCATATGGAAAGAGTTTAGATTTTTTTCTTGCTGAACTTTGATGAAATAATAGCTGTTTCTTCCTTGCATGCTGTTAGTTGCATTATCTCTCTCTTTGACCTAGGCAATTACAGGCTTTTTAGCTTGTCTTCAATAATATGTAATGTCTTTTGAACAGATACTGAAAGAAAGAAAGCTATTTCCATTTATTTATTTATTTCCATATTGTTACTTCCAAAGATATGATAGTAAATGAAAAATCTAACATGGGTTCATCTGAAGAAGAGTGTGTCAGACCTGTTTAATATCCTTTTCTGATAAGATAATAGACTTATTTGATAAGGTTACTGTACTGCCCTTAATTTAAACAGTGTTTTGATACCATTCCTCATGGGATATTACTGGCTGAACTGGAGAGGATGAGGATCAGTGATGCAGTCATTGGGTGCTTAAGGAGTTGGCTGAAAGGGAGACTATATATAATAAATCACACAGAAAGGTGAGTTTTCTGACTGGATTGCTGTTGCCAGTGATGTTCCTCAGGGTTGCCTCTTAGAACCTGTCTTCTGTAGCACCTTTAATTACTGACCTTGGTAGGTGGAACTAAATCTGTGCTCTTGAAATTTGCTGGGAAGCATTGTCAATATGGAAGTGAACCAGATTATTATATTGGAAGATTTAAATAATCTTGTGGAATATGGAGTATTTGAAATTAAATGAAGCTTTAACAGTATGAAGTGCAAAGTCATAAATTTAGGCACCAATAACAAGGATGGGGGCACACAGTCTGGAGACAACTGAGAGAATGAGAGATCTGCATATATTGGTGCGTTGTAGGATAACTGTAAGCCACCAGTGTGATGCAACTGTGAAAGGGGATAATGCAGTCCCAAGAGCTTCTATACACGTGCTCAGGGGAGGGGAGGGTGCTTTAATTAGAATCGCTCTAATTAAAGCGCCCACAGTGTCATATGTATTCAACATCTCATGCTTCAAAACAGCATTTGATGAGCTTTAGTTAAACTGCCTCTTATGCCATTTTGAAATGCAAGGACACTGAATACTTGTGATGCGGAGGCTGCTGGATTGCACTAATTAGCATACGGCAGTAGACTCTATTAATAGAGTCTGCTGAGATGCAAGATAATTAGCATGCATCAGAGCAGAGGTCTGTCACATGTATAGGTGCCCAAGGTGTATTTAATTATATGTTCAATAAAGGCCAAGAATTACTAGTTCCATTGTACAAAGCATTAGTAAGACCCCGATGTTGTCCCCAGGATTCCTTTTACCAGAGACCCCCAAAGATTGACACAGCTCCTCATCCAATTTGCTATCAAGTAAACTTTTAATAGTAACCCGTAAGCTTATTACAAGCTTTTATTTCTTGTAATATGACCTGGCAAGTGGTTCTGTTAGATGTTACAGCAGCAACCTTCAGTGATACCAGCCTCAGATCCTCTGCTGGGTGTGTGGGATGTTAGTTTCTGGATTCCCTGTTACTCAAAGCAAGAATTCCAAGGTTGCTTCTGTTACCCCAGCTAGCAACAGAAACACATGCTGTCTCTTTGTTTGTCTACTACTTTTGTAGCTTTCTCGTCTCAAACTGTCTGATCCTTAAGTTTCTTACCTCATCTTTTTAGATAAGGTACTCCAATCCTATTCCATTTTTGGTTTCCTTTCCTTCTAGGGAAACTACTGTACCTGGTTACCCCCTATACCAATCACAACACTCACTTTTCCTAGTGCCTTATGGCACTCTGTATGATTTAATTGCTTAGTTCCAGGCCTAAAGTTATGCTAGGAGCCCATGCATAATCCAGTTTGCCCATTACACCCATTTAAAATTATTGTTTTCAGTTCTGGTCACTAATATTTAATTCCATTTTGTTAGACTGGAATGGTTTTAAAGAAGGACCACTAAGGTAGTTAAGAGAACTGAGAAATTATCTTATGACAGAAGATGAAAGGAGCATGTTTTGCTTAGTTTAATAGAACAGAAATTGAGAGGGGGGTGCCACTTTACAAATACATTTCTGAGGCGAATATTAAGGAGCAAGAACAACTTTTCAGGCTGAAAAACAAACCTGGGACAAAATCAAATGACTACAAACAGGCTATGGATAAATTCAGATAATTAGAAATCTAGCTTTCTATCAAAGGAGAGAAATTTTGGGATGATTTTCTGAGCCAAGGTACTAGTTAAATAACCCAAATCACTTTGGCTAAGTACAGACAGACAAAAAGCCCAAGGCGGAATTAATTCAATCTTCTTAGTCTAAACTGTGTAGATTGAATTGATAAGCATGTGAACAGACATTGACTTTTGATTCCAGAAATGCAGCTACATGCATGCAATGACCTCGGCCAGAAGCTGGGAGGCGGGGGAAAGGGGTGGTAGAGCACACCTCCTTCTTGCCTGGAGGAGCCAGCTTGGACCAAAGCTAGCCTACCTACCCTGCAAGGGGGAGCTTATGAGGGAAGTATACAGCTTCCTGGGATGCTGGAGGACTGTAAGTGAGCTTGAATCTGGAGGGAATCTGGGACAGACCTTCAATAAACCAATTTGACCTAAATCAGTTAAGTTGGGTACTACATTCATCTAGGTCTATCTTAAACCAGTTTCAGCCACTTTTGAAAGCAGTTTTGTTGCACTGAACTTTTGTTGCATTACAGATTTGAACCAGTTTCTGATTGTTTATACCAGTTTGTGTGTAATTTCTGTTCCTAGAGTTTAAGACTGAATGTGATAAGTTTATGTATGTAACTATGAAGTAACTGTGTGAAGGCTAATAAGCTAATAACCATTTTTTGGATGTATGCTTGTGTAAATGAGAGCAGAATACAAAAACTAACACTTTAATTTTAATGATAGGAGAGAAAGTTCTGGCTCAATGATTAGTGTATGTGATATGTGTAATCATGCATTTGCATTCCCTACATTGGGGTATACAGGCAAGTTTTTAGCATGGCAGATACTTTGAAGTCAGTAGTTCAAGAGATCCTTTCTGATCCAGTGTTGCTATGTCATCATCTTTTGTTCTGTTCCTTGTTCTGATATTTACTTCACATTCCTTTCTCTTTTCCTCCTGCAGCACACTTTTTTTGTAAAACAAACAAACAAACAACCTGTTCTCCTGCTCCTTTTTCCTTGGATATATTGTCCAATCACCTGGTCATCTTTCTGTGTGCTTCCCTGCACAGATTTCTTGGCTGCCTTCTTCCATCCTACCTTGGAAATTCATCTTCTTTTGGTGGATGGAAGTGCAAACACAGAACAGCTCCTGTTTCTTCTTCTCCTATGTAGCAGTGGACACATCTACAAATGCATTAACCTGCTTTAGTTAATGCGCATTAAACTACAGTTAAATTTGCATTAGCCGGTCTTATTGAGAATTAACTCAAGAGCATGTTTTTTTTAGACACTAATGCATTCTAAACTAGCCCAATGCATATTAAAGCACATGTGTAAACACACCAGTGGGTGCATCTACAGCGCTGCACTATGGCAACATAGCACCAGTGAGCATGAATTGAGACACTACTGTGCAGTAGGGTTAGAAACAACCGATACACTGCCAGGACTGTACAGTAATGGCAGTTACTGTGCAGTCATTTAGAACTTGCTAATTAGCATGCTCCAGCAGACTTGCTTGCTAAAGCAAGTATTAAATGACTGCACAGTAACAACTGTGCAATTGGGGGCATGTGTAAATGTTTGACACCTAATTAGAAGCAGCAGTTAAGTAAACTCATCTTTGTTCTAAATGCATCTCCAGGTGTTCAGGCATTTTTATTGATGCAAAAAAACCTGATCAGGTGAAAGGGAAAAATAACACTATATAATCGGTGTTAATGGATCAGTGAGTGCCTCCTCAACTACTGGCAAAAAACTATTGGAAATATTAATAGTTTGCTGAAAAATGAACCATTTCATAATTGGCTAAAATGTGATTCTTTGTCTTACCAGAGAGTAATGATGTAGCAGCTTGCATACTTACTCTACAATGTGTTCCATTGTATACAAGTTATGGTGATACAATCCATTCTAAATTCTATGCTTATCTTGCTTTCATCTAAACACATTACAGTAAGGATATTTGAGAAATAAGAAATCTAAATTCATCAATTGTCTTCATGATGGTAATATGCCTTGAACAATTACAGCAGTATCTAGGAAAACAAAGAATGTGCAAGACTAATGTATAGATTTATAAATAGAAAGCTGTCAGATAAGTCTCATACATCAAAGAACTGAAGCAGGAAATAATTTCAACAGAATCACAACATTTATATGTATTTGTTCAAAAGGCAAGTATCTTTATTTTCTATACTCCATTGCTCATACAATCCCTCCAAAAAAATAAAATATATAAAGGTCAGTGTAACAAACTGTGGAAATATTTGTGAAATTTTAAATAGTCTTTTCACTCTCAATGATTTAAAAAACACTAAAACAAACAGGCACTAACCAAATCCTTTGGAATTTGAATGATCATTTTTGTATACATGGAACAAATATTTTGAATCAAACTATTAAAATTTACCAAAAAAAAAAAGAACACAAATGTTCCATCAGGTTATTATGAATAAAACAATCTGGACTGAATTTACAGGCATTTCCAAAAATATTTGTGTTTAGTTTTAGTTTTTCATTTTCAGATAAGCTTTATGGTCCAAACTGAATGATTACTGAATTCAGTAGAAAGACACTTGTTTACTTCACTGAACTTTGAGCCTGGTACCTTATTTTTAGTGAAATCGGCAATGCCCACATAATTTTCAGTGTTCACACTTCCTTTTGTTTTTCAGTATACTTGGTCTGTCTGCTTTTAAAATTAAAAATTATGTAACAAGTGAAAAAAATATCTTAACCATTTAAAGGTGATTAAATGCAGTGATGTTGAAAGGCATTAAGTTGGAGGCAAGCTCTTTTCTTTTTTTAATCTTTCTTTTTTTTTGGTATCTGTGATAGAGGGCCATCTTGGGGCTGGGTATCAACATTGGCCCGCCCACCTGTCTAGGGCAGTCTGCCCTGTCTCACCTGCCATGATGCAGTTTAATACAGTGAATGTTGAATGCAGGAAGCTGCCCATTTAGTGTCCTGATGCCTAGAGCATTATACACAACTCTGATCTTCCCTAAACCATGTTCCATGCCTTGCAGATAACATCCATATTGCTACAGTGCCTCACGCTGTGACCCATGCTCCAGATTTCACATGGAATTCCCACTCCTCACTAGAGCTCGTGGTCACTGTGACCTCCCTCTGGGCTACAAACTCATGCCCCCTTACTGGGGCTCAATCACTCCCATCCAGCACTGGGGTTACACCTCTGCCCTCTCACTGGGGCACTAACTCATGACCCCTCCCTGGGGCTAACTCCCTGAACTACTCACATGACTGGCCTCTACACAGACCTTCAGATCACCCTTCCAGCCCTACTCTGTGCAGCCCATTCTTTCACTATGCCCCCTCACTGGGGCCAGTGCTCCGCTCCTCACTGGGGCCACTCCTCTGCCCTCTTCCTGGGGCCAACTCCTCACCCCCTCCCTGCAGTCTCAGGATATCTGAAGATGTGCCTGGCCCCACTGCCTCCCAACTACCCACTAAGTAGTGGGGGCTTGGGCTATAAAGTGCCCCTTACTTGCCTTTCACTAGGAAGGCAACTGGCATGGCAAAGCAAATAGAAAGGACACAAAGATGCACCTTGTCTTGTAATCAGGATATAGCTATATCAACTGTTAAATTTTAGGAACAGAGGACAAGAAGTAAACCCCTGGGTTACTGAGTCCAATCCCCTAGTATCTCCAGCAATCAAATCATATCGTCCTATTCACAAACTGAACACAAGCAACCATATCATATACTCCTATTAAAAAACATTATCAAGCTCTCTCTGAAAAGTGTCTAGGCTTCTTATCACAGTACTACTGGAAGCTTGTCCAGATCCTCACTCCTGTGATCATTAGTAAGCATTTTCTTAGGGCTACTCTGTGTGTGCAGGTGAAGGCGTGCTGAGATTTAATATGCAAGCCACACAATTGTGCTTCCTGTCATGCCACACATGCATGGCAGTAGTGTGATTGTGGGATCATAAATCAGATCCTAAGATGCCTTATTTCCAGTGCAGGGAGAAGCCCAGTATTGGCAAAAAGCAAGTTCCCATGACTGGGAGCCCCCTCAACTGATGGGGCTCCAAGCCACATGGATGCCCCATGCACCCCACTAGCAGGGGGACTGCAGCTGCTGTGATCTCATAGCTGATGGGGTACATCATGCACCCCTGTGGCTGAAAGACTGCAGCTCCTGTGTTCTCCCAGCCACATTTGTGTGTTGAGTGCCCCCAGCATCTGGAAGACCTCATAGCTGATGGCGATTCTAGCTGCAGGAGCATGCGCTTCCATGGCTCTAGCATCACTGTTTAGATGATTTACATTATATTAGTTAAAAAAAAATTATTATTTCCTCTAAATAAACCTAAATATTAAAGAGCAATGGTATCAGCAAAACTATTTAAGTAGTAAAATACAGTTATGTTTACATGAAGGGTGACATAGACTTGTCGTTCAGAGATGTCATAAAATGGCTAAATTATAAAAGCAAGTGGAGGGCCAAATTCAGAAATGACACACACCATGTTGCAATGGGTAGGTTTGGGAATGTCTCTGTTTAGTATGGAAACAATTCCTCTCAGTCATCTCATCATAGTTATTTCTGTGCCCAAGAAAAAAAGGGTGAGGGGATTCAGTGGGTTGTGCTGAGGGCAGACAAGGAGAATCTTACCTGCAGTTGGTTTTAGGTGCAGAATTCAAGAAATCATTGGCAAGAGGAATGAAAAAAGTCAATGCCAAAATGTCCTAGGCAATCTGGCTGTGAGTTCTTGTCTGCACTGGTTCTTGCATTGAAGTCTCTGAGGAGGAACAGTCACTCGGTTGATGGTATTCATATGAAGTCCCCCATGAGAACCAGGGATTGTGATTGGAAAACTTCTGCTAGCTGTTTGAAGAAAGTCTCATCCATCACTTCCTCCTGATCTGGTAGTCTATAGCAGATCCCCACTGTGACATCACCCTTGGTGCTCTCCACTTTGACCCTAACCCAGAGACTTTTGACAGGCCTATCTCCAGTTTCGTACTGGAGCTCTGATCAATCATATAGCTTTTTTACATGACGTGCAACTGCTCCTCCTGTTCTCCCCTGCCCATCCTTCCTGGACATTGTGTACCCATCTGTGACATGACTGTGCTCCAGTCATGCAAGCTCCCACCAAGTCTCTGTTATTCCAATCATGTCATAGTTTGGTGACTGTGCAAGGACTTCCAATTCTTCCTGCTTGTTTCCCAAGCTCTGTGCATTCATGTACAGGCACATAAGGTAACTTGTCAGTTGTCCTGATTTCTTCCCGTTGCCTGCTTCTTCTTCCTCCAGGTCACCCACTTCCCCACTTACCTCAGGGTATTGGTCTCCATCCCCTGGTGAACCTAGTTAAAGCCCTCCTCACTTGGGGCACATGAGCTTGTTTGCAAAGATGCCCTTCCTTCTCTTCATTAGGTGGATCCCATCTCTTTCTAGCAATCCATCTTGGAACATGATCCTATGATCAAAAAAGCCAACTCTCTTGTGACACCCCGTGCAGCTATGCATTGATCTGCAGGATGCACCTGTTCCTGCTTGAGCCCTTTCCCTTGACTAGAAGGATTGAAGAAAACACCACCTGAGCCCCTTCCCCCTTACACCCAGAGACCTATAGTCACTTTTTATTTGCTTAGGGTCTCCCCTGGCAGTATCATTGGTGTCTCTGCTAATTGAGCAGCATGGGGTAGTAGTCAGAGGGCCAGATGAGTCTCCCTAATCCCTCTGTGACATCTTGGATCTTGGCTCTGGGCAAGCAACAGACTTCCTGAGACAACAGATCAGGTCAGCAGATGGCTCCCTCCATCCCCCATAGAAGGGAGTCGCCAGCCACTATCACCCATCGCTTCTTCTTGGTGATGATGGTCTCAATCCTTCCTACCCTGGTGAGGCCTGGCCGATCCTCATCCACCAATGGAATATGCTCTTCACTCTCCATAGCTAGCACTCCATATCTATTCTCCACACACACTGCTGCAGGTAGAGATGAAGATTTCTGCTTGCTGCCAGAAGTCACAAACTTCCAGCTTCCTGGAAGTCCATGTCCTCTCCCTACTCTACAGCTGGCTTTGGCAGTTCTTCCTCCACAGCTCTGGAGGTCTCCCGCAGCATAGAATTGATAAACTCCTCATGGAGAAGGACGCTTCAGAGCCTCACCACCTCTTCCTGTAGTTTTCTTGCCTGTTCACTGAGGGACACCACCATGAGGCACCACTCATACCACAGGCACTTCCCCACCTAGGAGTCACCAGAAGGAACATACAGGCTTGGCAGTGCCATGCTCACTAGGACCACAACTGAAAGGAACTTGGGCATCTTGATAGACCACAAGATGAATATAAGCTACCAATGTGATGCTGTGGCTGGCAAAGCTAACAAAACTGTGGTGTGCATCCACTGATGCATCTCAAGCAAAACCAGGGAAGACATCCTTCCACTTTACTCAGCCCAGGGGAGACCACAGTTGGAGTACTGCATCCAGTATTGGGCCCCTGTAGCAGAGTGGGGTACCTAAGGGTGGCCATGTTACCCCCAGGTCCTTAATCATGCCAGTCTTGCCCTATAAGCACCCTCATTCTCGCCCACCACATCTTGTTGGTATGATAAATATAGGGAGGATGCCCTTGAGCTCTAGTTTTGGACATAGGTCAGGCTAGATCTTATTAACCCTGTTGTTTCTGCTCTCCTTTTATATCCCACTTCACTGTGGATGGTTCCTGAGTCTCCCAGCTTTATGGGCCATCAGCGTGGCTCCAGCCATCCCTTTACCACACCCCAAGACTCACCAATGATACAGGTGTTGTCTTGCCTATGTCTTATATTAATTCTGCTCCTTGTCCCCATCAGGCTTTCCTAGCCCTTTCCCAAGTGGTGCACCCTCTCTGGCATTGGGGTTTGTTCCCCCCAAATGCTGCACACTCTCTGGTGCTGGGGTTCCCACGCTGCAGTGGGCCCCAATGAGACCTCCTCCTTCCCCAATAGCCTCTCCCAAAACCACCAGTTGTTATCAGACGACACACACTAAACCGCCAACCCTCATGAGTCCCTGGGCTGTAACTTAACACAGAACTCACATCATGCTCTGCCACTTTAAAAGACCAAAACTCCCCCTCTGAGGCCTGGTGCCTAGTAGGCAAGGATAACTTATGGGGTCCTGGTGTCCCCTTTGTTCTAAGGGTAGCATATCTGCTGGCTACCACAGGTCTGGGCCCTTCCTTCTCCTGGAGGCTCCTTCCCCTTTAGCTTCTGGTAAGGAACTAACTGTCTGGTCCTAGCCATAGGGTTTATGGGCCGAGGGCCCTGCCTCCTGCAGCCAGCTGACCAGATGCAGCCAATTCCCTCATTAACTGGTTGTCCTGGCAACCTGCACCTGCGTTCTTATCTCTACTCTAAGAGGAGCAGGCACCTTAGTGCCCTGCTACAGCCCCCCACTGCAGGATGGATGTGGAGAAGCTTGAGAGAGTCCAGAGGAGAGCCACCATATGATCCAAGGCCTGGAGGGAAGGCTGTACAAGGAGAGGCTGAAGGACTTGGAAGTCTTCAGTCTGGAGAAGAGAAGGCTCAGGCAGGACTTGGTGGCAGCCTACAATTACATAAGAGGGGTACGTCAGGACCTGGGAGAACACCTCTTCACCAGAGCTCCCCAAGGGATAATAAGGTCTAATGGAGTTTTAAACTCCAAGAAGGCCGATTTAGACTAGACATAAGAAAAATGGTTTTTACAGTGCATGTGCCCAGGGTCTGGAACAAACTCCCCGTAGAGGTGGTGCAAGCACTTACTCTGGACTCCTTCAAAAACCAGGTGGATTTATTTCTTGCTGAAGTCACTTGATCTCAGCTGTTTTCACGCTTATGGTGGAGATGGGGCTGGACCCGATAATCTCATGAGGTCCCTCGCAGCCCCTAATGTCTATGAAATCTATGAATCTGTAAGTCGCAATCCCCACAGTGCCAAACTTCGACCTGGGTGGAGGCCTCAATGGTGAGCAGTCCTGCCTGAACAAAAACCTCACAGGTGCAAGCCGAGGCAATGGCAGTGGCTCTGACATTGTGACATCCTCCAGCCGTTACCATGGGTCTCTTAATCTGCCTCCTCTCTCTTACTGCCCTTCCTCCAAGCCCACCTTCCCTAATGAACTCACCTGGAAGCTGGCCTGTTTACTGTTCCTTGGCCCCAAAGAGTTCTTTTTTTTCTGCTTCTTCACTCCAAGCTGAAAGGCTCCCCCCTCAAAGACTGGGAAAGCAAACAGTTTGCCTTGTTTGCTGCCCCTGTTCACTGGCTCTCTGGTCATTTGGGGAGTCTCCTTTTGTATCCTGATGGGCCTGGACTGGCTCTGCCCCCTCATTAGGACTTCTGTCAGGTACAGGCAGCAATCACTCAGCAATCCACAATCACTCAGCTATCAACACACCCAGCATTTCACAGCATACACCCCAAACACATGGAGCCCACCAAACAAACCTCAGCAAATCAAAGGCACAGGCAGCTCTGGATCACTTACCTTCCCTGGGCAGGATCTAGTATATGATGCTTAGCTTCTCTTCCCCTTCCCCTTCCTTCTCTTGCTCCCAGCAAACTGCCTGCAAACTGCTTGCCCCTGTTTGCTGCCCCTGTTTATAGTTCGATTCCAATAATCTTGCACAAGCTCTTGAAATTGCTGGGGCGACAATACAATTACATTATAGTCTACGCTTTCATTTTGCTCTTGTATTCTTATCTCATATGATAGGTTTTCCAATATGTATAAATTGGTTGCATTATATATAATAAATGCAATGCATAAATACATTACATTTATATTTTCACATATATTGAAAATAAAATGATAAACTATTTTTTTCTAATTTGAAAAGTCTACTGAAATCAACACTATCCCATGAAATACTTGATCGAACTATTTTTCTACAAACTCCAGGATGAACTTTTCCAGGATGAACTGTTCATTAAAGAATTCAATATCCTTTGTTTATCGATCCATTTCTCTCCTAAAGAAAATTTCAGTCTTTTCCAGTCCTTCCTGATATGCGAAAAGTTGTGACACTGTGAAATTACTACCAAATCATCTACTGGGTTCAATGAGTTCAGTATCAATTTAGTCCTTAGCTATTTCTCACTTGCATGTGTTTGTTTATTTGTCATCCTTTAGTTTGGATGCTAAATGACCCAGGCTTTTTTCCCTGACAATCACAAACACTAACATTTCAGATTGAGGTTGCCCTTTATTTCATTACTGATGAAGTCTGAGCTTTGAATGTGTATTTGTTTAGTTCATTGCTGTCCACAGGGATTTCACATAAAAACAGACTAGACCTCTGGAAATTGCATGAAAACAAATGAAAAGCCTAACTCAACACGTTTGCATTTTTTTTTTTGCTGAATTCAGTCAGAAACACTCCAGGAGAAATGATTTCTCTCTTCTTCCTGCTAGAAGCTTCTGGATAGAGAATCAAAGTCAGTAAGTTACATTGTGGGAGTGGGTCAGGAAGGCTACCTTAATCACTTTGAGTACTCCAAAACATGTCAGAAATTTTGAACAGCCTCATTTTCAATTGACAAGGCAGAATAAAATGAACAAGTAAGAGAAAGAAACATGAGAGCTTCTTGGAAAAATTCCAACAATGATTTTTCTACCACAGAATATGGCTCATTAAAAGTTATTATTTTTCAGGAAAGGATCTAAATAGAAATATAAGAATTAATACGCTTAAGTGTAATGTGCTGAGTGTTGTCCAGACTGGGTTTTTTTCCTCCAGCATAACAACAATATCAAGGTAGAAGATGTGATCTTTTTACATTTCTGGTAAACATAGTTAGGCTAGAAACATTTTATAGAGTAGAGCAGACCTGTGAAATGAAGACACATTATTGTGAAATTCTGCAGGTTTTATGGCTTAACTTCTAGCAGAAATGGGAAATGCCTAAAGTGTTCAGAAATTGGAGGTAAGCCCATATCAAAATTAAAAAGCCACAAGCATAATACCTTTAAGGCTGTACAAAGTCTTGCTCCTCTGTTTCATAGTGTCACAGAACTCTAAGTGGTAAACACATAGCTGATGCCCATTAAGAGGCCACAGAGAACAGGTGAAATAGTGGTAATTGGAGGAATTAAATTAAAAGCTGACAGGCTGCAATCTTCTTTTCAGTCAGTAAAAATAGGCTGCTAGTAACAAAGAACAAGTTGGAGAAAACAAGATAGATTGAAGCAGTAGGCAGAGGTGACTTGAGCGGAGTGTGGGGCCTGGGGCAAATCAGCCCACATGGGGTCCTGCTTCGATCCCATGGGCCCCGAACCTGAAGAAACTGCTGCTGCCATTGGCAGCAGAGGGAAGCGAGGTGGTTAGCAAGCAGCTGGGCACAGAGCCACCATTCTGCCTAGCTCCACACTGCTGCTTCTCCGCCCAACACCGTGGGGCCCTGGGCGGTCGCCCTGATACCACCCCCGCTGCGGATGGCCCTGGAAGCAGGACAGCATCAGTCAAAAACAGAAGTTATGCAAGCAGAATTAAAATACAGGAACACTAGTGTATCAGTATTTGCAAAAGCCAAACACTTCTTTTTGAGACTGATACTGCAATCAGGAGGTATTTTGAGAGCTCAATGCAGGAGCAATTGGCATCCTTCATTCTATGCTTGATTGGTGTTATGTTGAGTAAAGAAATAATTTTTTTTTTCTTGAGTTTCAAGTTACATAAAAAGCAGTCTTCAGATCAGTTATGTTTAAATTAGTATCAAAGAGACCTAAGACCTAAAACCCAAACTCCTTTTCATTACTGAAAATTTTATGAAAAGTTACGATAAATTGTTACAAGTTACACAGTATTCTAAAAGTTACAGGTTTTCCCCTGTCCTGATGATAAAGCCAAATCTTTCTCTTATTATTATTTTTTTAAGATATGATCTAATGAAAACTGAAGTTTTGGCAATAATGCAGATATTGCTAGTTGAATTTCTGTAAACTGAGTTACTTTAGGAGGTTAAATTATTAGATGATTATGATGTTCCCTTCTTACGGTAAAGCAAACTCGCTCTATGGCAGTGGTTCTCAACCTTGTTTATGTTCCCATCATCCCTCTACAACTCCTCTGAATTGAGTGGCACCCCATTTAAATAACTAATTTATTGAAGCACTTAACTCCTGGCAGAGGGGTGGGATGGGGGGTGCAGAAGTGGGCTGGAAGCAGGCAGGTAGCTTCTCACACAGTGGTGGGCTAGCAAAGACAAACATGAGCTTACTTTTGTTGAACTGGAGCTAGGCAGAGATGAGGTGGCACTTACTTCCATAAGGGCCAGGCAGAAAAGGGGAAATGCTTTTCTCTTCGCACCATGTAACGCCCCCAAAAAGATCTTGCAACATGCCAGAGTGTCATGGCACCCATGCTGAGAATATTTGCTCCTATGGTGCTATCTCACAAAACCAGGAGTTCATGAGAGTCAGTTTCTCTCAGAGTTTTCACAGTAGCGCTGTGTATTTTTTCTCTCCTATAGTTAAGTGGCAGTTCACATTGCATATTCTTACTTAAGTTTAATTTACAAATCCCTTTCACTTTAAAACTGACTTCTCCTAATTATCCATAAATCCTAGTTCTCTCCCTTCAAAAGCCTATTAACAAAAATGTTTACCAAAAAAAATCCTCATATGATGCGTGTTAAACTTTACATATGTTTTTAAATTTTTTTTGGAGACAGTAATGCTTTAAAATATGTTTGAGAGCAGACCAGGCTGATATATAAAACATGATTTGGCAGTTGAAAAGTGGCCTGATGACAATAAGTCAACATGGACATGTAAGAAAATAGGGCTTGGACAGAAATTGCCCATCATGGCTAGGGACAGAAATTACACATAAACTGGTGTAAGTGATTGGAAACTAGTTCAAATCTATAAAAATAGAAGTTCAGTGTACATAAACTGCTTTCAAAATGGCCAAAGCCAGTTTAAGATAAACCTGGATGGATGTAGTATCCAACTTAACTGATTTAGGATAAATTGATTTATTGAACTTCTGTCCCAGATCCCTTCCAGATTCAGGTTAACTAACAATCCCCCAGCATCCCAGAATGCTTTGCACCTACCCCACAAGGCCCCTCCTTGGTGGGTAGGCTAGCCTTGGCCCAAGCTATCTTCTCCAGCCCATTAGGGAGGCGTGCTCTAGTGCCACCCCGGCTTTTGCACTGAGCCACTGCAGGCATGTGGCTACATTTCCAAATGTCTGTTCACTTGCTTATTGATTCAATCTATACAATTTAGATTAACCTGCTAATATTGAACTGATTCAGCCTTGGGCTTCTTGAGTGTCTGTACTTAATCCATAATGTCATCTACTGGCTGACCTGCTCGACTGGGATTTAAACAAAGCCCATCAGGGGATGGGCGAATAACTGCCAGTGTAAGTCCACTAGGCAACTACTGCAGGTTATGGAACCCAAAGGAATGCACACCTACTCCAGCCCTGGAATGGTGTTCACCTGGGAGTGCAAGGAAGCCTAGGGCTTCCAATGGGACACTTACATGTCTATACAGTAATGCCAGGAGCTTGAGAAACAAACAGGAGGAACTGGTCCTCCTGCTAAGCAACAAAGACTACGATCTCATAGGCATAACAGAGACCTGGTGGGACTTCCTATGACTGGACCACAGGTATAGATGGCTATACCCTGTACAGGAGAGATCATGCAGATAAAATGGGTGGGGGCGTAGCTCTCTGTTAAGGAAAGCTACACGTCTGTGCAAGTTAACATTGGCACCCAAGGAGGACAACTGGAGCCCCTTTGGGTTAAAATACATGGGGAACGTGGCACAGGGGCATTGTGGTAGGAGTCTACTACAGACCTCCTAACCAGAAACAAGAGCTAGACCAGGAATTTGCCAGGGAACTTGCTGAGGCTGCATACTCTTGGTGCATGGCTGTCATGGGAGACTGACTACCCAGACATCTCATGGGAAGAGCACTTGGCCAAATCCGATCAGTCACAAAGCTTCCTCACGTGTGAAGATGAGCTCTACCTGACTCAAGAAGTCTATGGGCTGACAAAAGGTAAAGTGTTGCTGGACCTGGTACTAGCCAACGGGGATGATCTAGTCAGTGACCTAAGAATCAATGGAAAGCTGGATGATAGTGACCACAAGCTGATCACCTTTACTATCCATTGCAAAGCTGGCAAGTCAGTCAGCAATGCAGAAATTGTCAACTTTAGGAAAGCTGACTTTGACAAGCTCAGGAGGCCCTAAGGGACCATGACTCAACAGGAAGAGGAGTCCAAGTGGAGTGGTTGCTCCTCAAGGGAGCAATCCTGACAACACAAGAGTTGTCTATCCCATCTTGGAGGAAGGGTAGCAACCCATTTGGCTCAACAGGGAACTTGAGGACGTCCTTCGCCTAAAAAGAGACTTATAAAGGATGGAAGGCTGGAATTACCACCAAAGAGGAGTACTCAGCACTGATCCGTGCCTGCAGGAAGTGGACCAGGAAAGCCAAGGCTGCAACCAAACCCCATCTGGCTTCACATATCAAGGATAAAAAAAAATGTTTTTCAGATATGTCCTTATTCAGGGAGTCGGAAAAAAAGCAAGGGTAACATTGGACCCGTGCTGAACCAAATGGGACAACTGATAACTGACACCCAGGAAAAAAACAACCTGCTTAATGAATACTTTGCATCAGTCTTTCATCAGCCCAAAGGGACCATCCTACCTAGCATGATGTAAGACTGCCAGGTGAGGGCATATTTATACCCAGCATCAGTGAAGACTTGTAAAGGAACACCCTGAGAGGCTGGCCATCTTCAAGCCAACTGGTTCTGACAGATTACACCCTAGAGTACTCAAGGAGCTGGCAGGCATCATAACCCAACCATTGGCAAAATATTCAAAAACTCATGGAGCTCAGGTGAATGTCACAGGCCAGCTGGGCACTGTGAGGGTATCAGACACTGGGCTGTTTGGTTCAGTTTTGGATTGAGGAGGCAAAGTTAGGAGTGAAGCAAAGACAAATTTATTATAGCTTACACACACAACAGTTAACAGAAAGATAAATGCAATAAGCAGATAACGCAGTATTAAAGAGCTTATAGTAAATAATAACAACAGATAATAACAAGATAGGTCAATCTGTCGCAGGCCAGCTGGACACTGCGAGGGTATCAGCCACTGTGCTGTTTAAAACAACAGATAGACACACATGGGTTGGCAACTTATCGATAGTCCCTCAATGCCAGGTGCACACCAGGTGATTCCAGCAAAGTCAGGTGTCCCCGATCGATGCTGTTGGAGGGATTACCAGGGAAGATCCCTTGACCAAGATCCAATCCTCACTAACACTCGGAGTCCAGAGTCCAGGCATGGAACAGAAATGACAGTTCTGTTCCCCACTTCCTGCTGGTCATCCGATGCATGTGTTTTTTATACCTACTCTTATGCTAATCTGTTGGCTTTAGAGCCACTAACAATCTTGCCCTATAGCTGTTATCCTATGGGATTGAAAGGTGTTAAACATTATCATAAAAGATTGCTACCTAGACTCAGGTTTATCTAATAAGCAAATTACAATGCAGCACCTTGGGTTTGAAATTGACATTGCTCTGCCTAAGATCAACTCCTTTAGGTTTCTCTGAATATGCTTTCTTGGGATGTGCTTCCCTGGAATGTGTTGGGTGTGCCAAGTGGTTGGATTCAGTTTTTATTGTCAAGGTTGAATCCTAAGCAAAAAACCATTAGGTCAGCTAATCCTGTAGCTACAGCTTTGCCTATGGGGCCCAGTTAGTTCCATGAACAGTTAATTTATCATTTTGGTTAAGCTTATGACACACAATTTACATAGGCAGGTTACAAACTTACTAGCTTTATATTAGCCAATATTACCTGTTTAGGCAAAATGCCAAATGCCTCCAAGAAACCCATATTTATTGCTTATTAATCTCTGTGATTCTGGCCATCCACCCCTTGCTTCTTTGGAGCATTTGGTAAGGCCTACAAATATGATTTCTGCCAGGTGATGTATACATGGTTGGCAGAAGGAATAACGTTTACTTTGGCTTAGATATTAGACTTCATTTTATAACAACAACATTTAAAGATTATATTGAATAATATTATTCCTATGACTAAATTTATTACTACTACAAACCAAGGAAAACGAGCACCTTTAGTAAAGGTATACATTTGCACAGTCGGCCACCTCATATCACTTGCACAGCGGGGGAATATTAGTAGTGCATTTAATAATTCGCCCTCCCTCTTGAGATATGAGGGCAAGTTGTTTTCCTTTTCGGGCAACTTCAAACAAACCTTTAATGTGGGCCACCACTTCACCCCATTCCTTTAGCTGTGGCATGTCTACATCTTTCACCCAGGATTTTGGAAGACTTAGCTTAAGGGTGACGCTTTCTAATTGGGTTTTTGGCCACATTAAGGTTGTTTCCTGGTCTTGGACATATAAAGTAGCTGATGCCCCTTGGAAATCTTGAGCTTCTGCACAACAGCTGGTGTAGGAGGTCCAAAATGTGCTGTTAGGATGACATAAACAGCCAGGACCTTCCCACCAAACTCACTGGGCTAGGGGAATATAAGGAGTTGCTGGTAGGGGTGTTACACAAACCATATTGGGGGGACTATTAGGATACCCTCTTCATAAAGTTCCCAAGCCTATTAGAATGCCATTTACAGGGTACACTGGGGATTGGGCTAAATACTTGGCACCTGCGGGGGTTACAGTTTCCCAAATGGGATGATGTAAGTCCCAGTTCCACATGCACCCACCCCCTAGTCCTGTTGTCAAGAGATGGGCGGTGGACCATGTGCCATATGCTACCCCGTGTACAACAAAAAAGCATTTTGTCTTGCTACGCCCTTCCCAGCATGTGCTCCATGTATCTCGGTAAACTAACTGTTGGGCTAAAGCTGGAGGTAGTCCATGGTGCTCTAAGCCAGCAGGCCATTCTTTGTGTCTGAGATCACTCATTAACTGGGAAAAATGAAGGTGAAGTGAAAGCTGCACATGGGCACAAGCAGTGCTCCAGGTTTGATTAGCCTCGGTTTGGAAGATTGCATGCATCAAAAGGTAACTTATTTGCGCTGCTTTTTGGCCAATGGTTGTCACTGACTCATCAGTGTATTCTAAGGCCATGTTATCAATCATACCCCCTTAGTGAGAAAACCTATGGCTTGCCATATATCCATGATTCCTTGGGTGTTTTTCTGGGATTTATCTATGTTCCAAACTCCCATGGCTGAATTGAGCCCATTCCACATATGGTCTAGGGTATCCCTCTTTTTCTGGAAGATTGGAGTCTGGGCTGCAGGTTGGAAAACAGTTGGCCAGGCCCAGCACAGCATATTTTCTGCCAACTGAGCGCCAACAGAGCAGTTAGGAAATGCTGTTCTGACAAACCATTGCTTGGGATTAAATGTGATACAGGCATTGAACAAGGAGGCATTAAGGAGGACTGGAGCCCTGGTTTGACACCTCCACCAGGGAGTGACATTAGATAAGTGAGGTAGCAGGTACACCTGTGATGGCTCCTTCTGGATTAACAACGTACATCTCTGCTTAATGCAAAAAACAGCTAGGGGTTCTCCTGTTCGGGTGTTTAACCATCTTCCTTCTTCCCACTGGGATGGGTAAATCTCCCCAGTCGGGTTGGTCGAAGGAGTATATTCTCTCGTGTGTGTCCCCATCTGGGTACTTAAATGAATACTGCCCAGGTATGACTATGGCTTTGGTATTTTGCAGAAATTATTCTGGCACAGTGCTCCCCATGGGCTCAGCCACTTGTTCTGGATTGACCAGGGCTGTGCTTTGCAGATTTTCCCAGACTGATTGGCGATATGCAGATATTGTGTATTCAATTCTGTGAGCATGTCCCCCTTCATCCATATGGCAGAACCACAAAATACCCAGGACAAGGTACCCAGTGTTGGTCTCCCATTCCATGGACCACAACTTGACAGCATGAGCCATTTTTAAAACACCATAGTGTCTAGTAGCATGTTAATTGATGCTTTCTTTCTACTTAATTGAATTTGTACAGGTATCTGAATTAAGGGGCTAATCTTAACTTTAGATACTGGTCTCCGGCTTGCTACTGCATCCTTTGTGGCCCCTTTCTTTGGGAGTTGGGCCAACTAGGCTCCCTAGGCCACATGATTAGGCAGGGTAAAGGCTGGCGGCCCCACATATGCCTAGGAAAATGTTGACAATTTTGCCCTCAGGGCAAAGAATCTCTTCAGTGATGCTGTTGGTGGCACAGAAGGCTCTGCTTTTGGGTTTGCCCTCTTGGTACAGTGTTTAGCCCACAGCCCTTGAAAGACATTGGTGAGCAGTCTATTGATTTGCACCTTATTGAAACAGGCAGCTAACAAGTCTTTCCACATTTTTTGTTGCGGAGTCTTGGGCTGCTTTCTCTGGCTTTTCTCAACAATTTGGGGGGGGTCATGGTGTTTATCTTTTACTAAGGCCACTGCCATAGCCTTGGCAGTTTTCATCAGCTTGGTAAGCCTTGGCTTCTGCAAAATGGGTAAAAGCTGCACTAATTGATGGATTGCATCTCTTACCGAGTGATTCACTGCCTTTGGCTCCAAGGCCAACAGGGTTGAGGTGTGCTTTGTGGGTGCTTGTTGGCAAAACCTCCTCCACAATGGTGCTTTCAAGATTTCTGCATCTGGTATGTGAATTCAAACTGCTGCATGAATGATTTTAGTTAGTGCTATTAATACAAGCAGCAGACAGCCTCCTCTAAATTGGCCCATGCCTGAGAGGCAGGGTTAAGCTCTTCTTCCATATTCCGATAACTGGCTACAGTGGCTTGGAGTGCAGCAGAAAACAAATTAACATTTTTGTCACCTTCTGCAAACTGATTTAACTGGAGCTCAGGGTGCAGAACCATTTTTCCGGCTTTGGCTCCATTCACTGAAATTGCAAATGCCCCTTCACTATCCATTTGAACTAGCCAGTCTATTACTGGCTATTACTTCTGGCTTGAATTCATGCTGCTTGTGAATATTTTAAATCTCTGCATGGGTAAAGAAATTCAGTGCTGTTGGGGATTCTCTCCTTGCGACCTTGAACAAGTTATCACCATGGGAAGAACTTAGCTGAGTTTCTCCCTTGGGGAAGGGAAGGCCTGGCTAGGTTCCTCCCTCTGGGCAGGAACATACAGGCGTGTTTTAGCACCAGGCTCATTATCAGTCTTATCCCTTTGATCGTCCCAGAGCTCTACTTCTGGTTTATCTCTATGCAAACACTTGTAGAAGGATGGCTTCACAGTCTGTGCTAACTGCACTCCCTTCTGGAGGGAAGCAGCCATGTGCGCGATCATAATTTTACCTTCATTCCATTCTAAAGTCTCTAAACGGCTCTATGTAGCTCACACAGCCTTGCACGCCATGCTGTTAGAATCCTTTCCTTCCCTTAATTCCGTCTCAAGCTGGGTTACTTGGTCTTTTGATGGAGCTTTTGATGGTCTTTTTGACTGGTTCTCTTGATGGAGCTGAGTGGCTTCCTCTGCTCTCAGTCTTAGGCAGGCTGCCAGCAGCCAGGACAGGCATCCTTTCTTAGGTCTGCCCTTCTGCATGGCAGTGAACACAGCCCACTGACTGGGTACTGTAGTGGGATCACTCCAGGTGGGTCATAACCTCTCTTTATCCCACCCTGGATTCTTAATACCCGTAACCTCTTCCATTAAAACAATTAACAGAGTCCACTCCTCTGCCCCCTCTGCACCATTACAAGCTTTATATTAGCTAATATTACCTGTTTAGGCAAAATACCAAATGCCTCCAAGAAGCATATATTTATTGCTTATTAATCCCTCTGGTTCTAGCTGTCACAGGTGAAGTACATGAAAACTGAAAAAAGGCCAATGTGGTAACCCATCTTCAAGAAAGGGTGGAATTACAGGCCAATTAGCTTGACTTCAATCTCCAGTAAGATTCTGGAGAAAATTATTAGAGACCCTTCTTGATAAGCTGGCTGATGGCAACATCCTGAAGGACAGCTAGCACGGATTTGTCGCGATTAGGTCTTGCCTGACCAATTTCATCTCCTTCTATGATCAGGTGACCTATCACCTGGACAAGGGAGAAGAGATTGACATCATATATGTGGACTTCAAAAAAGCCTTTGATCTGGTGTCCCATGACCTGTTCATGGAAAAATTGGCCAACTGTGGCCTTGGCTACACCACAGTCCAATGGCTGGGAAATTGGCTCTGAGGTCACACCCAGAGAGTAGTAGTTGATAGAAATAAATCATTATGGCGCTCCGTGATCAGTGGTGTCCCTCAAGTCTCTGTCCTTGGACTGGTTCTCTTTAACATCTTTATCAATGACATGGACATTGGTGTCAGAAGCGCATTGGCCAAGTTTGTAGCAGAAAATCCCCTTTTCCTCTTGCCTGCAGTTGCTCTCCCCTCTTTGGATATGTTTCTCTTCTACCTTTTCTTCCTTCCTCTTTCTTTCACTTTAAGATAAGGAATTGTGTTTTAAAGTTTGTATGTGTGTATTTTGTATCTCCCCTTGTATTTTGGTATTTTTATCTATTTGTATGCCATGGCATTACTTTTCTAGCTTATATTTTATACTCCTCACCTTTCAACTAAATGTGTTTAGTTTCAGGAGTAAGTTATACATTGTAACAATACTAACAAGGGCAGGAGTCAAACTGCCACTTCCCTGTATCAGGCAGGCCCCTGAAAGAGTGAGTAAATCAGTGATTAAATGTGTAACACAGTAGCAGGCAGCAATTAACACCTAGGGAAACTGCAGATCAGCCAATAGAAGAAATCAGTAGGAGACAATGTAGCAACCGGGAAATCTCTAAACATCACTGTTCAAGGGCTAGAAGCCCTGGTCTGAGTGAATCAATGTCAGGGACCAACTTTTGGGGCTGAATATCTCCAGATCAACGGATCTCAGAGCCCTATTCAAAATTCATCAATGGACTCCCAAACCTGCACATACATGCAGATGACCCCTAGGGTTGACAGATGCCATTCAGTAGCCTTTGAGGAGGAAGTCCCATGAGGGTTAACAACCCCTGGTTTGGGCAAACCTGAAAACTGGGGAGTCACCAAAGTCTGTCAAGGACAGATAAAAAGCAGTGAAAAGTGACCCTCAGGGGCACTCCCTTCATCTTCAACTTGACCAGCTCCCAACCTGTTCAGCCAGAAGGACAAGACAGCGACCCCCTTCTGGTGGATAACATCACGCTGAAAGAAGCCTTGACTGACCATCGACAGCAGACTCCAGCGCCTGTGGGATAGGTATACCCAACTCTTGTAGCTTGCTATTGTGTGTGTGCATGTGTGTGGTGGGGAGAGATGGGGGGGACCAGCCCCAAGGTTTATGATTCAACTTCACTACAGTGTTTCAATCTGCCTAATAAACTAGAATTTTAAGGATCTTGAGTTGGACATTTGTAGCCAACAAGTCTGCCAAGGACACTAAACTATGGGGCATAGCATCCACACCTGAGGACAGGCTAGCGATCCAGGCTGACTTTGATAAGCTTAGTAAGTGGGCAGATATAAATCTGATGACGTTCAACAAAGAAAATGGAAGGTACTTCACCTCAGGGAAAAAAACCTGCAGCACACTTACAGGCTCAGCAGTGCTAAGCTCGCTAGCACCATGGCTGAAAGAGACTTGGGGGTCATGATTGACCACAAGATGAACATGAGCCACCAGTGTGATGTTGCAGCTGATAAAACAAACAAAAAACTCTGACTTGCATCCATAGGTGCTTCTCAAGTAAATCTCAGGATGTCATCCTCCTACTGTACTCAGCCTTGGTGAGGCTGCAGCTGGAGTCCTGCATCCAGTTCTGGGCTTTACAATTCAAGAAGAATGTGGAGAAGCTCGAGAGAGCCATGCACATGATCAGAGGGTAAGAGAATAGGCTTATGATAACAGGCTGAGTGCCATGGGACTCTTCAGTCTGGAAAAGCACAGGCTCAAGGATGACCTGGTAGCCGCCTAAGTACGTAAGGGGTGTGCATCAGGATCTGGGGGAACATCTGTTCACCACAGTGCCCCAGGAGATAACAAGAACCAACAGTCATAAACTCCTCCGTAACCACTTTAGGCTGGATGTAAGGAAAACTTCTTTACTGTCTGACCCCACAAGGCCCGGAAAAAGTGGTGCAGGCACCTACTCTGGACTCATTCAAGAAATGTTTGGATGCTTGTCTTGCTGAGATCCTTTGACCCTAGCAGACTTCCTGCCCCTGGGGCAGGAGGCTCGACTTCATGATCTTCAAGGTCCCTTCTATCCCTAATGTCTATGAAATCTAGTCCAGCCCCCTGCTCATAGCAAGATCATCCCTAACTAAACCATGTCAGTTAAGTGTCTTTATAATCTACTTCTGAACATTTCCAGGGATGAAGATTCCACACCTTCTCTAAGTAGTCTATTCCAATGCTTGGTCACCCTCCTAATTAGAAAGTCTTTCATAACATCAAACCTAAATTTCCTCGCTGAAGTTTGATGCCTTTGTCCCTAGTCCTGTCCCCTACAGCTACAATGAAAAGTCTGTCTCCATTTTCTTTGTGATCAACTTTCAGGTATTTGAAGGCAGTTCTCAGATTCCTCCCCCAGTACCTCAGTTGTGTTTTCTCTAGATTACATAAGCCTAGTTCTTTCAGCCATCCCTCATAAATAGGCTTGTCAGGATTCAATTTTTATCAGTAAACATGGATAAACTTTGATTTTACTTCACATTCACAAGCTGACAAACTATCCCCATCATTAATAGTAAAAATTTATAGAAAGGGGACATAAGAAAAATGATAGCTGATGGAGAACTATGTTAACTGTAGTTTGGACTGTAATTCTCAGAAACTCCAGGAAACTGGGAACAAAGGAAGAGGAAGTGACAAAGCAGATGTGATGCCAGTGCTTCTTTTGGTGCCTCCACAATCTGAGGGCGGGGCACCAGCCTGCCAAATGGCAACTGCACACAGACACAGCTGGCAGTGGTGGCAGCAGCCAATATCAGAGGGTGCATATGCTCCCCCTATGTGTCACCACTGATTCTGGAGGAGCAGCCTCTGTACTGCCCCCCACTTTTGCCCCTCAGGTATAGATCCAGGACAGGGAGAGGGCAGATGGTGGAAAGAGTAGGACTTGGCAGGATGAGGTTATACCCACACCGTCTTCATCTGCCAACAGCTAGATCAGGGATGTATTTGGTACCTGTGTTGGTCTGAGACAAAAAGAAATGCAAAACTCTAGAACTCTTGGTTCAGAAATGATATCTTTTATTGCACCAACTAAAAAATTGCAAAAAAGAAATCTCTACAAGCTTTTGGGCATATGCTCCTTTCCTTAAGCTCAGGGAAAATTAAAGATGGTAAAAAATCTTGATAGGTAGAAAATAAACAGATCAGTGGTTTTCAGTTGTTTTAGCCTCAAGGCACCCCTCCATAACTGTTCTGAATTTAGATCCTAGTTCAGTGATTTTTCAACCAGGGAAAATTTATGGAGGGGGGCCTTGAGGTCTGAAAGTTTGTGAACCACTGCACTAATGCTTTCAGAATTGCTCACATTAGTGGCAAAAATACACCTTTACCACTACTTAGCCCAGCAGGGTGGGCACAGATAAAACAAAGTGACCAAGATTCCATTTTGTTTTGTACCTCATTGAACGAACTGGATAATAAGTCCCACCTTTTTCACACTCATTAATATATATTAAGTAGATAATAGAAATGTACAGAATTAACTGATGAAATCAGGTTGCTGTGGTATAACTGAGGGTCTAAACTATTTTTACTACTTGTGATATAAGAAAGAGAGAGTCAGGTGTTTGAAATGGAAAAAATACAATCCTTTACTCATAAGCTGCATAAATGTTGTGCGTGAATAACTGAGAAATGGTAAATATGCACCTCTATTTTCGTCGTCTTACCGATGCACTCTTTAGCGTATGACTGTACTTTTAAGACAGTTAATATTTACATGAGCATTTTCATACATACCGTGATAGAAGCTACACATGCATAAAAGCTGTTGTTAGGAACTAGCATGAGAGAATCTACAGTAATATCAATTTAAAAGTCAATATTTGCCACATTTTTCTCCCAGAGATATATCACCTTAATTGTTTGTATCTGAAGAAGAGTTTAGACTTAGAATAACAAAACATTGTAACTGAGATATATTGGGAAATGCTGAGGTTTTTTTTTTATTAATGACAGTTTTTCATCACCCCATTAAGAACAAAGTCCCTGTATATAATTCAATTGGGGAAAAAATAAGTAGAAAAATAATATTGCTAATTTAAATTCACAAAAGAAAGCTGCAAAAACTTTTAAACCACTATAAATTGCAGTAATTTCCAAAATCTGTGATCATGAATGAGATCACTTGATTCAGTATTCACCAGTTTACGTCTCATGTGATAAGCTGTTCTCTGTCATTTAGATCATCATTTTGACACAGTCAAATTCCTTTTATGCTGAAAGCTAAATACTGCTTTGGGTGATTAAATGAAAGCTAGTGCAAATCCTTTTAGTTGTATTCCCCTCCCTCTTTCATGGTTGCTTTAACTGATAATTTAAAATCCTGATTCATTCCCCATTTTTTCTTTGAACATCAGCCAAAATAAAGTCACTCGTCATGGAGACTGACACTATTTCATAAAATTGTCAGTGGTTATTAATTTATAGATGATTTGTAAGACAAATGGAAAGGCTAGATAAGCCTCATTTCCTTTGGCATATTGTGTTCTTTCACTGGGACATAGATATTGCTAATCACTGTTTAAAATTGCCCAAGCGTTTTTATTCATTGGTAATTACCATTTTAAAATTAGACACTGTATCAGTAAGATGCAATAAAATACTATTGCACCCCAACTTAGATGCATTACAGGTCTTTAAAGCAATATCCTTCATGTTTAGTTTATCAGGATGTCTCTAGAAAGTTGTGTGTTAAAAGGGCACAGAGGAATGTCTTATGGGAATCTTTTCTGTAAAGAGATCATTCTGAAAGGATCAAATATTGTTTTTTTACTTAAAGGGATCCTCATTTCCATCCCAGTTCTTGTTTCAACTTTGCCATCCTATGGTTACAAGAAACACTATGCTTTAGAGGTACCATCTAATTAAACCAAGTGATACATCTAAATTGTGTTAATTTAGAAGTTGTATTCCTTGCAACACACCTTACTAATTCAACTTAAATTGCTTCTAATTTATGGTTTAATTTTGGATTCTCTCAGTTCAGATTCAAGGGTCTGCTAGATCCTGTGGGGTTTATATAAGCTTATTTCATGAACACAAGGCAGTTCAAAGCTCACTGAGCTTGAAATTTAGTGTTGGTTTCTTATAATTGAATTTTCTTTGGTCTGGGAGCTACAGGAATGGTTATGGTAATTACACCTGGTGCACAAGGAAAGAAGAATAGGAAAATGAGACATATAGTCAGCTTTTTTTATGCTGCAAATGGAACTGACTTTTCAATAAAAGGATGCTGTATTTTGCCTGAAGGTGTGGGATATGGGATCTGACATTCTCCCACCGTTTTTCACTGTGTTCATAATCATAAGCATGAAACAAATGGGTTGGAATACAGTACCAAAACGTGTATGAGGCAGCAATTCAAAACATCTAAGCAATTAGAAAACTTCTATTATGTTATCTTAAGCACATGCTTCATTAAATACTAATTAAAATGAACTTTCATAGAACCCTGCCTCTGGAACACCATTTCCCTCCCCCTCCTACAACCCCTACAACTGTCCAATGCTTTCCGTTTACCATCTTTTGCCTACTTACTACCTCTTTGCCCCCAACAACCACCACAGAGACTGTGACAACCTTCTCATATTTGCAATGTTCAGTGTTAGGTACATGGAATACAGAAGAAGTGAGACCTGCTGAGCTTCTCTGCTGTGATAATGTTACAGTCCTAGGTAAAGACTGGGGTGCAATATTCCTAACCATCAGGGGATTCAGCTTTTTTGACAATATTTTCTTCTCAATCTAAAAGTATTGAAAAGACTGGCATGTGGTCAGGCTGTAAGCAGAAGACTGGATAAAACAAAAATTAAACCAACCTTCACCTACAGCAAAGCACATCAAATCCCAAAGTATCTGTGAAATTTCAAAACCATCAGTAAAAATTAAAGAGCAAAAATAATAAATCAACTGCTATGGTGATGATGAGAGTAGTTTAAAGATGCAGATAGTTGCATCTATCCATATTTCCTCATCTTTGGGATTGGAAGCAGAAAAGCTGCACCTGTAATTTTGACAACTAGAACACTAAGGAGTAGTTACAAAATGTTTTATTCTTCAAACTTCAGGACCAAGGAGGATTGTATAAATTAGATTTGGATTTGATAGGGTTTGGAATTATAAAATACTTTTGTTTTACTTTAACTGACTTGTAAAAGTATGAGATTCTCAGGTCCTTGCCCACCTGACATTAACCCATGAATATATTTCTGATATGCAGTTGCATATCAAAGGAGACTCACTCTTGCCCTTCCAGAAGGACCTAAAATGTATCAAAAAAGCCATTACCATCATGCAGTTAAAATGATACGAGTGGGGGGTGGGATGTGTATGGGGGAACCTCATCTTGGATTCAAGTAAATACAGAACTATGGTCAGCAGCAAGCATCGACCCCCCATCCAAGCCCATTGGCTAGAAATCTTTTTGAAAAAGCACAGTCATACATTGTGAGAAAAAGAATCTGATCTGCAGATAAGCAGCGACTAAGAAATCTGGAAATCAGTCATGTTGCAAGAGACCTGGGAGCCAGCACAAAACAAATCTAACATAAGGTCACAGGAAAATAATCCAATAACAATAAAAAAGAAGCCAATAGAGCTTTATTCTGAGTCGGTCTGATTTAGTCCACAGACCCTGCAACTGCCATTTACTTCAGTCACATTATAAGCACTCATTCTGCCTGGAAAATGAACTCTTATCCCACAGAGCAAAGAGTTCTGAAGCAACAGGATTATTAATCCTTTTGAGGAAAAGGTCTGAAAGATATAAGCTTGGCTAAAAGCCACTTAGGGGATGAGAAGCTGTTTGGAATTATTTTAATTTTCTGGCTTTGTGAACACATATAGGATAATTTTATGTAATTTGACTGATTTATGAATAGATTAAAATACTGTTGCTCAGGATCACTGAAAGCTAGTGAGCAATCAGCAGTTGGTGTATCTATTGACTCTGTTTGGTTAATAACTGGCTTGCTAGACTACCAAAAGTAGTTGTTCAGCTGAAGATGCTGTTAGGGCCATAAATCAAGCAACCTCAGTAATGATGAAAGTACATCATGATAAATATGGGTTTCTGCTCTTTGGCACAAGGAACAGGCTACAAAAGTGATCTAACCAATACCAATCTATTTTTGGCAAACTGAAGAGCACACTGTCAGCTTGGACAAGGTATGGTCACTTGCAACCAGGGCCAGGGCCACTAACCCTTTAGTGGGCCCTAAGCAAACTCATGGGCCCCTACTTTTTTCATTTATAGAATTGTAGAGTAGTAGGACTGGAAGGGACCTGTAAGATCATCAAGTCCAGTCCCCTGCCAGAAGGGAGGAGGTAGTTGGGCTCAAACAGGCTCAATGAGGTGCTTGTCCAGCCTCTTCTTGAAGACCTTCAGTGATGGTGACTGCACCACCTCTGCTGGGAGTGTGTTCCAGATTCTAGACACCCTTACGGAAAATAAGTTTTTCCTTATATCCAACCTAAATTTTTCCTCAACTAGTTTGTGTCCATTGGACCTCGTCCTCCCAAGGGGTGCCTTTCTGAAGAGTTACTCCCCTAGATCTTGGGGTTCACCCCTGACATACTTGTAGGCAGTTATCAAGTCACCTTTCAGTCTTCTCTTACTCAGACTGAACAAACCCACTTCCCAGAGTCTCTCCTCATAGGCCCTATCCTCCAGGCCCTTGATCATATGGGCAACTCTTCTCTGTACCCTTTCAAGCTTATCCACAAACTTCTTGTAGTGCGGTGCCCAGAACTGGACACAGTACTCTAGCTGTTGCCTCACCAGTCCTGAATAGAGGGGGAGGAGCCACCTCTCTGGATCTACTGGCAGCGCATCAGCTGATGTATACCAGAGCTCTGTTTGCTCTGCTGGCAACGCACTGTTGGCTCATATTCATCCTCTGGTCAGTTGTCACCCCCAGGTCCCTTTCAGATGCAGTGTCAGCCAGGGGACCACTACTTGTCATATAGTTATGATGAGGGTTCTTCCTACCCAGATGAAGGACCCAGCACTTGTTCCTATTGAACTTCATCTGATTCCATTGAGCCCATAGGACCAGCCTGTCAAGGTCATTCTGGATCCTTACCCTGTCCTTAGATATGCCCACATTTTCCCACAGTTTAGTGTCGTCTGCAAACTTAATTATTGTGCTTTATACTCCCTCATCCAAGTCACTGATAAAGATGTTAAAGAGCACAGGCTCAAGCACTTATCCCTGGGGGAAACCACTGGAGACGGCCCTCCAGGATGGAGTTATCCCATCTATTACAACTCACTAGGATTGCCCTCTGAGCCAGTTGCCAACCCACCTCACTGTAGACTGGTCTAGTACCCTCCAGTTTAATTGAGAGCATCTCAGGGGAAACAGAATCAAAGGCTTTATTGAAGTCTAAGTAAATGATGTATAGGTGACTGGTAGGGGGTATGTGGGGGTGTATGTGCTGCCCCTGACAGGGCCAGTGTCCCCCTGATAGCCAACAATGATGCTGTTGGTAGGGCTGGTGCCCCTCCTGACAGTCTACTGATCTAGGCCTGTACCCTCCAAATTAATTGGGAGAATCTTATGGAAAACTATCAAAGGGCTTGCTGAAGTCTAGGTAGATGATGTCAGCTACATGTCCCATATATGCTGGCCTAGAAATGGTATTTAAAGGTCTGTTTTGCGGGGGAACTGGCTTATAAGTATAGATAGATATAAGCATTATAAGGGGTCAAGATGGGCAGCAGGGGTTAGTTGGATTTCTAAGGAGCTTGGGAAACACACACACACACACAGCTTCTCATGGCCCTGGAAGTAGACGGGCTGTTTAGCACAACAAGGCCAATGGATGGACACAGCATGAGAATGAAGGGGGCATGCCACAGCACAAGATCACATCATTCAAGGCAGACAGGTTATTTAACGCAACAAGGCCAAGGACACGTAGTCTAGAAAACAGCCTAGGAACCAAAGTAGTATGTACCATACTGTCCCATAACACAAGATAAGTGACACCAGCAAGAAGGCCTCAAAGAGCAGGGAGGCCTAACTCCTGGTTTTGGGGGAACAGACCAAATTAGCCTGGACGGCTATGTGGACATGTGACCACAGAGAAACAGACAACTGGAGATAGCCACAGATGAAAGGTCATCAGGATTCGTCAAGAGGGAAAGAGAATACAAAAGCAGAGAGTTGAGATTAACAAAGGGTCCCTCCTTTGTCTTGTCTGTCCCTTTTGTCCCACCTCTCCCTTTGTCCTGTCCCTCCCCATTTTGCTCCTTGAGAGGGATCCCCATCCCTGTCCCCTGGAAAGGGTTCCCGAGGCCACCATGGACCAAAGGCATACCAGTTGTCCATCTCATGCACCCCACTAGACGGGGGCTGTGGGCCTCAGCATCCCACCTCCAGACTGCTGACACTTAAGAAAGAGAGACTCAGAGTGGAGCCTGCATCCTGACCAGATATACTTTGACTCTGATGACAGCCCTAGGATAGATAGATATAGAATTGCTTTATTGTTGCTTCTCTGTTCTTACTCTGTATCAATAAATTTGCCTATTATCAACTGGCAGGTGTTGTGGCTGGTCTGAGGGTTGTGCTCACCCGGAACAAAGGTATAAGTGCTGGGTCCAAGTTCAGTGTCAACAATATAGAGCTGGTTAGTTACCTGGTCATAGAAGGACACCAGGTTTGTTAGGCCTGACCTGTGTGACAGCCAGAACCAGAGGGATTAATAAGCAATAATGTGTACTTCTTGGAGGCATTTGGTATTCTGCCTAAATAGATAATATTAGTTAATATAAGCTTGTAAGTTTGCAAATGACTTGTCTGTCATAAGTTTA
>JAGPOW010000261.1:220321647-220331698 GCA_030014935.1 Caiman crocodilus | reverse complement strand
GGGGTTGGGATTTAGGTGGAGCAATGTCAATTTCAAACCTAAAAGTGCTGCGTCATAATTTGCTTATTGGATAAACCTGAGTCTGGGTAGTAACCTTTTGTGATGATTTTGAAACCTTTCAATCCCATAGAGTAACAGCTATAGGGCAAGATTGTGAGTGGCCCT
Source organism: Caiman crocodilus (assembly GCA_030014935.1). Taxonomy (NCBI): domain Eukaryota; kingdom Metazoa; phylum Chordata; order Crocodylia; family Alligatoridae; genus Caiman; species Caiman crocodilus. The sequence continues at coordinate 220,331,533 of JAGPOW010000261.1, read as the reverse complement.
GAGGCCAACAGATTAGCATAAAACTAGGTATAAAAAACACATGCATCAGGTAACCAGCAGAAAGGAGGGAACAGAGCGGTCATTTCTGTCCCATGCCTGGACCCCGGACTCCAGGTGTGAGTGAGGATCGGATCCTGAGCAAGGGCCCTTCCCCAGTAAGCCCTCTGACAGCATCGATCTTCAGGGACTCCTGACTTCGCTGGAACCACTTGGCGCGCACCTGGCATTGAGGGACTATCGATAAGTTGCCAACCCATGTCTGTCTATTTGTTGTTTGAACACCCCAGTGTGGCTAATACCCTCACAGTGCCCAGTTAGCCTGTGACAGATTGATCTATCTATCTGTTATTATTATCTGTTGTTATTATTTTACTACTAGCTCTTTTATATTGCCTTCTCTGCTTATCGCATTTATCTTTCTGTTAACTGTTGTGTTTGTGTAAGCTATAGTAAATTTGCCTTTATTCCACTCCCCACTTGCCTCCTTGATCCAAATGGATACACTCACAGTGCCCAGCTAGCCTGTGACAGACCTGCCCTTGACAAAGCTATGCTGGTTGTTTCTTAATACCTTGCCAGTTACAAGCTTGTGGTTTATGGCCTCTTTGACAATCTTTTTGAAGATTTTTCCCAGGACCAATGTCAGACTGATTGGTCTATAGTTGGTAGGATTGTTCCTCTTCCCTTTCTTAACAATGAGTACTATGTTACCCTCTTCCAGTTGTTCGGGGCCACTCCCGAGTTCCATTACTCTTTGGACAGTTGCATCAGAAGCACCGCTATGAAGTCAGCCAGTTCTTTCAGGACTCTCAGATACAGGTTGTCCAGTGGACCTGAAAACATCCAAATGTTCTAAGAGTACTTTCAGCTGTTTGGGACTGATTTTACGTGGACTGCTGTCTTCCCCATATTCTCTGGGCCTCTGGACAGGTGACAAGTTCCTGTTTGATTTCAAGAATACTGACGCAAAGTAAGTATTTAGCAGCTCTGCCTTTTTGCAGGAATCAACTGTGGGCTGCCCCTCCATATCCTGTAGGGATGCGACAGTGGAGCTTGATTTTGTTCTTGATCCCTATGTGTCTAGGGCTTCTTGTTTTCTTTTAATTAGGTTGCCAGCTTAATCTCTATGCATGCCTTGGCTTTCCTTGTCTCATACCTGTGGACCCTGGCCATTTGAATGAACTCCTCTCTGGATGCCACACCATTTTCCTATTTCATATATGCTTCTTTTTTCTTTTTGAGAGGTTCTCTAATGTCCCTGTTGAACCAAGTGGGTCTCTTGGCCCCTTTCCTTCTTTATGACCACTTGGTGATGCCCTCTTTTTGGGCAGTGTGAATTGCCTCCTTAAGGAAGGCCTACCTTTCATAAACTCCCAAATTGCCCAGTCAAGAATTATAATATGTAAAATAAGCCCTAGTATGTGCCTACTTCGCCTATGTGTTAATCTGACCCTGTTTGCAGCCACTAGGATTTTTTAATGTATCCCAAATAGCCACATGTAAAGCTCAGTGCAAGATCTTTCTGAGTTGTATCAAACCATTTGGTGGTCTACTAAAACCACAGACTTCCTGCCAGGAGGTGTTAGCCAGACAGAAAAGGGGACTTGGTAAGAGAGCTTGATTCATCCCTACATAACCAAAGATTCCTGGGACTGAGGATGGTTGACAGGAAGAAAAGGGACCTGTTTTTACTTTACCTGGTGTTACCTTATCTGGTGTTACTACTTATCTGCTCTTGTAAATATATTAAACATTTTAGGTATTTCTGGCTTGTGTCTTTAGCAACTGTCCTTTGCTTATATTTTGGAAGTATATTTTTTCATACATATTTTCAGAAAAGAAAGTTTATATGAGGCTATAAAATAAGGATCTAGGTAACAGAGTTTGCAATACAATCCAAACTTTCCTAAAATGCAAGATTCAGATTTGGGTTTAAGAATTTAGACTGAAGGTTAGCATTAAATTTGCCTAACAAGTGTATTTAGGGCTTCTCCAGTAGAAGAAAAACGTGCAGAAAATTGAGGTGTTATAACAAGACACAGGACTGTTTCTTATAAAAGGCTTATGGGATGGCATAGGCAAGGGCGGGGGGGTGAAAGCCACCTTATTGCCAGGGCCGCTCCAACCTAGTTCAACGTGCCACAGAGAGGCTGGCTGGGGCATGAGGGTGCTCCAGTGCATAGCAAACCAGGAGGCAGTCCCCACACTAAAGCACTTTTGTGCCCAAGTCAGCCAGTCTACGTGTGCATTGCTGCAGCATTATTTACTCCACCACAGAATAGTACTTTTATATACAAATAATTGTATATATAAGTACTATCCTGTAGTGAAGTAAATTAATTTTCTCCAGCCTAGTAGCATCACACATGTAGAGACTGACAGTAGATGTCTCATGTAAATGGGCCCACCATGTCTCAAAAGAATATATTAAACATTGAAGAATAGTAATTTAATTATTTGTATTAACTATACAGCAAAAAATATCAGGCAATGGTTCCATTCAAATGGCCAGGACAAAGGATCTGGAATTAATATAGTTTTGCAAGAGAGTTGAACCCATCTTTATATCTTTTTGCCACAGTTAAACAAATAAGGGATACTATTATATGAGATGAAAAACGGCTCCTCTGCCTAGCATGTCCTCCAGCATTAAATAATTCTGTAATTTTTTAATTATGAAAAGATTAATATATAAATGTGTTTTATGTACTTTTCTACAACTCAGAATTTAATTATACAGGTGTTTTTGATATGGAAAATAGCATAGAAATAGGGACATTATGGCTTCAGTGAAAATATCAGGTGCTCAGCATTTCTCAAGAGTACAACTCTTCCTCTACAACTCCGTATAAGTGAGCCCAAGACCAAGTTTCTTCCCCCAAGCCCAAATACTGTAACTCAGGAAAAGTATCATGCTATGTACCTACTTCTGTTCAGCCTCCACAGAAAATCCAAATCCAGCCACCCAGTCACTGAGTGGAAATTGTATAATTCGTTTGAGTAGACCAGTGATTCTCAATCTTTTTAAACTCAAAGCAACTCTCAGAAGATTCCAGCTTTTACCTTTCATTCATTTTGTGACTACAGAAAAAATATTTGATCAATTCTTCTGTTGCAAAGAACTAAGAAAGACCACAACAGGTCAAAATGGTTTGGATATTATGCATTCCTATTTGAAATCTCCTGGTTTATCTCACAAGTTACCTATAGTAATTTGCATACTCAACTGTACTAATATAGTATGACACTCCACAGCACACTTAAATGGATCTCAAGGCAACCCTAAGTGCTGTTGCACTGTGGTTGAGAATCACTGACGTAGACAATGTTCTCATAAGTCCCTCTGATATGTAACAATGTCTGACAATCTACTTACTTTATGTTGTGACTTCCTCTAAAACACTTGATGGAAGTAGAGGGAACCTGTGACCAGCAAGCCACATGTCTGAGAGCAGACAAGAATTATCAAGTAAAAGATGAAAAGAATCTTTTTGTAAGAAAAGTCTTCAGTATAGAGAGAATACTTAATACATTGCCTAATTAATATACTTCCTGAAAGCTGTTAAGGCATTATTATATTCATTTGACTTATTTGTGTTGTAGTACCACACAAAGACCTTGTTTAAATGACCAGGGAACAATAAAGAGAAAAATATAGAATTTATGGAAGACTTTTTACATGCTTGAAGAGGAGAATGGGAGAAAGTACGAATGCAGGTGTTTGATGTGAATTTGGCTAATAGACAGTCACATTTGGACTCTTCAATATAACGGAGCTGGGGTCTGATGACCTGCTAATTCATAAGAGATAATAGGCAATGCAGTCTAACAGTGAGGACAGGTAGTTTAATGAAGTGGAAAATGGAGAGGCATTGAAGGGAAACATAGAAGGAGAGGTGATACGACTGAAGCAATGAGATGGAATGTTGACATTTACAGCAGTGCTTCAAATGCATTGATGAGTAGGGTGACCATATGGGACAAAGTGAAATTGGGACACTGCCCTCATCAAGTCAGCGACACTGCTGCAGGCAGAGGCAGGGTCAGGGTGTGGTGTGGCTTTGGTATTAGTCAGGTAGCTAAGGCAGTCAATGGCCCGTTAGGACCATGAGATAAGCATCTTAGGGATGTTGTGCAGTCTCCTTCATTAGAGATTTGCAGAAAGAGACTGAACAGGCATCTGTCTAGGATGATTTGGATTAACATATCCTGCATCTGTGCAGAGAGTTTGACTGGGTGACCTTTGAAGTTCCTTCCAACCCTATGATTCTAACTTTATGGAAAACTAGATCTTAGGTTTTGCACAGGAAAATATTGTGGGGGGTGGTCCACTCTTCTGAAAGATTCCCTTGTGCTGGTTTCATATATAAAAGCAAACTATAAAATATATACTATTAAAAGCCCTCCTGCACTGGCAGAAGGATGGACTCCATGACCTAGCAGGTCTCATTTCTAATCTCTTACTTGGATAAGTAGCCCCACAGGTGTCTCATAACCCTTAATCCCAGTTAAAGGAATAGCAGATGCTCCCAACAGAGACAGAGGCCAAAAATATTCCAATTTAATAAATCCAAACTAAGTTTGAGGGAAAGTTAAGCATAATTTCAGCAAAAAATATATCATACTTTTTCCCCACAGTGGCAGGAGGTTCAGGTAGCCCAGGGAGATTTTGTGCAATTCTTTTAAAAATCAAGTTTTGCATTCAGATTTAGGTTCATTTGTTCTCCAGGCCACAGGGAAAACCAAACTTTTATAGCGCTAAACCACAGCAATATTTGTACTTACTCCAATGGGATGGACCACAAACATGAAAAATAAGCTTTCAACAGCTGCCAAATTTTTCACATTGACACACGGGCTATTGTTTGAATTAGGAAGGTAAAGAAGCTGTTGGCAGTTGCTAAATATTGTACATGAGAGCAAACATAAGAGACATATATTTCAGAGTTAAGGGGTCGCTGCTTGCTGCGTGAATCGACATGTTCTCTTTGAATTTGTTGACAGCCTAACAGATAGTGCCTCATCCTGTGCACAAATTTAGATGTATAGCTGAGTAGTGCAAATGTTATTTTCAGTTGCATTAGGGGCATGAGTGGCATCTGTGAAAATAATTCAGCAGATAAAATCTGCTGGAAATTGTCTTTGTTTACTTACCTAATAATACCACAAATATGCACATATTATATGCATGAAAATTATAACGCTTAGAGCTCATTGCTGCCTGATTTAATGGGCTACACAATAGGTTTAAAACTACGTTTTTTCTTTTCTCTCTTAGAGCATCTTTGGAGTTGCATTACTCTTCCTTCAAATAAACGGACTTCACAAATTGAAGGTGATCAGCTGTACTGGGATGTGTCCTAGCATAGCTGATCTGCTTCACTGGGTGAAACAGATGTCTCCCCTGTTCCCACAGGCTCAGCCTCTGCCACTTCTGAGAGCATCAGGGACCCGATCCTGCAGGACAGGATTTGGGATGCACATCTGCAAGTGGGGGAATCCCAGATAAACCTGGGCAGGTACTCCCTGGGCTTCAGGGGCCCAATCCCACACATCCCAGGAATTCCCAGGGCACAAAGCTTGGGCTACAACACAAACTCCAGCTGTCCGGCTATAACATTAATCCAGCCACCCTTAGGGTGCTCCATCTTTTACCAGTCTCAAACTGCTGATGCATTCTGGCCTCTTCCCTTTGCTTGCTCAGGCGGAGCTTCTTCCCCCTTGTCTGCTAGCAGGGTGAGCTCAAAAACCTTAGTAATGCAGCTGAGAAATGTGCTGTGCAGTAGCACTGTGTGAAATTTCACCGAGTGTTTCATTTCAAAGTTGTTTCGACACCTTTTGAGCTCAAAACAGCAAAATTGAAACAAAACAAGAAGCTTCGAAATACCTTCAAAACTAAATGAGGGCACTCTAAATGTTTTGAAAGTTTTGAAACATTTCGAGTTTTGAAGTAGCCCAGAGGCAGGAGGCAGAGGACAGCCAGGGCTGCGCTTTGAGAGGTTGTGCCTGGCATGGATCTCAGCCTAGCAGAGAATGCATCCCTGCCTCTCCCCACCTCCCACCACCAGGCTGCTCTCTGTGGGGCTAGGGGAGCTGATCAGACTATGGCCCTGGCTCTACCTGCCTTCTGCCTTCTGCCACTGGGCTGTGCTTCATGGGGCCACAGAGCCCCTTGGAGCACAGCCCAGTGGCAGGAGGTTGGCAGAGCCAGGGCTGCACTCCACCTCCCACCGCCTGAGCTCCATGGGCTGTGCCCAGCTCTAGTCCCAGGTGGCAGCGGCAGCCTCCTGTCATCCACTGCAGATCCAGGCACAGTTTTGCAGGCCTCCTGGGGGTGCAGGCCCCCAGATCTGCAAACTGGATGACAGGAGGCTGCCGCTGCTAGCAAGTGTCACGAGTTTTGCTTTCAAGAATTTGAGGAGCAGTTTCCAAGAACCTCTGTACCTATCTCCTTGAAACTTGGCAGGCTTCATGCCCTCAAAAGGGCTACTATCCCTGCAATTTGCATTGAAATCAGGTGACAAATAACAATGTTTCAGGCATTGTGATTCCTCATTGTAGCCTATGGAAGAAACATAAAAATGCAGTGAAACAGTTTCAACAAAATGAAATGGGACAGTGCCTCAAAATGACATGATACAATGAAACAAAATACTATCCTTTCAAAATGATGAAATGGACATCAAAGTGAAATGATGGTGTTTTCCACAGCCCTACTGTGCAGTTTTTTTTTATAAATAAGGAATGCTCAAATTTGTAATCTAGACTGTCACCAGTTAAAGAACTTAGTAGGGGGAACTGCTTCAGAAGCCCATTTCATTGTTGGGACTGTTGATAGATTTCTGTCAGAGAGAGAAGAAGATTTCAAAAGTATGGAACATTCTTTTGATTATGAACCATGAAACAATTAGTTCAGAAATATGGTTTCCATTATTCATTTTATCATCATGCACAATTACACCAAGATACAGTGTGCCATTTAAAATAAGCTCTGTTCTATTGTAGTGTTCATGCTGTTTCTCCAGTAAGAAATACTAAGATCTTTGTTACACATTGCATTTTGAGCTGCTCAAGTGTTGATCGGTGTTAGTGCTAGCTTGAGTTTGGAGCAGTCACACTTTAAGACTAAAATACACAGTTTCTGACTGTGACTTCAAACTAGAAGGCTGATGAGCAGGGGCCAGATTAAGAGCTACAGCTGTGAGTTTCCATTAGAGGGTTAGTGAGCCAGGATGTGTTTCTATCCCCTATCTAGATGGTGAGGTGTGAGAGATGAGTTGGAGAAGTAAGACATGAAGCTGGAAGACAGAGTTAATGGGATGGAGAAGGCTAATGAAATGGGAGGTGGAAAGGAAATAGTGTGGTGAAGGAAGTCAGCCACTGAAGGATTAAAAAAACCCAGAATATAAAAAGAAATAACAAGGAAGTAAATTAAAAAAGGTCTTGTGTTTTAATAAACTGGGATTTGGGATTTGAGTGAGGAAGGTGCTGGTCGTGCTTCCCAAGGTGGCTGGCAAGTGGGAGTAGTGAGGGAAGACACTTTTGGGGGAGCTACTGCCCTTGCCCTGGGAAGGAAGCCCCAACTCATAAAGACCCAATCTGACCCTTGCCTCCACTGCCTAGGGCTTGGGGTGGGCCGGGGGGAGGGAGGGGCACTGACTGGTCACCAGGATAATCCAGGGGCTGGCAGGGAAATGTGGCCCACCAGCTGCTCTTGCCATAGGCACCTGGTAGGGGAAAGCCCTGATCTTGGGAGTTTCCTACACTCCCTGGATAAGTTCGCGGTTGAGAGGTTCGGGGTAGGCACTGAGCAGTTGCCAGGATGGGGGCTTATGGGAAAATGTGGCCTCACCATACACTCTGGCCACAGGTGACTGCAGGTAGCAGGGAGAAAGACACAGCCACAGTCCCCATCCCTCCACTGAGCAGCCTGGGGTGGGAAACCCTGATTCAGTCCGCACTTTGTTCCCCCTTATCCTGCATTCCTGGATCAGTCTGTGCTATGCATCCTGTCTGGCCAGCCTCCCGGCTGCCATGGGAAAATATCAATAAACCATTTGCAACCACTTGCAACTTTGTAAATCTTCTGAGCTTTACCAAGATGTCTGGTTGCCACCAGTCAGGGCTCTTCTCTGCTCCCTGGAGGCTGTGTTGTCTTCATCCTTGTTCCAGAACCAGGCAGAAGGCTTGAAAACTTTAATTATTTCAAATCTTCTGCACCTTCATCACAGCACTGCTACAAATACTAAGAGTGATCTGTTTCTAAATGAAAGTCAGAGTAAAAGGAAAAAAAGAAAGGAAAACAGTACAAGAAAAATGTAAAAAACACTCTTGCTCTTTCCTAAACAGTAAGCAACACTGTTAGAAAATGGTGCCTTGGCCTTTGATAGATTTTAATGTTACAGCACAGTGTGATGATGTCCTCTGGGATAAACATCAAAAGATGTCTTCAAAGTATGGCTTTGCTGTGCTGTCTCTCCCCTGCCAAGCAGGGTTTGAGACTCATGAAGAAAAACAGCCACCAGGCTCTTCATATAGACTATGTTTTGCCTATCTAGGTTGGTTGGGGGAGCAGAGAGGTGGGGCCTGAGGAGAGAGAAACCCCAGGTAATGGAGGCACTGCCCCTGCTTCAACCCTGCCTCCCTTCCTTCCTGGGAGCTGTGTTGTCTGCATCATTGTCCTCAGAGCCAGGCAGAAGGCTGGGAAACTTCAATTATGGTGCTAACTGATGTTTCCTTGCAGCTGGCTGCCTGGCTCTCTGTCTGCAAAGTCTTGCTTTGCTGTATTATCTCTCCCCTGTCAAGCCAGGTTCAAGGCTTATGGATGGAAACACACCAGGCTGTTTTGTGTGGGCTGTTTTTTGCCTGTCTAATAGTAATTGTCAAAGTAAAGTAAAGTCTCTAAGTAACAATAGTAAAAAGTAGACTAAAGTAGTCTAAAGTAGACTCTATTGGACTGCTATTAGTCCAACTAATTGGACTAATAGCATAGCTGGTACAGAGTTAGATAAACTTTTGAATGAAGAATGTCTTGCATTTGAAAGCTTGTCCTAACTGTCTGCCAACTATGCTATTGGTCTAATAAGAGATATCATCTTAAGAAAGCCTAGACTCTCCCATCATTTCTGTACCATTGTGGCTATACTAACACTACCATAATTTTTTCACGTTTCAAAAAATATATATCAATGTTTCAATTACAAAAATGAAAATATGTTTATATACTTTTTTTTATATTTCCTTCCTCTTCCTCCAGTGGTTCAAATAGAAAAGGAAGCTATAATCCATCCTTTACTCTGACAAGGAGGGACTATGTTGTGAGTTTTTCTTCCATTTGCTGCAGATGGTCAACATGCCACATTTTGTTTTTTTATTTTTTTATCCCAAGTTAATGATGCTAATTCCAAGTAAATGTGCATCTTAGCAAGATGTTGAGAACTGTACAATATAGGTTCAGCATGCTTTCTTGTCAAAAAGCCTGTATCTCTACATGATAGATCATGAAACACCCATGCTATATCTGCTATATGGTTCTCATTTGCAAAAGGCAGCTGCTCATGCTTACACACACTTAAGCAACAGGCCTGGAAATACAGATTAATATTCATGAAGGTTCAAGATGTTATCAGCTATTTGACCTCTGATTCAAGCCTGGACATGTACAAGTCTCAGTGGGGAAAGTCTAACATTTTTTTCTGCTAAGTTACAAAACACAGATAATTGATTGTTTTGGAGGCTTCTACTACTTCTGCATTATGATTTGTTTGGCAGGCAACAGAATACCATCTTGTTATGCTCCAGCCCAAGTCTGAATTCGTTGCCCGGTATACAAAGCCAATTTCAATACCAGGATGTGAAAGTTTGAAAGAAAAAAGCTTTTATTGCT
>JAGPOW010000261.1:220238125-220318422 GCA_030014935.1 Caiman crocodilus | reverse complement strand
GCATGGTGGAGGAACGGGATCTTGGTGTCATTGTTGATGCCAGGATGAACATGAGCCGCCAATGTCAGACGGTGGTTGGGAAGGCCAACCAAACCCTAGTCCTGTGACCCCAGCACTCATTCCTGCCATTGGCAGGGGGTCAGACTAGATGGCCTGCTCTAGGCCCCTTCTGACCCTAGAGACTATGATGATGATACCAGGATACTATTTTAATGTCTTTACAGTCACTTCTACAACTGACAGTCATAATATGCCATATCCTAGTAGGACACTAAGAAAAATATTCCTTTATTTTAACATATTTTTTATTATACATTAAGCATTAAGGGAAATTGCTTTTTAGTATTGATTGAGACATCTTTATATTTTGAGATCACAGTTATGTTTGCAATGAAGAACAGTGACAGCACTGCCTTGAAAAGTTAAACTAGTGCCTTCCTATCTCTACCGGAAATGTCTTTTTCAGTACGTTACAGTTGTGTTGCTAATGGTGCCTGATAGTAACTGTGATCAAATGAAATTTCCTAAAACAAAAATCATTCAGAAATCCTGTTTTGCAAGAAATTTCACATTTTTCTTTCTGCTGTTAAAGAGAAAATTCAGAATTAGAATGTTTCTCAGGAAATAGCCATTCTGAGTTTTGACCAGGTCTATTCTTTCCCTGAAATGTGCTTTAATGCACATTAAAATAGGATAATGTGCATTAAAGCACACATATAGATGTGTCCACAGTTCAGCTTTGCTGTTTCAATGAGGATTATGTATTATTCTCTTTAATTTGTATATGTAATGCTTTTTCATTTAAATCATTTAACAGAGTTTCAGACTGAAACAGATACCAAAATACAGTTAAGTAATCTGCTATTTGATAAGGTCATCAGAGTGTTTAGATATCAATGAATAAGGAGCTGCAGAATTCTAATTAACTAATGCTAGGAAGCTGATTGCTAACATTCTGATTAGCTTCTTTATTCAAAATAATATTGGCCTTATTTTCCTTTGAACAGGTTCAGTTTGTTCATGTTTATAGGGAATGACAGTGGGGAGATGAGGAAAAGTTTTAATATACAGGCATTGTATACAAATGCCATAGCAAAGCCTTATGCTATACAAGAGATGCTTATACTTCCTAATGTTTAAACTCCTGGAAGATATTTGAAACTAACATACAGTCTTTTATAATGTTGACAAAGTGAAAATGTAAAGCTATGAAGATCAGGTAAATTAAAGCCAGTGGAGATATTTAGACTGAGAGCAAAGGTGTATGAAAAGGGCATTGGCAGTCATGTTCTAAAGTAATAATTTTTATAATTGATCCATTGAAATCAGTCAAGAGGGCCTAATCCTAGACCTCAGAAGGGGGTATATTGCTACAGGGCAAATAGAATTATGGTTAACACTAGGAACAAGCTGAATACAAGACCACATTAATTGTTAAGATAAACTGAATATAACTCTTTTTCAGTAGAGTATCCTAGATACCCTGTCATTCTGGTTCTTGAATATATGTAATGCATGAACTTTTTAAAAGAGGTGTTTACTAAATTACATGCAAAGCACAACTAGTGACATATTCTTTGTGCCTACAAGTTCACTTTATTTTATGCACCTGCCAAATTGTCAGTGTTCCACAGATTTTTTTTCTGATTGCAAACTCATCATTCCATTGTAAGAGCTAGAGCTTTTGACAGCTGAGTAGGAGAAGGATCTGGTGGTTAGTACCTGGGAAGACATAGGAAGTATGCCTATGATGTTTAGTACATTGGAACTCTTAGTACTGGGAAACAATATAACTTTTCTTTCTGTGTCCTTTGCAGCAGGTGAAGAGAGGGCTTCTATGAGGTCTCCTACCATGACAACTAGTTGTCCCAGTGCTCAATATCCACCCACAGCATACTGCATGTCATCATCAGGCTTCAGGTTTTACAAACCACTGAGGTGAACAGGAACAGTTTGTGTGTGTTAGAGCTGTTTCAGGCTGCCTCCTAGCATACTGATGAACATGAGATTTGTTATTTTTCTTCTATTCACATCATTTGAAAGGTTTTCTGCACAACCATAGGGCTGTCTCCCCACTCCCAAGTTAATGAGGGTTCTGAAAAAAATCCATGGCAAGGGATACCACAATAAAATGTGTTTAATATGGAGCACTAATTATCCTGCTATACAACTCTTAACAACCCCAAATTACAACAGGGCATATTTTATTCTGGGAAGAGAAGGGGTTACAGTTTACAACGGGATGAATGAGAAAAATACTTTACATATTTATTGTATTAAAGTATTTGTAGTTTGCGAATGGAAAAACAAAAGTATAAAACATGCTTACTACTTCAACACTCAATACTTCCATGTTCTAAGCTTGGGGCAGGTATTGCACATAAACTAGTTTAAGCGATCAGAAACTAGTTTAAACTTATAACAGAACAGAAGCTCAGTGCATATAAACCAGTTTCAAAATGGCTGAAAGTGGCTAAGGTAAACCTGGTTGAATATAACATCAGACTTAACTGATTTGGGTCAAACCAGGTTATGAAACTTCTGTCCCAATCACCTTCCTGGTTCAACTTAAATCACAGTCCTCCAGTGTGCTTTCCAGCATTGAGCTGGGCTGTGCTGTCTGCTTCAGAGAGCAAGGCTGGCCCTGCCCCTCTGCTCCCTAGCTGGAGCAGTGAGGGCTGGCTGACAAAGGGTGGGGGGACAAGCCTGTTTGGGGATGCAGCCCAGTCTACCGGGGGAGGGAATGCCCCCTTGGCAAACCCTGGCTGGGGCCTGGGGCCAGGGAGTGGGGTTAAAATACCCTTTCCCCTGCTCAGACTTACTGTAGGCTGCAACTGAGGACTACAAATCCCAGAGGCACCTGGAAGGATACTTGCAGAATCCTGTTATTGTAATACTGGACTGCAGATCCCAGAGACTTTGGGGGCAGCAAGAAGAGGAAGTGAACACATAGCTAGAGACTGGTGATCAAGTGTCCCTGGCTTCTGGCTACTGCAGGCATGTGGATGCATTTCCAGAATCAAAGATAAATATCTGTTCACTTCTGTTTCAATTTAGTCTATGCAGCTTAAACTAACCTGCAAAGATGAAACCAATTCAGCTTCTGCTTTTTGACTGATTGTACCTAGCCCTAGTGGTTTCCTGGTGTACATATTAGTTTTGGAAATAAGTGATTACAGAATCGGAAGGCAAAAAAACCCTAAATACCTGTTTTATATAGAGAGTTTGGTCACTTGGAATAGTAAAGCTAGCTGTCACCATACAACTTGTAATCAGGAAAACTTAAAGCATAGCTAAGGATAAACACTTTCCATAGAGATTGATTTGTATGGTCTGGCTTCCAAATGAATTTAATGTAGAAATGTCATTGTGGATAGAAAGGAACATGCAAATACATAGTAGACTGTTAGATGTTTGTTATGCTTCTGACTTATACCACTTTACAAATAAGAACTCCAATTTTATGAGGTGTTCTAAAATGGAAGAAAGTTGAAATATAACAAATTGAATTTCACTTCCCATGCAAATAACTTTAATATCAAGGTTTCCATGAATAAAAACATAAATCCAGTTTATGTTTTGACACTTTAAAGATTGTAATATGAATGTGTGCTAGCTTCAGGATCCATCCATTTTGGGTTTGGAATCTTCCATATTTAGAATTATTTGGCCAGACAGACTTTTTTATTGGTTTTGATTCTTTTCCTCTACTTCCATACAATAGCACTTTGCTTCTGTTGATCTCAAGGTAATTTACAAAAGGAAATTACCATTTGACCTATTTCAAGGTAGGAATACTGAGTCACAGACAGTTAAAGTAATAGGCCCAACGTCAACCAGCAAACCAATAGTAAAGATTGGAAAAAACCCTAGATTTTCTGAGTCCCATTCTCATAGGGGTTCAGAATTTAAAGTACAGAGCAATCTGTGGGAAGACAAAGCCAAGCTTCTAGGCAGCCTTCTTAGATATATGACAATTGCATGCTTCTGCCATTTCTATGTGGAATCACTTCATGGGGGGATTGTTAATAAGGTGTCCTGTCCCAACTGTCAGCCCTGTTGTGGAAGCCTCCAGATGTGGGGCATTTGGGTAGGTGGGAAGTGTCCTTCTAAAATCTAGAAGTTTAAAATTTCCCAGAAGAGCGAAAGCTAGCTGTGAGCTGAACTGCTTGCTGCAAGTAGGAGTGAGGTTGCTGGGCTGGCAGAAGGGTTTAGTCTTGTTTGTGTGCCTGTTTCTTGTTTAAAGGTTGTTTTATTTGCAACTGAGGAGATCCTCAGAGCAAAATCTATCAGCAGTAACTAGCAGGCTATTTAATCTGCTTGTGGGGATCCTTAAAGAGTTACCTTTAAAACAGAAAATTGTGAAGCCCTTTCAGGGGCTTTGATTGTGGTTGTAGGGACTGCAAGCCCTGGAGCACAGTGCAGTTACAGAGTGCATTTTAAATGAGACCAGAAATCCACAAATGTCAGCAGTATTTTTCTGAACAGAAATATTTCTGACATTTAAGGAATTGTGGGGGAAAAAAAGCATTTGGTTTGGTTCTTATCCCCAGTGGGCAATGGCTGAGCCTAGTAAATGTATATGTTTTCATAGAGTCCTGAAACATACGTTCTTTGGATCTGGCATTCTGTTTGAATTTTAGAACCAGATCCAAATTTTATGACTGCCTCGATTCTGTTGAGATAATTAGGATCTGCCATAAATTAGATAATAAATATTACTTAAATAGATTTCAAAAATATATTATTTAGTATTTACTTATTTAATGTTAAGAGAGAACTAGCCCTGGTAGTGAGATTTAGAATAAAATCTTGAAGTTGTTTTAAGTTAAAAACTGCTTTCAGTTATTTATCATACATTCCACATTGAAGTTACCTGGAGTAGCCAAAGATAGCCTTTTATCTGCCCTTACAGTCAAGAATGTAAGCACTTGTGACAAGATCCTGAGAAAAAATCATGCAGTGTATTCATGAGGTCTATTAACAGCCACCTTGTAAAGAAAAAGCACAATGACTTCATGGTTATTTTTAAGTGAATAACTAACAAGAAAGGGTATCTGGATTATTTAAATAACCCCTAATTCTTATTTCACCAGCAAATAAAAGGGGTTTTAAAATTTATTTTGTGGGGCTCTAGACTTCCAAAATAATAAAGATCCTGCTCGTATTTCTAAGGGGATATAATTAAAAGTTAAATATGATGATTTATTATATAATAGCCATTTTACAGAGTGATTACATTATAATAGTGTCAAAAATTTCCATTTATTCTTGAAGAACTTTCTTTATGGCAAACTAAACTCTATTCAGATATCTAGCACCCCAGTCAGGTCTGGAACCTTTTTGTTTGCTTGAAACCATACAGAAAGCACATGATGATAGAGTTTGACAAGGCTTTTTAGTTATTTGGTAGTCATTGCTGGATGTGTTTAGGACTGATCAAATACCAATATTTAAAGAAGAACGTTTTACCTCTTCAAATAAAATATTCTGCAGTATGTGATTATACCTAGATGTTACATACCTAGACTTCCAAAAGGCTTTTGATCTAATATCCCACAATATCCTTGTGGGAAAGCTGGAAGATTGAGGGCTCAGCTGCTCAACAGTTCAATGGCTGGGAAGCTGGCTACAAGGTAGGACCCAGAGAGTTCTTATGGTGAACCACAGTTGGAGTACTGCGTCCAGTTCTGGGTGCCGCACTTCAATAAAGTCATGGAAAAACTTGAGAGGGTCCAGAAAAGAACCACCCATATGATCAGGGACTTGCAAGGCAAGCCATATGAGGAAAGTCTGGGGGATCTGGGTCTCTCTAGCCTATCAAAGAAAAGGTTGAGAGAGGACTTGATAGCCGCTTACTGTTATATCAGAGGAGTGCATCAGGAGCTTGGTGAACAACTGTTCGCAAGGGCATCCCTGAGGAAGACCAGGACCAGTGGATATAAATTCCTGGAAAACCATTTCAGGTGTAATACCAGGCAAAATTTCTTCACAGTCAGGGTGTCCAGACTGTGGAATAAACTCCCTCATAAGTGGTGCAGTCACCTACCCTGGAGGTTTTCAAGAGGAGATTGGACAGTCACCTTGCTGGGGTCACCTGACCCAAGATGTTTTCCTGCCTAGAACAGGTGGGCTGGACCTGATGATCTGCAAGGTACCTTTCAGCTCTTAATAATCTATGAATCTATGAAAGGGCTTGCTTTTCTTTTATTTGAGATGCTGATAGAAGCAAAAAATTGCCCAAAGTTATGATGAGCTAATAAGAAGCTGTTCCAATAATGCAATACTTTCAATTTTGTGTTTAGTTGTTTGAGATGTTGTCAGAATGTCTTATTAGAAAGCTGTTAGTTAAGAGAACTCCACTTGAAAAATCATAAAATTCTGTTTCTAATTCTTGTTGTTCAGTCCTTGTACAGCAAGGGTTCAAGCTGTTATTGTTTTGAGGTTTGTTTTTGCTTTGAAATAAGTTCCAGGGCTTGATAAAAATATATATATTTATATTTTTATATATATAAAATCATTCTGTCCTCTGTTGGGGAATAGTCACTGAATCTAATTGTTGCTTATAGTGGAAAAACTCATCCATCTTAAAAGTCTGTTAGTAAAAACTTTCAGAAAAAAGTAACGAAGATTCCAGGTCAAACTCTCCTTTAGCTGTTATGTGTGTGATGTACTGAATTTTAATACAGATATTATGCACAAAAAGCATCGTTTTGTAAAAGCTACAAATAACTAACACCATGGACAGAACTCTGTATTAAACTGTGTTCAAAGACATGATGCTCTCCAGTAGTACAAAATATGGTATTATTTTAGATGATTCACTGTATGCCATAAATAAAAACACTACTGCTTTTTCTGACCATTATTGCAATCTAGAGAAGGCAAAGCCAGTTGCAGGTTGATTGAAGAGGGATTTCTGTGATCATGGTAAGATTGGCATGTGCAGTTTCAACAGCTATAAAAATTGGATTCCTGGGTCAGCTTGCAAGCCTGCAGATTTGCTCTAAAACTTGTTCCTGCATCAGTGAAGATGGGTCTGTTTAATAACTTCAGTTGAAGCCACTGCTTATAAGGAAAAAGTGAACAAAGGAGATCTGGGACTTTTCCACATTCCCTGCATATAATTTACACATAACTCTTCCAGCATCCTTTATTTCTGCTTGTTATTTTTACAACTACAGCCAGAAACAAAGGGCTGCATTCAGATAGCAAATGCCCTCCCTTCCCTTCCTACCCCCAAAAGTGTGCAATCAAAGTTCCTTATTGGAGAAGGTTTGTTTCTCCCTCATTTACCCAGAAAGAGCATTAAGACTTCAGCCTCCATCACCTACATATCTCACTAGTCAGCAGAAGGTCTGGCTGTATAACACAGTGACCTGACCTTGTGCTTCTGGCTGTATGGCTCCAATGGCGAGTCCTTGCCCAGAGTATTTTACCTGGCACTGTCCCTGTGACTTGTATGCAAATATTTCTACTGTGCTGAGGGGCCCACAAAAACTTAAAAGGGTCTCAGTTGGTATTATTTTATTGCAGGTTTTATTTAAAGCTACCAAGGGGAAGATACCGCTTTCTATCCTGGCCTGTTTCCTTCTAAACCCGCTGAGGCAAGAAGGGTACAATGCTGCAGATGATGGTATTTTTCTGTTGTGTGCCCATTGCCAAAATCTTAGAGTATTCTGATTCTACCCATGCACATGGGGAACAATTTGAGCCAATATTTTTGTAGTTCTTCCTCTCTCTTATTCAAATATTTGGATGGGCAGAAAGACCTACATTCCTGTCCCTTCTCCGTGGACTATTTATGCATGTGATATTAAATGATTCTTGCAGCAGACCTATATTGCTGCCTAGTGTGCCCACAGGTGGTGGATAGAGGAATAACCTTTAGGGAAAATTAGCTGTGAAGCTGTTAAGCAGAGGTAACTGTGAACTCTGATGAATAAGCAGCCATGGACCAAGCAGCGGCAGCACCACTAGAATGTGGTGGGGACAGCAAATGGCAATGCTTTCCCTTCTGAAAAAACACATGTATCATTTGATGGTGCTGTGCCATGGCAAGTACATATCACCATTACAATAAGTCTGTCCGGCCCTCTGCCATGGGCATACAAGTCCTCGGTGGAGCAGACAGAAGATGTTAGAATCTCAACGGCTGTGAAAGCAGACAAATGCTGCAGGAGAAGATCTCCAATTGACCTGGCTTCCTTGACCCACTGGATTAAAGACCCATTCTGTCAAGAACTGTGTGGAAGTTGATGTGCAGCAATTTCTCTTCAATAAAATGACACACAGATGTCTTCCATGAAAACAACTTCTCCAGTACATTTTTCAAGCCCCCTCACAACCAGCTGGTGCTGACAGGAGCAGGATTGTGAGGCTTGGGAGCTCCATGAACTGGCATGAAGGCAGCCATTACAAGAAGGTCAGCTAGCAGTTGGATGAGGCAGGAGTGCTATTTGGAAGCTGTAATTGCAACTGGGGAGCCCTTTTCAGGATCCACTTTACTCACCCCACATGGGGAGAGGGCTATAAAACATGCCCAAAACATAGCCTTCCTTCTTCCTGGCTGGATAACCACATCCAGCGGAATCACCTTTACTGTGGTTGAAATCAACAAAGACACCCAATCCATTGTCAGACCTGGAACATCAGGACTCTCATGAAAAATCATAATAGTGAACACCCAGAGTGCCACTCTACACTCATGACTCAAGGACTCGGTTAAAAAAACATCAAAGTCACTGTACTGAGCGAGACCCATCGAGCAGGAAATGGGCAACTCAAAGAACATTGAGGTGGTGATACCTTCTTCTTGAAGAGTAAGCAGGAAGGAGAACACTGCCTTCACAGGGTTTGTTTTGCCATTAAGAATGAATATAAATCAACTCAATGAGTTCCCTATCAGATTTAATGAGAACCTCATGACTCTCCATCTTAAACTGTTGGGGAGCCAATACAATACTGTCATCAGTGTACGTGCCCTGACTCTTAACACCACTGATGAAACCAAGGGGGAATTCTATGCCAGTCTTGACCAAGTACTTTCTGATGATTCAGACAGAGACAGACTACTTCTTCTTGGTGATTTCAATGCCAGAGTCAGAAGGGACTGTACCTTCTTGAACAGAACCATCAACAAGGAAGGAGTAGGGAAGGGTCAACTCCAGTGGCACCCTTTTGTAGACCAAATGCACGGAACATGGGATCACCATCACCAACATCCTGTTCTGCCGTAAAAAACAGGCACAGGACATCATGGCAACACCAGTAGTCTAAGCATTGGCGCCTGATTGATTATGTCATTGTTCATGCCCAGGATTGAAAAGATGTCCTCATCGCACATACTAAGCTAGGAACTGATGATTGCTGGACCAATCACTTACTCATCCACTTGGTTATGTCACTCAAACTGGCTCCCAAACAACAGCTGCAGCAGAAGCAATGCTGACAGATCAACATTGAAGGACTCAAGTACCCTGTCAAGTAACACCTATTCCATCAGTGCTTCAAAAAAAATGGTGTATTTCAAACAACAATGGGAGAATGTTAACAGTGCTTGGAGTGCCTTCAAGTCCACTGTCTTCGGTGCCTGTGAAGAGACACTTGGATTCTCTACCAAGTAAGATCATGACTGGTTTGATGGGAATGACTGGGAGATCCAAGAGTTGATTGGCCACAAACACAAGCCCTTGTGTGCTTGGAAGAATAATACTGACTCCGAGCAAAAAAAAATGAATCACCAACAAGCCAAGGCAGAGATCCAGTGGAAGACCCATGATATAAAGAACAGATTGTGAAAAGACAGAGTGAAGGACACTCACTATCTTGCTGACATCCACGATATGCATGTTTTTTTTCCAATGTCACCAGTAATTTCCATCATTACATTTCAGAAATGTCCATGAGACACCTGCAAGCCTCTAAATCCTTGTAAAAATGTATTTAACTCACTTTATGGTTTTCAATCTGTGTACACAGCTAGGAAATAAGTGTCATAAACTATTGTCACAGGGCTGAAAAGCCCCGAGAAGGCTGTACCCAGTAGATGCTCCTGAAGCACAAGTATGAGGCATCCTTGGAAAGGTAACTAATGGAAAATTGCCATCATATTGTTGGGACATCATTATTCTAGTAGAGCGTGGCAGAAGAGATGCACATGTGAGTGGTTACATAACAGGGTTAGTGTTGGTCACATATCAGGTACCTTGTCAGGGTAAAGCTGAGGTAGATTTGATCAGGATGTTTTGACCAGATCTCCCAACATATGATAATGTTTTTGCCAAGTTTATATGCTGTAGTCTACGACACCACCCAGTTTACAGTTTTATTGTGTCGTACTATACTGGTTTCAAGAACACATTTTGATCAAGTCCCCTCCCTTCATAAAAGAAGGCAAAACAAACAAGGCCTTCTCTTTTATAAGTGCTTCAGGTATCAAAATTATCTAATTAGCAACATTGAATGTTAAATTGAGGTTTTCAAATTAGAAAAGGAGAGACAGGCAGAGGCAGTTAAAGGCATAGGTGAACACATTGATATTTTTGGTAAGAACCTTACTGTGGACATAAAAGAAAGTTGTTTTATACAGCGAGTAAAGATGAAAGAGTAAAGGGCAAATAAACGCTTGATCTCTTCATTGACAGAGCAGACCACAGCAAAGGAGTGAACTAAGTTTTCTAGAAAAACTAAATGTGCCATATGGTACAGTAAATCACAAAAAAACTAACAAAGGGCAAAAGCATTGTCTCAGCAAGTATTTATAATGGCAGAAAGACTTAACTGTCAGGGTAACAGTGAAAACAGTGTTACAAGTCTTGGGATATAAATTATTTGGAAGAAAAAGTCTAACAGTGTGAATGACCTGGAGACAAAACTTCTATGCTCACTTTGGCCAGGATAACATATTGTAGGATTAATATGGTGAGATGAGCCCCTCGTGTTTTCTCTAGTTCTAGTTGCAATTTTAATTTTTAGTTAAAATGGGAATTTCTGAGTGCTCTCCTAATGGCCTCAGTATTACGAAAATGTGTTTTTCTTCTATTCAGTAGTTACTGGCTAAACAGCAGCAGGATAATGTCTTTCCCACTAAGGACAGAACCCAGGATCTCATCTCTTTTAAGGCTGCACCAATACCCTTCAGTCACCCTTCTTCCAGTTTACTTGCTGCCTCCTCATAGCCCGCGGATTTTCCCTTCCTGTCTGCCCACAGGAAAGAAATTTCTATCAAGAAAAACAGCCATGCAACATTTATTCATTAGCAAACTAAAAATAAACAAAAAATTATCAGGAGCTTCATCGTCTCCAGTTTTATATTCTTGGAAACAGTAACGGTAACCTTTCCATTTTTGAATTGGAAACCATTTATCTTCTGAAGTTTCATATCTTGATTAGAGCTGGTGAGAAATTGTCTGGGAACATTCTTCCACTGGAAAATGCTGATTTTGGCAGAACTAAAGCATTCTGTATGAGTCCATGGATTTAGCTAAAACTGTTAAAGGAAACCAGCCTTCCCAGGCTCTCTCATTTCCTCAATCGTTCATCAAGTGAGTTGTCACAGAACTATGGTTCCCGAAGAATCCTGAAGTCTCTTGTTAAGATTGGGATCTCAGGAGGTCAGACAAGAAATTTTCAAAACTCAGGGCTTATCCTAGGGAGAGGTGTCCCCTAGCAAGCAGAGTAGTAGATCTCCAGGGAACTAAGTTCTTGGGGTGCTTGTACACATGATGGAGGTTTAGTCCCCTAAATTGAAATGGTGGGTTTTTAATTGTGACCAATTCGACTATTGCCCAAGCTGGGGCAGCAGCTGCCCACTAACAGCTTACCTGCCATGGAGGGAAGGACCAGGCTATCCAGCAACTCAGGGGCCACTTGGCTCATCAGTAGCTCGCCTCCCTGGTGGTGACAGAGGCGGGCAGGCTCCACGGCGGGATCAGACCCCACGTCACTTCTGCCTTTAGCCTATCTCTCCCATGGGGCAGGGTGGGAGCTGTCAAAAGGATGCAATGTTACAGATAGCTACGTTGCAAACTAAACTACATGTAGATATGTTTTAGTTTGCAATATAACAAACTCATTTAACTAATTAAAAAACCCTACATGTGTAAAGTGTAACACAAACTGCAAAAACGGCCAATTTTCATCACGTGTACTAGTGCCCCTGGGGAAAATTAGGAAGCTGCACGCTGCTTAAAGAAAAACCTCAGTCAGCTAGAAGACCTTGTAGAAGCCTTAGCAGTAGGAAAGGTATAAAGGATACCTAGACCTGCAGGAAAGGTATTGGAGGTTTAAAACCAGAGATGTATGTCACAAATGAGCTCCTCAAGGAAATCTTTTGGCAGCACCAATCATCGGCTCCTAGGAGAAAGGGAGGAAACTGGTGGTTGGGAGGAGAGACCTGAAAAAGGTCAGGTGAAAATCACTCTCAGTGAAGCAGCAATCCAGCCTGCTAAAGGGGAGAGCCACTGCTAACCATATGAAAATATGCAGTCAGGAAGACACTACAACTTAAAGAGAAAAAAAGACCATTTTCTTTACCAGGCTGGAGGTCTAGAAATAATAGTGTAAGTCCTAACCAGAGTGGGACTAAAATCTGTCCTAATAGAAAAGATGGCCCTGCAAGTGGAATGACAGGGATTTTCCAGTTGGGAATATCACTTGCTAATTCTGATGATTTCAAAGGACAAGATACAGTCAGTTGTGATTGGAAACCCTAACAAAGAGCTAGCTTAGGTGAAGCGCAAATATCTATCCAAAAGATATCTAAAAGATGATTTGAGTTTATCCCAGGAGGCCAGTCTTGGAGAAATTAAAAGCCTTAACTTAACAGTGCTGAAAACCCAGTGCTATTGCTTATCTTTAATGTGACCACCTAACTTAAGTTGCAAGATCTATCAGATGTTCTGAATTACAACACATTAGGAACTCCGGAGAATTTTGTTCGCTTGCTAACCAAGAAGCCCACCCCTAACTGTAAGAGATGATGGAGGAAGTTAATGAGGGCAACTAGAACCCTACTTCTAATGAAGGCAGCTTGGGTAGGAACAGGTAGAATTTGACCTGAGGCCACAAAGGTTACAATACAAAGAGTCAGGGTCCAGTCTGCTTTCGTGACTGCCTTCTTTAAAGGAAATAACCCACCTATAAGAAAGTACAGGCTGCTACACAGATGGATGCTCATAAAATGCTACAGGCTAATTGGGTCAGGGCTGATCATAGATAAAGCAGGTGCCTTATTAGAGAATCTCTAATAAATAAAACTGAAAAACTGCAGGAATTCTAGAGAAGCCTCTGGCATCAAAACTTAACAGATGGTGTGAAATCATGGATTTTGGCTGATTGCTGGTAAGGGACTTACTTATATGAAACACAGCTTCCTCATAAATATACAAATTGAGGAGAGGGAAGCAGGAGCACAATTGGGCATGATAGTAAAAGAAACTAAAGCAAAACACTGTTTGTCAATATATGTTGACAGTGAGATAAACCTTCAGGATTCCTTCAGGGTTTTGGTCTTCATTTTGGAAAGTTTAGCTACCTTTTTCCCTTTTTAAAACTCTTAAAGTTAGTTTACCCCTAAAGGATTATAATAACTTGAGCTCCGCTTCAAATCTATGATGATATATGCAGATGTAAGTTGACATAGCCTTGTGGTAATAAAAATGTGACTACTGAAATTTATTGTAATAAAACCAGAAGGCAATGTATGGTCTGATGACAAGCTGTTAGTAAGTAGGTCATCTCCAGAATAAATCTGTTTGGAAAGGGAATTGGTTCTGTACTGCTTCCTTGACAAGCAGAATTTTAAATACAAGTGTAACATCCGATACTTTTACAGGAATGATTAAGATACAAGGCATGACTAGTAAAGAGAGTTTGCCTCAGGCTTTAGTTATTAATCCAAAATTATTTGGGCAGATGTTACTATCTGTTTGGATTATAATTTAGTCAAAAGAATTATCATGGGGATAGAAATCTGAGTCTTGCTGTGTCTTCTAAAATATTATGAAGTAATCTGTACTAACTTTGATGCTCTGGCACCAAGCATTTCTGGGAAATAAATTCAATTAAGTGGTCAGTCCAGTTCTTAATTGCTTACAAAGGTTTCCTAAATAGGTAGATTGAGTGTCATACTAAAAATGTTTCTAACTGGTTAGCGTTAAAAGACAGCAGAATATCTGCAAAACAATAGAAGGCTCCACAATTGTGCTGGCACTGTAGGTCACATAGTAACATCATTGTCCCTAGTAGAAAAGTTAGGCCTTCAGTTTATACTCATCTTTGAGCAGATAATTCTGTGACAAGGTGTTACTGACCAAAGTCAGGGGGGAAAGGGGGAAATGGACTGTAATCTGTATTCTCTTAAAGCATCCTAGGTTTGATTCTGGTTCTCAGCAACTTCAGTGGACACAATCCAGATGTTGCAATAGAAGCTGTGAATGCATGTCTGAGAAATTAATTGGATCACATCTCATGGTCTAATTCAGTGGTGCTCAGTCTGCAGCCAAGCTGTGAACATTTGGCCTATGGGGCTACCTATGGGCCTAGAAATTTGGCAGCAGGGGAGTGGTGGCAGGATTGATTGCTGGTTCTCTGCTGCCAAATTTCTGCTCTTGTTGGCAGCTCTGCAGTCCAGATAACATGGACATTCAGTCTCTGACTGCCTCCTCCCCCTGCTCTTTGTATCTTCTTGAGACCAGGGTGATCCTGGCTTGGGGAAAGTATGGGGAGCAGTGGCTGCTCTTGTTCTCCTGTTCCTGGGAGCAAAGCTCCATGCTGACTCCTCAGAGCAGAGGTGAGATGAGCGGCAAACAGCAGGGGACTGCTCTTCTGCTCAGCTGCTGGTGCCCCTGCAGGATATCCTTGCTGCTCCCAGCTGGGTAGCAAGGACAGGAAGGAGAATCTGGCAGGGGCCAGGAACTGTGCTTGGGGACAGCATCCCTGAGTCTTATTCCTGATCCCAGGATTTTGAAATCCCTGTCCCTGCCACCCAGCTGGGAAGCAGGGCCAAAAAGGAGAAGTGAGAGAGAGCTAGTAAAGCCCCCTTGCCTCTTCTCTAAACCAGAGACTGCCTACTTTTGGAAACGGGCTGGAAGGAGTGGCTGCTGCTCCCCTTCCTTCCTGGGATCCCTCTGGGTGGAGAGGGGAGTAGGGCAAAGCATTTGTGCTTGAGAGAGAAACTCATTCAAGAGGGAAAATGTTTAGGTTGAGACCCAGAAGATCTTCTCCTGGAAAGGTTATGTTTTTCCTTGGGAGAAATTCAGTGAATTGTTGTATGCTTTTTGTTCTTACTAGGAGAACAGTGATTTCCACCCTTCCTCCCCACCCCCAGTAGAAATGTAGAACTTGTACATGGCCAATGAGCTTGGTTCCTTTTTTATTTCTTCTGCTGCAGATCAACTCAAATGTACACTTTTCAATAGTGTAAAAGTAATGTGAATGAATGGGAAATTTATGTTTGATCTCTATTCAGCTGGCTTGTGAACAGATTACTACCAACTCGTGATTTTCTGTCTTGGAATTTTATGGTTATTGCTATTAGCTTCACAAAGTATTGGCAGTTAAATGTAGACTAACGGAACTGACTCATCTTACAGTTCAGCAGCTAAACTGTAAAATCAGTATTTGCACAGCCCTGCTATAAACAGCTGCTTTTACATTATATAACACAGCAATCTAAATAATATGGTACCGTTTCTTCTTGTTTTTTAATTGAAAAATTGCTTCCAGGAATAATCTAGGCAATTCATAGTGGTATTCAGTAAACTAAAGTCTTAATAGTAAAAAATTTAAAATCCATTACTTCTTTGTCATTAGGGTATTATACTATGGGCAAGAGGTGTGACTGTCTGAGATTGCAATATGTCTTGTCACTGCTACTTTGACTATGTGGTTTCTAAGATGAATGACAAATGAGGTCCAGAAGCAATAACTTAAGATGAGGGGGAAGATAGAAGCATGTCTCTCTCAGGACTCAAGTGAATGGTGGCAAAATGTTTCTGAATTCCGATCAAGCCTTGAAATAACATTCCAACGCATCTGCTGTACCATTACTACTCTGAATGCCTCATGTATTGGATACAACATAACCTTTTATTATGTTTCTAAGAAGAGTAGACATGTCCAGATAGGGACAGGCTCTCCCTCACACTTGTTTCATTCATAGAATACTATGTGCCCTTACATACAGAATATGGAAAATATATATCTGCTGAGATTTGTACAGAGGATGCATAAAAAAGCCCTCACTTACTGCAATCATGTTGCTAGGCTAAACACAGAGCCCTCCAGCAAGTGCTTACCTTTCTTGATGTTTTTGCTGAGCTGGAGTGGTATGCTATACTATAAGAATAAACCCTTTCAATTTAACTAGAAAATTTACAAATAAGTTAGCTGGAATTGGCCTGTCAGGCTATAGAAATGTTTATTATATTTTGAGATTAGTCAGCATTAAGCATGTGGTCACTTACCACCAGCTATTTTCCAGAACTTTATCGCTGCATGTTGCCTATGAACGACCCGTACCCATGGTGGCTGGGGGGCATAGTGGCGCTGGTGGCTGTGGTGGGGGAGGATGATGAGTGTCAGGGGTCACCAGGGGTCGGCGACCACCCATAGACTTTTCATAGGGGGTGCACCACCATGCTTGGGGAGGTACATGTGCACATGCACCTGCATGTACCCCTTATGCATCGCCAACAATGTTGCCTGTCAGCGTCTGCTACTTTGTCTTTTGGATATTATAATAGATATTTCTTCCATTATGAGTCTTACTCTGTTCTAAGGAATCTCTTCTCCTATGAGCAGTAGCATGTGAACTACCAGCCACTGTTGCCTGCTACTGTTACCTGGAAAAAGGAGCACAGTGGAAGGTACTGAACAGTGGGCACTCTTTTATCAACCACTGCATTTCCTGTTCTACCTTCTGCTGTTCTGTCTTTTCTCTTCCCTACTAGATTCTTGTAGTCTTCCTAATCTACCATAAGACTAGGTACTTCTGTCTAGTGATAGAAACTGTTACTGGGAATCCATAGGGATCTATTTTTGGCCTGATGCCAGTCAGCCTTTATCAGTGACTTAGAAGGAGCTATGAAATTGGTGATAGTAAAGCTTGTACATATCACATGGATCAGATGCCCACCAACTAATTATACCCTGCCTAGCCTGCATGCTTCACTCTCACCCTCATACATAGAACAGCCTGGCCCAGCCAGCATGCAGCTTCTGGACAGGGCTGCTGCTGCCACTGCTGCAGCTGCCAGGGACTAGCTTGGCTTCCCTGGTATACCACTCACTCTAGGCAGCAGGTAGGGAAGTGACAGAGGTGGACATAGGGGGGAGCTGTAGCTGGGTGGGAGCACGGAGCAGGGGGATACCAGTTAACAAAGGTTTTACTTTCAGTGGCTGCATCTATACAAGATACTGATTATGCAGTAGCTCATTACTAGTGTGCAGTAGTGTTGTGTGGCACAAAGCATGATGTGGTGCTACTGTGCAGTAGTATCAAGCTACTACACAGTTGGTATCACCTAAAAGCCATTCAGCGACACTACTGCATAGTAACTCCAATTATTGCACACTTTAGTACTTCTGTATGCAAGTACTAAGCACCTGCGTAGTAACAACTGCACAGTCAGCATCTCATGTATATGTTGCCAGTTGGATTAGAGGGATCAAGGAGCATCTGGGCAGGGAGACAGAAACTCAGATGTTATTGCTGCTCCTTTGACCATTTCTATCTTCATTTTAACTATAAGACTAAGTACAGAGGTTCAGAAAGCCAGAGGCAGAATTGATTCAATCTTCACAGGTTTTTCTAAGCTGAATAGATTGGACTGATAACCAATGAGCTGATGTTTAGTGTTCCAGTGTCTGAAGCCTGCACTGGCCCAGGCCAGAAGCCTGGGGACACTCACACATACCTTCTTATCATGCTGGACACTGCTGAAGGCTGCCAAACCCAAGCAATGGATATAGTCCATGCCTGATTGGCTGCTGGACATGTACCCTGTATCAGCCACAGGGAGAGGGAGAGCAAGGAGACAATCTCTCCCCAGCTTTGCACCACCCTGCCCCTTCACAAGCCACCCACCTCTCTAAGAGGCTGGAGGGAATGCACCCCTTGGCCTGCCACTGCTCCTCCCACCCAGAGAGCCACCTTATCTGCAGCCCAGTGAGCCAGGCTGGGAAAGTCCCAGCCCTAGCCCCTTGCCAGCTGCTGGCCTTGCTGAGGGGTGGGCAGTGATGGGAACAGTACACTGGCCCTCTCTAGCCAGGGTCTGCATGGTGTAAAGAGAGAGCTATTACAAGTTTAAACTGGTTTTTGATCACTTAAACTGGTTTATGTATAACTTCTGTTACTAGTCTAAAAATTTTGGAAAGAACAGCAAAGACTAAAATGAGTGGAAAGATATTTAATTTAATTGCTAGGGCAGCATCTAGAGATCAATTATTGATCACTTGTACTAACTATTACTAATAACTAATAACACATTATTATATGCCTAATATCTTTTTCTAAAATATTGTGGAGAACATAAACATTACACACTACAAGAAGTAGTGCCTTTATCAACTGCTTCTGCCTTGTGATGAATACAATCCAGTATTATTACATCTTTTAATTTGATGAATAGTCTTTTCTTTATATTAAATATTCAGGGTAATTAAGCTATAATAGCATAATCTGAAGCCTACTTAAACCATAATGCTTTGGATCAGGCCACAAATAATTAAGTCAGAGTATATTATATTTATGACAGTCTTCTTATCGGCATTCATGAGTTTACCAGAGCCAGGACTGAAAAGTTTTCCCCTATTGATATTTTGTATCTTGTCCTAGAGCTATTATACTCTCAATCAGTTTAAGCAATATAGTTATGTGCCAGAGACTAGATGCAGTGCATAGCAGTGTTTGGGAGAAGAAGCATAATTTCTTTACCCACTTCTTATTGTTTATTGCATAAGAAACTTTGTCTGGGAAATGGCTTATTTTCCTGTAGGCAGCAGGTCCATTCTGAATCAATTAGCATGTTGTTTATGAAAAGTTAAGTGGAACCATTTCTTAAGGTGACATTTAAATATCTGAGTTTTTGGCTTAAAAATATATCTATAGGTAAGTCCTGATTAAACCCTTCCTAAAACAGGAAGGTCACATGGCTGAAGTCCTGGACTGGATTTTGGAAGATCAAAGGACCTTTGTACATGTCATGTTCTCTGCTCTGTTTTATACTGCAGTGGCATGACTATTTGCATAAGCAGGTTTTCCAGACTTTAAAAGTCTTTCTGGCACATTAAAATAAAACTCCTCAGACATAGTATAGTTTAGCTTGCTGCAAATTAAAGTGTCACATCCATGGATTTGTTGCATGAAAACACAAAGGCTGTCAAAGATGTTTAATAAGCCATTTTGTCCACCAGATGGTACTGTGACTTTTTTTTTGTAGTTCATCCCTTCAAATTGCTTTCACTTTCGATTGCTTCCCCTTTTCCCCCCTTTTTTAAAGTGGTTTGCCAGCTTCCTGCTTCCACAGCTGCATGGAGGTGAGGGGTGGGGGGACCCTAGGCCAGAGGAGCAGTGCTGGACTGTCCCACTCTCCTGCATCACTGGCCAGGGACCAGGCTTAGTTCGTTCAAATACCTAGTGTGTGCAAACACTGATGTGACACTCCAAAGCTTGATTTGTTTAAAAATCTGGTGCATGCAAACACTGATGCAGTGCTCCAAAATAAACTAATTTAAATTTTATAAACCTATTTAATTTAATGAGGATTAAACTCTGTGGTATATACAGGCACCCAAAGTTTATATTATTTTTCTGCTGCCAACATCTTTTGTAAACTTGAGTGTAAAAGTGGCTACCAGCATTTATTGAATATGGGTTCCTGCTGGCAGCTTAATGAAGACTGCATGGGTAGATGAATAATTAAGTTCCTGTTTCTGATCTTTGTGCATAGTTGATTGATGTTTTTATGATGCTCACCTTCGTATGTGGGTGTCTTTGCTGGATAACCTAGTTCTCACCGTTTCATTGACAATGTTTTTCACAGCTTTTTGTGAAGAGAGATTCCAAGCATAGAGTGACAAGTTTATAGGTTATAGCCAGAGAGAGGAAATAAAATGGAGCTGGCTCTTGTACCAGGCCATCTCAGCCAGGGCTGGACACAGGCATGAGTGAACCGGGTAACTGTCTGGGGCGCAGACACAAATGGGACCCAAAAATGGTAATTTTTAAATTATTATTCTTATTATCATTTTCTCTGGTGGAGGGTGGCCCAATACTAAAAGTTCACCTGGGGCCACCAGGAGTCTAGGTACAGTACTGATCTCAACACTGTTCACCTTCAAGTGCCACATTCCCAGAATACAGTGGCATCTGGCAGGGATGCCCTTTCCCTGGAAGGCTCTAAGCCTTAACCACTGAGCCATTCCTCCATGCGGTTTGATGGTACCTGACAGGCTTGACCCTCCCATTGACTTCAGCCCCAGTTAAAGTGACAGTGTATGCTGATGACCTGACTGTGTTTCTGTGAGCAGTGAGGGTGACATCCAGTCCCTCACTGAGTGTCACTTGGCCTACATGCACACCTCCTCAGCCTATATCAAATAGGATAAAAGCAACATTTCTCTAGGCCAACATTCAGTCCCTAGACCTGATTAGAGGTCCCTCATGATGCTATGATGATTTCCTAGACCTGTCAGTCTATCTAACTGGGAAGACCTTAGTGAGCAGACTGAGACACAACTACAGTCATGGTGGTGGTGCTGGTGCTTGTCCATTCTTTCCCTACTGCAGCTGTATCCTGGTCATCAACAACCTGGCAGCTGCTACTCTGTGGCAAAGCTATGCTGCCCAAAACTTGACAAAGACCCTGCTCTAGGAAGGCTCTAGGATCTTCTAATGGACTTCTTCTGGAACAGGCATCACTGGGCCCAGTGGGTGGTCCTCTAATTGCCCACAAAAAGGGAACCTTGATCAACCCAGTGAGCAGGATGGCTGTCTTCCTCCTGCAAGCTCTTCAGCACTTCCTTTTTGCTGGTGAACCTTTCCTCTGGACATGGCTGGCCTTTGCTTTCCTGTGTTGGATGGGGGGGCCTCAACCTCAAACAGGAAATTTTCCTCTGGGAATCACAATTTGCCTTGGGTGGGATACCCTTCTGCCTTCTGTTGAAGCCTACCAGACCTGGTAGGCATTCTTCTAACTGAGACTCCAGGGCACATGCCTTCCCTTTTTTTTACAGAGTTGCTGCAGGATCCCCTTTCCTAAAACAGGCTTTGGAACAAAGAGAATGAAGCATTACTTTTGGAACCCTCTGTTTCACCTTGGTCCAGTTGCACTCCATTAAGCTGACCTACCTCCTTTATTTAGCCCAGTCCACTTGGCTCTTAGCAAAAATCCTGCCGATTGGCTGGATCTACACAGTCAGCAAGGCTTGGCTCCTCTTAGCTGAAGTGAAAGCTGCCCTCCCTGTGGATGTGTATGCTGCCTTGGAGGACCATGGAGGACTCTAAACATAAGCCTTTCCTCATGGCAGCTTACCCGACCCCCAGCTGCTTTGCTGCCTCTTTCTGTAGCCATTGAGAGTGGTGGACCTGGGACCCTGCTATTCCTCCCCATGCCCACTGATAACTGCATGTGGGAAGGAACTGCACACACACATAGTCAAAATGAATTGGCTCGTGTCCTCATTGCCCACCTTGACACAACCTGGAGGCAACACCTAGCCACAACAGTGCCAGAGCAAGCCTGCCTGACCTGGTGCACCCTATACAAGCTGCATATCACCAAGAGAATGGTGACCTCCAGTGGAAGCTGCTGTACAGAGCCTTGGCCATGGGCACTGTTGCCTAACACTTAGACACAGTGGCTTTGGCGGCCTGCCCTTTTCTGTGAGGTGGAGGAGACTCTTCCACGCCTTCTTAAACTGCTCCCAGTTATGGCCATTCTTTGCTACCCTCAATGTCCTCTTTGGTGTGCTGGACCTGGACTTCTCTGAGACCATATACACTTCTGCTATCTATACCAAACAACCAAAGGGCATGATCTGCCTCACCAATTTCATGCTGAGCCAGGCCAAGATAATAACCTGAAAAGCTGCAGAAACTAGATCTTGGGGACCAGCTCCTATTGCACCCTCCAGTCCTTATGCTCCTTGGTCTGGGTGCATGTCACATTTGAGTTTGGACACTTCGCTTTGGAACAAAATGTGGAGAAGTTTGTGTCACCCTGGGCCATTGACGGGACACTCTGCAAGGTAGAAGATAGACATCTAGTTTTAAATGTGTTACCCCATGAAGGACATAGTGGGGAACAGGGGAGGGGCAAGGAGGGTTTCAATCTCTGGTGATATGGTGTTTTTGTTGATAATAAGTAGGAATAAAACACACACAAATTGGTTCTATGAGAATTACATCACAACAATTAGCCGAAGAGAAAAGGTAATTTCATTCTTCCTCCTCCACCCCAGAAACCTATGAAGTTGGAAGACTGTTTAGTGAAAGAAAGCTTCAGGCTCTGCCTCCTTACGACAACCAGAATACACTATTGTTGATCTTGAAATGCTCAGCCCCTGGGAAAGCTACCCGTTTTTTCTACTTTCACCTTTTTGTTTTTAGTATTTCTATTAAAAAGATTTATAAGTAAAACAAACAAACAAACAAAACCCCCAAAAGTCTCCCTGTCTCTTTCCTTTTCCCTCTACTCAGTCATCCAAGATAATAAACTGTCTTAATCTTTTCTGGGGTGAAGATTTCCTTCTTTTCCCTGGCCACATTTGAGCGTCTCTTGTAGTTAGCTCAGAAGACATTAATCTCTACCCTGGTCAGAGCCCCATATAGTTCAAGAAAACCTGCTGTGTGCCCTAAGAGGAAATATGAGTTGCTCATTTCTGAGAAACATTAGAATTGAACAATGCCAGGAATCTCATTGACATTCTCATAATTCACAACCTTGCATAACCTTAAAGCCTTAATATGTAAATGGCAGTAGGGAAAAGTAAATGGAATCCTTGAACAAAAGTAAGTGGAATCTAGTTAAAGATTCTTATATTTAAATTTTGCCAATAGGCATTTTAGAAATGAGGTGGAAACGTGTTGCTGTATGCAGCCATAATTAAATTACAAAAGGCATTTCAAGATCAACAATAGTGTATTCTGGTTGTCGTAAGGAGGCAGAGCCTGAAGCTTTCTTTCACTAAACAGTCTTGCAACTTCATAGGTTTCTGGAGTGGGGGAGGAAGAATGAAATTACCTTTTCTCTTCGGCTAATTATTGTGATGTAATTCTCATAGAACCAATTTGTGTGTGTTTTATTCCTACTTTTTAAATTACTTGTACAATCATAGAAAATTAGAATTGGAAGGGACTTTAGAAAGTCATATAGTCCAACCTCCTGCTTGAAGCAAGACTATCACCAACCAGACCATCCCAGCTATGGTTTGTCTAGTCAGGTCTTAAAAGTTTCCAAGGATCAAGATTCCATACCCTTTCTGGATAACATGTTCTAGTGCTCTACTACCCACCTCATGAGAATTTTCCCTAATATCTAACTTAAACTTCCCTTGCTGCAACTTGAGACCCTTGCTCCTTTTTCTGTCATCTACCACCACTAGGAACAGTCTAGCTCCATCCTCTTTGGAACTGATGGCTAGAAAACGGTATTTAGAGGTTTCCTTTTAGGAATTGGCTTGTAGAAAAAGTATATATTGTATTAGAATAGTGATCCAGGGGAATGGTATGGGATAGTTGGTTTCTGAAAGCCTGTTTGTGATGGTTTTGTTCAAGGCCCACTGTGCCTGGAATGGGCATAGACAGGCTGGGAAATTTGAAGAGATGTACCACAGTGTCCCCTGAAAACCCCAAAACAGAGATAAGGGACACTGCTGCAGTGGCGAGCTGCAGAACCTTTGGGATTTTCAGTTTTGGTGGACAGACCAAATTAAGATACCAGTAAATGACCAAATTAAGGTGTGTGCCTGTGATGGGTTTGGGAAACAAAGGAATATGCTGACAGGACAGAACTTGGAAAGTATGATGACCATAGGGAAATCAATCAATGGTACCCAGAAATTTCATAGACATTAGGGCTGGGAGGGACCTCGGGAGATCGAGTCCAGCCTCCTGACCCAAGGTCAGGAAGTCAGTTAGAGTCAAAGGATCCCAGCAAGATAAGCATCCAAATGCTTCTCGAACAGTAAAGAAGTTTTTCCTTATGTCCAGCCTAAAATGGTCTTGGAGGAGTTAGTGACTATTTGTCGTTGTCATCCCTTGGGGAGCTCTGGTGAACAGATGGTCCCCCAAATCCTGATGTACCTCCCCTTTATACTTATAGGCAGCCATCAGATCCCCCCTGAGCCTGCACTTTTCCAAGCTGAAGAGTCCCATGGTTCTCAGCCTTTCTTTATAAGGCCTATTCTCCCGCCCTCTGATCATGTGCATGGCTCTCCTCTGGACTCTCTCAAGCTTCTCTACATCCTTCCTGAATTGGGGAGCCCAGAATTGGATGCAGTACTCCAGCTGCAGCCTCACCAAAGCCTAGTACAGTGGGAAGATGACATCCTGAGATTTACTTGAGAAGCATCTATGGAATGAAGCCAGAGTTTGGCTTGTTTTACCAGCTGCAACATCGCATTGGTGGCTCATGTTCATCTTGTGATCAGTCACAACCCTCAAGTCTCTTTTGGCCTTGGTGCTAGCAAGTGTAGCACTGCCAAGCCTATAAGCTTGCTGCAGGATTTTTTTCCCCAAGGCAGAGTACTTTACCTTTATCAGTATTGAAAGTCGTCAGGTTTGTATCTGCTCGCTTTTTGAGCCTATCCAAGTCAGCTCGGATCACCAGCCTATCCTCCAGTGTGGACACTGCACCCCAAACTTTGGTGTCATCGGCAAACTTGGCCAGTCCACTTCTGATGCCTGTATCCACGTTGTTGGTGAAGACATTAAAGAGAACAGGTCCAAGGACAGAGCTTTGGGGAATACCACTGGTCATAGAGCACCATGATGATTCACTTCTGTCAACCACCACTCTCTGAGTCTGGTCTCGGAGCCTATTCTCCAGCCATCAGACTGTGATGTAGCCGAGACCACAGGTGGCCAGTTTTTCCAAGAGGAGATCGTGGGACAACAGATCAAAGGCTTTTCTGAAGTCCAGAAATATAATGCCAAGCTCTTCTCCCTTGCCCAGGTGATGTCACCTGGTGATAGATGAGATTGGTCAGACAAGACCTACCCTCAACAAACTCATGCTGGCTGTCCCTCAGGATGTTGCCATCAGCCAGATTGTCCAGAATGGAGGGTTTGATTTTTTTTTTTTTTTCCCCAGAATCTTACCAGGGATTGAGGTCAAGCTGATTGGCCTATAGTTCCCTGGATCTACTTTCCTCCCTTTCTTGAAGATGGGCACCACATTGGCCTTCTTCCAGTCTTCAGGTACTTCACCTGAGCACCAGGAGTTTTTGAAAATACTTGCCAGTGGCTGGGCTATGACTCCTGCCAGCTCCTTAAGTACTCTGGGGTGCAATCTGTCAGGACCCGCTGACTTGAAGGTGTCCCGCCTCTCAAGGTGTTCCTTTACAAGATCTACACTGATGCCGGGTATAAATTCACCCTCACCCTGGCCATCCAGCATTTTGATAGGCAGGGTGGACCCTTGGCTTTCCTGGTTCACTCCCTTCAGGTATGGACCAGGGCAGAGTAATCCTCCTTTGCGCTGATTTCTATCTTCCGTCCTTTATAGGCCTCTCTCTTTTAGCATAGGAGGTCCATGAGTTCCCTGCTGAGCCAAGGGGCTTGCTGTGCCCTTTTGCTACTTTCCTCTGAGATAGGATGGGTATCCCTTGTGCTTCCAGGATAGCTCCCTTAAGGAGCAACTGCTCCTCTTGAACTCCTTTTCCTGCCGAATCTTGGTCCCTTTAGTGCCTCAACAAGCTTCCTGAGCTTATCAGAATCAGCTTTCCTAAAGTCTAGGACCATTTCATTGCTGACTGACTTGCCAGCTTTACAACGGCTAGTAAAAGTGATCAGCTCGTGGTTGTTGTCTTCCAGCTTTCCTTCAATCTTTTGGTTGCTGACTAGATCATCCCCTTTAGCCAGACCCAGGTCCAGCAGTGCTTTACCTCTTGTGGGTCGATAGACTTGGGTCAGGTAGAGTTTGTCCACACATATAAGGAAGCTTTGCGACCATTTGGATTTGGCAGAGTGCTCTTCCTGTGAGATGTCTGTATGGTTGAAGTCTCCCATGATTACCATGATCTGAGAGCATGTAGCTTCAGCCAGTTCCCTGGCAAATTCCTGGTCAATCTCTTGTTCCTAGTTAGAGGGTCTACAGTAGATTCCTATGATTGATGGAGAGTCAGAGGAGAAAGAGAATACAAAAGGAGGGATTTCAGAGCAGCAAAGAGTTCCCAGATGTGGGAGAAGGCAAAATGAGGTCACCATGGACAGAGGGCACACCACCAATCCATCTCACCCTCTCCTCGGGGGGAGGGTGAGCATCAGCCCTCAACCTCCAGGCTGCTTACATCTGACATTCAAGAAAGACCCATAGGGTTAAGCTCTTGTACTGGCCAGATGTATCTTCTATCTGTGACAACCCTAGAACAGGTAAATATCAAGTCATTGATTACTACCTTTTTACCCTGACAATCCACCCAGTTTTTTCTCCACCTTACAGTCTATTCATCCAACCTCTACAGGAAACCCTCAGTATTCATGGGTTCAGCATTCACAGTTTCAAATATTCAGGAATGCCAAACCTGCATTTTAAATACACCCTAAACAGTTACTGGAGCTCCTTGGGAGCTCTGCGCTTCCTGCCATTGGGATCCCGCCATTGCTGCTGTGCTCACACCATCGCTGCCAGAGCCATGCCTCTCCTGCCCCCCAGTCACTGGGGCCACTGCATTCATGCCCTATTCATGGATTTCACCACTCATAGGGATCACGAGAACATATCCCCTGCAAATGATAAGGGTCGCCTGTACTGCCTTAGCTCTCTTGCAAGAATGTTGTGGGAGACCATATCAAAAGCCTTGCTATCATAAAGATATATCATCATCCTGACCTCTATCCCACGGAAGGTCTTAGAAAAGATTATCAAAGAGGCCATTCTTAACAGACTGACCGATGGCAACATCCTGAGGGATAGCCAGCATGGGTTTATTGAAGGTAGGTCTTGCTTGACCAATCTTATTTCCTTTTATGACCAGGTGACCTATCACCTGGACAAGGGAGAAGAGATTGATGTCATATACTTGACTTTAAAAAAAACCTTCAGTCTGGTATCCCGTTATCATCTCTTAGCAAAACTGGCTAACTGTGGCCTCGGCCTCACCATGATCTACTGACTGGGGAAACTGGCTCCATGGCAGGATCCAGAGGGTGGTGGTTGATGGAAGTCAATCATTGTGGTGTGCTGTGACCAGTGCGGTCCCTCAAGGCTCATCCTTGGGGCTATACTATTCAACATCTTCATTAATAAGGTGGACATTGGTATCAGAAGTGGATTGGCCAAGTTCACCGATGACACCAAACTCATGTAAAGCATCCTCACCTGCGGATAGGAGGGTGATCCAGGCTGATCTTGACAGGGTCAGGAAATGGGCAGACGAGAAGCTGACAGTATTTAACACCGAAAAATGCAAGATTCTCCACCTTAGGAAGAAAAACCTGCAGCATGCTTATAGGCTCGGCAGTGCTACACTGGCTAGCACTGTGCATGAAAGGGACTTGGGGGTCATGATTGATCACAAGATGAACGTGATGCTACTGCTAGTAAAGCAAGCAAAACACTGGCTTGCATCCATAGATACTT
This sequence comes from Caiman crocodilus, assembly GCA_030014935.1. Taxonomy (NCBI): domain Eukaryota; kingdom Metazoa; phylum Chordata; order Crocodylia; family Alligatoridae; genus Caiman; species Caiman crocodilus. The sequence goes on along the minus strand of JAGPOW010000261.1, from coordinate 220,290,613 downwards.
CTCAGGCAAATCCCAGGACGTCATCCTGCCACTGTACTTGGCCTTGGCAAGGCTATAGCTGGAGTACTGCGTCCAGTTTTGGGCTCCACAATTCAAAAAGGATGTGGAGAAGCCTGAGAGGGTGCAGAGGAGAACCACGTGCATGATCAGAGGTCAGGAAAACAGACCTTATGATGAGAGGCTGAGAGCTATGGGACTCTTCAGCCTGGAAAAGCGCAAGCTTAGTAGTGATCTAGTGGCCACCATAAGTTTTTCAGGGGTGCTCATCAGAATCTGGGAGACAGTCTGTTCACCAGAGCACCCCAAGGGATGACAAGGTCGAAAGGTTACAAACTCCTCCATGACCATTTCAGGCTGGACATAACGAAGAATTTCTTTACTCTCCAAGCCCCCAAGGTTTGGACTAGACAGCCACCGGACATGGTTCAAGCACCTACTTTGAATGCCTTCAAGAGACTTTTGGATGTTTATCTTGCTGGGATCCTATGGTCCCTGCTGACTTCCTGCCCCTGGGGCAGGGGGCTGGACTCGATCTTCTGAGGTTACTTGCAGCCCTAATGTCTGTGAAATCTATGAATGTCCACAGTGCTCCCTACATCCACAGAGCCAGTCCTGTGTTATAGAAGGCAGTCAGGATAGTCAGGTATGACTTGCTCGTAGTGAATCCATGCTGACTGTTCCTAATCACCCACTTCTTCTCAAAGTGATTAGAAATAGATTCCTTGACAACCTGTTCCATGATTTTTACAGGAACTGAGGTGAGGCTGACTGGTCTGTAGTCCCTCAGATCTTTCTGCTTCCCTTTCTTAAAGTTGGGCACTATATTTGCTCTTTTCCGATTATCCATGACCTTTCCCAAACACCATGAGTTTTCAAAGATGATGGCCTGCTGCTCTGCACTCACATCAGCCAACTCCCTCAGCACCCTCAGGTGCATCATATCTGGCCCCATGGATTTGTACATGTATAGTTTTTCTAAATAGTCCATAACCTGTTTTGCTACTGTTCTCTGCTCACCTCATCCCCAAACTGTTCTGTCAGGTGCAGTAGTCTGGGAGCTAACCTCTCCAACACTTGCACCAGGAAGTTGTCCTCAACACTCCAAAAACATCCTGGATTGCCTGGGCATTGCTGTATTGCTCTCCTAGCAGATGTCAGGATGCCTGATGTCATGTGACAGATTGGTGCTTCCATCTCCCACAGAAGGGAATCTCCAACCACTGCCACCCTTCAATTCCTTGTGATGCCAGTGGTCTCAATCCTCCCAACCTTTTGGAGGCCTGGCCTCTACCACCAATGGAACATGCTCCTTCTTCTCTGTTGCTAGGGCTTCAATTTCCATGTTCCTAGGAGTCTGTGTCCTTTTCCTTCTTTAGTGATGCCTCTGGCAGCCCTTCTTCCATAGTCCTAGCTGTCTCCTTCAGCATAAAACTGATGACATCTTTATGGTAGACGATGCTTCGGAGCCTTGCCACATCCTCCTATAAATTTCTTGCCTTTCCAGGCACTCCCCCACTGGCTGTCACTGGAAATAACCTGCAAATAGCAAGTGCCAAACCAGAACCTGGGTGAAAGCCACAATGGTGAGCAGTCCTGCCTGGACAGACATCACAGGTGCAAGCTGTGGTGTTTGCAGTGGTTCCCTTCCTATGACCTAATCAATAAAGTTAGCACCATAGGTGAAGGCAATGCAATGGATGTAGCTTATCAGAGCTTCAGCAGGGCTTTTGACAGAGTCTCACATGACTGTCTTATAAACAAATTAGAGAAATGGTGGAGAAAGTAAACTACCTTTAGGTGGATAGATAACTAACTCACTAGCCACAAGTAACGAGAAACTAAATTAATCCATTTCAAATGACAGGAGATTTTGAATAGACACTATTGGGGTCCGTCTCCAGCCAAGTTCTGTTAAATGTGTTTATTAATGATTGGGATGATAGAATAGGGAGCTTACTGAGAAAAATCCTCAGTCTATCCAAAACTAGGAAAGACAGCGAACATGCTGAAGGACAGGAATGCAATTCAGAAGGATCTTGACAGATTGGATAGCTGGGATAGAACTGACAGAATTAAGTTTGGTGCTGCCAAATGGAAGGTGCTATACCTCAAGGAAAGGTAATGAAAAATATGAATACAAAATGAGCGATAAATGCCTGGATTACAAAACTACAGAAAAGTCTTGGTGGTCCACAGACTTAGTATGAGTCAGTAGTGTGATGCAGCTGCAAAAAGGTGAATGTAATTTTGGAAGCATTGGTGCAAGATATGGGAGGTGATAATGCCTCTTCATCTGGCACTGGTTAGGCCTCATCTACAGTACTGTATGCATTTTGGGGCTCCATTTTTCTTTAAAGGGCATAGAGAAGTTAAAGTCCAGAGGCAGGTGACAGAAATAAGGGCTTGCAATACTAGGTTGAATAAAATAGATATGTTTTGCTCATGGAAAAAGGGGTTAGGAGGGGACTTGATAAAGGTCTCTAAGCATCTGAAGGGCTGCCATAAATAAGAAGCCTTGACTGGAAAATACAACACAGCCATTAGTGAAACCAGGAACTTTAAATAGTGTTTTAATTGTGTACTCACTCCTTCTCTTTACTTTTTTTTTTTAGGTTAGCTCTCTATTTCTTTGTTAAATTAACTTTTTTGTACATTTCTTCAGACAGAGCTTGAATAACACTTTGAATCTTGGGAGGTCTGCAAAAAAATTAAACTGCTTCATTGATTAACAAGTCCATCTGAGTGAAGGAGCAATGTGATCTAGAAACACCCCTAGGTTATGATTTTCAAATCTTAGAGGGGGCCTCTCATCTCTTATGGGGACGCTGAACACTCCTGAGCTCCCCTTAATTTGTACTCTGTTTTCAGAGATGTGGTACACAAGCACTTCTGATTTAATTATTTTTCCATCTCTAGTCATATTTGCTATCATTAATACTTAAAACCCTGTCTGCTTTGATATGAGTAAATTCCTTCAACTGATAGCCAGAAATGCCTTCAGCAGCAGCAGGAAGATAATACACTTACTACATCATTACTAACCTAAGATCCAAAGCAGTAACTTTTTATATATATATTTGTACTAACAACCTATCCTTCATAAATGTGGCTGCTAAAAGGTGCTTTTGTGACCTTACTCACATTTTACATCTATCTCAAAATTTTATAATGATCAAAAGCTTTCTTTAGTCTTCAGTATCAATATAATGTTTCATCTGAGTAATGTAAATTTTACATATTTAATGCACTGTATACTGTACACAATAGATCATGCAATCTTTTTCTTTGCTTTTAAAGCATTAAATATAATTCAGTCACAAGTTCTGCCACAGTATAGTCATTTATCTAAACCTAAGATTAAATATTGTTTTTAAAATTAAGTCTTCTATCTTAATTATGCAGCAGTTCTTCTCTGTGAAGAACCCTTCTTAAATTAAACTACTTTTTGCAATCTCTTTTAGTTATAAACATGGATGAAATCTATTAGATGAACCTAAATGTTGGGGGAACTGAGCATAATAAAATTTGTAAGTGATGTTGGAACAAAGAGGAAATTGGAAGAGGAGGAAAACCAGTCTGGTAGGCATGGGAGTAAAAGGGAATATTTGTGAACTGGTGCACATGTAGTAAGGGCATACAGGAGACAATATAAATGTTCACTTAATCCATCTGAGCTGACATTCCATAAATTGTTTATGTCTAATGGGTCCTCTTGTTCTTCCCTTTTAATTCTGGCTCCAGTTTCTTCATGTTCATATCTCTTTACAACTTAATGCTGTGTCCCTTGTGGTGCTTGATTGAACAAGCCTTTGTTGGTCTCATCTTCAACATCATCAAAATATCTATCAATCTGAAGTAGTCAAGTGCCACTTGAGCAGCTAATGACTTACGAGGTGCCTGGAGCCAACTGCTATTAAGCAAATGGCATAAATATCTGTTTAAGTCACCTAAATGCCCAGAAGGACTTGTGTCATGCTGTGGCAAGAGCTGCAGCTTCTAACTTATTGTAGGCACCTTGTTCCCTCTTTGAATATATAGCTCTGAGTTAGGTGTGTAGGATCCTAAGAATGGGATCCACAGAATTACTATGTTGAGCTGGGAAATATGCAAGCTGTCCAGTAGGAAGTGCTTAGAAGAGGCAAACTTAAACACCACTCATCTTCAAGGGAGACACCATTTTCCACCCAGAATTCATAATTATGAACCTTGCCAGTTGTTTGGCACAAACATGAGGATGAATATTAGAACCATGCTGTGTCTAGTCTTTCAGACATACCTAAATGTAGGATCCAGGCTCACAGACCTTGTTCCTCATTGTGCTGAAGATAAGAGATGGGGATCCTCATGGTGTATGGGTCTTGGAAATCAGTCTCTTCATTGTTCAATTTTTGCATGCTCAAGGCCAACCTTTGTAGGTCCCTCACATGAGGCCATGTACCACAGTGGAATACATTAAAGCTACAGCAAATGTAAAGTAAAACTGAAAAACCAGGACTTTGGGTGGGAAGAATTGAGAGAGTGGGAGGTGAATTTACAAATAAGGCAAGGCTTTCAGGAAAGCTGGGTGCACAATAGTAATCAGACTCTAGGCCAAGTCCAATGGTTTCATTCACCTTGGCAACACTGTTGGGAAACTTTTTGTGAGGTTGGCTGCCTCTTGTGATGTTCATCCAGTACCTTATGCCAATTTTTAAAAAATAAATGGCTTCTTTTTAACATGCCTTTCCTTTCTGCAAACAGATTGCTTGAGGCTTTTGGAAAGCAAATGCCATTTGACACCATTTAGAATCCAAAGGCACTAATGAAATACAGGATCTTTGTTTAAAGAGATAAAGTAAAAGGTTTCCTGGGGGAGGAGAGAAAGAGAAAAGGAGTTTATCAGTATTGTGCATCTTGGCTATAAGGGAAAGCCAAGACAGAAAACAGTAAGAGTAGTAATAGTGTATGGCAGGAGGAGGTAGGAAGTAGTAGAAGTATTCCCTGCCCAAACTAAGATATTAGGCCTGTACCCAACTGCAATACTGCTTTCTTAAAAAGTCCCTTGAGTCTTCCAAAAATGTTTTCCATCACACAAATGTTGGTTTAAATTGAACTTATTGAGGTCCCATCCATGGAGTTTGATCAACAGTTTGGCCTTTTAATCTATAGGTGAAGAACACAGGGTGCATTCCTTGCTAATAACAGAACTAACTGTATTGGGCTGCACTTGCTTCTTCCCTGGACTGGAGGAAGTGCACTTTGTGGCTGAAATCTTGTCTAACATCTCTTCCAATTATACAGTCAATCCAATAAAGGATCACTTAAAAACAAACAAACAAACAAAACTTTGCTTGTGCATATTTCCTGGATCATAATAGCTACAATACTCCAACTTTACTAATAAAAGCTGTTTTTCCTTTGCTTTGAGAGCCAACCTGTGATTAATAACTTCCCTAAAACAAAAGATGGCTTGTTACAATTTCTAACATGCTGACACCTAAGAAAAGGATGCATAAAGTCACCAAGGGAAGTTACGTTAAGGTTGTCTATGCAAAAGAAGCAATGGGATGGCTGTAGAATGAGGCAAAGACCATGATCGGCACTAACCTACCTGACAGAAGAATATTGACTGAAAGGGGGTGGAATTCCACATTTTAATCTGATATACTGCTGATGCTGAGCTGCAAATGCCTACACAAATAAACAGGCAAACGATCTGTGGCTATAACTGACTAGAGAAATGTCATTCTCACTGTAAAGTACCTCACATAATGTTACTGTAATTTAATGTGGGGGGTTTTTAAGCACCAGGCATGTTCAGCCTGCTGAAGTAGCTGCCACTGAAAAAAAATATATAACAGCAGGTACACAATGGTTACAGTACATGCCTATTTACTGACATTCATTATTTCCTACAATAGGAGTAGGGGAAAAAAAGAGATGTAGGGAGGCTGGAGGAGAGGAAAAATGACAAGGACAACAAAAAGAAATGAACCTGCAGCTAGATAATTAGCTTGTAAATAATGGCACTTTCAGTGCAGCCTACTGTACATGAAGAGAGAGCCTAATACTTTTCTGCATATGGAGCTACGCAACCTGAGGGCCTTCAAGTTATTAGAAGGAAGCCATTTCAATTCACTATTACAGTTGGCCAGCTATCCTTATTAGGACAAACTTTCATTTTTAAACCAAAATTATAAGAAAATTTTGGAGACATGAAGGAATTAAGATAATTAAGAATTGTGTATTAGTTGTAATGTAGACTTATTGCCACCTGATTTGAGTTATGCAATTGATCATCTAAAATTAGTGCATTCTGAAGGTCATGTACCTGAAAAAAATGCATAGAGCAAGTAATTGAAGATCAATTCATAGTCCGACTGATTCATATAAAATAGTCCCATGACTTAATATTTTCAGTCACAGTTGTCAGAGATTTTTATAATTTGTTCAAGGCAAAAGGGTTGAACTTTGTGGATATGTTATCTGTACTTCATTAATTAATTGCCTCTTGTGTCCAGAAGGACAGTCTTGATCTAAACAACCAATCTTATTTCTGTCTGAATGCAAACTATCCCAAGCTATTACAGTACTAGCTTGAAATCCTTTAGCAAAGAATAATTAATGCCCCATATCCATCTACCTAGAGAAATTGACTAGTTGCTAATTATGAAAACCAGAGGGATTATTCAGAAAGTAGAAGGTATATAGACTGGCAAATAACACCTCACTCCAGTTACAGTGAATTATTTGATTGACATCTTGAATTTTTGTGATTTACAGTTTCCCTTGGAAAGTGTTATGTTCTTCCAATTCAGGCTCCCAGTAGAGCATGTGCTAATGACAAGCATTATCTTGTCATATATTAAAATTAAACTGAATTCAAAACAAGTTACCGGTTACCATAGGCAGGCAGGCAGGCGCAGCACATTACAATATTATCTGAGTACAAGAGAACCTACTGGCACGTGTGCTTTTTTAATCAAATCTAATTTTTGTTTGCCTGGAGAAAAGGTAAGATTGTTTATGGCCACAAGGATCCTGTGTTACTTACTTACTTTTTCTTATGGGAAGAAGTTGTGACACACACTAAAAATTAAATAGATTCTATTTATTATTGAACGATATATACACCAGTGCCTAATACCATTCTGAGCTACTGAAAGGCTTGTGTGTGTGTGTGTGTGTAGCTGCTTATGGGTGCTGCGACAGGGTACTTGCCTCCAGAGGCCTGCTGGCACCTAGACCATCCAGCGTCTGCCCTATTCAGTAGTCTCACCCTCCACGTCTTGATGTTAGAATTAGTAAGGAAAGCTGCACAAAGGGTTGAAGAACTTTTGAAGAGTTGGGCTGTGTCTGGTCTGAGGCTCCCGCCTGCTGGCCTCATCTGAATTTTATTATCACTGAGCCCTCTAGCTCAGGGCCCATTGTGCAAGCTCCTGGCTCAGCTCCAGTCATGTCCCATAACCTCAGGTTCCAACACCTGCAATATCCACTCCATAGGCAGGTAGGGGCCTTACATCCTGTTTTCCCCCTGCCACCTCCTGCCTTATTGTCCAGGCAAGCTTGGCCTCATGTAGCCACAAAACATACTTTAACCCTCTTGCTTTACAGTCTAGGCAAGCTTGGCTTCTTTTGGCCACAGAATATTCTGTAGTCCTTATCCTTTGTCTACTCCATGCAATTTCAAATTCAGGGTGTTCCCAGTCACCCCTTTCAGTGGCTTCCAACCCCACTACAGCCACAACCCAGCCCTGCAGGTGGAAATGAAAACCACAAAATGCAAGCGCCAGTCCCACGTCAAAGGAATGTCATGCACAGGTTTCACCACACCCCTTGGTGGCAGGCAGATCCTCAGCTTCTCTTCACTCAGAGCTGCCTCCTGAGTCCTTTCACTATGGCGCCTCTTTCCTTACCTTGCTTCACACCCATCTCTCAACAGAATGTCACTGGGCAGTGTCCACTGGCTCCTTGGACTCATTTGAGGGCCAGTGGGTGCTGCCCGGTGTGCTCTGCTCAGTGTCCCCACTTGACACACTTGTTTTGAAACTCTGACCGGCACTCCCTTCCTATTTTTTTTCATTATTTGTCCCAAGAAATCCACTGCCCCTTTTCCTATAGCCTCTCTGCCTAAGGGAGGCCAATGAGAGACTTGGTGGGCTGGGCCCACATGTTTTAAAGGCTGACAAATCGGTCTGAGTCTTCTCATTACAGTCTGGGCTCCACTCCTCATGCCTCTCAGAGAAGGTTCTATCCCCAGTGGCTTCCAGTAAAAGCCAGACAGCTACCCTGGCCTCAGTCTTCGGCATATACAGGGCTTGTTGGGTCACATGACCCCTCTACTTCTTCTTCCTAGGTCTTCAGGCTCTGCCTGCACCTGGCTGGAAGCCATCTTGCTTCAAGCTTTGGCATTACCACCAGGGCCTAGGCAGAACAGACACAGAGATAGAGTGGAAGAAAGCAAGAGGAAAAGGGACCTCTACCAGGGGCAGGATGCCCTGGCAAACACAAAAGGTAAGACAGGACAAAGTGGAGGGAGGTGAAGGAGTGAGAAGGGACAGGTACCCCTGGATCCCCTTCCCATTCTAGTAATGAGGTAGGTATATGTGCTACAGTGTATTTTTAAAAGCAATAAAACTACATGCAAAATATTGGTAAGGCTTTTGTTACCATACTTAGTCATGTTTACTAGAACTTGTGGGAACTAACTTTTTCTGAAAGTAAAACCTCTTATTAGGTACCCAAATATAGTTTTAGGTCTCAAACTTTGGAAATGTAATCCTATGAATCCAATTTTTTACAAGAGGCATGTTCTGTGTCCAGTACATAGTTAAAAATTCCCTTTTCCAGAAGTATAATACTCATAACTATACAAAGTTGCAAGATGAGATACCTAGCATGTCACTAAGCTGGAAATAAATATTATCTTTGTAAGTCACTAGTCCTTAAGGAAAATCCACTATATTAAGAAAACAATTGTGCTGATATTTTTAAAACCTTTAAAGGGAGCCTTAGGTTAAAATTGCAAAAGGAGCCTTAGGTTAAAATTGCTTTAGGCATAGATGAGTTGGTGGGGCAAAGTTCAGGGGAAAGTGAGACATAAATAATAAATACAACTTACCATACATGTATTTCTAGCTATAAGTTGTTTTATTCTAGCATTAATTTTTAAAATATATACAAAGTATTCCTATCTAGTAAACAAAATACTGGTCTAAGTACAGAATGTCATCTCACACCCCCCTTTTTCCCCCCCTTTTTGTTTCTTTGGAAAATGGTTCAAACCAGAAATGGAGCTGTCATGTATATGATAAAAATAAAGTGTTCAGCTAGCAGGCAGAACTACATTTTCTGTCAGACCCCCAGGATTTGAAGAGCTAAGAAACAATAGCATTAGTCACTAAGCTACCTCCACAGAAGCGCAAGGAATTTCTGAAATTTCTTAAGTTTCTAGAAGGTCAAAATGAGGTTCAGTAAGTGATGAGACTCAAGCTAACTTAAATTCCTGTACAAGGGTGGGGGGTACTCTTGGCAAATACTGTGATTGTGAAGCAAATCTTTCACTGTTACTTTTAGCATTCTGTAATACGTTCAGAGACGTTTGTGTAGTTTTTAAAATACCTCTTTAACCTGTAGTCGCTTTCAAACATATAGTTGCCACAAAAGATGCAAAACAATAACTGTATAGAAATTCAAGACTTGATTGTTAAGTTGTTACATCTCTTCATTGATCGAATAGTTTGACCCAAGGCTATAGTATATCTTATCAGTAGAAATGCCCATTTCTATTTGAAACAGTAGAAATGAACAAGATTTGATGGATAGGAATGTGAATAAAACCATAGAAATTTAGGGCTGGAAAGGACCTCTGGAGGTCATCTAATCTAACGACCTGCTCAAGGTAGTATCATCCCTATCCAAAACATCCCATACAATTCCCTGACTAATGCAAGAGCATACCTGGGGTGGGGAGTGGGTTGTAGTGGTGCAGTTGCACCTCCTTTTGATTCCTGCTTTACCCAAACTTTAAACCAGCTGGCTAGGAAGGGCAGTGTAAGTTATATTCAGGAAACACTGAGGGAGTCAACTGACTTCATGGTTTATCATAATCTCTCTGATTCCAGCTGATTTCTTCACTCCTCCAATGTTAATGACCCTCTCTCTTTTTTTAGTAATGTCAGTTGTCCTTGAGATTACACTATTCAACCTATCCTTTCTTTTGTAAATTTGCAGTCTGTTAGCCATTCCTGGTAATGTCTCTCTTCTGTTTCAGAGCCTTCCAGACTGTTTTTAGCTCTAGCTAAAAACTTTAACTCAAGTGTGGAAATAACTGACAGTATAGAATTAGATGCATTATGACACCTCAGAGGGCTATATTTTCTTTTACAAGTCTGAATAAGAGTTGTACTGTACTGTTAACTATAATGACTATGGGACTAGCGAAACAATATCTTTTAACTATTGTTTGCCTAGTTTGTTTTTCTCTTGAGCTTAATATGTAAGGACATACTTATCTCACAATTTCCTGATTTTCATGGAAACCATGAAAAACAGTGGTTTCTATGAAAACTGTGAAACATGGCAGTTCCCATGATTTTGCACAGAATCACTGGAAAATAAAACTTACTGAAACACACAGAGGGTAGGAGGGCAGGTGCCAGCATGAAGAGGAACAACCATGATGGTGGCCGCTCCTTCTACTGATGGTTGGGCAAGACAGCTGCCTTTCCTATAGCCCTGCCCCTCTCCACTAGTCAGCAGCAAGGGCTGGGGCCACACAAAGGACAGCTGTCACCAGCCAATTGATGGTGATGGGGCTGTCAGGGGCCCTCAGTCAATCAGTGGCAGAAGGGGAGGTTCACCATGAAAACTCAGAAAATATATACTATATATACTTTTTTGAAATAACTCTATTTAATTACATTTTTAAGTCTTGTAGTTCATTAGATTGTTATCTGGGATGCCAAGATGAAAAACTGATGTTTATAGATTTGTTACTGCCTGATAGGCCACATGGTATTATTAATTATTGTTATGAATCATTTATATAGCACCATCAATGTAAGTGCTAGTGCACAAAAGACAAATTTCCTTTGCTGAAGAGCTTATAATGCAGAATGCACAAGAAAAGCAAAGGGAAGACATTGGCAAATGAACTTTAAGTGGAACAATAAGGGTGAAAAGATTCAAATGGAATTGGGTCATTCCGGCCAATATGAGCAGTTTATTGGTTAAATGACAAAACAAAATTAATGACTGAAAAAAAGTATAATCTTATGGGATGGGTCTTGATTGCCATGAAGCAGGGCTGGCCAGATTCTTGTCCTCACAACAGAGGGTTCTTTGGATGGTCCCCCAGGTAAGCAATCCAACAGACACACAAACAATCTAGCAGGTGTCCAGTCAGAGCTTATCCAACTGCAGACGTACCTCAAATTCCCACCAGCCTGTGTTCAGTATTTATAGATGACTGGTAATCATAGACTTAATAGTTTAAGGTATGATCTCTGTTTGGCTTTATTCTTTGTTTGTTTTTTCTTTACTGGCAGACAAGGTTCTTTTATTAGAACTGAATAGTTGGAACAATTGTTCTTTACAAGCTTTTGGGGTCGAGCACCCTTCTTCAGGCATAAGGAGAGTCATCTGGTGTTTTTGTACTCTCAAGTACTGAATAGAAGCTTAATCCAATATGCAAAATGCAGGTCTGTGAAAATGCAGATACATAGCAGGAAAGGTCAGAAAGGATAGGAGTTAATGGGTGTGAGACAGGTGCATGGAGTGGGGGAGAACAAAATAGGGGAATGTTGACCAGTGATAAGATGTAGCTGGTAAAATGTAAAGAAGTTACTGTCAGTCCCAATTACCATGTTGTGGACTAGTTAATTCCAGAGTGGGTGGCTGAACCAGCCCGGTGACGGTCAGGCCGGGAGCAAGAGGGAATATTGACTCAGCAATAAAGATGAATACATTTGAAGTTTACTTACAACAAAACTGGTGCGAATACAACATCGAGTACAAATAGTGAGTAGACGATACAGCAAACAGTTAACAGCAAACAGTTGTCAGTTGATAGCAGTTATTAACTGATGTCCTCAGTTTTCTCTTAGATTTAGCTAGCAATACTAGTAACTATGAGAGCTCACAGTATTAACCACAAATAGACAGGTAAACAGTAAGCGGTTAAACAGAAGAAGAACCACCTAGGGGTTCTTCACCTCAGAGTGAAGAACCTGGGGACCTCGCGCTGAGGCGCGTTGTCCCTTTTATAACTTCTCTGACAAATTATAGGGGTTTGCTGATGGTCTGTTCTAGAAAGCATGCCAGGCAGTCACGCTCCCCAGGTAGCCCCTGGTTGGCTAGGCCCATCTGATCATGCACTGTTCAAACTGGTGATCATGTCTCATTCACGTGATATACCTAGTCTGCTCTCACTGTAACATTAGTCTGGCAGATGGTCATTCTCTTTACCCTGACAGTTACCTGGAGGGCAGGAAGATTATAATGTGCTATAAATCCAATATCTATATTTAGCCCATGGTGTTTTGTATCCAGTAGATCTATGAAGTGAAGTTCGTAAGTTCATCTGTGAACTGTGTTTTGTAAATTCCCTTGCAGAATTAGAACTGAGAAGTTGAAGAAAGAGTAGTTGTGCACTGAATATCTGTTCTGTTACAGATTTTAAACCAGTTTCTGATCATGTAGTGTCTGTCCCTAGCCTAAAGGTCTGATGTAGCCACCATTGAATGTAGTGGGAGTCTTTCCAATAATCTTCAATGAGCTCTGTACATTGGCCTTTTATTATTTCTGTTCTCTTAAAATTCACTAGACCCAAAATGACTTGATTGAAAGTTAATGAGGAAGGTGATCTATATAAATAGAAAAGGAACAGCTTTAGAAACATGTAAGCACCTAATATTTAACAAGTGAAATACTGTATCCCAATATTGTGCCAGACTTGTAAGGTAGGTAATGGAAGAAACAATGCTAATTACCAGTTCATCATGTTCTTCATCCAAATTCACTAATGAGCAAAACGATTGCTTTGTATAGCCCAATCCTGTGAGAACCAGTGAACTATTGAAGCCAGAGGAGTTAGATGTGGACAAGGTGTCTACCTGCCTAATTCCCGTTTCAAAACTCAGGTCTAAATATATAACATGTTCTATTTTACCAGCTTTGCCCACCTTTCATAGTAGTTTGAGTATATAATTCCACTAAATTCAATGGAAATTTTTGTTAGCGAGGCACTACTCAAGATGAATGGGTGAAGCACAGCAGTGTCCAAACTGCAAGGCTAGATTTGTCAATTCTACTCCATATGCTGACCTGTTGAACTGTATTGGTATTTGGAAAAGCAGTAGGAATTTTGGTAGGGCAAATAACATCCCAGAAGATATGTTAGGAGGTTATACTAGTGCAGACCTTAGTCATCAACAGGCTTACTAGAATGAATATGAGCATAGTGCACTTGTATTCCATGCAGTGCATCAGTTGCCTTTGTGCAATTCCAGCTGTTCATTTTAAACTGTAAGACTTTTAGCTAAGTCCCCAGACATACTGTGAAGACAGCTGTTTTTTTTGCAGCAGTGAGGCCCCTGCCAGACATGCAGGTAAAGGCACAATGGTGTCTCATGTGTGCACTACACAATTGTACTTCCTGCCATGCCACATGTGGAATGACAGAAGGTGTGATTGTGGGATTGTGCATCAGATCCCATCATACTGTATTGCCAGGGCAGACCAAATAGTAAGCTCCCATGACTGGGAGTCACACCAGCTGATCAGGGCTTCCAGCTGGGGGACGCTTGGTGTTCCCCTGTGGCTGGCAGCCTGAATCAGTTGTGGGCTCCCAGTCTCACTAGTGCACCTGGCCACATGTTCAACTAATGGCATCATAGGAATGAACCACAAGTTTTTACGCATTTTTATGGAGTATTTTTCTGGCTTTCTCCTCATTTTATCATGCCATTAATTGAGCATGTAGCCAGGTCACCTCTTAAGACTTGATTAATTAGAGAGGTTTTCTTATTGGAATGGCCCTAACTGGACCATTCCACATGTGGTCCATCAAAGCCTAGGTTTAGAGGCTTTCAGAAGAAGAACATTTTAATGGTGTTTTTCTCCTCAAGACTCTCTAAATGGTTATAAAAGTAAGATTCTATTTTTTCTGACTACTAAGATATAATTAGATCAGGAACTGTAGGATCCTACTGTAGCAGGGTATGTCCTGTGAACCAATAATCTTGCACAACATTTGCAATATTACCTTAAATGCCACTCTTTTGCCACTTAACATAAAGGTCAGATTCTACCCAGGGTATTCCCATTAAGGAACTGCTGCGTACTGGGTTCCACGTATTTAATGAGATACAATCTAATAGATGGGACAACTGGTTGGCAGTGGACTGAAACTGAATCTGGGAATGTTCAAATTAGCTTGTACTAGAAAGCCAGGTTTTGCACTTTCCCAGTATTCTCAGTATTTTTAACTGTAGGATTTTGTAACAACAGTGCATCTGCCATCTGAAGGTCATGTATTTCCAGAGCTAGTATTTGCTGCCATAATTCTGGCGTATTTCTTTCAGGAGTTGTTGTTGCAAAGTAGCTGGGGTAAAGGTTCCAGGAAAGAGGCAGAAACATTTATTTCTTTGTCATTAGCTGCCAGGAAGTTGGGGTTAAACAATTTTTTTTCTCAGATTTTAACCTTGCTGATCAAGAAGAAAACAAGGTCACTTGGACTCACATAATGTACACTAGCTAATGCCTATCAACAACTATTTACAAAAGGAGGAGGTCAGACTTTATTGAAATCTAGAAGAAGCTAGTAAGAACTGGTAAGAAATTTAGTTTTTGCAGATATTACTTTAATTCCCTTTCAAAAGGAGAGAGGACAGTTGGGAAAATGTATCAGTCATTCTTATATAATGATTACGTCAGTTTGTTCCTATACTGGAGCTGAACTGCTATAACTTTAAACCTAAACAAAATATTTACATCGATATATGAACAGACAGATGTGTGCCTGGTTTTGTTTGGTTTTAATACCAGATCTTTTCCAGTATCTGTCTATACTCTTCCTGAAATGTGGAACGACATGAGTCCAATATATTCTAAGAGTCTTTTGCTGAGAGTATTCTTCAGATTTAAACCTGAATTTCTTCAGCACTACTGAATGGTTATTTAAAAATACAAAATAGTGAAAAGTATGCATTTGTGTAGCTCAGCTTTAGAAGACCTTTTAAAAATAAGAACTTTAGGATTAGTATTGACCTGATTATCCCTATTTAGCAAGTATCACCATATGCTGAATTAGTTCTCATTTCTGTGTAACCGTTGGCAGACCTAGGCATTTGGATAAAATGCCTTAGTTAATATAAATAGAACAACATGGCTGTCTATGACCAGGTTCAGCATTTGCAAAGTAAAGAGAATACCGCCTTGTAAAGTGAAAAAGGCAATTCTTAATATGTCTGCTATTTGGATGTTTGTGATCAATAAGGAATGAAATAATACCATCAAGGCAAAAATCCATATTTACTCTTTAATGGGAATGTGGCATTTTGGGGCATATATACACATTTTTGTTTTGGATCCTGTTTTTAGTGGGAAGGTACATAACTTGTGAGTCATCAAAAATAGTGGGGGAGGAAAAGAACATGACGATATGGAGGAGGAAGAAGGTGCTCTCTTTTTATTCCAATAGCCAGGTGGTAAGGTTTTGCTGAGGGAGCAGGAGATATGGATTCAAGGTCCCTTTCAGATGGATGGGATTTGAAACCATCTATTTCACTATGCTGTCCAATCACTAATGAATACAAAATGCAGAAATACCATTGGGGTTAAAACCTAGGACACCCTCCCTTCCAGACACTGCCAACTCTAGGAAAATATGTATCTCTATTTAAATGACCAGACAGGAACTCTTAAGAGTGGATTTTGGATCAGGGAGTAAGATCCAAATCCACATAAGTGACCCAAAATACCTCCTGTGATATTAAAGCAGAAACCTGTGGAAAAATATTTTGTAACTCTTCTGTTTGTAGCATTATATTATTGCTTATGTTCATATGTATTAAACATACTACATTACTAAATGTCCAGGCAAGGTTGTTTCCATGCCCTAATTAGCAGGTTATCAATGACTTTATGGAGTAATGTTCTTGAGTTTTTTGGGGTGGGAGAGTGGGGGATTAAATTGAATATCTTTGCTGTCATTGGAATAATCAATTTATAAACCAGAATAGAAAAGAATGTCACAGAACAGCAATCGCCAGCTTTCTCTGGCCTGTGGTCAACAACTCTGAGCAAGTAATATGTTGAAGTCAAAATCATACTTGGATTTCTCTGTCAATCTCATTGTAATTTATTTTTTTTTTATTTTTTGTGGCTTGGGGCAATATTGGCCATGAGTTGAGACCCAATTTCTTAAGACTTTATTTCCAAAATATTGGGAAGGGGAGCTACAAATACTGTGCGAGTAGTAACAGTAATGTAGGGTTCAGCTGGCCCTTTCAGACATCCTTTAGAGAGGCCAAAAGAATAGTGGTTCACATGTTAATTTTCTGGAACCATTGTGGGGGAAGTTAAAGTAATGTTCAAATAAAATTGAACGCTGAAAAAAATGACTTACTAAATTGAAAGTCAGGCATGCTTTAAGATAACATCATTCTGTTCACAGTTTTTCTTATTGTCAGTTTTCATTTAATGAATGAATTCTGTCATTTGATAATTGACATACAAGCTTGTAAATGGTATAATTTGGCATTTTTACCCTGCTTGAAACAGTAGCTGGAAGAGTATAATCAGTTAAATAAAATATACAACAAATTTAATCTGAAGATATAAAGATATTTTACAAAGATAGGCTATAAATTTAGAATATACTAAAAGGAAATTTGGCCTTATAATAAAGGCAAAGAGAGATAAAGGGGATCAGGAGTTTAGTGTTTGGGTTTTGGGAGCGGGTGTTATTTTTTTAAGCAAGTCTCAGACAGCTCCTCAATTTCTAATTTGGAAGTATAATTATACTTGCCTGTTTAAATTATATTATTCCCCAAAGCACAAGGTCTTTACCCATCACAATTCAGTCATGATCCCACATTGCTCTTCTCCTTAAAAAATGTCCTTGATATACCATAACAAGAACATTCAGACATTTCAAAATAAGAAAAAAGTGATACATTTGAATAATATCTCCTCATCATTTGGGGACTTCACAATATCAGCATTTTTGGAGAAGCGAAAATGAAAATGTCATGCACATATTGAATAGAAGCTGTTACACCCCAAAGTGACAAATGTATATGGAATTTATATCATTCTAACTTGTTTCTGGATAAATGTGGCTGTAGTCACTTAAACGCTTTCAAAAATAGGATATTGGGTGATGGCTCTCTCAGGTTGATTGAAGGGATCCCATGAATGAGGGAAATGGTTTCTCTGGGAAAATAATTAGTTTCCATATGTTCCTATAAAAAAAATTCTTTATAACCTGATATATGAGGCAATCTTGTCCTTCCCAAATGCACATTGTTCACTCCTCAGAAATACTTTAGAAGCCACAGGGACCAGCTTTCACAGGGTAACTCCCTGCCAACCCTCCCTTCATCTTTGGTAGTGATAGCTTCCAAAGTCTACTCTAGCAATTTGGAAATAACGCATTCTTTAAAGACATTTGGAATTTAGTGGCTTTATTTTCTAGATGTGGCACTTTTATCCTGTGAATTTAGGGTGTCGCCTTCATCATTTTCATTTTGGTTTCACTAATTCCATCATAAGAAAGCCTCAAGCTTTCAAGATGGATAAGAGAATTCAGTGTTCCAGCCAACATAGATGACTAGATTGGACAAATTTTTCATTCCTAAATGATCATAGCTGGAGAGTTGAGAAGATCTATTAAACTGAATCCCTTGTTTTGAAAATTACTGAGTTTTTGGCCTTGCCTTCTGGGGTGCCTACAGACATTCAGGTCCCTGCTGTAACTCATGGTGCTTTATACAAAGCACCATGAATTAGAGCCCCTACCCCTCCAATATGTTTGCCTCCTAACCATCACACCCTCCCCACTCCAGCTCAGGGTGGGCAAAGCCAAGCTGGCAGCTACACGCTGCCTCCTTCCCTTCCCTCTCCATTGACAGCCCCAGAGCTGGCAGGGGCAAAGCAGGGCTTGGGGGAGAAGGGTAGCCCACACCCCTCCTACTGACCAGTGCCCCTTTCCATTCCTCCTTGTGAGGCTGAGCCACTGAATCTTGGTCATTGAATAAAATGGATGGAGGGTATTGGGGAGTTTTTACCCTATTGGGTCCAGGCTAGAACCCAAGGACCACTCACCCTGGGATCAGGGGTTAGAAGGGGAAGGTGCTCCATCTTACTGACCCACATACCTTTCATAGACTGTAAGGCCAGAAGAGACCTTGGAAGATCATTGGGTCCAGCCCCCTGCACCAAACAGGAAAAAAACTGTCAAGTGACCCCAGCAAGGTGACTGTCTAGTGTCCTCTTGAAGATTTCCAGAGTAGGTAATTGCACCACCTCTGGAGAGAGCTTATTCCACAGTGTGGACAACCTGACTGTGACGAAGTTTTTCCTAATGTTGAGCCTGAATCAATGAACGATACATGCCCACAGCAGCTGTGGGGGAAACAGTGGCAGTAACCAGGGGAGCTCCCACAAATGCCACTGGTGCTGTCAGCAGTGAGATGTGGGTAGCAACTGCTGACCAGGGATCAGTGACCATCCACAGATGCTGCCGGCAGTGTTAGTGGTGGGGTGGTGAGTGGCAACTGCCTTTTTGTGTCAGTAGTGCCTTTTTGCAGGGAGTTGCACCATCATGCTCATGGGTGGCTCATCTTTGGAGTCTCGCAAGCTTGTCCATGTCCTTGTTAAAGTGTGGTGCCCAGAACTGAATGCAGTACTCCAGCTGTGGTCTCACCAGTGCTGAGTAGAGCAGAAGAATCACCTCCTTTGCTTTGCTAGAGATGCATCAATTGATGCAATCCAGAGTATTATTTGCCCTACTGGCTACAGCATCACAGTGCCAGCTTATAGTCATACTGTGGTCTATTATTACCCCCAGGTACCTTTCATTCGTGGGGCTAGTCAGTTTGGTGCCACCAAGCCCACAGGTGTGTTGGAGGTTGCTCATCCTGAGGTGGAGCACTTTACATTTTTGACATTGAACTTCATTCCGATCTGTACAACTTGCTAGCCTGCCTAAGTCTGCCTCTATCTGTAGCCTATCTATATGCATGACCATGCTTTCCCATAACTTGGTGTCATTCATGAACTTGGGCAGTGGATTCTTCATCCCCACATCCAAATTATTACTAAAGATGTTGAAAAGTACTGGACCAAGCACTGACCCCTGCAGAACACCACTGCCCACTTCTCGCCAGAATGACAGATCCATTCACTATGACTCTCTGGGTCTTATCCTGCAGCCAGTTTCTCACCTGTCTGACTGTCTCAGAGTTAAGCTCACACTCCTCCAATTTTCTTGTGAGGACATTGTGGGATATTAGATCAAAGGCCTTTTGGAAGTCTAGGTATACAATGTCAACCTGCTCTCTCATGTCCAAGTGACGAGTTACCTGGTCATAAAAGGAGATGAGATTGTTAAGGCAAGACCTGCCTGTGACAAAGCCATGCTGGCTGTCATTCAGAATCTTACTTTCTGCAAGCTTATCACAGATAGACTCCTTGATGAACTTTCTAGGATATTCTCTAGCATGGAAGTTAGGCTGTTTGAACTAGTTATCCAGGTCCTTCCTCCTGCCCTTCTTGTGGACAGGCACAACATTGGCCCTCTTCCAGTCCTCAGGGACTTCTCCAGAGTGCCATGAGTTGTGGAAGAGTTTTGCCAGGGGTTCCTTAATGACTTTGGCCAGCTCCTTCAGCAGTTTCAGATGAAGATCAACTGATCCTGCTGACTTGTATATGTCTATTTTTTTAAATCGGTCATACACCAATTCTATGGCAATAGTGGGAAAGCAATTATTCCTACTGTGCTCATTCTGTTCTCTACCTGGCATTGTTTACCCCTTGATCAAGCCAGGCAAAGTAATCATTCAGGAGTTCAGCTTTCTTCTGGATGCTGAATTGTTGAGCAATGGTCCCACAGCCCCATTTGTTTTCCTCCTGTTCCCTATGTATCTAAAGAAGGACTTCTTGTTGTCCTTGATTCCCGTTGCTAATCTAAGTTTGGTCACCACTTTAGCCTTTCTTATTTGTTCCCTGCAAATCCAAGGTGTCATAGAATAGTTCTCCTTGGGGCCCACTTCAAGCTTCCATTGTTTATAAGTCTCTTTCTTCTTTCTTACGAGGACCTTCCCAACCCTTATGTTTACCATTTACCAAGAGGGCTTCCCAATCCTTCTATTACCTTTTCTCTTCTTGGGAATGGACTTCCTTTGTGCTTCAAGGATTGTGTTCTTAAAGAACAGCCATTTTTCATGCATACCTTTCACATTTGGTCCTGGTCCCACAGCACTTCTCCTACTAGTGACCTAAGATTGTTGAAATTTGCATTTTTGAAGTCCAAGACTTCAATCCTGCTGTCAGATTTGTCTGCTTTGTGTCAGACAGTCAGTATGATGGTTTCATGTTTGGTGTCACCCAAACTTCCCTCTATATTTAAGTCAGTCACCAGGACTTCTCCTTTGGCCAGGACCAAAGTCTGCCAGAGCATTAGCTCTGGTTGGCCCATGCACCTCCTGAGTTAGGAAGAGTTCCTTAATACAGGTCAGAAAGGATCGCAACCAATCCAACATGGCTGAGTGTTACTTCCTGGAGATGTCTGGATAATTAAAATCACCCATGATGACCATGTCACGTGCACATTCGGCCTCAGTTAATTCTCAGGTGAACTCTAGATCGAGTTCCAACCCCCGGTTTGGTGGTCTGTAGTATATACCTACAGTTAGGTCTCTCTTGCTGTAGTGTGTGATTGAATAAAGTTTTAGCAATATATAATGCAAGGCTAGAACATGTTAGCTTAGAAGGCTCGGTATTAGAATAAGATTATGTTTAGATTACATACCGATAGCATTATATTGACATAATACATACCTACTAAACATATTACTGTGTAATCATTCATATATGTGATTGATTGAATGAATGAAGAGTCTATGGAATGTTTAGAGTGCCCCTGTGTAAGCAAGAGGAGGCTTGCAAAGGTGCTGAATATGCAAGTTATCAGACAATGAACTGTTATGTTAGATAGATGGCTGAAAAATGTGACTAGATGCAGAGGAGATGGGCTAAGCAACAGGATAAAGAAGGAATTCCGCATTTCCTGCAATTTAGCCTAAACAACTTTCAAGGCTGGAACAGTGACTTTTATGACAGGAGTGACCTCAAGCTGAGATGACAAAATGAATGGTGAGAAACAACATCTTGATAGAGACGTGCAGATGGAAAAATTCCTCAACTTCACACAAAGACTTGAAATCCCTATAAAAGTGGGATCTAACAACGCTGAGTTGGGGATTCACACTGCAGCATCAGGAAGCACGAGCCTATCTGTTCACCTCCGCTGCCATCACCTTCAATGAGCCTAGGCTGTCCACGCAGTGCCAACAGTGAGCAAGCAAGCTGGTAACTATAACATCTTCATAGAGTGTTTGTCTGTGTGAATGATGAGTGTGTTTGTTGTTGTAAAGTCTTTGTATGTTTTTGTTCAATACATGCAATACTTTACTTTAACCCCCCTCATAAGGTCTCGCTTGTGATTTGAGCAATTTGTGTAACATTGCCATGTACCCTACCTCCCAACTTAACCCAGAGGTTTCCGAGCTGTTCATTTTTGGAGTCGATGTCAGCCTCCAAGGAGGTGTACTGCTTTCACATAGAGAGCAAAGCCACCATCTTTCTTCCCCACCCAGTCCCTTCTATACAGGGAGTAGCCCTGTATAGCTATGCTCCTGTCATGTGAGGAGTCCTAGCAGGTCTCCGTAATCCCTACTAGATCATAATGTACCTTTTTCACATACCTTTTTCTTCTTCTTGGTTCTGCATACTTCTTAGTTGCCCACAGCGGTCCTGTTATGTCTGACTATAATTCAATAATTTTATGAATTGCACACCTACATTGGGTGAATGTGTGTGGATCCACAAAACTAGCCAGAGCTTACTGGACAATCTCAGTGTAGAAGTGTCTGCTTACAGGTCCACATGGCCTAGGTAACAAGTTAAAAGAATCACTGACTTCATAATGGTCAACAGGCCACTTGTGGAGATGGAAAACTGCCCTTTACGCAAACAAAGGATAATGGGATTCTACCCTTATGTCCCTGCATTAATTTCCCATCTGTATAGTGCATTAGTAATGTTTTCCTAACCACCCTAGCTAGCATGGCTAATGATAAGCATTTTGAAGACAAATACTCTGGATATTATTATAAGTTCTTGTTTAGAATCAACATTTCAATGGAAAATTAGCTTAGCTTTCAAATGTTCATATTCTAAGGTTTCTCTGGATTGCAGAGACATTCAATTGTTCTTGTCTTACAATCCTACCACCAACAGCATCTTTTGTTGGTTTCCAAGACCTCCCTGTCTGTTGCTAATTTATCATATCCTATTGCCACCTTAGAGGTTTTTGCAGCAGCTACTTTAATAAGCCATGCCAAAGCTAAAACTTATATAGTAAACTTTAAATGCAATCCTTTCAAAACTATCTTTTGTTAACTACTACATTGCTGTTTTTGCTGCAGCACTTACTGTGCATACTTACTGCAATCCACAATGTTCACACATCACGCATCACACATTGGAGACCTAATAACAGGTAAGCATCAAACAGGTGAATAGTTTGGCTCATTGTGGATGTTTCTGCCAATACCCTTTTGGGCTGGAATTTTCATGGGACTTATGATTCCTATTTTCAGCTGAACCTAAACAGCCTAAGATGACCTTCCCTAATACTAGTCTTAGGGCGTGTCTACACATTAATTTAAGCATGCCTACATTTAATGTGTATTAGCTTAATATGAGGGTTTAGGCAGGGGTCTACACATGCAGGCATTAAAGCTCATTAATGCTGTGTGAACTGACTTGGGACTAAAGGGCACCTACACACATGCGGTGAGTCTGCTCTGACACGCTGGAAATCCAGTCTGTCAGCAGACTTGATTAATCAAGTCTGCTGGAGCATGTAAATTGACACGCACAGCACTGCTTCAGGTACAAGTATATAAGTGGCACAGCACATGTCAGCACTGAGAAAATAGCAAGTGCTGTACTTTGAACTAAAATGCATTCGATGTGCTTTAGATCAAAGCATATCGCCACCATTTTCTCAGCGCTGACATATGCTGCACCACTTTTACACCTGCACCTGACACAGCACCAGGTGCTTTTAATTAGTGTGGCTCACTAATTAAAAGCATACAGTGCTGCATTGCAAAAAACATGTAAAAATGCCCAAATTTAGTCCCATTAACACAGTGTTAATGCACTTTAATGCATCTGCATGTTTGCTAATGCACTTTAATTATTCACACCTGAATTTTATGCCTGGATTTGCAGGTATCAAATTTAGGCACAAATAGCCTAAATTCACCATTTTTAATGTGCATTATAAGCATGCACGTGTGTAGCAGAAAGACCACTTTTCTCTTTTTCCACCTTTTCTTCCTTCCTCTCTCTTTCACTTAAAACACAATTCCTTATTTTAAAATGTGTATGTGTGCATTTTGTATCTCCCTGTATATTTTGGTATTTTTATCTATTTGTGTGCCATGGCATTTGCAGCTTATATTTTATACTTCTCACCTTTCAGCTTTCAACTAAATGTGTTTTAGTAAGTTATACATTGTAACAATGTTAACGAGGGCAGGAATCAAACTGCCTTTCCCTGTATCATGCTGGCCCCTGAAAGAGCAAGTGAATCAGTGATTGAATGTGTAACATAGTAGCAGGCAGTAATTATCACCTAGAAGCTGCGGATCAACCAACAGAAGAACTCAATAGAAGACAATGTAACAACTGGGAAATCTCTAAACATCACTGATCAAGGGCTAGAAGCCCTGGCCTGAGTTATTCAATGCCAGAGACCAACTTTTGGCCTGAGTATCTCCAGATCAACTGCTCCCAGAGCCCTATTCAAACTTCATCAATGGACTTCCAAACCTGCACGTACATGCAGATGCCCCTTGGGCCTGACAGATACCATCCAGTAGCCACCAAGGGGGGGAAGTCCCACAAGGGTCAATGACCCCTGGATTGGGCAAATCTGAAAACTGAGGAGTCACCGAAGTCGGCCAAGGACAGACAAAAGGCAGTGAAAAGTGACCCTCTGTGGTGCCCTCTTGATCTCCAACTCGACCAGACCTGTCCAGCCAGAAGGACCAGCCAGCGACCCCCTTCTGGAAGATAATACGATGCTGAAAGAAGCCTCAACAACAGACTCCAGCGCTTGTAGGATAGTTATACCTGACTCTGTAGCCTGCTACTATGTGTGTGTGCGTGTGGGGGGGGGGACCAGCCCCAAGGTTTATGATTACTGTGTTTCAATCTGCCTAATAAACTAGAATTTTAAGGATCCCAAGTTGGACATTTGTAGCCAACACGTGTAGATGTGTGCCCTTAATGCACATTAATTTAGGCTAATGCATATTAAAGCATCATGTGTAGATGTGCCTTTACCGATGCTTTCAGCATGAAAAATCCTGTACTTTAAAGCTAAGCATGTAAGTGGAAGAACTACTAGCCAAAGAGTATTGGGGGCACAGTTTAAAAGATATTTAGACATACAGGCTACATCCAAATGAGTGTGTGGTATGTGGCACTACAGAAGCATCTGCGGTGCCATATACCACACATTCAGCTGTTCTCCACGCTTCAAGGTAGCAAAGTGGGGGTGTTTTTTGACTCCCACTCCAGCTGCCATCCAGGCTCCAAGTGGTAGGATTGCTGCTGCTACAGCTCCAAGAGGTGCTCAGGACATCAGGTAAGGCTGCTGGGGCCACCCAGTGCTGGCCCCAGACTCCCCTACCCCACCTGAGGTAACCTGCCAAATGCCAAAGGGTGAGTGGTACAGACATACCCTAGGGACAAGTAGCAGTAACACAAGGTATACTGCTACTTCTTGTCCTAGGGAAAACAAAAATCCATATTCATGTGGACAAAGCCATAGAGAGGAAAAAACAATTAATGTAAAATGTGGTGGGTTATATCCCTCCTTGATGTTTTTTGTGACTTAATTTTCATCATCAGGATTCCGTAGACTTAGAGTGAAAGGATGTTGAATTTAAGTGATGATATTCTACTTATTAGATATCTACAACTGGATTGAAACTAGCCTAGCAGGTGTCCATCTGCAACTTAAAGCACCTAAGTACTATTAAAAAATTGAGCCTAGGATAGTATTATGAAACATGTTATTTCTAGAAATAGTTGGAAAGACTTTGTTGTTTTCAAAGAGAAAATAACTGAGTCAGTGAACAAATGTGAAGAATATGCCATTTAAACTATATTTTAAGTCATTTAGTTTTCTTTACCATGCTTTTCAAAGACCTCAAGCAAGCCCCTCATACTTGGTATGTGGGTTTGTGTACTGTGTGGGCTGTAACTGTTTTGTGCTTTCTCAAAAATAAGTAAGCTGTTGCCTAGAAGCAATAGAGGAAAAATAAACTTTAGCTGATAAGATATTAAATAGCTTTAATGGAAGAAAACGGCCTACACCTTTTCTTTGGAAATCCCATGCAGTCAAGTATACTTGTCTTCCATGAATGTCTCATCTGTGGCTCTGAAGATGGCTAATGAAACCAATCTGGAATCAACAGCCACTGCTACAACTCGGGTACATGGTGCGGGAGAGGGGAGGGAGGGAGCAGGTCCAGATACTTGATTCAGTCCACAACATATTGTTTATGGTGCTCCCACTTTTCATAGATTTCATAGACATTAAGGCTGGAAGGGACCTCAGAAGATCATCGAGTCCAGCCCCCCGCCCGAAGGCACAAAGTCAGCTGGGGTCATGGGATCCCAGCAAGATAAGCATCCAATTTACTCTTGTAGGTGTTCAAAGTAAGTGCTTCAACCACCTCTGATGGCAGGCTATTCCAGACCTTGGGGGCCAGACAGTAGAGAAATTCTTCCTTATGTCTAGCCTGAAATGGTCTTGCAGTAGTTTATAACTGTCCGACCTTGTCATCCCTTGGGGTGCTCTGGTGAACAAACACCCCCAGATCCTGGAGAGCACCCCTTATAAACTTATAGGTGGCCACAGATCACCTCTGAGCCTGCGCTTTTCCAGGCTAAAGAGTCCCATGGCTCTCAGCCTGTCGCCGTAAGGTCTGTTCTTCTGACCTCTGATCATGCGTATGGCTCTCCTCTGGACTCTCTCAAGCTTCTCCACATCCTTTTTGAATTGTGAAGCCCAAAACTGGAAGCAGTACTCTAGTCACGGCCTCACCAAGCTTGAGTACAACAAGAGAATGATGTCCTGGGACTTGCTTGAGAAGCATCTATGGATGCGAGCCAGCATTTTGCTTGCTTTACTAGCCGTAGCATTGCATTGAAGTCTCATGTTCATCTTGTGGTCAATGATGACCCCCAAGTCTCTTACTTCTGTAGTTCTAGCCAGCATAGCACTGCTGAGCCTATAAGGATGCTGTAGGTTTTTCCTCCCAAGGTGGAGAACCTTGCATTTTTCAGTATTAAACATGATCAGGTTCTCATCCACCCATTTGCTGAGCCTATCCAGGTCAGCCTGGATCACCTTCCTGTCTTCAGGTATGGATGCTTTGCCCCAAAGTTTGGTGTCATCAGCGAACTTGGCTAGTCCGCTTCTGACTCCAGTGCCCACATCGTTAGTAAACATGTTGAACAATATGGGTCCAAGGACAGAGCCTTGGGGGACTGCATTGGTCACAGGGCACCATGACCATTGACTTCAGTCAATTACTACCCTCTGGGCCCAAGCACAGAGCCAGTTTCCCAGCTACTCTTCTCCCTTGTCCAGGTGATAGGTCACCTGGTCATAGAAGGAAATGAGATTGGTCAAGCAAGACCTACCCACAACAAACCCGTGCTGGCTATCCCTTAGGATCTTGACATTGGCCAGTCCATTAAGAATGGCCTCTTTACTAAATTTTTCTAAGACCTTCCCTGGGATAGAGGCCAGGCTGATGGTCCTGTAGTTTTCCAGATCCACTTTCCTCCCTTCCTTGAAGATAGGTACCACATTGGCCTTCTTCCAGTCTTTGGGCACTTCACCAGAGCACCAGGAGTTCTCAAAGATTCATGCCAGAGGCTGGACTATGATGCTCACCAGCTCCTTGAGTACCCGGGGGTGTAGATTGTCAGGGCCGGCTGACTTGAAGATATCCAACCTCTTAAGGCGTTCCTTCATGAGGTCAGCACTGATGGAAGGCAGGGGATTTCCCTCACCCAGACCTCCCTGTCCCGTAGTAGGCATGGGTGTCCCATGGGACTGAAGAAAGACTGACACAAAGTATCCATTTTAATAGGTTGGCTTTTTCCTGGGCGTCAGTTGTCAGATGTCCCATCTGGTTTAGTAGGGGTCCAGTATTGCCCTTGCTTTTCCTCTGGCTCCCCACTGTGAGGAGGAATTGGGAGGGGGTCTGACCCCCAACCAGCCCCAGGTCATCCCCATGTATTCCTATGGGGATTTTCAGTCCGCAGGTCAACCGCAGAGTCATCACATCCCATAACAACGATGTCATCAACATAAGTCCAGATTCGAAATCTGCAGCTTCCGGGTGGAGGTGAGTGAAGCCCTCAGTTGTTTTATTCATCGCCACAGTTGCCAATGCTGGTGCATTGTGATAATCCTGTGGGCAAACTTTCCAAGAAAACATTTGTCCACCCACACACATATTGAGAATACCATGAGAGTCATGTATAGGAATTGAATAAAACATGTCCTTTAAATCTAACATAGTGGTGAACCACTTTTCATGCCTCTGCATTTCAGTTATGCCGTTAAGGATATCTGTGACAGTTTGTACAGTGGGTAACTGGAGGGGTTTGCAATGTTGATTTGCCTTTCGGTAGTCTACTACCAGACGCACCTCCTTGGGCTTTCCCGGTTTTGGGATACCCCATCCAGCCGATAGATAGGTAGAGGATTCCACAGGCTGGATGCAATCCCATTTGCTTAAGTCAGGTAAAAGATCTCGGATTTGGAATTGTAAATCTGCACACGCTGGAATTCGCTGGTATCGCCAGGGCATGGGATTTATTAACATTGATGTTTTACGTTTGGTGTAGCAGTCAATGGAAGTGCTGAATATATGACATCTTTTACGGCCAATGCTTTAATTGCAGGGATACCTAAAATGTCTATGCCCCCTAAGACTCCATGCAGGACCTTTCCATTGATCCAGAATTTGACTACAGGTGTAGATGTTGTTGCATTTAGCCCTTGTACAAAAATAACCCTAGATGTCTTGACATGGGGTGTCTCAGGTCTTATTACATTTACTTGGGCTCCCATGTCTAATAAAAAGCGTGTAGGTGTAGGAATGGAGTTTGCAGTGGCATTTATGTCATAGGTTCCATACGGGCGCTCATCATCAATATGCTGGCCATCGTCGCCTGCACCAACGGCCGCTACTCGGTTTTTTTGCTGTCAAGCTTTTGTTCAGGCTTGAAGCCTAAACTTCGTGCCAATCTCTTCTGCCCCTCAATTTCCAACTTACAGAGTTGATTCCTCGTCAGGCCACTCCTTCTCAATAGGAACGCAAACATGGCGCGCTCCTCAACTGTACAATCCGGTGGTCATCTGCGTAGCCAATAATCAGCTTGAGGCCTATTAGGCGCAGCTCCCCACATCCCAACTGCTTGTACTGCCAGAGTAAGCGTAGGCTCCATTCTTCGAGTTGTAGTAAGTTTTCCCAAACTACTTAAGACATTTCCTGTTGGTCTGTCTGTTAATGGATGTAACAATAAATGAAACATAGGTGTGTTAATACCTCCATAAACTTCTATGCAAGCTTCTATTGCTGTTGCTGACACAAGGACTTTACCAGGGTCGTTGCACCATTGGTGCGGCCAAACACTGTTTGCCTGTTGTAAAGTCAGATTTAATGGGAAGCACCCCGTATCCCAGGTTAGGTAACTTGCTCCTGCTGTCACATATAGAAGCTATACAGGTGATGCATCAGTAGGTGGATCCGCATGCCAGGCATGGGCTCGGATCAAAAGCGCTGGAACCACAGCAGCACACAGGGGAATTGGCCAGATTTTGTTGCATATTATTTGAGTCATGTCACTACACACTTCTCCCCGCCATGCAGGTTGGTGCATCAGCGTGGTACACTCCTCAGAGTCCACTAACTCCGATCCATGTTCCAATATCAGTCGCCCTAGCCACTTTACTAATGTTTCCCCTGGCACCAATCAGGTATCCTTTGCTAGCTCCTGTAATTCTCCCCTAGTATGAGTATGGAGAGTAGTAAGGGTGTGAGTTACCATGCCATCAGTGACTGTCTTTATTATAGCTACGGGGTTCGCTTGTAGGATGGGTGCATCTGCGTCAGCGGATGAAGCTGAATACGGCCCAGGTGGGGTACCGTATGGAGGCGGCTCCTCAAACGGAACTTACGGGGCTTCACCGACGTCAGAGCTTCCTCCCCACAGCTTCTCGGCCACGCCCCTCTCCTCTTCTGCGGCGCCATCTTCGAGCAGCTGCTCGATCTGCAAAACACTCTGCCACGCAGTTCCCCGAGTCAGCGTATCTATTACGCCAGCTTGGTTCGCCGCGTGCCACAGTAGAGTAGCTACTGACCAGAATAAAGCATTAATCATTTTCCCTTTGTTCCATTTTTTCCCTGTCCACCCCATCACATCTCGTCCATCAGCTTTGAGATTCTCATGGAGGGATATCAAGATCTCGTTTTCTACACCTCCTGGTTTGAGATCAGGGCATCTAAACTTATCAGGAATTATCTCACAGTTGGTCCCCTTCTTTAAGTATTGTAGGCGTTTATCATACTCCTTTTCAGGATCATATTCACTCGTACCCTTGGGCTTGATACGTCTGAGCGATGTTTCAGACCTCACTTCAGGCGGGTGGTAAAGAACCGCGGGACTAGAGAGAATGCATCCCAAAGCTGTGGGGGTGAGGTCAGATATGACCCACTCCATTAGCGGCTCCTCACTGTCCTCAGTTGGGCAAATGGACACATAGCCCCTCATATTTCTGCCTCGCCCTCTCTGGTGGTATGCCACATGAGCTTGCAGGGTACTTGCATCTGTGGTCGGGAGCTGATGATGATTTCCCCATGGGCAGTGCCTAACCAATTCGTCAGGGTCTCCTTCACTCCCCCTTTTCCCCAAGCATCCTGTTTGTGACGCCATGTGAGGAGGAATTGGGAGGGGGCTTGACCCCCAACCAGACAGGCCGGGGATGAAAGGGTTCAGGAACGTTTTACCCTGTCTTCTGTTCTTCCCCGTCCCACATGAGAGACTCTGAGCCGATATAGAAAAGAAATATTTTACTTACAAATTAAATAGACCATAGACAAGCTGTGTGAAATCACACCACAAGACACCTAAATGCCTCGCTCTGCCATGAGGTACTTCAGTGCTGCGTACCTCGCTCCGTGCCGGCAATTCCCTTAAACTTCACATCTAATACTGCAACCAAAAAGACTTTAACCGTGGGAACTTGAGAGCTCTTTAACCTGAGCTTTACCTTTTGTTGGCCTGTAGACTTCTTGAGTCAGGTAAAGGTCATCCACACATGATAGGAAGCTTTGCAGCTGCTCAGATTTGCTGAGTGATCCTCCCACAAGATGTCTGGATAATTTGAAGTCACCCATGACAACCATGGTCCTGGAGCATGCGGCCTCAGCCAGTTCCTGGGTGAACTCCTGGTCAAGTTCTTGACTTTGGGTTGGAGGTCTGTAGTAGACTCCCACTGTTGTATCCCCTGTGCTGTGTTTCCCTCAGATTTTAACCCAGAGGGTCTCCAGTCATCCACTCTGCTCATCAACATCAGCTTGTAGGGATGCATAGCTTTCCTTAACGTAGAGAGCTACACCCCCGCATGTAGCTTTTATCTACTTGATCTCTCCTGTACAAGGTATAGCCATCTATACCTGTGGCCCAGTCGTGGGTGGAGTCCTACCAGGTCTCCGTTATCCCTATGATGTCATAATTATTTGCATTTAGCAGGAGGATGAATTTGTTTAACATAGAGCTCAATATTAATTAATATTAAATTATTAATTAAGTAGAGCTCTTCTGTAACTCACCTGAAGTCCAACGGCAGATGAGTTGTCAATGACATACTAACAATAATAGAAACTGGTGGTAAAAAAATAAAATGTAAAATTAATGGACTTGATTTAAAAAGGGAGTGCATATGCTATAAAAATGTCTGTAGTGGACCACTTTTTGACATTTCCAACCAGCTGATGGAATACTGTAAAGCAGAACAGTAGAACATAAATCTAAAAATTCATGTTATCATCGGTTAGTAAAAGCTTCTTGAATTGTGAGATCCGATATTTCCTTGATTTTCTTTTTTCTTTTTCTTTCTGATATTTCCTTTAAAGGCTTGAGATAAATCATTAATTAAACTGCTATCTTTCAAGCAGCAAGAAGATAGGCCAGAAACCCACTAAGGAACAAACCTGTGCTCACTCTCTTTCTCTCTCACTCTCTCCATTGAACGCTGTGTTTGTGCATAGCTTCTCTAAAAGTGCCTAATGTTATTTCCACATTCATCAACAGGCAACAATAGAAAAGAGATGGTCAGTGTGTTATTTAATCGAAGTTTCCTTCACCTTAAATTTACAATGTATAACATGTCAGCTATGTTACCCTGTCCTTGTACTCAAAGAGATGAAATGAAGAAGAGTAGGCTTGGGAAAGGAGGGAGGTAAATTAAGTACATATATGAAGCAAGACTTCAGTCAATGAATGTTAAGCATGACTAAAACAAACATTGGTAAATATTACCGAATAAGTTGGTGGTGGGAAAGTAGTAACCATTCATCTACCATTCTGACAAAGATATAAACAGATGCCATTCTAATCAGACTTAGGCTCTTACTGAAATGCACCTAAAAGGACTTTTGCCTACAGCCTTTACTCAACTCATAACAAACATTTATTAAAATCCAGCTGCAGTTGTGACTGGTATTTGAAGATTGCTACCATCTCATAGCTATTCAGTAGGCCTGTGTAAAGCTTCAGGTGGTGATTCGATTCAGAGGTGATTTGGCCCAATTCGGTGGCCAAATCTCCAAATCCAAATCAAATCAGGGGACCAAATAAAAGGCCCAAATTGATTCAAAGCTCTCCGAAACTTTGGAAGAGATTTGGAGAGCTTTGATGATTCAGGCAGTCTCTGGTGGCTGCTGCAAGGAGCTGCAGCCGACTCCGAGATGGTAAGTATTAGGGGTTGGGGGAGAGAACCCTGGGGGGACCTCAGCAAGGCCCTGACCCCATCCACTTCTCTCTTTTTTTTCTTAAAGGGCCAGAGCCATCGCAGGCAGGGCAACCATGTGGGGCCAGGGGAGCAGGGGGAGTCGGCAGCTCGTGGCAGAGTGTGGGGCAGTAGAGGGCAGTGGGGGGCAGCAGGGATCATCCCCTGGCCTACAGCACCTGCTGAGTCAGGGCTTTTTTTTTTTTAACAAGTGCAGGGAGCTGGGGCAGGCAAGGTAGCCATTGCTGGGCTGGGGAGGATGGACCTGCCTGATTTGAAGATTTGGCAGCAATGAAATCTCTGAATCAGATTCAGCTGAATCGATTCAGGACAGTGATTCGAATCAATGAATAGAATTGCTGTCCCCCAAATTGGCCAAATCTGAAGCAAATAACTAGCCACTTCTCACAGGCCTACTATTCAGTGGCTAGTGCTGAGTGAAATGCCTTCAATCTCAGGCCATCCTAGACAACAGTTGTTTATGCAAAAGTCCAGCAACTTTTTAATAAATTGAGGTCCAAACCAATATTTTACATGGAATTTCACTTTAGGGCAACATAAAAAAATTTCAAAATAAGCAATTGTTTTACATAAATATTTTATTTTAGAGTGTGTGGCTGGAGGATTGTACCTTATTTCCTCCTTACTGCTTAGTTTATTGGTGGGGGAACTCTTATAAAGGAAAAATGAAGGGTTTTTTCCTACTAATCCAATGAAACATTGCTTCTCATTGGGAGAAATAGACAAACTGAGTAAAAAATATTCTTTCACACACTTGCCTTTTTCCAAACAGCTCTGTGCATAAGCTCTAACATAGGAGAGTTCCTTTGTTTTGCTTACACCAGAGACGTCAAATACTGAAATATCCCAAAGATGAAGCTATACTTTTTTGGTGTAAAACAAGGTTTAAACATGTAGGTGGGGGGGGGGGGGATTGAATTTCTACATTTCATCCTATTTTGTAGATGAAGGATTTCAGTTTCTAATAGTGCAGGTTCAGCACCTTTCACATAACAATAAATTATTTTTTTTTAAATTTTGAAGCCTATGGTAATGACATTAAATGTGCAGTAGACACCCATTTTACTCATATTTGACTTGCCCATATCTTGTATTTACGCAAATTAATATTAACACCCAAGCTGAAAAATGCACCCAAGACACCTTGCGAGATGCGCAGACTGAGTCAAACGGAGTCACGTGCAACATGGGTTCCCAAGCAGGATTCTGGAGGCTCGCTCAGCCTCAGTGTCACCATTGTGGTAGCAGTATCTCCTCTTAACACTCTTAGTTAAGAGCTCTCTTAACCCCTTATGCTTCACCCAGAACTCACCCCCAGGCCTTCCACCCCCCTTCCAGAGATATTACCGCCATCTTTTGATGTGTTTGACCTGGATGAAGACTTGGCTTCCCATCCAAATCCCCTGGCTCCTCTTGGACTTGGCTCCCCCGTGGATGAAGACTCAGGTGGAGTGAAGATATGCATATCCATTTTGTATTTTTTGTGTGCATTTCTTATAACTAACTGAATAAATACGTTTACAATATTTATTTTTACAACTAATACATAATAAAGTATTAGTTGTAAAAAGTTTTATTTTGGTACCTTTGGTGTCATAAATGTGAGGTCTAAGGAATGCAACCCCTCACTTTTCCATTATTTCCTATGGGAAAATTCACCTAGAGTCACACTAATTCAGCATACATGAGGTTTCTCAGGAACACAATATACCCGTAAGTTGGGAGTCTACTGTAGATTCATGAAGAAAGTATGTATGCCAATGTGACTATATTTGACAGGCCCATTTAGTAGATTTGAGAATAACAAGTGAAGTTGTATTATGTTTTCCCTAATAAGTGAGTCACTTTTCACAATGTCTCTGCTAATAAGAATGAATATATATCTATATATATAGAGATATATATTCTTGCTTGTGCAATTTTTCTGTAAAGAGGAAGCTTTTCACACAACTGTCAAGTGACACTAATCACCAGGAGTTTAAAAATCTATTGATTTAAGAGTGTGTCATTAATGCAGGAAAGGTTGGAGAGGAAACTGTTCAGTAGCACTTGACACTTTATTCTATGTTGTCATGTGAGCTGTCTTTTCTTCTAGGTCATCAGTCTCTTTTATTTAATGGCTCTCAACTGTGCAATTCCAGTTTTATTGAGCAAGGAGCTTCCTGTACTGCAGCCAGTGAATATGGCATCTATCAGAATGCACAGACTGAACCTGTGACCATAACTACCATTCAAAAAGCTTGTACATGACTAGCATATGTTTTGTCTTTATCACTATGCCAAAACTGGTCCCAGATGGGCTTCAAAACCTTGAAGACTGACAGTAATATGCAATGCTGCCTGTTTTGCCTCTCTCTTTCTGTTTCCTTTATGAACTGAGACAGTGCACTGTACTTTAATAGGCTAGATGTATAATCATCAGAATTGACCTGGCTCATAATTTTATAGCTCAACTTTTTTGGCAAATGCTGTTTTTTTGGTTTTTTGGTTTTAGACCAAAACTGTTAGCCAAGTACAGACATTACACTTTTACCAATATAGATGATCGAAAATTGCTCTATGCCTGTAACAAAACAGAAGTTTGGCGCACACTGGTTTAAAAATGGTGGAACCCCATCTAAAGTTAGAGCCTCCCCACCCCCAGCCAAAGGGCGAATGTGTGTTCTGTTCACTGCCAATCTAAACTATTCCACTTGCAGAAAAAATTGAAATTAAATTGATTCCACTTCTGTATTTTTGAATACCTGTACCTAGCCTTAGTGCAAAAAGTCTGGTTTTGAAAATTTGAAGTTCAGAAAACATCCTATATTAAACAGTTTCTCTATGAAATGTTTCATTTCCTGGAAGGACTTCTCACTTATAAATATTAATTAATGCTAAGAAAATTAGTTACCTTTTTTCCTTAAAATGTCAAAACAAAATGCAAGGTTTTGCAAGCATTCTTAAGGAAGACTTTTTTTGAGATTTTTATTTTTTGGTCCCAGTTCAGGATGGAGAAAAACATTGAAAACTCAATAGAAAAACTCACTGGAAAACAGTTCTTGCCCAATTCTATCCTTCATTAGACTTCAGATACATTAATTAACTTCTCTCACTTGAGTATAAATTTAGATGCTATTTTTGACAGCCTTAGCCACTGCTTCACACTGCTTGGACTCCTTATCATTCCCAAATTAAATTTACCAATGGTTTCACGACTTTTTTATTATTATTATTATTTGTCAAAGACCATCATTTTCTGCATTTTTTTACAGTCTGAAATTTGTTTTTGCTGGAGCATGGCACAATGGTGCCATTATGTTATTAAAACAACAACTTCTTGTGGAGCAATCTGAACCTTTGCAGTTCAGAGAGAAAGCCTTGTTGTGTTGTTTGTTTGTTTTAAATCTAGGAATAGCAGAGATTTAAAAAACAGGGTTGATTCTCAGGTGGGCCTGGTTAATCAGGCTACCAGTAATGCTATAATTGGATGATCTTTCCTGGATATGTCCTTACAAAATCAGTGACCCAAAAAAAGGACAGCTCATAGCAAGGCTGATGATCAGAAAAGCTGCTCAAGGCTTCCAAGAACTATGTCACATAGCACAGCTGGAATATCAGGCATCTCTTTTTCAACTGTAAGCAGGAGCTGTAGTTCCTTGGAGTAGTCACTGGGGCCACTTGTATATGTGATGGGGATTTAATCCTCAAGGTTTTATTCTGTGCCCCCTAAATTGAAATGGTGGGGCATAGAATGAAATCTTGAGGACCAAACTCTTTCAATTTTTCCATCACATTATAGTGAGGGACCTGATTCTTTTTTTTTTTTTCTGGTCAATGCTAGAGCATGCCCACAGCAGGGGATGAGCTGCTAGTGGACTGTGGGGTCCTTCCTCCATGGCAGCAGCACCCCCTGCGGATAGCCAGGCAAGCTGCTGGCTGGCAGGGTGCTGCCCTGGTTCAAAGACACCTGATCTAATTTCCCCACGAGTCCACCTGGGCTTCCAGCACTTCGCACGCCTTCCCCACCACCTTTTCCCAAGCCAGCACTTTCCCAGGCAGCCCTAGGCATCCAGCCTGCCTCAGCAAGCTGTTAGAAGCACAAGAGGGTGAGGGGCCTAATCCTGCTTCTGGTGGAGCCTGCCCTACCCCCCTCCCCACAGCTGGGAGGGCAAGCTGCTAGTGGCCCAAGTGACCCCTGAGCTGTGGGGGCCCTAGTCCTTCCCTTCATGGCAGCCCAGATGGACTGCTAGTAGGTGGGATGCTGCCCCAGTGTCCCCAGCCCAATCCAACTCTTCCCCATGCTTGCCAGGGCTTCCAGTGCCCCATGCACTGTCCCCACCACCTAGGACCACCCAGGAATAGGATGGCTTGCTCCTGGGGCACTGCGGAAAGGTTGCAGGAATGCAGCTGAGTGTGCTGGCAGCTGGAGAAGGTAGTGGAGATAGTGCATAGGGCAATGGATGCGCACCAACCCTGAGCTTTTCTGAGCCCACCCAGGTTTCCAGTGCCTATGCGCCATCTCTGCCACCTTCTCCAGCTGCCAGCACACCCAGGTGCCCTCCTGCTAGCTCCCCATGTTGTTCCCGGTGCAAGCCAGCCCAGTCATGAGCAGTCCTAGGCAGAGAGGAGAGTTCACAGAGTGCTAGAAGCCCTGGTGGGCTCAAGGAATGGTGGGTTTTGACATTGGATTGTAGGAAACCAGCCCCTATGCCTTTGTTCTGGGCAAGCACAACCCTCAAACTGACCATAACACCTGCCAGTTGATAATGGATGAGTTTACTGATACAGAGTAAGAACAAAAAAGCAACAATACAAACAGTCAAGCAATTCTATATCTACCAATCCTAGGGCTGTTATCAGAGTCAAAACACATCTGGTCAGGATTCAGGCTCCACTCTGAGGCTCTTTTTTAGGTGTCAGCAGTCTGAAGGTGGGATGCTGAGGCCCACAGCCCCCCTCCAGTTGGGTGTATGAGATGGGTAGATGTGTGCCCTCTGTCCATGGCAGCCTCGGGGACCCTTGCCAGGGAATGGGGATGGGGATAGAGACCCTTCTTAAGGAAGAGAAGGAGGGACAGGGAGGCATAGGACAAAGGCAGAGACTCCACTGCTGTCAGAGGGAAGGACTGGGGCCCTCTGAAGCTCAGGGACCTCTAGGGCTCAGTTCATCCCCCAGGGCAGGCAGGCTCTACAGAAGAAATGTAGTGAATATAGGTGCAAGGTCCTGATCCTAGCCACATGTTCCCTCAGCCAGAGTGGTCCCCAACAAAGACAAAACCCAAGTCCTCT
This sequence comes from Caiman crocodilus, assembly GCA_030014935.1. NCBI lineage: Eukaryota > Metazoa > Chordata > Crocodylia > Alligatoridae > Caiman > Caiman crocodilus. Next base: position 220,252,936 of record JAGPOW010000261.1, on the reverse strand, counting down.
TCAATATCAACTCCTCCTACAACACTAATATTTTTCATACCTCAACTAATGCTATCCTCCCCACAATGTCATTACCCTTTATGCCTCAGCTGCCTGCTTCCAGTAATCTAGGAGGCCCTCCAAAACCCTCTTCAAACCCTAAGCACTTAGATGCCCTTTCTCCTACCCATTCCTGTACTTGATTCAGCTTCAGAGCTTCCACATTTTGCTTATCCGTCTCCTACCTTCAGCCACTTGGAATGCCAAATTGCTCATTTTAAACTGATGGTAATAAAGACACTGAAATAAGCTTATTGTTTAATTTGTGCAAAATGATACACCTGTATCTTCACTGAACTATGCCTCTTTGCCTGCCAAGTTTAAGAGAGGTTTGCTAACCACTGTTTGGTGAACTGTGGGAGGGTATTGGGATACTATGTTCTTTAAGCTCCTATTTCATAATTCTATTTATGTGTGCTGGTGTTCTGAATGACTAAAGAGGAGATAACCGTGCCCATAACAAGACTGAAAACCCTTTTTACTATGATGTAATTTGGATTCCAGTCTTACTTTTTCAAATGATAGAATTTTGTTTCAATGTTAACTTAATTCTCTGGGGTTTTCAACCTTTTTTTTAGTATAAGTACCCCTGGCAGCAGGACGCCAAGCGGAAGGGGGGAGAAGCGTAGCTGAACGCTGAACCGGGGGGTGGGGGTAGTGCATGGCAAGACAAGGAGAGGGAGGGGGGCACGGTGCATGGGTGGGCAGGGATGGAGTGCCACCACCTCCCAGGAGCAGGGTTGGGGTGGGGCAGGGAAGCTCACCAGGCGGGGGTGAGGGCAGTGAAGCCCCTCTGTGGGATGGGAAAGCTCACTGGGTTGGTGTATGGCAGTGGTGGCTGCTGTGAGCAAGCTTCCCCACCCCACAGAGGGGCACTGCTGCCCTCACCCCACCCTGGCCCTGCTCCTGGGAGGCGGCGGCATTCCATCCTTGTCTGTCTGGGCATACCCCCTAGGGTATGTATCCCAGTCCAAGTATCTTCAGGGGTATGCGTACCCCTGGTTGACAACCCCTGGCTTAGTTCAGTTTATCCTGGACTTTTTAATTCAAGTTATGAAACTGCCTAGAGTATCAGTTAAATGCAGGAAATATCCTCATGCATGATCAACTGCATGTGCAAACCATTCAGAAATGTTACAAAAAAGCATTACAAAACAAATCTTTCACTCACCTGAAGTTCCAAAATCAAATTCTTAATATTAACTGTAACTATGATGGCTTTTCCCCTTCACTCTGAAGATTGGGATTCCCATTTCTGGACTAGGTAAAGCAAAACATTTCAGGTTTATTGATTGTTGTATAAATATTTAATAACTGCTTGTTTCAATCTAAAATGATTTGCTGCAATCAGACAGAAACAAGTCAACATTTTCAATATGTGGTACTTTGTGTTGCATGCCTAAAATGGGCTACTGTATTCCTGAGCATTTGATTGCATGTCTATTCAGGGGTTGCTTAAATGTTATCCTAAAACAAAAGGAAGCAATAAGATGTCACTTCCAAAAACTGACAGAACTCAGTCTAAAAATGGATTGTCAGCCATAAAAATAAATGTTAAAAATGTATCTTTTAGTGGGAAAAGAACACAAATACCATTTGAATAACACTGATTGTGATTTCAGAATAGAAATCCACTTGTTTTTAAGAGTGCTAAATTAGCATCACTGTCAGTAGGCAAATGTACTACTTTACCGATGGTACTGAGATAACTAACATTTTTCTTTGATGCAATGACTTCATTAAGACTATTTAAGAAAACTGCCATACTTCAGATAAGCCTTATGTGTCCATGTTTCAGCATGTCTATTTCAACTGAAGTTACTTTGCTGATGTTTGCAGTCAGGTTTCCAAATAGACTCCCTAATATAGTCAAGCAAAAGCTGATTATGCTTTTTTGTTTCCTACATGTATTACAGGTCAGGCTTTTTTGTATGTTTGTTTCCAGGTTAATTGTATTAACCAATGACACCAGAGCAATTGACTCTGTTGCTTGCAATGACTCAGGCAAAGGGTCATGTGGTACTTTTGTTTGATCCAAGAGACTTTCTCTGTTGCAGACTTCGTCATCTTCTCCTGTTTGTATTTTTTCATGGAGACCGCAATGAACACAGGTGACTTGTGTTTGTTAATAATGTCAAATGGCAATGGGTTTTCAATTACAGAAGTGATTGATAGTCCTAGTGAATCCAGAACAAACATATATGGGCTTTGGCAATGTCATACTTCCTGGCTCAGATACCAAATGTAGCAGAACAATGGCTATTTGTGTTTCTGTTGTTAATTATGCCAGTTCATTAGATTTTTTTTTAGGCACTACCACAAGAATGTTGCCCCATTGTGCTGGGCACTGAATTAATACAAGCTAGTCAGAATCTTAAATGACAGGAAGATGGATATGGTGGCAATACTGGTCTGAGATGGATTAATTAGATGTGTTTCTTTTAAGAAGTAGTCTTGGAGCCCTTTGTTCTTCAAGGTCTATTAATATTATTGTGCCTATGTACTATGAGCTGTTCCATAAATTTGAAAAGCAGGTGGAAGGGATAGCATAATAGAAAAGGAACTACTTGATTCAACAAGCATTGTGAGTACTATGTGGATTCAATAATTTGCAGTTTGAATGTTTGGATATAGTGGTGAGTTTTTGGTTGTAGCTGTGTTGGTCTAAAGACACAGGCAGGCAAGGTTCTTTGAGTAGATGTGATATCTTTTATTAGACCAAATGAGTAGTTGGAAAAAGTTTTTAGCAAGATTTCAGGTGCAACCATCCTTCTTCAGGCATAGAAAGTCACTGCTGTTCTGAGACTCCAAGGAGAGACTTCCTATTTCTGAAGAAGGGTGAATGCACCCAAAAGCTTGTTAAGAACTTTTTTCCAACTGCTCAGTTGGTCTAATAAAAGACAACACGTATACTCAAAGAACCTTGCCTGGATATAGTGATAACTGCTTTGTAGGTATGTGGCCACCCCTAAGCTCCTGGGCTTTTTGCTGGCTACCTGCAGGGACCACAAAGGGTTTGTTTTTATTATTACTACTTAAGGGTGATTTTTTGTATTCATCTAAAGCACTGAACATGGGCAGAATCTAATTCCTAGGGTTTTGACTGCTGTATTTGTATATCTCAGATTCCTTGTTGGAGAGTCATGCTCTTTTGCCCAGGCTCAAACTGATTGTCAAACGTAGTGTAAAGACTTCTTCTCAGAAACCTCTGAGCATATATTAACCAATTACTGCTTTGCCACTGTGGTAACAGTATTGACAGTGCCTTCATCTCCCTGCTTTATACATGTGGCATATGTCAGGATGTTCTTGGTCTTTATGGTGTTGTGCCCTGCAGTTTTGGTGCATGAAGATTTGGAGCAGATCGTATTGCCCAAGTGACTCAATGGCCCAGGAGGCTCCTTTCAATCCAGTGTTTCTATGAACCTTTTTCCAAATTACCCAGCTGAGATTTAAATGATTTGAATTCTTCCCCTGACCACCTCCCCCCAACCCCAAACTCTGCTCCTAACTGTCATCATCTCTGATAAGCTCCTCACATGGTTTCCAGACTGCTGAGGGCCATAAGCTATATGTTTCAGGCTCTGCTATTACCAACTAGTCCTTAGCTTTGCAGACATCTGTTTTTTTCTGGAACAGATATTTAGAATATTATGAGTAGGTTTTCATCATTTCATCACAAAAAGTGTATGGCCTGACTTGCACTATCTGGATTGTTGCTAAGAAACCTGTGAATGGAAACCGATTTTTTTGATTCAAATACACATATGTAGTAATTATCTATGAAAGGACAAAAAGTTTAAATAATAATCTTTGGCTCTTCTCCTACATTACTGTAAAGGGGATGTCTGTTGCCTCCAGCAAATGTGGCCAGTGTTATAAACTCTAGTTAGGAAGACCAAGTTCTCTGACTGTATCTTGGATCCTTTTAGTTGGTGCCCAGCCATGTTTCCAGTTCCAAAAGAGAGGACACCTGTCTGACGAGCGGGGGTTGTGATTGGTGGTGGGGAGGGGGCATTTCTAATTATTAGAGTAAATAACAAGTGTTATTGCCTCAGAAATTTAATTAGAAACAAAAGCATTAAGTAAATGCTGAAATTGTACTCAGATGACAGACTTCACTCCTGCTTTATAAATGTCTGCTCGTTCACTACAGTAAGCACTAAGTTTTCTTTTTCTGTTTATGAATTGCAAATTGTCTGATAAAGAACCTGATTTCACTGATTTAAAAAACCCAAACCCGAATTTTTCTGAAATTAAATTAAAAAGCCACTAATATATAAGTGGCTTTAAATCAGAAAATATATAAGTGGCTTTTAAATTTAATTATGGAAATATATATATATATTAGGCAATTTAGCAATTTAGCATAATGTTTTATTGATCTTATTTACAATTTTAAAGCAATTTGGAAGCCTATCAGTGTCAGCCTATTTTTTTTTTACCTTTTTTTTTTTAAACAGAAAATCAGAGCTCCCCTGCCTCCTTTACTCAACAGGATCCAGCTTTGGCTGTGTCCTCCCTCTGCTGCTTTGTAGCACCAAGCAGCCCCAAGTGATTTACCAGTGCCCTTCCCCTGCCCATGATGGTGCCCCTCGGTCTCAATCCAAATTCCCCACTCTCCTCTGGGCTCTGTTGGTGCCCCTCTCCCCAGCTGCCCCTGTCCCAACCCAGCTGGAGCAAGTGTGGTTGGCTGCATCAGCAGCTCCGGCTCCTGCAGGAGATGGTAGAGCAAGTCCAACCACCACGCAGCTTGGTGGGGGGAAGGGAAGGGGAGGCCTGCGTACCCTCTACCTTGGGCAGCATCTCCCAGTCAGCCAGGCTGTGCAGCTCCTCACCACCCCCTCCCTCCAGCCCCCATGCCCTCCCCATGCCCCACTGCAGCCCCAGCACCACAATGCCCCTTCCCCTTCCAGCTTACTTGTATCCAAGTGCTTGGCCAGGGCAGCTCCCATACCCTGCCTGGCTGTCCACATCTGAGTGCGTGCATGCGTGCACAGAGAAACATATCGATTCCCACTCCTGCGCCCAGTCACTGAAGTGGTATTGCATTTTCAGTGTTTTTCTGTGAACTTAGATCTTGATTGAGAACTCACCTCCTGACCAGGTACGCTGCTAGGTATTCTGGGAACTGTAGTTCTACCTAGCAGCAGCCACCTTGAAAATGGACGGGAGAGGAAATCCCAGACATTTTGACTGCATTTAAAAAACCTGCCCAGACACAGCACAGGGGGCCAAAAAAGAGGACATGTCCAGGAAAACCTAGATGTATGGTAGCCCTACTGGCCCTACTGAAAAACTCTCTCTCTCAGCCTGACAGACTTTGTTCATTGTATTTCTGTATTGAATTTTAAAATTTTGAATCATTAATAGTATATTGTCACTATTTGCACTGCAGTGACTCCTAGACCTCAAGCAGGTTCATAGTTCCTTTGGGTTATACTTTGTAGAGACATCCATGAGACGATCTTTGTCTCAAACAGTAAGCAACCTGAATTGATTAGTGTCATGCCTTTTGTGGAGGAATTAGCAGCACTTCATTTTTTGTTTATCTGCTCAGTCCTGGGGAAAGTAAGGAGAGACGGCAAGGGTGGATGAGGTTACGGATTTTTAGTTGATAGAGGCTAAGGCCAATGCTCCCTGAAGACCAGAACTGCCCAATTACCCCCACTAATAGCTATTAATTAATAAAGCTGCTATTCTGTACCATTACCCTTCAGTCAAGAGAAATCTAAAGACTAGTGTGGTAGGCATGGTAGAAGAAAATAGAGAGCTAGATTGGATTAGATTAGAACTGCACTTGGTGGAATTGCTCTTAAAATGGGAATGGTGGGCTGGGAGAATCTTAATCATGTGTGTTGAGGGGACTGATACCAGCACTGTGCTGATTTTGTGCTACCTATGTGCAATCACGCAAGTTAGAAGAATTTAATCAATGTTTAAATGTATTTCATTGTGACTTCTAAATTTATTTGGTACATGTTTCATAAGACATTGTGAAGGGCATATTTTTAACCACTGACAGATGTAAAATGTGTGCATGGATCTGATTTTCTTGTGGTATTTAAATGTGCATCCCAGTCTGTAAAGCAGCTAACTGCAGCAAATAGAACAAGTCTTTTCAGAATGTGTGTGCGCAGTAGTGGCTCAAATGTCATGATGCTGACTGTCTCGGGGGGGTTGTTTGTTTGTTTTTGTGGGGGTTGCTCTTTTTAACAAAAATGTTTTATTTTGAATGCTGGTATTCAAAATAATGCTGAGGGGGATAAATACTTGCATCTGCTCTAAAGCAAGATTTTTAGTCTGAAACAGAGCACGAAGGCTTCATTGCTGAAGAATTTCAGTGAGGCTAATAAAAGATGGGTTTAGCAAGGTGTAATGGCACCATCTATTGGTGCAATGATCATGCTAATAAGTTTATTTAGAGTGTTTAGTTTCTTCTCAAAGCATCGACAATGTTTCTACTCTGGAATTTTTTTCAGGGCAAATCTTTAATTAAATAAATGTATTTATCACTGAACTTGGAAACTGCTGATGCTGAATCAATTCTATAGAAACAAATTAAAACACTAGAGAATTGTGTAGATTTAGTATATGAAGAACTGTCTTCGAGGGACATTTTTAAATGAAGAGAGAAAATAATTTTCACTCTTTAATTATTTCTCTTCTACAGTGGATTCAGAACTTCAGTCAAGTAGTTAGGTATATGATATTCCCAGAGGATGCCCCTACCTATGGTTTTTAGAAAGCCCAAGTTTTTTAGTACTTGCACTGTGGTAAGTACAAATCTAAAAAGACTCTATGATTAAGACCTGTGGACCATCACGGGTGGTGGCTACTGATGTAATGAGCTGATTTTGTCTCTCTCAAGCTTTTCTTTCACACAACTATAATCGTTTACGCACCATATATTGAAATGAAAAATAACATCAAGTCCACCTGAAAGAGGCATGCTTAGAGCTTCCTAAGGCTCCACAAAAAAGGTTGTTAGTAATGCTACAGAATTGCTTGTGCATTTATTTAGATCTTACATTGGACTTAAGCATGACTCTTTCTATACTTAAGTTTCCCTCACAAGGCCAAACAGAAAGCAGTCTCCAGGTGCTGGGGTTTGAGTCAACTTGCTGTGGGTTTTATCAACAACATAAGCACTTTTTGTTCCCTGTTTGCTTGATGACCCGTTCTTCCTTAGCAGAGCACTTGGGCCGATCTTCACAGGTCTGCTTCAAAACGCCATTAGGCTATTCTTTCCCATTGTGCAAGCCTGTCAGGGAAAATGAGGCATGCAACACTATTCTAACATAAACACATTTAACAGAGAAATATTACAAACATTACCATAGTCTGTCATGCTTTGCAGTCTCAGGCCATGTGAAACCTGCGGAGAAAAGTTGATAAACAAAAGCCCATGATTCCTAATACACAGCAAGCAAAACCTAGGTTGTGGTTTTTACATAGTGATAATAGTAAGGCAAGGAAGGAAGATTTGAATTAACTGGAGGAAGAGGAGGATTCATCTTTAAGTATTTTCAAAAGGTGCTGTGTTCTGCTTTGGATGTGGAGCAAAGCCAACCTTTGAAATTTTTTCCTCCAAAATTATTTTCATTTTAAAAAATCTATTTTTCTTATTGGAATCTAAGCTTTTGGTGTGCATGGAAGCCTGAGACAAGGACAATAGCCTGGAATCTAGGAGACCCAGGTCAAAAGCATATAAATTGGGTCTCACATTTCAAGCTCCTACCCTTTCCCAGTCAAAACATACATTTCCATGTAATATTTTGGCTCCTGTGAAAATGGCCAGGTGAGCTATCATCAAGGAAAATGTGCACAAATGAAGAAGTCAAGAATCTAGAATACATGTTCATTTCTATAAAGTCTTATTGCTCTCATCAACTAAATATGTATCATATCTTCTTCTATAAATGTTCAGCAAAGTAGCTAACAACTCATGCCTTTTCTTTTTCATGCATTCTGTCCCGAGTGGCAAATTGTGTGGTATGTAGCACTAGATTATGTGCAAGAACAAATATGTACGTGCTGATTTGTGTTTTGAGAAGGCAAAGCCAAAACAGCAACTGTAACTTCTACTTCAAATGGAAGGTGGGTAAATGTGTGTGATAATTTCTAGTTTCAATGACAGTTTGACCCTGAATTTGATATTTTTCTGAAGCAAGCATCTTCCCAACTGTTTTGTTTTGGTACAGTGCATTGGCAAGAGCCTGGGAAACATTGACAGGGGATGACCAAATTTTTGGAGGATGGAAGGGCATATGGTATTGCTGGGCTATCAGACTAGAATACTGTAACAAGATGACATAGGATGTGATAGAGCAATGGAAGCTTTGAGATCTGGCTCCTGTCCTCTGGTCTGCCAGAGACTCATGTAAGTTTGGCCAAATGTATACAGCTTGGTTTATATTATTGCAAAGTAATTTAAATAATAGCCTTTATTACAGGTACAGCTTGAGGCTGCCCAAGAAAAGGCATTAGGTGTATATCTAGTTCATTGCTGGCCCTGAGCAGCAGGCCAGAAGAAGTATATAAGGCAAAGGAGACATGAATATATTTTGTATATATTTAGCAGTAATAAATATACATTACCATGCATAGAAGAAAGGATAGTGCTACAAATTTCTGATTCATAGGCAACATTCCCAAAGTTGAGAGAAACCAAAAAAAAAGCTGGATCCTGTTCTGTAGCTTATATGACTAACATAGTACAGAAATGAATATACAGTACCATACAGTCTCTTCTTCATCTAAAGTTTCTAGAAACTCAGTTCACACTTTTGCAGAAATATAAGCAGAAGAGGATATGTAATGAATTGTGGTTTCTAAGAGTTCTGTGTGCTGCCAATTACATTTCATGTTATTAAACCAAGTATGTTTAAATAGCTGGAGGGGTGGTTCTCATTTTGAATGTACTAGAAGTTGTATCATGAAATTACCCCATTCCCCCCAGGCATTCAGGCTAGATGCACATCCTTACTGGAGCAATCTTTAACTGTAGTATTTTCTGAGTTCGGAGGGCATGCCCTTACAGACTTAATAAGATGCTTTTAATGTAAGGTAACTCCTCTGCCAGGTGCCAACAGCAGCAAAGGCATGTGTTCAGTTAGAATATTATTTTTTTTCTAAAATAAATACAATTACATGGCTCAATTCAACACCAAGAAGCACTTCTTTTTCTGCCTGTGGGGAAGTAAAATGTAACCACCCTTTCCACCTTTGTATTTGTAAACTTCCGTCTAATTTACACACCTACCTGGGAACTGAGCTGTCTTCAAAATCTGACTCTAATTCTGGAGCATTTGAAAATTTGACCCTCTCACAAAGCAGTTGAAGGCTTTGTGAAAGATCTTGATTTTGCACAAGCATTAAATACTACCTCTCAGTGGACACATCTACACAAGATGGTTACTGCGCAGTAGACTAATTAGCTGTGCAGTACATTTCTCAGCATCTACACATGCGCCTCTATTAGGTTAGAGTAGAATAATTTATTCTGCAGCAAGTAGTACTTGTATTTACTTTATTTACAAGTACTATCTTGCTGCAGAGTAAAAAACTTCACAGCAGCACACATGTGGATGCAGACTCAGCTGGCTGGGGCACAAGGGTGCTTCAGTGTGGAGGTGCCTGTTGCCTAGCCCTGCACTGGAGCACCCTTGAGCCCCAGACAGCCTCTCCACAGCAAGTGGAGCCAAGGAGAGCAGACCTGGGCTGGCAGCCTAACATCTGGAGCCCCCTGCCAGCCAGGGCCACTCTGCCTTGGCTTAACGTGTTGCAATCCTGGCTCACATAAAGACACGTGCCCAGAGGCAGTAATCTCTGGAGCTTATTGCTATGCATTAATAGGCACTAAGGATGTGTAAAGTGGGCCATATTCAATTCAGATTCAGATTTGGCCCAATTTGGGCAACAGTGATTCAATTCACTGATTTGGATCACTGTCCTGATTTGATTAGGCTGAATCCAAATCTGAAAATTCAGTTCTGATTCAGAGAATCAGTGATTCAGCCATAGACACAGCTTTATTTATTGTTTTTATACATACCTCAAGATACTAGGCATGGCTCCTGAACATTGAGATGGTGGGGTGAATGGAGCATCCCCCAGAGTTACTGCAGTAACTCTAGTCCATTTCCAGGTCTGCTGCCAAGCGTGCAAGGGACACCCCCTTACTCTCCACACTCCCATGGGACACTCCATCAGCCCCACCATCTCAGCTGTGCCTGGTACCTTGAGGTATGTAGAAAAAACATATAAAGCTATATCTATGGCTGAATCATTGAATCTCTCTGAATCGAATCAGATGCTTTCGATTTGATTCAGAGAAATTAACGGGTCTCCTGATTCAGTTCAGAGATTTGGCCACTTAGATGGGCTGAATCTCCTCCAAATTGAATTAATGACAAAGCTTCACACAGCCCTAATAGGCACATGTAGATGCACCAAGTATGAACAGCACTCAGGTAGGAGAAAGTGAATTGAAATGCAGCCAGATGTTCCTCTGTCTATAAGCTGGGTGTGTGTATTCCATTCTCAGAACACAAACCAAAACATTTTGAGCATGGCTGGAAATGGGAATGAGCAACAGCTATTGAACCACCACAAGGAACGTCTGATATGCAATGCAGAATAATATGTATATTATCCTATGATGAGTATGGTGACCAAGTGCTGCTCATAGAAAGATTAAATATTAGTTCTGATCATGCAGCAAAAGCAACTGGAGTAGGAAGCAGACCAATGTATGGAAATGAATTACAGCACATTTTTAACTGTCACAATATATGCTGGCCAGAGAGATTTCAATTTGCTGCATTTTATTAGAGCCCAAAACTATAACAATTAATTTGTATTCTCATATATGATAAATGTATTAACAGATGCACATAGGATCATCCTGCATAGACAGGCAAAATTGATGACTTCTCCATGGTCTCTCTCTCTAACAGATTTCTGTAATCTATCTCTGTAATAAATACTGTTAGACTAATCAAGGCTTCACTTTCATTACAGGCAGAATAAGTGATCATTTTGGACAGCAAAACTTTTAGCAGTTGTTCAGTGCGCAAGTTCCTATAGGCTATAAGAAAAAGAGAAGGTGCATGATTTTTGAATTCTATAGGTCTAAAAGAACCCTATAATCAGGATAGATTGGAATGTCTAATATGCTAAGCAAGAGTTACCTTCCTAGATGGCATGTTAATTGAACAGTGTGATGTCTACTCAACAGCTCTTCCAAACTCTTTACATTTCTGACAAAAAAACTAAATATAACAGGAGCCGTGACACCCAGCATCAAGACACGAACAGTTCTGCTCATGATCCCACGCTATTTTTTTTCTTTGAATGTGTCAAGGAACACTGATGACATCTAAAAGTGGGTAGGTAAAACTGACATGATAATGTACAGAGGGTTAGAGACCTTCTGACATTGCCAGCTAAGAAATCTCCCTAAGTAATGCTTCTCCTTAAAACTCTCTGCTATAACAGATTGCTATCCTCAGCCACCAGTAGACATTTCTTTTTCTTTTAATTAATAGCTATAGAGTCCTTCATGAACTGCCTAAGGCCTCTTTAAGTATTCATATTTGAATACCAGTGGGGCTACTGCCATCACATCAGATACTTGAGGAGCCCTTACCTTTACAGATGAGGATTTATTCCAGAAAATGGGGTCCAAGCACTACTAATGTGAAAGACTTCAAATTATTCAGGCAGTCAACTTAAAAGTATTATGTTGAAAGCAGCCCAGACAACATAACCTCCAAAGAGAATATTGTTTGTTTAATTAGGACCTGCAAGGATGCTACAAGCCAAAGTGTGTAATTAACTTGTCTGGCTTCTTGCAACCTGAATAATTTCCTTTTTTCATATTCAAGTTTTTATGAATTTCAACTACTATTAGCTAAAAGTAGTCAATGTGGTCTTTTTCTTTTCTTCCTTAGTAATTAATCAGCACTCAGCTCTCAGTGAAGTCAGATGCTTAGTGCCTCTCAAAATCAGGCAATCTACTCCATTGTTTCCTGGACGACCAATAATGAATGCACCAGAAGATTGTGTTAGGTAGAGACATACGCTTTGGAAAGCGTATGTAAATAGCAATGACAATGCTATTCCTCCCCAACCATGGCCCCATCCGATCCCCCCAGCCGACCACACCCTGACTGAAGGGTTCCCAAGCTGATCTCCATGGAGACCCTCCACTTGCTCCATCTGGTGCCTCTGGCAATGGGTGATGGGTAGACAGGGCCAGGTCTGGCGGCCCGAGTGCTGGCAGTGGCAGCTGGAAGGAGCCACCATTGCTGGGGCTGCTGGAAATTGGAGTCCGGACATTGCACTGCTCCAACCCTGCTGCATGCCTAAGGGTAGCGGGACCAGCTGCATGTGCCACAGCATGGATTGCACCCGCATCTGGGCCAGGCAGATCCAAAGGACCCACCACAGACTGGATAAAATTCTTTGGTGGGCTGGATCCTGCCCACAGGTCATATTTTGCTCATCCTTGCATTAAAGGCTACTACAAAGAGAATAGTAAACAATAGTTCTCAATGACAGCTGTGAATAGGAAAATAAATAGATTTAATAAGCAAAGATTTATGTTAATGTAAAGAAAGTCTGCCCAAATGTAAATGTAGTGAAACACTGGAGCAAGCTACATGAGAGGTGTAGAAAATGTGACATACATGGAAAAGTTAGAAAAACTCATATTATTTAGTCTGGAGAACAGAAGACTAAGGTAGGATTTGAGAAATGGTCTACCCAAGTCAAGGAGGCAGCTACCTGATTTTGTGGGCAGATCACAGAAGATAGCTGCCACTATCAAGGGCTTATCATGTCCAAGACCCCACCAAACCTCTGGCCACGGTGTCCTAGTGGCCCCACCCCTCACTGCCAACAGGCAGCCCTCAGCCAATCAGCAGTGATGGACAGGGGCAGAAGTTATCTTAGGCTCCCCTGTATGCCAGCAGCCCCTCCTGCCCTCTTCTCACCCAGCAAGCTGTGCAACTGAGCCAAAGCTCCTTGAGAAAAAAAGTATTTCCCCCCTACTCCACCCCCAATTTCATATTTTCTGCGAAAGCCATGAAACCACAGTTTTGATAGGCCCCTATTGATACAGCTTCTAAGACAAAAAAGGTACTTATGAAAAGTATGGCAATCAACTATTTTTGTGTCCACAGAATAAGAAGTAAATATGGGGCTTAAATGAAAAAAGAGAAACTTTAGGATTGCCATTAAGATCAGCTTTTTAACTATATGGGGGTTGTGAAGCATAGTAGGATTTTACCTAGAAAGGTTATGGGATCTCTTATCATTGAAGGTGTTTAAGTCCAGGCTAGAAAGAGATTTATCTAGTTTAGGCAAAGGGTAAGCCTTTCTTGAACAAGAGGTTGCATCCTTCCAGCCCTTTTCTTTTATGATTCTGTCTCTCTTCTATGGCCTATTTCAATGATCTGCTGAAAGTATATCTAGTTTCTCAGTTCTTTGTCAGAATAGTTTAAAAATGACTAAGCACTTGCCATAGAAAAAATTCCAACATGCTAGAAACAATCTGTTGATTAGGTTATGAGGTGTCTTTATGAAAGATTATTTTTGCTGGTTGTGGATCTTATGGACATTTCTTCAGGTGAAAGATTTGACATCACAACCATTTGGTAAAGTCCATCACATATTCTTTTTCATATATTTTTGAAAGAACATCTGATTTGTGGTGGAACTTGCTTGTTTTGCAAAAGTAGGGGTCTTTTGATGATGGAACTTTTCACCATGACAATTAAAAGTGACATTTGGACCACCTTTTGTTTTATCTTCTTGTGGCCCTGATGCCCCAAAGGTAGTCTTGAGGCTGAGCAACATGAGGAAACAATCTCAGTGTTCAAATTATGTAACCCTTCCTTCCTTGGACAAGCTTTCCGAAGGATGAAGAGGTGAAAGATTTGAGCACAGCCAGCCTAAGCAGTATACAAACAAATGATCCCGTGTGTGCTGTAAGCTCCAACAAATCCTCCATCTCCTGGTTCCTATAGGAGTTTACTAGCCATGTAAGTTAATGATCCTAAGAAATAAAGCAGATGCTTACACTCTTTATTTTTGAAGGGACTGTTTCTCCATTCTGTATATGCATGTGTGGGAGCAGCCTTTAAATCACTGTCTAAAATAAGCATCAACTTGTCACTAAATTAGATTAGTCATTAGATTCTTCTGGATTAAAAAAACCATGTTACTCAAAAGCTACACTAGCATGTGATTTAACATTATCTCTTTCAATGTCTGTAAAAAAATTCTGTTATTGCCAACGGGGAATAAAATAAACAATCACAATAATATGTAATAACAGTTTAGGGAAAAATTGGCAAAGTAGAGTCACTGCAAGCACTCATGACTGTGCCTACATAAGAAGATCAGGAGACTTCACCACTTTCATTGGTGGCTGACTACTGCAAGACTTGGCACCTCCAGCCAAGTATCAGTAAGACAATTTCCAGCATTTTCCATCTACACAATACCAATGCTGCCCAGGAACTGAACATCTACCTGACTGGTCAGAGGCTGAGATATGAAGCACAACCTGTTTACCTAGGTGTGATGCTAGACCTGACATTGAGCTACCATGAACACTTGAAAAAAGGCAGCAATAAAAATTAAGATACGCAACAACTTAGAAGTGTCATAAAATCAAACAGAGTAAAATGGAGTATAGCTCTTTCTTATAGGGAAAATGGCCGCGCTCAAATTAACATGCGACAGCAACTACACCCCGCC
>JAGPOW010000261.1:220222810-220238025 GCA_030014935.1 Caiman crocodilus | reverse complement strand
CTTAGGGTCAGGCCTTCTGTAAGTAGTCAGTCCCTAAATAAACACCTTATATTTGCAACCTGCCTCTCGACCTATTTAACCTGTCACGAACGCAACTCAAGAAGAAGGTCTCAGACTGGGCATAAGGAAAAATTTCTTCATGGTTCATGCCACCAGACACTGGAATAGACTCCCAGTGTGGGTAGTGCAGGCATCTACCCTGGAGATCCTCAAAAGGAGGCTGGATGCACATCTTGCTGGGGTTATTTGACCCCAGAAGTCTTTCCTGCCCAGAGCAGGGGAGGCTGGACAAGATGATCTCACAAGGCCCCTTCCAGCCCTAAACTTCTGTGAACCTCCTTAACAAGCTGGCTGGGTCATGGTGGGGCACACAAGCCTCAACCCTAAGCATGTCAGCTCCATCATCTTGTGTATCTTAAAGAGCAGGGCTCTTTAACTAAAGCTAGTTCAATGAGCTTTAAAGTGCCCCCACTGCCATTTTTTAAGCACAGGGACACTGATACACAAAACGCTCCTGACTCTTTAGAGTGGCTCTCAGATCCACTCGAATTAAACCACCCTTCCCGCAACTCCCAGAGTATGTGTAGAAACACCCCATGACTCTCATTCTTGGCTGTTTATCGGCCCACCTACAACAGGAGGAATGGAGGACGGTTCTACCCAGGCTAATGTATGATATAGTGGTTAGTATGATCCTTCAAGAAACTGGCAATTATTGGTTCAAATCACTTAATAGCACAGAACCCAGATCATTCACTTCCTTGGCAAGTGTTTTAACTAGTAGGTGACTGGACAAAAAGTGGGTGCCACAACAACCACTGATATTTTTTTAGCTGAAATCAGTACTCTTCGTGTAAGTTAGATGTACTTGAAGTATGTCTAGTGTTTTGAATGTATACTGAATTTCTTGACTTATCCTTAGCGTGACACACACTTTATTCTTAGACTTTTTAAAATTCTGAAATATCTCTGTAACAAACTTTTGTTCCACTGTTCTTTCTGTGTAAGAAGTTTATAGTAGGGGGAAAAAAGAAAAGAAATCTTCTAGTCGTCAGAGGTAACTAATTATTATAATTTCCATCAAAATATGAAGAAAACGAAGTCTCTTTGAAACAAGTGGCACAAAGTCACATTGCAAGTCATTGCAGTTTAATATCCTGTTTCAAACTGATTAAAAGAGTCTTTCTAGCTGGTATCTACTCCAATGGCTTGCTTGAGACCCTCTGATATCTGTGGTTTATGATGTTAAAACACCTTTCTTTCCATTTGCCCTCTACCACAAAACATCTTGATTACTCAGATTCTCTGCATCAGTGTTGGAGCACCAATGTCAGACCAG
This sequence comes from Caiman crocodilus, assembly GCA_030014935.1. Classification (NCBI taxonomy): domain Eukaryota; kingdom Metazoa; phylum Chordata; order Crocodylia; family Alligatoridae; genus Caiman; species Caiman crocodilus. Next base: position 220,236,686 of record JAGPOW010000261.1, on the reverse strand, counting down.
TTTAAAGTCTCTAAATCACTACAGAGGCACCAGGAATTCAGTGAGCTGAAGTATAAGATTCAGAATCTTATACACTCAGGGCATGCCCAGATATGCATAGACATTTGGTTCCCCGGGGACAAGTAGCAGCAGCTCACTTTGCACTGCAGCTACTTCTTCCCAGGGTACACCTATGCCACACGTGCTTTGGCATGTAGCAAGTTGCCCTGGGGGTGGTAGAGGAGGCTGGAGTCAGCACTGTGGTAGCCCCAGTAGCCTTACCTAGGGTCCTAGAGGCCTCTCAGGGCTGCAATCATGGTGATCCTGCCAGGCAGATCCTGACAGGCAGCCACAGCACAGCTCTGGGTAGCCTGACTCCACTTTTTGGCAGCTAATGCTGCCCGAGCATGCTCTGCTCCAGGTGTGTTTTGGGGGTTTTTTGTTTGTTTTTTGATCCCTGGATATCCAGGGGTCAAAAAAACTACAAAAAGCAAACAAACAAGCAGCACATGCTCAGACAGTACACACTTGCAGCATAGAAAACACCAGATTTTGTGGTACGTGGCGCTGCAGACACGTTTGTGGTGCCATATACTACATGACCACACTCATCTGGACGTACCCTCAGGGTGCATCCACACATGCACTCTAGTACAGAGTTAACCAGTTAGCATCATCACCTACACTTGTGCCCCATTAGGGTGCAGTAAATTGATTAACTCCACTCTAAGATAGTACTGTCCAGGACAAGTACTATCCTACGGCAGAGTTCTTTAGTGCACCAAAATGTGTGCGCAGCCAGTGAGTGGGGCTCGCTGGGGCACTAGCATGCCACAGTGCAGGGGCTGCCTGATTCCTAGCCTCTCAGGCTAGGCACAGAAATTACACATAAACTGGTTTAAGTGATCAGAAACTGGTTTCAATGTGTAACAGAACACAAGTTCAGTGCACCTGAACCAGTTTAAAAATGGCCAAGACTGATTTAAGATTAACCTGGTTGAGTGTAGCATCAGATTTAACTGATTTGGGTCAAACCAGTTTATGCAACTTCTATCCCATACCCCTTCCTGGTTTAAACTAAATCAGAGTCCACCAGCATCCCAGGTGCTTTGCAGCCCTGGCCAGGGCTGTGTTCTCTGTTCCAGAGAGCAGGGCTGGCCCCTCGCCTTTGCTCTCTAGCCCGAGCAGGGGTAGGAGCATGGCCAGATGCATGGCCTCCTGAGGCAAAGGGAGCAGGGAGGGGGTTTATTCTCCCCCACCTCTACTGGGGTACTGCAGCCCCTGTCAGCCATCCCCTCCCCCCTCCCCACTCCAGCAGCAGGGGAAGGAGCATGGCCAGAGCAGTCTGGCATGGTCCTTGACATCCACTTGCCTTGTCAGCAGATGAGGCTGCAGGGTTGAGCCAAGACAGCCTGTGAGTGCTGCTGAGGGTGGAGGCAAAGGGGTCAGCCCAGGCTGAGCTGCTAGGCCCAGGCCCGGGTCCTTCCCAGTGGGCTGCAGCTTGGGCTGGGGCCATGGGGGCTGTGCAGATCCCCACACCCAAGCCAGGCGGGGCCATCTGTGAGCCCCAGCTAGCTGGGAAGGGCCCTGTGGGGCCAGCCTATGGGGACAGAGACCTTCCCAGCCTGCTTTGGCTGTCTGACAGCCTGGCCCAGCAGCACGGGTAGTGGCTGACTGGGAAGCGGACTTCTCAGGCCAGCTAGGAAATTCAGGCAGGATCTGAGCCTGGCAGCTGATGCCACACTCCCTGTCCTGTGCAGTACCTGGGACTGCAGCTACACAACCAACAGCAGGCTGGCTGGGGCAGGGGGTGCTGTTCTACCCCAGTTGCCTCCAACTGCCACTGCCATACCACAGTGCTTGGGGTGGGGAGGCGGGAAGCTTCAGCCCATGGCTTCTGCCCAGCACATGGAGCTCTGGCTGTAGCCGCCAGATGCCTTCCACCCAGTCGCCTGCCACCTCCCAAGGAATCTGGGTGGAAGGTGTCCAGGGGCTGTAGCCAGAGCTCCACATCCTGGGCAGAAGCCCCTGGGCCTGGCAGGGCTGTTTTTCTCCTTTCACCTCCAGCTGTGCTCCTGCTCCTGTTGCACTGCACAGCATTGCTAAGGGCAGAGGGATCTTCCTTCAGCCTGGCCGCTTTAGCCCAGCAAGCAGCTGGGCTGAAGGAAGCTCCCCATGACCCAAGAGGTTCTGCACAGTGCAACAGGGTTAAGAGTCACAGCTGGAGGTGAGGGGAGAAAAATAGCCCTGCCGGGCCTGAAAGCTTCTGCCCAGCAAGTGGACCTCTGGCTACAGCCCCTGGCTGCCTTCCACCCCGATGCCTCCTGCCTTCCTAACTCCATGCGCTGGGCAGAAGCCATGGGGCTGAAGCTTCCTTCTCCCTCCCCCCACCCAGACCAGCGTGGCAGGGTGAGGGGGGGCAGATCAGGCCCCCTACCCTGGGCAGCCTGCTGTTGGCTGTGCAGCTGCAGTCCCAGGTGCTGCACAGGGTGGGAGTGCGGTGATGGCTGCTGGGCTTGGGTCACAGGGTTCTTCCCAGCAATCTGGGGCTTTGTGACAGCTCCACCTGGCTTGGGGACAGGGAGCCAGGAGCCATCTGGCCCCTCTGCATTCACCCTCAGCAGCACCCACAGGCTGGCTGGGCTCAGCCCAGGCCCAGGCCCAGCCCCAGCCCTGGGTGGGTAGCAGAGACATGCCAGCTGAATTTGGCCTGACTCCCCAAGCAAAAGCAGGAAAGAAAGCTGGGTAGACCCCAACTGGGGTTCTATGTCCACCCAGAAACAGGGAAGTTTAATCCCTGCACCCTTTGCCTGAGGCGCTGCCCCTGCCGGTGTCTGGCCTTGGGGACAAGCCTAGCAACGGCTGTTTCCCCCTGTACCAGGCACAGCCTGGCTGGTGTCCTTGTATTCCAGGGTGGGAGTTTAAACCCCTCCACAATCATACTTAGCCCCTGTGGGGGCTTGGCCACATCCCCCAGGTCAGCTTCCCTCCAGCTTTGCAGCTACTGCAAACTAAAAGGGAGGGCTGCTCTAACACCCCACAGCTTCTAGCCTGACTCTCTGCAGGCATATGCCCACATTTCCAGAATTAAACATGAATATCTGTGCACTTGCAATTCAGTGTTCAGTAACCTGCAAAGCTGAACCAATTTAGGCTCCAGCTTATTCAATGTCTGTCCCTAGCCTCACTGTCACATTCTCTGCATCAGAGTTTATTGCTTCATGCTAATTACATGTGGATATACACCCTCAGAGAAGTATAAACTGTTCTCAATCTCCTGTTTTCCTGCTGATGTTTGCTAGCATTTTTAGAGAGGCAAGGTCAAAGCAATCCAAACTCATTCCTTCTGACACTGTTAGCTGGCCCCCCTGATCCGTTTGTGTTGTCTGGCACTGACAGTCAAATAATAACTGTTTCCACAAAAAAGCCAATTGGTGGGAAAAGAGGCTTCTCACACTGTGAGTGCATCTACAAAAGATGGTTTTTTTAGATCTGCCTAATTAGCTCTATAGTAAATGTCTCAGCATCTATACAAGCAGTGCTATTAGAATAGAGTAAGCTAATTAACTCTGCCACAGGGTAGTTCTTGCAAATACAAGTAGTGTCCTGAGTTTTTCACTCAACAGCAATGCAATTGTAGATGCTGACAGGGCTGGCTGGGGCACAAGGGTGCTTCAGTGCCTAGCCTCACACTGGAGCTACCTCATGCCCCAGGCAGCCCTCCCACAACATGTTGAGTGGGGTCAGAACAGTTGCAGGCTGGCAGGCAGATCCTCAGGACCTCCTGCCAGCTGGGGCTTCTCTGACCCAGCTCAATATGATGCAGTCCTGGGTGCACATGTAAACATTGCCTGGGAGCAATATACTACGTGCACTGGAGTTTATTGTTGCGCATTTATGGCATGTGTAGATGTGCCCAGTATTCCCCTCAAAGGCTATGGCTGTCTTGGTCTTTAGCTTACTATTCTGTGAAAACTTCTTCCCATTCCATACAAAATGTTCTCCAGTTTTCTCTACCCAACCCTGCCACCCCCACCATCATTACTGTGGTGCAGATCGCATAATAGATTGTGATCTTGACTCACTGCTACCTGAACCAAGATTTTAACTACTTTAGATATGCTTATCCAGCCTGAAACCTCTGAAATGTTATTTTGTAATAGCTTATATGTCTAAGTGGATGAAATAACATGTTAAGATGATACTCTTTCAATAGAATAGTAGCAGCAGTGTGGGGACAAACCCTGAAAATAATGTTAGTTGTAGTTTCTCTTTGTGAACATTTTTGGGAAACTGTGGAAAAACTCCTGCCAGTAGAGTGTGCTGTCCTTCCATTCATACAAAAAAGTCAATTCTAATCAAAATTCCAATGCTACTTACCTTTGATTCTAACTCTTAGAACCTACTAGTAATACCTCTAGAGTAGTGATTCTCAACTTTTTTGAACTCAAGACAATCCTCTGTAACTTTTGTAAATTGAGTGGCAACCAATTTCACAAACTAATTATATATAACTGTGCTTACTTCCTGGAAGAGGGGCTAGGTAGTGAGGATGGGGAATTGGCCAGCCAGGGACAAGTCTGAAACTAAACTTATCCATTTATCTCCTCAAACCTGGCTTATCTCCTCACACCTTAGGGCACCCTTCAAGGGATGTGGCACCCCAGGGTGCCATTCACATCCTGAGACTCAAATGCTAGAGCATTTGATATTGAAAGACAAACCTGCACCATGCTTTACAAAATTTAGCATCTTTATAAAATATCTATGTATAATTCAGAAGCATAGGAGTGTGGAAGATCATGGCAAGGAATTATTTTTTATGTACAGTAAGATGCATACTACCTTTATTATTTAATAATAGATAAATTCAATAGTTAGGTCAATAGATAAAGTTGGAAATAATTCTGTAGTTCAGAAAAATTATAGTATAGCTAATATGTTTGAATTCTACAAAACTATGCACCAGGAGCATTTTTTTTCTTATGAAAACTAAAAATGCAAATGCAAAGAGTGCATTCATTTTTGTAACTTGTGTTTAATGAAATGCAGCACAGGCCAAAATTTTCACAACCTGGGCGCCTAAAATTAGGCATCTCAATTCCTAAAATCTACATGCTGAAATGTAGGACTTTCCAGGCACTGTTACACATGGTCTGGGGGTGGGAGCACTTTAATTATAGTACTCTAATTAAGGTGACATAGTTTCATGTATTAGCATCCCTGTGCTTCAAAAGCGGAGGGGCGGGGACGGCATTTGAACTAAAGCTCCAAATCTTGGAACTAAAGATCCAAATTGGATCTTGCCTGAAATACCTAAGTCTAATATTAAGCCCAGACCATGCTAGCTAGAGCTATAATCTCTTTTTTAGGTTTTTTTTCTTCCAAAAAACATAGTTCAAAAATAAGAGTAAGGGTGTCACTTCTGGAAACACTTTTCAGAGTAGTTGGAAACTAGAAATTCTATTCCATGGTTCTGTGAAACTTAAAAGTTTTTTTTTTCTCCTCCACAGTAATGTCAGCATAACATTTTCTAAATTAAATGATCCAGATTACCACTTATAGGGCACATCTACATGTCAGCCTATTACAACGTTGTCACTGTGCTGTGCTTTAATACTTCCTTTTGGAAGTAACAAATGCATGGCACAGTAACTGCCCCTACTGTGCTATACGCACAGTGCACACTTAGTTTTAACTGCTACTTCACCATAATGGCACACTAAAATGGGGGATTGTGCTGTTACAGCAAAGTAGCTGCTGGTCATATGTAGACTCATGTGATCACTGTGGTGCCATAATATGTTGCTATGGTACCAATGGGTGACATGTACACGCACACATAATGAATTTTTGATAAACCTAGGAACACTTCACTGGGATAGAGAGAAATATTTTTATCACATAGTAATTTTTATGTGTTTGGCTATAAAGAATGATAGCATTAGGTTAGAAGTGGTATCAAATGGAGTGCCGTAGGAGTTGATCTCAGGGCTGGTTTTGTTCAACATCTTCATCAACAACCTTGAATATGGCATAGAGTGCATCCTCAGCAAATTTGCAGATGACATCAGGCTGGGGAATAGTAGATATGCTGGAGGGTAGGGCTAGTATTCAGAAAGACCTAGCCAAATTGGAGGATTGGGCCATAAGAAATCTCATGAGGTTCTATAAAGACAAGTGCAAAGTCCTGCTGTTAAGATGGAACAATCCCATGTATGGTACAGGCTGGGGACTGACCGGCTAGCAGGAGCTCTGAAGAAAAGGACTTGAGGGTTACACTGGACAATAAGCTTAATATGAGTCAAGGAAGTGTGCCCCTGTTGCCAAGAGGGCTGATGGCACACTGGGCTAACTTGGTAGGAATGTATCACCTCACTTGGGAGACCATTCCAGAGCCTGGCAGCCCTAACTGTAAAGTAAAGTCTCCTGATGTCCAGCCTGAACTTTCTCTCTAGAAATTTGTGGCTGTTATTCTTAGTAATCCCGGGTAGTGCCCTGGGGAGCAGAGCCTCCCATAATTCTCGCAAGTCCCCCCTGGTGAGTTTGTAAATGGCCACCAGATGCCCTCTCAGCCTTCCCTTGTGGAGGCTGAATAGGTTCAGGCCCTTTAGTCTCTCTTTGTAGGCCCTGCCCCGCTGCCCCTTGACCATGCAAGTGGCCCTCCTCTGGACCCTCTCAATGCTAACCACATCTGTCTTGAAGTGCGGCACCTAGAACTGGACGCAGTACTCCAACTGTGGCCTGACCAATGCCGCATAGAGGGGAAGGATCACCTCCCTGGACCTGCTTGTGATGCATCTGTAGATGCATGACAAGGTATGGTTAGCCTAACTGACCACTTCCTTGCATCGGCAGCTCATGTTTATCCTGGAGTCAACAATGACTCTAAGATCCCTTTCTGCCACCGTGTTGACAAGAAGGGTGTTCCCCATCTTATTGATGTGTTGCTGGTTCCTTCTCCCTAGATGCAACACCTTGCACTTGTCTGCTTTGATTCCATCCTATTCTCATTTGCCCACCTCTGTAATTTGTCTAGATCTAGCTGAGTTCTGTCCTTCCCCTCCACATGCCCACCCCACCCCACAACTTGTTGTCGTCAGTGAATTTGGACAGTATGCATTCCTCACCCACATCCAGATCAATGATAAAGATATCAAACAGTACAGGCCTGAGGACCAAGCCCTGGGGGACTCCACTGCCCACATCCCCCCAGGCTGAAAACAACCCGTCCACCACCATTCTCAGGGTGTGACCATCTAGCCAATTTGCCACCCATCTGACTGTGTAGGCATCGATGCCACAGTTACCAAGTTTTTTTAAGAGAATGTGGTGGGAAACTGTGTCAAAGGCCTTCTTAAGGTCCAGGAAGACAACATCCACCCTGACACCCTCATCCAGGGACTTTGTGTACTGATTCAGTACTGATGAAGCCATATCTGGAGTACTGTGTCAGGTTTTGGACCCTGAACTACAGAAAGGGTATGGACAAATTGGAGAGAGTCCAATGGAGGGCAGTGAAAATGGTAACGGGGCTGGGACACATGGATCCCACAGAGGCTGAGGGAATTGGGCCTATTTAGTCTGGAGAAGAGAAGACTGATAGGGGGATTTAATAGCAGCCTTCAACTCTTTGAAGGGTGGCTCGAAAGAGAGTGAAGCTAGACTGTTCTCAGTGGTGGCAAAAGACAGAACAAGAAGTAAAGGTCTCAAGTTGCAGCAAGGGAAATTTAGATTAAATATTAGGAAGAACTTTTTCACTAGAAGGGTAGCAAAACTCTGGAGCAGATTACACAGAGAGGTTGTGAACTCTCTATCCTTGAAGGTTTTAAAGATATGGCTAGACAAAGCCTTGGCTAGGATGATCTAGTTGGGGATGGTTCTGCTTTTTGCAGAGGGTTGGACTAGATGACCTCCTGAGGTCCCTTTCAGCCCTAATTTTCTATGAGTCTAAATGCTATCTCTGTCGAGGGAGATCCTCAGTTGGAAGAGACAGGTGCCTTGTCACTTTTCACAACATTCACGCCCTCTAAGTTACCAGTTCTTAAGATTGATAGTTTCAAGGCAACTTGAAAAAAATGCCAGCCCTTAGCTTTCACTCATTTGATTGACTACAGACAAATAATGGAACAACTATTCTATTGTAATGAATTTAGAAAAACTACAAGCCAGAATGTTTTTGACAATATGGATTCCTATTTGAAATCTCTGGATTCATCTTGTGAATCATGGGTAGATGTCTGGACATCTAAAAGTGCTAAGACTGTGTGACACCTTTTAAAGGATCTCATAGTCCCTAGTTGAAAATTGTTGTGCTAGGAACTTGTTTGAGCTAGAGAAATTTAATGTGTTACTTGGCTATCATGGCAAGTAGAATCAAGTCCTGTAGGGCTGTGATGGGTCTGTTAGTCATTAGTGTTATCTTACAGGCTGATAGGGTGACAACTCTCAGATGAGCAGTTGGTAGATTCTACATCAGGATGCAGTCTCTGCATATTGACTTTATTACACTTTATTCTGGGATAGTCCTGGAACATTTTTATCATTGGCTGGAATCTTCAAGTTTCCTTATTTAATTCATTGTTCAGCTTAGGGATGAGATAGTTCTTATAGTCACTGTGACCACCACTAGGAACAAATCAGGCAAAGGTAATTTGTTCCTGACAATTCTTTTGATCTATGGCCAGCAAGGTTCTTTGGGTAGATGTGATGTCTTTTATTAGACCAACTAAATAAATGCCTGAAGAAGGGTGTTTGTGCCTGAAAGCTTGCAAAGAACTGTTTTCCAATGAGTTAGTTGGTCTAATAAAAGATATCATATCTACTCAAAGAACCTTGCCTGCCTATGTTCTTGGACCAACACAACTACCACCAACAATCCTTGAGATCCATGAGCAGTTTCTGTAGGTACCTTGACTAACCTTACAGACTTTTCAGAGATTAATGGGATTGTGTTAAGAATAATTTATTTATATTTCTTAAAGATCCCAAAAGGTAATTTTGAGTCATTGCTGAGGCTTTTCCTGGAGTCAGCTGGTCTGGTTGGTGCATGGGTGTAGCTGTTTTGGGGAGATGACCAGGAATTTTGGATAGTGCTACAAACCACAGGCTCATGAAATATAGCTCTGTATCTTCCCCTTTCCCCTCTTCCCCACTGTCATAGCATGGGGTCCCCGGGATGGCCGTGATACCCCTAGGGCTCCTTGACCATGCCAACCCTATCCCACGGGGACCCTCTTTCTCTCCTGCCATGTCTTTTTGGTAATTCCAATAAATCAGGAAACTGCCGTCAAACTTGTATTCTGGACACAGTCTTGATGGACCCCACTGAACCCTGTGGGTTCTTAGACCCCTTTTGGGTCCCACTTCAAAAAAGATGCCTCCCAGGATACCCTCAGCCTTATGGGCTAGATGTATGGCTCCAAAACCACCCCTTTACCGCACCCCAAGCCTTGCAGATAGTATTTAAACATTGTCTCTCCTGGGGCCTTGCTATAGCTTGGCCTCTTGTCCTCACTGGGCTCTGCGCGCCCCCTTGTCGCTGCGCCCCGCACTGGTGCCAGGGTTCCTACACCGTAGTAGGCCTTCCCCAATAGCCTCACCCTGATCCACCGATGTATGAACAGCAAATAAAACATGAGCCCCTGAGTGATATCATAATGCAAGGAGTTCAGGGGTGGTTTGTCCCTTTAACAAAAATCACACTTCTCCCAGCATTAAGTTCCTTGTAGGCCAGGCTCTCTAGTGAGCTCCTGGAGCCCCTTAGTTCTATCTGGAGTAGAACAGACAGTCAAGCCTCTCTGGTGAGCTTCTTCAGTGAGAGCTCCTTCCCCCTTGGCTGCTGACAGAAAACTCCTCTCTAGTCCCAGCCCTGGGGCATATACATGCCCAGGGCCCTGCCTCTTCCAGTCAGCTGACAGGGGGAGGTGCAGGCTAATTTACTCTTTAGCCTGTTGCCATAGTAGCCTGCACCTGTGGGCTTCTGTCTGTCTCTTACGGCTCTCTCCCTAGGCAGTTTCTGCTCTTAAAGGAGCAGGCACCTTAGTGCCGTGACACCCAGCCACTACTTCTGATCAGCAAATTGTCTTCTTAGTACCTGAACAAGATTTGGACTTAGGAAATGGGATAACAGCTAAGAGAAGGACATGGTTCTAGGAAGTGTTAAGAAAGTGTGGCCCTATCTAGGTATATAAGGCTTTGTCTGTCGTTGCTATTCATGAGGATTTCAATCTTGACTTATTCTGACTTTTATAATCGAACTTGGAATCAAATGCTTAGCTTGTTTAGATCAAAGACAGCAACAGTTTTCTTGTGATGTGGATCTCATCACTGTTATCCAGATCTGTTTGCTTGAGATTAGCTACCATGTGCTTTCTACATAGGACTACACTTAATAGTCATAGCAGGTTCAGGATGGCTATGTATTGTTGGTAGCTGCAAAGAAAACACTATTCTAGTGTGTCAAAGATTGCACAGGCTTCCAGTTATACTCCTGGATGCTTTTACTGATTGTTCAAGATTTGCACTGTTTGGGTCTTAACTACCAGAAAAGTGACCTCTTCCCCATGCCAGTATGCAATGTATTGACATGCTCTTGCTCATGCTCCTTGTGCTGGGGTGGGGAATTAGGTGGTTTTTAAGGACTGAAAAATACTTGAAGAATAAATTAGAAATGCAAATGGAAAAGAACAAGTCAACTGAGTCACTGAGCTTTATCCTAAAGTTCTTTAGTCAAGGATTGAATTTACAAGGTTTTGTATAATAAATGAATTCCTTTCTAAAACTGAACATTCAATAGCAGATCTGATGTGGGAGGCTACATAAATAATACATTACTGTCAAGTTGTTTTCCTGAATCAGTATACTCCACATACTTCAGGGGAACCCCTAAAGATTAAGCAGTGCTGAAAAGAAAAAGTACTACTTTATCTGAATTCAATAGGAAATTTGTTCTTCTGTCACTTCATTCTAAAAGGAATAATTATATTTTTATCACCTGAGCTGCCAGAAATCCTGGTCTAACAATCCAGACAGCTTCACTTGATTAGTCTTGGATAAGAGATTGGTCCTACTCACATGAGCAGAGTTTAACCCCATTTACCATCTCTTTCTCTCTTAGCTTGTTTTTTATGTGTAAACTGTTCTGTGGTTCCCCCCACTCCTCTTCTTTCTTTTTTTTAAATGGCCAGATTGGTCATATGACCTACCTTTGTTCTTTAAATATTCATGTATATTTTGAGATAAGGGAGAAATTATGTTCCTCAGATTGGACTGTGTTGGATGGTAGTTCACTAACATTTTAAGAATCAGTATAACTAGAGGTGGGTGAGGGTGTTTTTTATTACTAAAACAAATTAATGGCTTCATTTTCTTTATCCTAATCAATGTTTTTTTTAAGTAGTGATTACAGTTTATTTTAAGGAGGATGAGAAAAATGCCAGAAATAATAACAAGGTCCTCAGACAGTACCGAGCTGCTCTGTGTGACCCTGGTTTATATGGTTCATAGGTAAGATCGGGTGAAGGTTACAGTTTGCCTGTCTTTGTAGGCAAAGAAAGTCCTTTGGAGAATGACCTGAGGTTCTTAGGTCCTTACATTATTATAATTTCATAGCATAACATATCTACAACATTCATTTCCCATTGCTATACAGTTTTACTGTGTACTATTAAATAATTGAACTGCTTCACCACAAAGAAGATTTGTGACAACTAGATTAGAAACAGTTTTAAACTGAAATTGAGTTTGATATCTATTAGAATGGTATGATTACATGCCTATCTGATTAATGTTGTTCCTGATGTGTTTAATCTCTGAGGAAGGGCACAGAACACATTAGTACAGAATAATTCAGGATCTTGCAAATAAACTTTGTGCATTGCTGTTATATCATTCCAGTGATAATCTCCTGGACAGACAAATACATGCTGTGGTATAATTTACACCAGTTTTGCACACCAGTGTAAATTATAACAGGGTCAGGAACAGACAAGAATGCAAAACAGCTTGCAATAGGCAATTACTATGTCTCCCCACTAGGTGGCAGGAAAACAGATAATCCTATAAATGTAGGGTTGGAAGGGACTTCCAGAGGTTTTTACTTCAATCCAGTGCAGAGATCATCCCAGCCTAAATCTTTCTGTAAAACATGTTTGTCTAACATGCATGTAAAGCGTCCAGTGACAGAGATAGCAGAGCCTCACTAAATAATCTGTTTCAGCTCTCAAGGACTCTCATACTTAGAAAGTTTTTCCTAATATCTAACCCAGTGGTTCTTATCCCTTTCCATCTTAAGACTAATACTTCATTAATCTCCAGGCACCCCTTGGAAAATGCTAGCTTTTGGCTTTCACTTATTTCTTGTCTATGGCAAAATAATAGAGCAATATTTCTGTTACATATAACTCAGGAAGATCACAGCATTCAGAATATTGTTGACACAGTGAATTCATTTGATAGCTCTGGGTTTATCTTATAAATCCCCCGTATATTTTTGCACACATACTAGTGATAACAAGTGTGGCACTCTAGGATGCTGAGACACCCTGGTTGAGAATCACTGATGTAACTGGTATCTTTCTTGTTGCCATTTAAACTTATGACTACTTGCCCTATCCCCTGCAGACCTAGGGAACAAATGAATATAAATCTTTTTATAATAACGCTTCTCATATTTGAAAACTTGCCAAATCATCTTTCAGTTTTCTTTGCTCTGGACTAATCCCAGCTCTTCCAACCTTTCCCCATATGTTATATTTTCTAGAACTTTAATGATTATTGTTGCTCTCCTCTGAACTCTCTTTAGTTTGTGCATGTTTCTTAAGGTGTGCCACTGAAAACTGTACTGTGTACTCCAGGAGAGGCCCAACATGCTTCAACATATCTTCAGTTATCAATACTTGGTTGACTTATTTGTAATTCTCAGTTTGTACCTTTGACTTCCTAATTTGCTTCTTTGCCTTTAAGAAGTTGCTGCCACAGTGTGGCTACCAAATAGACTGCGAGAGGATTCTCATCTAATTCACTGTAACTTATACCAATAGGGTGCATCCACATGTGTGCTTTACTATGGAATTGACAAATTAGACCCGCAGTAAGCATCACTGTCTACACATGCACCGGTATTAGTAAATTAACTTCACCATACGATAATACTATGGTGCAATGAAACGCATGTTAAAATGCAACGAAATACATGTGTAGATGGTGACAAAAGCTGGCTGGGGCATGAGGGTGCTAAAGTGTAGGGACTGCCTCCTGTGTGGTTCAGGGGTGTTGGTTGTAGCTGTGTTGATCTAAGGATATAGGCAAACAAGGTTCTTTGGGTAAAGCACTATCATGCCCCAGCCAGCCCCTCCACTACCTGGAGTCCAGAACTGACCCCCAGCCTGCTGCCAGCCTGGGGCTGCTCCACCACAGCTCAAACTGCTGCCGTCCCAGGTGCATATCTAGACACTGTGCCCGGCAGCAGTTAACTCCAAGGTGCATCATGCTGCATTAATTGAACATTTAATGCAGTTTTGCATTAATTGAAGATTTTAGATGCAACTGAGAGTTTTAGTCCTGATTCTTTTATCATATATTTTTCCCAACTGCTGTAATAATACTTGCACTGATTTTAGCCTGAGGGGTCAGGCCAACTCTCAGGATCTCAATATTGTGCTGTTAGACAGGAGGGTGTGACACAGTTGCACATATACAAGCACACAAACACACAAATCAATTAGGTGTATAGACACGCACACTACCAGCTCAGGCACATACACATCCAAGCCAGCCTAAGCACATGCATACCTATTACCAATTCAAGCACATACACTATACACCCCAGAAGTTAGATACAGATCACTAATTCGTATATAATGCACACAATGCCATATATATATATATATATATA
>JAGPOW010000261.1:220181835-220216755 GCA_030014935.1 Caiman crocodilus | reverse complement strand
CTTCCTTAGCCTGATGAAGGGTTTTTGAACTTGAAAGCTTGCTTAATAAATATTCTCCAACTATTTGGGTTGGTCTAATAAAAGATATCAAATTCACCCAAGGAACCTTGTCTTTCTATGTCCTTGGACTAACACGGCTACAACCTACCCCCCTACTCTCAGGCAGTCTCCAGCCAGAGAACCTAAGGGAGGCTTGCTTCAAACCAACTACTCTGCCAGTATCTAGTGCATTCAATCACAAGTGCGAGGGCAGATTTTTTTTTCCCCCCAGAGAGGACCTAGAATCAAGTAGGAGATAGGCATGCACCTTGCAGCCAAGTTTTATGGCAGATTCAGATGTCTACCTTTCAGTACTGAGAAAAGTATGCATTTGAGTACATACATGTGCATAACCAGATGATTGCAAGCAAATCCTCTGTTTGTGCATACTTGAGTACACTTGAGTTGTGTGCACATGAATCGTGAACTTGCACCTGGGCATCAATATGCATATGCCTTAAAAATAGGTTAAGTCATACAAATGTAGGTGTATGTGGTTACTGAAAACCAGGCCTTCACACATTTCAAATAAGGCTTAGACACATGATCCAGTTTTTAGATGCTTACCTAAAATACAAACTCTGATGTTCAATTGCTTCAGTTTTGAAGTGGGCATTGTTCTCACTTTGGCTTATAACAATATCAGGTAAATGGACTCTTTGTAACTGCACTGAAAATCCTTGCTTTGATTTATTCTGAATGTTGGGCACCCCAGTCAAAATGGTACTTGCATAACTCAGCCTATTTAGGAATATTTGATATATTTCTTTCTTCCTTTAAAAGCCACATATTTTCTTTTTTAATTCCTAAAGTGAAATAAATAAATAAACTCCAAAGCAGATATTTTGCAGCCAGCTGCTGCATATGTTCATCCATATCATAGCACTTATGATAAGTGCAACTTTAAGAACACTAGATGGTCCCTGTGATTCACTTTTGCATTTTAGAAAGATTCACTGTGGTTCTCGCCAAGCACAATTATGAATGCCTTAACAGACAAGGGGGAAAAAACAATGTTGGCAGTCGGAAGTTACCACCCAGAACCACATCAAGAACTGCAAAAGTAACCAGAATGGCTCTCTCAGCCTTTAAAACTAGGGATCAACGTGGCATTCTCAGTGTCTGCAGTTGAGCAGTGCTGTCCTTTTGGAAAGCTGCTTAAAAACAATTGGCTGGAAGTTCTTCTGAATTTAGATACACCCTATAATATTGCATGGTTGTTCTGACCAAAAAGGATAAATGAGCTAAATGAAAAAAAAGTTAAAAATAAAATACAGAGCCTTTGAACACAATTTTTCCCCTTGTCTTGTTCACTTTCAAATTAATCAGTCTAAGGCAGTGTTTTGTGAAGTAAGTATTTATCTGAGAGGCCAGTAATAGGCTGAAAAGTGAATGTACAGAATTAACTCACATGTTTATTGTGCAAAGAATTTAGGACATTTTTAGGGGGTCAGGGTCACTTACGGAGCCTGTTTCAGAGATTAAATCCAAGTGTTAAGCAATTTGATATCACCAGATTCATACAGAGTGAAAAATTAAAAAAAGGTTTATTTCCTCAGAATGAAGTCCTCCTGACACTTTAGTTGTCTTTTATTTCCAATGGCATCAGCTAACTGAAAGTTTACAAGATAGTATCATTTGTCACTGCCACTTTAAATAGCTTTAGAAGTTTAACCAAGAAAATCTATCCTAATTCAAGCCTTATTGCAGTTTTTGGCAACAGGAGCATGATTGGCAACTCTACAACTATGGCCTGTCAAAGCTAAGTGGGTCACTGTCAAAATTCAAGGCGGAAAAAAAGTGGAGCAGGAGGAGCCAAAGGTGGAAAAGGCAAATGCCTTGCTCCTGAGGAAGTGAGGGTGTTAGTGCTTATAAATCATATAAAGAAGGAGTTGACAGTATCTGTAAGAAAATCCAGTTGTTAAAGCAAGCCCACCCTTTACTTTCATTGGAGTGAGGGGAGGTTGTGTGGGAATGGAAGTCTTGTTTTCTTTTCAGGCTACTGCTAATGCCATTATCTTGGAGCTGGGTGAACATTAGTGTCCCTCCCCACAGCCTGCCTCTCCCTGCCTGCACCCTTTCTCTGCAGAGGCAGAAAAATGACACCAGCTCCTCCCACCCCATGGCCATCATGAAACTTGCCAGCATTCCCTTTTTCCTTAAAAGGAGGCAGACTGTACACTGGCCAGGAGATTTGGCTCCAGCTGTGGCTTTGGGTTTTTCTTTTTCCTTTTAGTCAACGTGGATGTGTCCTGTGCAACTGCTTGGGCTCAAGTGAAGTTTTGCTTTACAAATCTGGGAAACTTCTACCAGCTTGAACTGCTGAACTGAAAAGAAACAATAACCACAAGGAACACAGTCTTAAACCTTTTATGATAATTTCTGCTTGCAAAGGCAGTGAGCACTGCCCACTCCCATGTTCATTAGTGCTAGGGGTGACTGTTAGACAACTGGCATGACTGGTCCCAAAGGAAATCACTCTATTCTTGGCGAAGAACGATGCTTGATCCACATCATGTTACTGGTAGTTATAGCCAGGTCTCCACTTCTCTATGAATGACATTTCTCTAAAAATAGGTCAACAGCAGTAGACGATTCATTTGGGAAAGGGGTCTGCATGGGCATTTTTCTATGGTAGAATATTGAGACTTTGGCCCATTTCCTTTGCTTTTGCTGCTGTCCCCCGCCTCCCCTCCCCTCCTCTCCCCCCATCCTTTTCCAGTGAAAGCTGTATGTTTTTTTCCCTATCATGCTCCTCCTACTCTTCTGCCCTGAGAGGCTTCTCTCCACCCTCCGTTCCAAATGTTCTCTCTTCATTATCCCACGCTGCTAGTGACAGGTTTCCCCATCCTTTCCTCTCCTCATCTCATTTTTTAGATATGCCCTCTGCCTTCCTGGTTCTCCTGATGTCATGTCTATTCTGCTCAGGACCCAGGAAACAAACTAGAAAATGAGGCACCCAACACCAGCTGTTTCTTTCTCCTTGTTTGCTTTTCCTACAGGCTCCTAGTGTTCTACTTAGAGGATACACAGGAAAACTGAGGAGAAACTGCCTATAAATCTACTCCATATCTAGTTCTGTATAAGTAACTAGAGCCAGGAGGATAAACTGCAGATATAACCCTGCTTCCTCTATGTGGCCCTGGTAGTGCAGGAGATTTGAGCAGGAACATGGGTGAGTGTGACATGGGGACTATACATGATTCAGTATGCACTGAGTTTGAACTATGGCACATTTACATTTTCTGCAGTAGGGATAGGCTTTATCAGAGTGCCATAGAAAGGCCTCATGCCTATTAATAGTGCATAGGTGGAGGTGGATCCAGAGGGATTGCAGTGACATGGCTGCAACCCCCTCTTGTATTGCACTGCAGCAGGGGCCTTTTAAAGTCCCTAAAACAAGTGAAAATCTTCTCTCCCTTCCTCTTCCTACTCAAAGGCTTGCCTTTCCTAGGTGTCTCTGGGGTGGGGTAGCACTAGAGTTCTTCCTGCCCACCATTCAGGGGCTGGGCTCAGCAGGAGACCAGCAGAACTGCAGACAGGGTCCCCCTACCCAGGTCTGCTGCAGGGCCAAGAAGGGTGGGGAGTGAATTACTCTATCTTCCCTGTTGCTGCTGCCTGCCTACTCTGTCCACCCCAGCTAAGTCCATCCCCTGCTTGCCTGGCTGCTCTGGAGCTTCCTTGCCCTGGCATGGGGCAGAAAGCAGCAGTGGCAGGCTGGGTGGGAAGGGGGAAGGAGTGGGATAGAAAAGGAGGTGAAGGGGCCCCTGAGCAGGCTAGGAAAGAGACAATCAGTTTCATTTGGTTTAGGGAACTTTAAAAGGTCCCCAGAGGCTCCCATGGAACAACCTGCCCACTTCCGGGGGCAAAGGACGCTGGGAGCAGGGGATGCAGCCACCCCTGCAGTGCAGATTCCTGCTCCCGCCACCTCTTTGGGAAATCTCGGATCCACCCCGTGCATCAATCTATTCATTCAATTATCTTACTTTGCTAAACTATCCTTAAACCTAGACTTTACATAGATAGCCTTGTTTTTAGTGATATTGAGAATTTGTATGGGAAACGGGGCCCAGATTCCCAGGGAGGCTGAAATCTCTTGATGCCCTTCTTCCTCAGACACACATACAACCCTTCACACTATTTTAGGAGGCCAAAAATTGCAAATAAATGTCCTCTGAATTCTATTTACTGTGTCAGGACTTCAAATATGACTCTAATTCGCTATTAATATTTTGCTAAATATATGTAGTGTTAAACTATATCACAGCATACTTCCTTGAAAGAATGCAATTGTTTTAAGGGTCTCATTGCTCATTTTGGACCCTCATTACTAAGCTGGAGGGAAAGGATTGGATCACAGTCATACTGGGAGAAACAGGGTCTAATTCAGCCTTCAGTTTTGTGATGCCTATGGCACAGAAAACAGGATCATTGTCCAGAAGGCTGAGGGCTTTAGTCATGGAAAAAGAGTGGAGCAACGGAGTGAAAAAGGCACAAGAAAGGAGCAGAAGGCCCAGGCATTACCTAGAAGCAGGCTGCAGAAGGAAGACCAGCAAGAAGGATTTGAGAGAACTGGAACAGTACCAAAACTGAGAATGAGACAGGAAGCCATGATCTTGAAGCAGAGACCATAGAAATAATGTCTGAGACAACAATATCTCCACGTGACATGAAGACAATGCAAATAGCACAGGCTATAGGCCCAAACTCAGGAGTTAGTATGTAAGTTCGAGAAGACTAGACTAGAAGGATACCCCAGGTGCTGGGCCTGAAGTAGCAGCAGAATTAGAGGTGTAAGACCAGGGCGCAGTTTTGAAGGGGCCACTGTTGGGCCAGTTCCTGCCACCACCATTGTCATCCAGAGGTGCTTATTATGTCTTTGACCTCAAGATCCGCAAGTGACAGTTATGCAACTACCTCACTCTTGTTCAAGGTTTTGTACCTATGGTATTTGCAGCCTTTCCTTTCAACTGGACCTGGTAACAAGTTCTTCTGTTTTCAACTGTATTTGTGAGTGCCACCAAGTATTACAAAGTCCACTGGCTGTAGCGTTCCTAAGTCATGGCAGACAAGGCAGTAGTAAGCATGTACCACATCATGCAGCCATACCAATTAGGTGGGGACATTTATCACAGCATTAATTTGTAAAATAAAGAAATGATACCTTAATTGAAGGACTGTAACCACTCCACATGTAAGGTAAAAGGTGGTATGACAGGCACATGACCCGGGCCACCTGCCTCAGGGCCTGCACACCTGTCTCTGGGGCAAGAGCCTGCTGTCTCGCCAGCCACGTCTTGATCTTAATTAATTAATTGGCGGGAGGCTGCCCTGGGAGTGCCCCCTCCACTAGGGAGCACTATCTGCGGCTCCTATCCTCCCCAATACCACAGCCCAAGCCACGCAGATGGAATTGCTGTTGTCTCTATTCTGTCCCTCTTTGACCCCTTCCTGCTTTCCCTGGGCCCTCCTTCTCCGTGCCCACCTTTTGGCTTCCTGCCAATGCTACCTCCCCTTTTGTCTGGGATTCACTGTGCCCAACTTGGGCTTCCCAGTATGGCCCTCCTTCCTGGGGCTCGCTATGCCCAACTTGGGCTTCCCAGTAGCTCCCCTTCTCTGGGGCTCTTCACGCCCACACCAGCTTCCTAGTAAGACCGCCCCCCTCTCTGGGACGTGCTGTGCCCACGCTGGGCTTCCTAATAATACTGCCCCTTCTCTGGCACTCACTGTGCCCATGCTGGGCTCCCTATGAGGATTCTACACCCTCACTGGCTCTGGGGTCCCCACATCGCCAAGGTTGCCCCTGAGGATACTGCACCTTCACTGGCACTAAGGCCTCACACCCCTGTGGGCCCCTATGAGGCCTCCTCCAACCCCTAATAGCCTCACCCAAATCACCGGTGTAATACCTAACAACGCCGACGCAAAACACAAGCCCCTAGGCTGTAACACAAACTGGAGTCACCAGGCTATAACTTAACATCACCACTCAAGCCTCCAGAGCTGCCATAAGCTGTACTTGCGATTCTTGCATCCTAACTCCAGGAGCTCCTACCTCTATGGCTGCTGGCAGGGAACTGCCAGCCTGGCCTGAGCCCTGGGCTTTATGAGGGCCAGGCCCTGCCCTCTCCAGTCAGCTGACTTCTTGGTTGCCCCAGGAACCCACAGCTGTGCTCCCTAATCACCGCTAGGGCTTCTTCTTTAGCAGTTCTTCCCCTCTTCAGGCACAGGGCACCTTAGTGCTCTGTGACAGGTGGTCATATCAACTGCCAGGAATGCAGAGAGCAGAATTAAACATTTTAAAAATATGAAACTCCTGCCTTTAGAGCAGGTCAGACAAACGAACACTTAGCTAGGATGTTCATGCCTTGAACAAGAGGCTGTCGTTTCTATCAACCTTTTGATTTTGTGATTTAAAAAAAAAAGCTAAAAGAATGTAATGATTTGCTGATGGTTTAAGATTCAACTCCAAAATGTAACTGTCTACCTGCAACAAAGTACTGAAGCCAGAGTACTGGGTTATATGTTTCAAGTTAGACTTTGCAAATTAGACTGCTGAGTTCCTGTGCCTTTAAGACTGCCATCAGCTGTGAATGATTCAGAGCATAAAACAGGCAAACCAAACACAGCTTCCCAGTCCCCCAATTCTGTTATCCTGAGAAGACATCAGCAGGCCCACCAGCTGCACTGCGGATGACACTTTTGCCTGTTGAAGGCCTGCGGTATCCCAAACCATCTTGCACCATCATCTGTTAAAATGACTGGCCACCAGTCATGTTTGATCCAGAAAAATTTTGATTCTGAAAAATAAATATATGTATTGGAACCACTATAATGCAGAATTAAGTCTTGTGATATCAAAGGTTGTTTAACAATGTTTCCATTTATAAGTTATAGTGCAATTAGTGGCAATACAAAAGAATCACTCCAAGAAGTATTTCACCAGATCCTTCACTGGTATACATCAGTATAGCTCCACTGAAATAAGAAATACAAAATATGTAAAAAATTCTACATCAGTTTTGAGCAAAGCTTCAATTCCGGCCTTAAAATAGCCTTTTGTACCTTATAGAGGTCTTCTGTGAAAGATATCAAAGTGGTCTATGAAGGTATACCCATTTTATACATGATGGTAGCTGAGGAACAAAATAATTTAGTGAATGCTGGATATTTGGATGCTCAGGTTTAGACATAAAAAATGAATACATATGTAAGCCTCATGACTTGCCTAAGGCCACAGGGCCAGAACCAATAAAAGGCCAGTTCTCCAGGTTACTGTTGCATTCTCAAATCTCTATATTGAGAAACCTGCCATTTTTGGGCCAATTCAACCACCAATTCCTGACCATCACTGTTTTTACCTAATATATTCATCCACATGGACTAGGAAGTTTCTCAGTTCAGCTGTCCTTGCAGGCAAAGCTCTTGCTGAAGGTGCTTTCTCTGGGTAAATTAGAGTAAACACAGCCTTGCTCAGAAGCTTAGGAAAAAAAATTAATAAAAATTAAATGGAATTTTTTAATAACAGGGAAATCATTTGCAAAGCAGGAAATAAGAGAACATTTGAGAAAAGTCTCTGTTATCTTAGACTGGTCTTGAAGCAGGAACAAAAAAAAATTGTGCTACTTTTAGGCTTACAAATACCAGTGAGTTATACAATTTTGCAATGTCTGTGTCTTCTACAGCCCTGGCAAAGAGCCCCCATGGTGATAAGATGCAGGCCCATAACTCACTCTCCTCTCCATAATATTTATCCCATTTTTCAGCTAAGGGAAACTTGGATGTTGTCACATTCAAGTACAGGAATAGTGAGTGAAGCCTGATTTGCTAACTAAATGTGGTGCAGGGTCTAAGAACAACTCTATAATCTGAGAAAGGGGTGAAAACTTCAAAGAGCTCATTGATTTGTGAGAAACAACTCTACAGTGGAGTTGACTTCCCCCAATATAGGCCTCAGCATTTTTCCAGTGCTTTCCCTTCTATCCCTCCCCCACCCTTTCACAGTTTTTCTTCTGGTATCTCTATTATGTGCTCTCTCACTGTAATTCTTTTCCCTTGCATTCTTCCTCTATTATATTCAGCATGCAACAGTGATTTAGTGACTTTCTCCATGGTTCCCTCCCACCCCCCTGCCCCACCTAAACATACGAGGCTAGATTGCATTTTGTGTAACTATGCATGGAAAGAAGCTAACTCTCATGCATCTTACCCTTTCAGTATAAGAAGGGATCGGATGCCTCCACATCAACATGTTGATATACAGAGGAGTCAGATAGTGGATCAAGTTAGGGTAGAAAGGATGCACAAAGTACATCAGCCAAGTGGATAATCCAGTCAGAAAAGAATGTTTTCTATGTTGAGATTACACTTTAGAGTTAGCAGGTGGTAATTCTAAACAATGTTAATTTGTAGTCTGTGTTAAGGTTAACAAGGGCTGGTGACCTGTCACATGTTCAGGGTTAATACCCTCTCTAATGTGCACTTCTCAGACCTGCCACTGGAAAGCTGAACAGGGGTGTAACTAGGGGCTGCAAGTCTGATCCACACCTGTGCTGCGTGCCAGTGGTCTATGCACAGCAGAGGCTGGGGAGGACCCCCCACTGTGCTTGGATCACTCCCTCCACTCCCATGGGGGAAAGGGGAGGGGATGGAGGCCTGCATGCTTTGGGGCTTCCATAGACCATGCTGCCCCATGCACACCTAGATGTAGCCCATGACAGGCCCTATAGCTGCCTGGCAGCTCCTTGGTCTTCCTTACCTGCCATCCACTCCTCCAGTTACTGGATTTCAGCAAGCAGGGTCAGCATGGGTCCCAGGAGCAAGCAGGAAGGGGAAACCCTACCCAGTAGCACCTCCACTGTTCTTGGTCTGATTGGTGTGACAGGGCAGTGATCTGGAGGTGGAAGGACCCATGAGGAGTGGAGGGGTGTCAGGGGAGGGATTTGGAGATGAAGAGGGCAATTTGGGGGTCATGGAACAGCTCCCCACTGATCCCTTCTCTCTTCTTTTTACCCCCTTCTTTTCTCCCCCTTTAATCTTGCTCCCTTACTCCTTCCCATACCACCCTCTATTTATCCCCCTGCTGTCTTTCACCCTTTTTCCCTCTGTCCCCATTCATCCTATTCCCACCCCCACCCCCGTGCCTGGCTGTTCCCAACTTTCAGTCTGGGGCTGTAGAATCTTGGATGATAGGTAATCCACCTGGGAGCAGTATCTCCTCTCATACTGGAGAACTGTAAATTGGTGATTTTACCTCAGGTGAACCTCAGAAGTTAATTTAACTTGACCTAAGTAGCACAGCTGAATGATAATCCTCGCACAAAGTGGCCTAACTTTAAAATACCTAGAGGGCACTTAGCACTTGTTAATGAGCTTTAGTGTGTGATCATTCAAGTTTTAAGTGCTCTTAACATGATCAAATTGTAATGTGTAATCTCATCTCTAGAGTGTTAAAATCTCCATGCCTTTAAGGAAGGGCTAAAGGTCAACAGCCAGGAGGAGGGAGCCAAGGCAGTATGGCTCCATTGTGCTATCAGAGTGAGAGGGGTAATAGCAGGTATCCTTAGTTCCATTGCAAGGTCAGAAGATCCAGAAAAACATATTAGAAAGATAGCCCGGAAGGGAGCCCTCTAGAGTTCCCCTGCTTCATTTTGTTGATTTGTTAGGTTTCTACACTGTAGTGGATAGCCTCATCCCATGGCATCTCCAAGTCATGAAATGAGATAGGGAACAGAGATCTTTCTTATAAGCAGCAGATTTCTTTCCCTAGGTATAAGAGCTACAAATATGTTCCCTTCTGCCTGAGATGCAACAGAATTTCCTGACAGTAAATGTGTCTACGAGATGTTTACTGCGGAGTAGACTAATTAGCTGTGCAGTAAATGCTGTGCATCTACACATGTGCTCCTATTAGGCTGGAATAAACTAGTTAACCGCACAGCAGGGTAGTATTTGAAAATACAAGTACTATCTTGCTATGCAGTTTTTTCACTCCACAGGAGTGCACATGTAGACTCTGCTCCAGCTGGCTGAGGCACAAGGGTGCTTCAGTGTGGAGGCTGAGTGCTGGCTAGCCCCTCACTGGAGCACCCGTATACCCCAGCCAGCCCCTCTGCAGCCTGTTGCACCAGGGGGAGCTACCCCAGGCTGGCAGGCTGACCCCTGGCATCCCCTGCCAGCCAGGGCTGCTCCAACCCAACTCATTGTGCAGCTGTTCCAGGTGCATGTGTAAATGTAGTGCCCAGGAGCAGTAAACTCTGGAACAGTAAGCTACAGAGCTGATTGCTTGCATTAATTGCATGTGTAGGCACATGCCGTAACATTGAGGGAGGTATAACCATTTCTTGCCACCCATACCAGCACACAGCAGAGATGGTAATACCATTATACAAGGTCTGCATTCTCTGCAAAGAGCATTCATGTGCAGATGTACTCACTCAATGTAGGCATAACTAAAAATGACTGTCCATGTAACAAAGAAAAAATAATAATCTTCTGCAGGAATTATACCACCTCCCACAAAAATCTTACTTGTGCCTCATCATAAGGAGCAACATGAGGAGAAAGCTTTAGAAGATCAGAGAGTTTAGGTTACATCAAACTAAGGGAAGGGGGTAAAAGACCCATCATGAGGAGAATGTTGTCAGCAGTTTCCTCCCTAGTCATTTTTCTAAAAGTACAAACTTGTGTCCTGAAGCTCAAGTGTCTTGTACACATTGCTCACTAGGGCATGCATTGTGTAGTTTTGGCAAGTAGGGCTAATGTACTACAAAGCAAATCTCAAATGAGTTGTGTACCAAATTTTACAGAGGCTTGAAGTGGTTTCAGTCTGGGAACAGATTGACGTTTATGTCACTTCTTATGCTGGAAGAGCCATTTCACCCTCTGCAGCCTGTACCCGTTAATCAACAGGGCATATCTGAGTTTCCCAAAGGTGTTCGCCAGTGGGGATCAGACCAAGCATGTTTAGAAGTCAGCTCAAGCTGAAACAATTTGAATCTGAAGAGGCTGTGGGCAGGGGGAGTATGATAAGGTTTTATTTGAGGGCTTATTCTTTCACTGTAAAGTTGTTTTGCTTCCTGCTGCTGCATGCTAAGTGGAGGGCAAAATCAGAGCAGTCAAAACAGTTGTATGAAGAGAGGCAACAAGTATTACATGAAATGTTCTTTGCCTTAGCCCTTGTACATCTCCCTCCCTCTTCACCACACAACGTCCACGTAGTCGATGAGCTGTACAAAGGAAAGGGGCCTGGATAGGGTGAGGAACTGCATTAAGCAGTACAGTGTGTTTCATCATCCCCTCCAGGGACTATGAA
Organism: Caiman crocodilus; assembly: GCA_030014935.1. Classification (NCBI taxonomy): domain Eukaryota; kingdom Metazoa; phylum Chordata; order Crocodylia; family Alligatoridae; genus Caiman; species Caiman crocodilus. Next base: position 220,205,402 of record JAGPOW010000261.1, on the reverse strand, counting down.
AGAAATGCCTTGAAACCCAAGACCACATGAGGCAGTGTAGTTCCTCTGCATGCTTTATGATCTCTACTTGCAGACGCAGAAGAGTTTGGAAGTGGGCAAACAAGTAGTGACAGCATTGCTACTGACCCATTGGGCAACCCTGGCTGCTTATGACAGGATGGGCTTGAAAAAAGTGCACAGGAAGATTCTTTGCGTATGGCAGACAGAAAGACCTGCAGTTAGTGCCCTTTTCTGTCTGCAGATCCCTATCTTCATTTGTCCCCGCATCTTACTAGGCCCAGTCCTTGCCTTCTCCTTACCTCCACAGAGTAACCAGAATGTGCTGACGGCACAGCTCTGGTTTTGTGTTAGTTTTCCCCCACATACTTTTGCCCTGGAGGGGATCAATCATAGAGTGTGTAATGCTTGTTTTAATGAAAAGGGGGAGGGGGAGAATAAACTTGCATGTGTGCTATGTCTAACTTCTTTAACAGATGCTAAGCCATCCCCCCTGCTGAATGCAAGGAAAATATTTGAGGAAGCAGAGTGCACACAGGTGTAATTTAATGAAAAGGTGTGAGAGGAAACTCTAGAGGAATTTGGTTCTCCCCTTGCTTTCTCCGTCTTGTACTCACTTGCAAATGATTAGAGGCTTGCAACAAAGAGATATATTTTAGTTGGGAAAGGTCCCGGCAGGCTGATTGGGTGGGCCTCTGAACTTTGACTGAGTGCCAAGTCCTGCTGTCTGGGTAGGAGGAAATAAAAGAAATCTTTCCTGTTACAGACCTAAAACAACAGAACCTTTAACAAAAATCATGAATGGCAAGTTAGCTGAGTTCATTGGTAGAGGGAAACTTTAGTTAAGGTCTTTTCTCCTCTTCTGCATTTCCTCCTTTTGTTTGAAAGTGCTTCTTTCCTCCAACAAAAAATGTGATCAGTTTTATACAGGTTCATCCAGAGCTATTTTCCTGCATCATAAAACTGTTCCAAGGAGAAACGTTCTCACTAAAATGAGTCTGCTATGGCTCGGGAAGAGTACATGTGGCACATTATCCCCTACAATTTGCTGGCTACTGCAGCCTGCCACATAAGTAGCCCTCAGCTTTCTTTGGATCTAGCTAAAGGAACGGTGAAAGGAAAATGAGGATGATTATCTATGTAAACAGCAGCTAAGGACATAGAAGGAAGAGACTAACCACATGTACAAAACTTGGTAATTGCAGTGATTAGTTGTAAAATGACTTGTAATATAAAGCTTGAAGGTCTAATCTGATTTTAGACATCCTCACAGTGTCGAGGATGTTCTAGGGCATCTATTAATCTGACTAGTCTCATTCGTTCAGCTTGAAACTCCTTATTTAGGTTTCCTGCCCTTCCTGCTTTTCAAGCAGTTGAGTTCTGATTTTATTGATGAACTTTTTCAACAGTATTGATATCAAAAGGGTGGGGCCTCGTTACTATGTAATGCTTTCATTGCTGATATAGTCTCGCCCTTAAATCTCTAACTACTCTGCCATCTGTAGAGATGAGCAGCCATTTTGGGTCTGTTCCATCAGTATGAGCTGACACACATGCACATACAAGGGCACATATGCACACACAAATGCACAGAGCACCAAAATTAATTTTAAAAATTATTTTTAGTTTTTCTGTTCTTATAATTTATGAGAAAGGAAAAAGGCTGTTCTAACTGAAAGCCAATGACTGTTCTTCAAGTGTGGAAAAATACAACAAAGGGAAAACAATTGTACTAATAATGTACTGTATAATCTGGTATATTTGAAGATGTTGGGTAAATTATGTTTCATTAGATAGTTGTAATCACAAAGAATGGAATCTAAGAGCCTGATTCATTGGCCCTCTACCTGGTACAGGCATGTAAGCCCATTTTGCACTGTTGGAAGTGACCACACAGGATGCAAGCCAAGGGTGGGCTGGGCTATATGGGAGCGTAAGGAAAAGGACAGAAGTCAACAGGACTATTGGTTAGTTTGTATCTCAGCTTTGTAGTTAGTGACTAAGGAATGACTTGGCAGTCTGGCAGAAGCAGAAGCATGCATCAGAGACTTTTTTTTCTCTTTCTACCCCTTTTTTGGATTTTAACCACGTTTATTTTATCTCTACTAACAAAACTGTAGGGGATCATCCAGCCCTCAGAGCTTGGCTATTTTTACATTCAAAGCCTTTCTTTTTCTTCCATGTATTATTAATGTCTATGTAGACAGCCCACATGGAAATAATTGTTAAAACTGGTATATTTAAAACTTTAAAAAGTATCCCTCCTGTGTATAGGGAGAAAAGGAGACCCTGAAACACCTGGAGCAAAAGCAGGTGTTCTGATCTTTGATGATGGGAGTAGTTTGAGGGGAGGAGGGGAAGTTAGTTTTCCCTTTATTATTGGCAAATGATGAATTAGTCATTTATCTTCTGAAATCATTGCAGGAGGCTTCACTGATCCATCAACAAGAAGTGAAGAACATAAAAGCTAACATAAGCACTCGGCTTTTAGTCTTCCCCCGTTTGAGTTACGTGACACGTTGGTACAGTGAAATATAAATCTTCTTCAGTGTTAAAAGTATGAACTCACAACATTTTTGGGAACCAAGTGTGAGACTAAGACCTAGTATTAAAACACATATGTTGTGTGGATGTGAGACTTCAAACCTGCATGGAGATACATGGACACCAAAAAGAGTTAACTGAGTAAACTATGTAGCTGATGGGTTTTGAACAAAAGGTAACTCCACCCATCCCATATATATTTTTTACCAGTCTAATTGCTATGCATAGTGCTGTGGTTCTAGTGAAATTAGATCTGACTTGCCAGATCCCACTTGGAACTCGTCTGTGTCATTTAGAAGAACGATGTCTGGCAGGCAGAATTTGAGGCATACACTTCTCTGGTCAATCCTAAATAACTGATGTTAGTGGCAGCCACGTCACCTCTTCCACCTCACTTGTTTGGATTATTTTTTTTTTAGTTAATTCCCTATCATCTTCATCCCACAGATCATTACCTTGCTTCAGCAATGCTCTGAAGAAATATTTTCCATGTAGGGTTGTATATGTTAAATACATCTCAAGTTTTTAAAAATAGTTTTCCGTTTCCATTTAGTTGGTTTCAGGCAGTAAAGTAACCTTTATACTAAAAATTTATAGTGTACCCTGCGCAACATTAAATGGGATCTATTGCTCTGTCACAGATATTACAAAAACAGATACATACTTTACTTTTGCTTTAAAGGTTTAAAGAACTGGGAAAACATGATCTCTCTGTCTGAATAAAGCTAGAATAACCTTTCTTTGGACTGTAAAATGTGAATCCATTATATTAACTCCTGCGCTGCTCCTGTGAGTTCTCTTCTTCATGAAAAGCTAAAGTTCCAGCACAATGAAGAAACTTTAATTTTGGCAGCACTCTATTTTTTACATTTCTGCCAATGGCTGAATTCAATTACTGCAGCTTTTATGGAAATATTTACCTAACTGTAGGGGCCACATATGAATTTGATTAGTTTCATATAAAATGCAGAGAACGTGGTTGGAGACACTGGCCGACATAAAAAACTCAATGAAGTTTAAAAAGCAGATTTTCTGAAATGGACTCTAAATGTTGTTTCTTCTTTTCTCAAGTCTGAGTAAATAGTAATGGGTATGAAAGGAACAAGACTGATAGTTGTGGACTCTCTCTTTCTACATAATATGGGGAACAGCACTCTGATGCTCCTCCCTCTGACTGTGCTGAAACCCTGTTTTAGGTGGACTGTTTCCAGGAAGAGAAGGTGTTGAAGTTTCCAAAAACATCATGGATGAAGTTCATCCCTCTCCACACAAAGCCCAAGTAAATGGACTTGTGTAAGAATCTCAGACCAAGTGCTTCAGCCATTCTGCCTCTCCTTAGTACAAATACCAACTGCATCCTTTCACTTCATTTCCCTTCAGAGAGTAAAATATCTTGTGCAGAACTCACCACCTCAAAAAGATGGGTTTGCTCTAACTGATTTATTGGTAAACACCCCATAGTTTCACTGCATGATCTTTGGCTTGCAGCAGTTGATAGCAGTAGCACTAATCATTTTTTTGCCTGCTTAAAGCTAGTAATTCTATTTCTAGGCCCTTGTATAATTCTGAGAGTGATATTATATAGGGCAGATCATTATACCATAAAATGGCCTAAAATAAAACATCCTCTCTGTCATGTATCTAGGCTGAACTGATATTGTGGGTGCAATCCTATAGTGTTCTTATAAATCTCCTCTACAGGATGCTACTCACAAGCCTTCCTGTGTATGTGGGTCATGGTGTCTCCAACAGCTGAGTTTTTTTTAAATCACTGGGAAATTTTTTTACCTGTGTGCATGTCAGAAAGCTAGATCAAACTGAGATCTTATGTGACTAAAGAGGGATCTGGGGCAAAAGTGAAGTGCCTAAGTTCAAAACTGTGATCCAAACCACCACCCTTTCCTCCCACTCCCCCACACACAGCTGTTGACTGACCCTGGAGGTGCCTAAACTCTCTCCCTGATGAGATCCTGGTCTGTGGACACCTCCATTGCAGCCCTGAATCATGTATCTAAACTTTGACAAGATGTGGATTCAGATACATAACTATCCTCAGAATTTTGCATTGATTAGCTTCAGGTTCCTTGCTCACTGGTTTTAGATTGCTATTCCAGGGTACCTAACTCTATGCGCTGACAGTGAGCCTAAGTGCTTCATTCAGGTTATCTGGTTTTTCACCAGGTACCTGAAAGTTATCTGCAGTACCAAACATGTAGGTACCTAAGTCTTTTATTTGATCTGACCCAAAGTTGCTTCAGGGTGACATGCATAACATCCAGTTATTAGTCAAGTAATAATACTACTGTGAATAAAACTACCTTTGTCAGTACTTCACTCACCATTTCATCCACTACAATTATACCTGCTGTTTCATCGTATTAAGTTAATACATTTCTTTGGAAACCTTGGTGTTAGGAACAGAAGTTGCACATAAACCGGTTTAAGTGATCAGAAACTAGTTTAAACCTGTAACAGAACAGAACCTCTGTGCACATAAACCAGTTTCAAAATGGCTGAAACTGGTTTAAGATAAACCTAGTTGAGTATAATATCAGATTTATCTGGTTTGGGGTCAAACAGGTTTATGAAACTTCTGTCCCAGACTCCTTCCTGGTTCAAGTTCAATCATAGTCACCCAGCATGTTTTGTAGTCCTGGGCTGGGCTGGGCTGTCTGCTCCAGAGAACAGGGCTGGCCCCACCACTCTGCTCCTCAGCTGGAGCAGTGAGGGCTAGCTGACAAGGTGGGAGCAAGCCCAGCTGGGGATGCAGCCCACTCTGCTGGAAGGACTGTCCCCTAGGCAAACCCTGCAGACTGGGGTCTGGGGCCAGGGAGGGGGGGTTAAATACCCCTTCCCCTGTTCAAACTTACTGCTGGCTGCAACTGTCAACTACATATCCCAGGAGCACCTGAAAGCAGGAAGAAGTGATCAGAAACCCTGCAGCATCCTGCTGTTGTGATTATGGACTACAAATCCCAGAGACCTTGGAGACAGCAGTAAGAGGAAGTGAACACACAGCACATGTTGGCTATGTGCCAAAGAGACATGCTGTACCACCTGCTGGCTTCTGGCCTGAGCCACTGCAGGTACATGGCTGAATTTCCTCAATCAAAGATAAATGTCTGTTCTCTTCTTTTTAATTTAATCTCTGCATCTTAGACTAACCTGCAAAGACTGAATTAATTCAGCCTTGGGCTTTGTGACTGTCTGTACTTAGTCTGGGAGAAGTGACTGTGTTTTCTTGTCATGTAACTAGGCCAGCCCCAAGCTGACTGAAAAACAGAGTTTGACCCATGATATTCAGAGGGAAGCTGTGTTAGCATATCTGTTGTGGTTCAGTTATCCTAATTGGAGAGTCAATCAAAACAACTAAGTTCTATGGCTGGTAGGAATCTTTGCATTGACATCCAAAAACTCATTATAGTGGCAAACAAAAGAGCACTATATATATATTAGAGACACCCTGTATTCAATGGAAAAGGGGCTTGCAGTTAGGTCTCCCAAATCCCACCTGGTAACTACCCTAACTACCTGCTATAAACAGCTGCTCTCTCTCCCCATTTCTTTTTATTCCCCTTTCCCACTGAAGAATTTCAAAAAGGCCTTGTTCTGAGGGAAGCTCTTTTTTTGCAATCTTGACATGCTTGGTACATGAAAACCATTTTCCATTGTGCTCAATGCCACATTTTCTTCAGAAAAAAATAAGTGTTCATATCAATACAATTTTCTTTACTGTTTATTATATTAAAAAGGTCCTATTTAATTCATTGTGGATCTCGTGGAAGTGGGACAGGCTGTGCATTTAAGAACTTCTTACAAAACATTGGATCCTCCAGTTGGGTATTTGGCAACTGTGCAAATGCCAATCTATAGTATCTGCACTGGTGATGGAAAATCTTCAAATGGAGATGTTTATTAATTGAAGGCAAAAGTGGCTTATTTGTCATCAATGAGGCATTGATGACCTAATAGTGCATATGAGTATGCATACAGGCTATTACCACAGATCACCTGACACCCAGTAAATCCCCCTTTCTTCACCTCTCCATAGCCAACTATATTCCTAAATTAAGAACATTATAACTAAAGGTAAATGTAAGCAAAATATTGTCCTAGGAAAAAGCAGTAAGTTTTTTACAGAAGTTTACTTTTTAACTAAACCTCTTGGCATATAATTGATGTCTTGAGGAAACCCTCAGCTTGTTTTTCACTTTCAATTCCATTTTGTATGGAATAGTCCTAGATGCCCTTTCCTCTCATACAGCAGCACCATAGTGACTTGCTGCATATTTTTTCTTAACCAAATCTCAGGTGTAGCTTTGAACAGGAAGTGCCTGGTTATTCCCACTTATGAAGTTACACTAGGCGAGATGGCAAGGTTGTATCTGGCTGGGAAGAAGGTGGGGAATTAGATACTCGATATTTGTAATTGGGGGAAAAAATCTGATTCCACTTTCCCAACAGAGGAGATCCAAAGTTCTTATCACCATGGCAGATTCCAGGGCTGTGCAAAGCTTTGGGTGCTGATTCGATCTGGAGGAGATTTGGCCTGATTTGGTGGCCAAATATCCAAATCCAAATTGAATCAGGGAACCAGTAAAAAGGTCCGAATCAATGTGAAGCTTTCCAAATTGATTCAGTAGCATGGGGCAATGCAGGGCAACATGAATCATGCCCTTCCCCCCGCCCTGGCACCACCCAGCAAGTCAGGGCTTTTTTTTTTTTCAAAGTACCAGGAGCTGGGACAGGCAAAGCAGCCATTGCCAGGGCTGGGAGAGCAGGCGAGGAATGGCGCCTGTGTGATTCAGCTGAATTGATTCAGGACAGTGATTCAAATCGCCAAATCAAATCACTGCCCCCGGAATCAGCTGAATCTGAATCTGAAGTGAATACTAGCCGCTTCGCACAGGCCTAGCAGGTTCCAATGACTTATGAAACAGACTAGCAGCTGTTTTATGCCACACAAGGCCAAAATTTGTTTCCATTAAAATAACAGATCAGCTGGGAACAAATCTGAATTTAAGAGAGATCATCCAAGCTATTACGTGATAAACATGAGTGCCTGTGGATACTGCACCCTCCATGTCAGCAACTTCCCTGAACATTAAATGAAACATGCTTTTTGCTTTAAGTAGTTCCATGTTAGAACTATCTTTGCTGTAGTCTAAACACACTATGGGTTTGCAGTGGTATGAAAATCAGACTATAATAAGCAATACCTGCATTATATTTAACATTAATAGTACTGTGCAGTAGAAAACCAAAGCAATTTGAGTTTTAAGCAGAGTTCTTGTTTATTCTCTTTGTCAAATCTATATATAAAGAGAAGCAGAGTGGTAGTCCATAACTACGTAATGAATGGTAATTGCTTGTGAGGGAAAGGATTACTTGATAATGTATTGTCTTCTGACAGGTGCGGCAACATAAAAGTCTGAAGCATAATACAATGATAAGTGGGGGTTGGCAACCTACAACCCAAAGGCTGGAGCCAGGCCACAAAACCCCTTGATTTGGCCCAAGGCATGCAACTCAATCCAGTAAGATTCCCTGCTCCCCACCCCTGAGCCATGCCTCCAATATCTCCTGCAGCACTCCCTCTACAGTGCCTGCCCCTAAAGACATGCACTGCTCACCATCATGACCAAATTCAGCCCTTCCCAATCGTATTCAGGACAGGGATCAGTAGAGTGCAGCATACATGGTGGCAGTGATGTGGTGGTACAAAAAATGGTATCAGTCCTCCTGTATACCTTGGAGGACATTCACTATGTAAGTGTTGTTCTGATACAGATCAGTTCCCAGACTGTTTTAGTCTTGTGCTTTGCACAACCTCTTAAACCCCTTAAAAGCTACAGAACCTGCCCTTTTTGTAATTTTTTTAACATTTTTTTAAGTGTACCAAGTTGTACAAGTATTCTCATGCAGTTTTCCAGCTGAGTATTTTAAGCATAAAAGGTTGAAATGTGAAACCTTGTTCTGCAAATAGAAATGTGAGTCCCCCTAATTGTTAAGGCTAAATATCACTCTTCCTCCAGGGCTTACCACAAGCAGCAGAGGTGTACTAGCTACTGTAAGTGTCCTGGGGGACACTGGCAGCCAGATTGAAATGGCTTATTGGCCTTGGAGAAGTTGAGGGGATGTAAAAGACAGCTGAAAGCCACTCATGTCAGTTCCATTCCCTGAGTCTAATTTAGGCACTTTGGGAAATCTGAAACATGAAGATTATATTTTATCATATCTCTAGTTTGGCCTGATCAAGTCATTTACAAACTGGATACTGGAATATGGTAAAATGTGGAGGTTGACCTTAAGAATATAGGATTGGAAGGGATCTCTTGGTTCAGTGTCAAGTCATCTGCTAACAAAGGCAGCCTTATCATAATACTTTTTATCAAGCTTCATCTTTAAACTAGATAGATTTGTTTATAAGAGACAATGACAGGTTTCTGAGATGGAATGCATCTACACATACGCTTACTAGAGGTGTCTGTAAGTTGGGGAAAAGGATTTGAATTCTTCACATCCTAAGCCTGCTTTGTATCAGTATCCAACACTGTATTCAATAATGATGGATAAATGTTGTTTGCTGTTTCTGCAGTTCAAGTTTCTATTTGAGTCTCATCATCCGTAAGGTTCTAAAATTGCTTTTGCCCCTCGTTTTCAAATTCTGGAATAAACCATGGGTTTATTCTGGAATCCTGGGTTCACGATAGACAGCTACAATCCAGCTCTGTTCCATGCTCTCATCATCATCATCTTTCTCAGGGGGAAAATGTTAACTGAAAAGACCTTTCCTCTATGATTCTATAACTCATAGCATGCATGCTAACTTGCAAAGACTGGTGCATAATCTGTACACTGTTATACAGTCAGAAAACAAATATGGAGGCCTGACACGTCAGCTTTCTCTGAAGATTCCACCAAAAAACCCAGCATCTTAGAATATTCTTCAAGGACTATTTAAAAAAAAGGGAAAAAACAGAAGAGAGGGTGGATAGCAGCTGTTGGACTGGCTTCATTTTGGCAATCCAGAATTGTAACTAAAAACAGAAGTCACAGCATCTGAAAAAGAAAAAACTCAAAAAGAACTAAGCTCTAAAAGAAAGGCCTTGAAAATAGCAAATTTTAAAAAGCCTAAATTTATTTTCAAAGTATAATTTTATCAGAATCATTTCAGTCATACTGGAACTCATCATTTTTCCCTTCACAGATTCTCTGCCCTGTAAGTCATCTTTAATGCAGGGTTTTACCTTCACAACTAAGGAAACAGTATATCAATTGGATTATAGATATTATAGCAATTACCATTGGTTCTGCTCTTGAAAGGAGATGATTTGGATACTTATGTATAAAAGGCCTTTAAAGCTATAGAACAGGGGTGTCCAACCTTTTTGAATGTGGGGCCGGATCACGAACTTTTTATCACCCAGTGGGCTAGCGAGCCATTTTGAAAGACCTCACAGGAAGTGGTATCACATCAAGAAGTGATGTCACATGACCTTTGACACCAATGCAGTTACAGGAAGTGACAATGAAATAGGTCTGGAAATGTGGTTTAAAATCCAAAATAAAAACAATATAAAAGCAAGAATGAAATAATACTTGACTAAAATAAACCCTTTCACTTCTACTCTTCAATGAATGAAAGAAGCATAATGCAGGTCGACAGATCAAATATGGAAGAGATATCAGCCAGAGTGGAAACTTATCAAAGCAACAAAATACGTGCATTTTTGAGAATAATCTTCAAGAAGATTTACTTTTATTGAATTAATAACTTGTTAGTAGCACATTTTTAACATTTAGTAACAAGTTGAACCCCCAATCCCGCACAAAGAGAAACAGAAGCAAACACAATCCAAACACTGGACAGTATTTTTACAAAGATTTTTACCTGCTCCAAATCTACATTGGAGCCCAGATCATTCATGCTCTATTCTTGAGCGTATTGTTCAGTCTTAAAGGAGTGTACAGCACAGCTGCAGGGGCTCAGCCACAGCTTTCCCTCCCTGGTATAGCCCGGCCAGCCCAGCCCATCCCTTATCAAGCAGTGGCTTCCCCACGTGCTGCTGCCCATTCCCCCTACCTGTGCCAGCTGGTCCAAAAAGGCAGGAGGTTCCAACGCCACCACTGCTGCTGGCCAGTGCTGACCCAGCTGAGCATCCCCAGCAGCACATGGGAAGCCAGCTTCAGCCGCATGCTGCCCAGAAGCATGGCCATCAGAAGCGGCAGCGGAGCCATGTGCTGCTTGGGACTGACCACTGCAGGCAGGGGGAAATTGCAGCTGAGCCTCTGCCACTCCAGCTGGGCTCATCTCATCTCATCCCGAGTGGCACACGGCTCCGCTACCACTTCTACTGGCCAGTGCAAACCTGGCTGGGCTCCTCCCATCCCCAGCAGCACATGAGAAGCCAGTTTCAGCTGCATGCCGCTTTTCCTGGCTAGTGCTGACCCGGCTGGGTCCATCCTATCTGGAGCAGCACACGACTGAAGTCAGATCCTCATGTGCTGCTGGGGATGGGAGCAGCCGGGCCAGGTTTGTGCTGGCCAGCAGAAGTGGCTGCAGATCCATGTGCTGCTTGGGACAGGACAAACCCGGCTGGAGCAGCAGGAGCTCAGCTGCATTCCCCCTCTGCCTGCACCAGTCAGTCCCGAGTGGCACGTGGCTCCACCACCGCTTCTGCTGGCCGGTGCAGACCTGGCCGGCCTCCTCCTGTTCCCAGCAGCACATGGGAAGCTGGTTTTAGCTGCATGCTGCTCTGGATGAGACAGACCCACCCGGGTCAGCACCAGCCAGCAGAGGTGGCGGCAGAGCCGGGTGCGACCAGCGCATGTACGGAAAAAGTGCAGCTGAGCCCCCTGCTGCTCCGGGTGGGCTCATCTTGTCCCGAGAGGCACATGGCTACTTCTCTTCCCACACGCACCGCATCGGCAATGTCAAGTTGACGCAGTGCGTGTGGGAACCTTGTCCCTTCAGCAGCCATTAGGAAGCTGCTGAGGTGCTGGGGTAGGGACAAGGGGTGGGAATGAAAGTAAATCTTGTTTACTTTCATTTCCCATTGCAGCACCACGGGCCACAGAAAATGCCTTGGCGGGCCGCATGTTGGACAAGCCTACTATAGAACATTAATAACTATGCCACAACTTCTGTAGAATATTTGATAGACTGCTCTATGCATGTCCTTTCACAGCATCTGATGAAGTGAACTTGGGCTCACAAAAGTTTATGCACCTCTGATTTAGTTGGTCTATAAGGTGCATCTCTATCCTGCCTTCTGCCTGACTACACATGGCTAACTGCCTCTATCTTTTGGAAGATATGGAAGTTTGAAGGGGACAACTAACTTCTATTGATACAACTAAGGGAACAACTAAGTGATATGCATACCAAATATGGTACATCTGTATGAATAGCTGTGTGGTGATCTATTGATTGGTTTTCTTATCTAATCATTATAATATGATTGGTTTCCATAGTTATTCAATATATGATACTAGTATGAAAGATATAACTTTTCTATCATGCTTTGGACCCCTTCTTGCCCCCTCCTGCACCCTCCATGCACTTCCCCTCTGCTGGCTGGTGTAATCAGCCAGCCAACAGTGATTAAAGTCTAATTATATTAATTGTGTTGTTTCTTTAAGCTTAATAAATACTATGTGTAGCAAGCCAGGGATGAAGCCAAACCATATAGAGCTTGGGCCCAGCCAACTCAGCTACTCACATAATGTAGATTTAATGCACCCTAAAAAGTGAAGTGAATCCCATACTATTTCATAGACTCATTTGAGAGCAGCAGCGGACCACAAGGTGGAACATAATTCAAACCTGCTACAAATGAATGGCAAAGGCTACCTTTCTTTCTAACTTTTCAGCAAAAGCTGAGTGTGTTTCATAGCCAGACTTAAGAAAGGCTATAAATCAGCCTTTAGGCCTTTTAGGTGTTTTTCTACGTGTTTCAGGGGAGGGCGCTTTAATTTAGAGTGGTTCTGAAAGCTGCTCTGATTAAAGTATAGGTGAATGGTGGTGGGGGACACATGCCCCCCCCCCAAGATTGGCCACTGCCAGCTTCTGCAAGTGATTGCTACTCGCTGCCCTGTCACCAACGCTGCTGCTCACAAACTGTGCCCCCCTCCCACTCAGTCTCAGGAACTATCTGTCATCCATGGATTAAAGTGACCTCAACATCTCATGTATCAGCCTCCTTGCACTTCAAAATGGATTCAGGGGAAATTTGACTAAAACTTTTTGAACTAAAGCTCTAATTATTACTCTCTAGCAGACTTAATTAACTGAGTCTTCTCTGACAGGCTGTACAATGTGCTAGAGCAGCCTTCTCACACAACTACAGGCACCCTTGGGCACTTCAAATGACTGCAGTAGCACTTCTAACTTAAGTAGGATCTCAGGAAAAGGCTCCATCTCTGTCACTGGCAAATCACTATTCATGAACACTCCATTCACAGAGCAAATAATATAGTGGCATAGATAAGAGCTTACTTCCTTCTTCATCAAATGTAAAAATTCCTCTTCACTTTTAGAGAGAGAAAATCTCTGTTGAATATTCAAAATCCCTTCATTCATTTATATTAGTGTTATGTTATTGATTTGAAAGTGATCATAGTTGAAAATATCGATAACCAGTGGGGGGAGGTAAGGGAAAATGACACTGAAGTAATGTTAACATTTTGACACGTGAAATTGCAGGTACATATAAATGTCTTCCAAAATACTCACTTGGGTAGTAGTTCACAAGATTCTAGTCTTCTAAGGCATAGTTTCTCAACCTGTGGTACACATACTCCTGGGGGTACATGAGACACAGGCAGAGGGTACACATGTACCCCAACACTATCACCCTCTTTTCCTCTCAAAACTATGGCAAAAAATTCCCCAGTAATAATCTGGCATTCAGTCCTCTTAGCTTTGGCCAATACCATCTCTAGCCCAGGTACATACTTGAGTTGTGCACCCCTGGTGTAAAAGGTAGCAACCCTACCCATACCAGATCAGACATCTGTCATATCACAACCTTACAAACGCAGCCCTTCTTCCAACATAGGGCACACATTAGTCTATAAATATAAAATCTGCTGCAAAATTGAGTGTTGGGGTACTTGTTAACATTTTTAGAAGTTAGTGAGTACCTGCTACTTAAAAGGTTGAGAAAAAATGTTCTAAGGCTCAGAAGTAGCTTGTTCCTGCAAAAATGTAGGTACCCCTAAAACATGTAACAACAGTAATAAAGGCTAGGACTAGAGTGTAGTCTTGCTCTCTCAATTTCCTTGCTTTCATGAATGTAATATGAGGCAGAAAGCTTCTTTTTTTTTTCTGATTCCCTACAGCTATACATAATATACATCTGCAAAGAATAGGGAAAGGAGCTAATCTGTAATCTGGTATTATGGCATCTTGTTTGAGGGTTATTGCATGAACATATTGATTTAATTTACCTGCAGTTTTGCCAGGATATGCATGTTGGACATAGGTGGACAGAGAAAAAATTATTTGGGGCTGGGGCTGAGCATCTGCATGCATATATACATGCCCCCACTGCAAACTTGTAAGTCTGTCGGGGAAGGGGCAGGGGGGAGGGAAAACGGCTGTGGGGAGGTGCAGATCAAGGTCCCTATGGTGAGGGAGGGAGGAGGGCACAGACAGGGGCACGGGCTGGGGTGGGTGGGGCCCCAGCCAGGCCGGGTAGCAGGACACTATAAGCCTGGGAGGCTCGTCCAGCAGCACAAGGGGGTCCTTGCCACTATGCATACCCCAGCAGAGGCCCAAGGGGCATGTGCCTTCCATTTGTGCTTGAGGCAGAGGCAGCTGCCACTGCAGGCTGCACTTTGCTTCCTGCTGCATAATGCCATGTGCGTCCCACCACAGGTTGAGCAGGGGGTATAGTGCAGGTGACAGGATGTACATGGTGTCACACAGCTCTCAGGACAGCTACAGCAGGGAGCAAAGCACAGGCTGCAGCAGCCACCACTGCCACACCGCACACAGATGCAGGGGGAGGTGGAGCGGCATGTGCCCCCAGGCCTCTGTCAAGGTGTGCACAGTGACAGGTGCCCCCACACAACCATGGATGAGCCACCTGGGCTCTGATCATCCTGCCACCTGGTTTGGCCAAGGCACCACCTACCCCAGCGCCTGCCCCCTGTCCCTGCCCCCACTCCCTCCCCTTGCACCGGGGCCCTGATCTGCACCCCCAACCCAGCCCCTTCCCCAAATAGATTGATACTTGCCTGCCATGCTGGACAGCCAGTGACACCCATATTCCAGACTGTGATCCTGGCTGCATACATGCCCCTCCCCACTCCTGCTATAGCTGCCCAGAGACTATGGCCAGGCTGCCTTGCAGCCCTACATGCTGCCTCGTGTTTGGTGTGGCTGAATCCCCTTATCCCCCACTTTCCACTGCCTATAACATTGGAAAGGTGTTGATACAGGCACTCGCATCTGCTGCCAGATGCTTGAAGAGATGAGTCAATGCAAACTAGTACTTCAAACTGACCTCTGCAAAACCAGTTTAGCCAGACTGAAGGGGCACAGAGGAATACAAAGTCTACTGGTTAAAAAGGAAGTCCCTAAAGAACAGGATGGAAAGGCTGCTGGGGATCAGACTGACACTGGGCATGTCTACGTGTGTACTAACATGCTTTAGTCAACGCACATTAAATCTAGTACCTCCATTGTGAGGTACTAAAAAAATTCTCTTTAGCCTGTCTTAATGTGCTCCAACTAAAGAGCATAGTTTTTAAGTGACACTTAATGAGCATTAGATTATTTTGATGCATATTAAATAAAAGTACATTTTAATTATATTTTAATGTGCATTAGAATAAGCCAATGTGCATTCAAGTGCACATGTAGACATGCCCTTGAAACTCTGGAGATCATGGGCCCGAGGTAACATAGAAGTAAAGGTAAGATAGTAATTCATTTAGACTTTCATGTACCACAGTCACTTTCCTTTTATGTTATGCTTTGTAACTGCTATTGACATAAAGAAACACCATGTACATATCTACATGTTCATTAATGCAAGTAGTTACTTCACATTTAATTTAGCATTTGCTTAACAAAGTACTAACTAAATGCACACTAACTAGAGTTACTGCACAGAACTGCTGGTGAATGCCTTTTTAGCGACACTACTTCACAGTAGCCCAATAATACTATGGAGTAACTTATTAGCACTGTCCATGCTATGACATATTACTGCTCAGTGTTATTAGGCTACTACACATTAAGCGTCCCATGCAGACACTCCCACTAAGTATTGTCCATTGACCACAACTCCCAAAAAGAAGACTCACTGGTGGTGAACCTTCATGCTGAATTTAGCATTGGAGAACTGGGGGATTTTGGCCCAGGAGCAGTCAGGGCCTGGGGTTGAATATCGAAGGATTCACTCAGAGAGAACGTTAGGCTTGTAACTGTGACCATATTAGGGCAGCTCCTGAGTGTCCCATTCAGACTGTACTTTGAAACTATGTCTATTCTCAGTCAATCTCCATGGTAAAATAGCATGTGTTTAAAATGTTTTATACTTGGCACATCTGTCTTGTTTTTCTCCAGACGAGTATAGCTGAATTTGGGATGCATTTTGGATTACAGGATTAATATTACAGTTGGGATTGTATAGGTTATGTGACCTTTTGCCAGGAAAACTAGCACCATAAACAGTGGATATATTCCTTTGTTAGTATCTTCTCAGTCAGGGAATATTTGTTTCTCCATGCTTCTGACCACATCAAAGCCCAAGAAATCAGGTGTGCACATGGTATGGAAGTTTCAGATGCATAACCTGAGAGTTCAATACGATGGGCATATGTAAATGAGACACTGGTAACCTGATTATCTCAAATGGAAGCTGAACACCATAATATAGTAACTTTTGATAAGATAAACTCACATCAGAGATAATAAGTTTTTTTGCTGCAGACAGCCCATGGAAAGAAGCAAATTCAAACAGCAGAGAATAGACATTCAGATCCAAAGTCTATAATGACCTGGCAGCAAAGCCAGAACCATTTGTCCCTTTATGGCATATCAGGCAAGATTTGCCAGTCTGCCTCAGAGAGTTCTCAGCCATGTGCTGAAACTATTCCCTGAGTGTGCCCTGTTAGGTCAATCTTGTCTGCCTTTAGGCATGGGCTGAGGAGTTACTGTAAACTCTATACTAATGAGTTATCTATGTCTAGAGCCTGAATTGTTGCAGCAACTCATTCAAAATATCACAGGAAGCACATTATTTCTATGAGCATTTTAGATTTCTGAGAGAATAACTTCAAGTATTTTAATAACTGTGACTAGTTCTGATCCCTATGAGCAATAGCTGATTTCTGAAGCTAGTGTATGCATCAACAGTAGCTGATTTCTGAAGCTGTTATATGAATTTTCATGCTGCTATCCCTGGAGACCTTGTACCAGTTTCCTATTCACTTTCTATTAATGTCCTCTGCTTCTGTCTCTTTTTTTTTCATTACTAGTATAAGTGATGTCTCCAACAAATCTCTGTCTTATGTAGATCTTTAACTTACTGTATAGGGACATATTTTTTTAAATTTGTATTTAGGCAAGTAGGGTGGTATTTCCAAATACAAATAATTTAAGAATGCACGTTTCATGGGACTATACTCCAAACTCACTAAGACCATGGACAGACATTATATTTATAGCACTACCTCTCACTTTTGATAAGAAGGGCCTTCTTGGCCTTAATTCTATTCCACTGACTGCGCTGTTGTACTGTGATCCCCAAATGTGTTTCAAGCTCCCCCACAGAATGCTAGTCAAATCCATCTTCAGTATTTCTACTTCAGTGATGTTTCGTACTGTTTCACAAATAAAGCAGACCTCCATAATTCTGTCTGTAATGACATGTTCCAGGTAATTGTTGGTTTCTTGGAATGTGTGTGCCTATATTTCAAGCCATAATTAAAGGAATCACATAAACTTTGGAACAGTCTTTGGAAATCTGAAAATGGAAGTTTAATTTACAAATGTTAGGTCAGAGTAGGAAGTCAAACAGCCAAAATCAGCAGACTATGATGGTCATTGGCAAGAACCTAAGGAAGATACCTCTTTGCTTTAGCCATTGGGATTGAACATTCTTCCATGGGATTTTACCCCATGTTAAAAGAGGTCAACAAAAGTCACAACAGATCCACTCAGAAGAAAGCAAACACGATGACAACAACATTTTTGTAATGAAGTGAATTATTGGTCTTAAGGTATAGGAGAGAACACTAGAAACGTGTGTTGCCATAATGGAAAACTAAAGAAAAAGACCTCTTCCTGATACAACTCATCAGTATCAAGCATGGCGAAGTCCCTATTTAAGGTTAGACTTTGCCTTTTCTTTTACAGGCAGGGGCAGCCACGGTGCAGAAAGGCACGGGAGCCCACAGGCAGAATTCTGTATGATTCAGCCAAAATTCTGCTAATACCGTGCCCATAGAGTATTTGCTGAAAAGTACTTTGTGATAGGCTAGTATGTGCTTTGGATTTTATTTCAGCCGATTCAGGGGATAATGATTCGATTCGGTGATTTGAATCACTGTCCTGAATTGATTTGGCCGAATCTGATTTGGAGATTCTACTGCTGCCAAATCAGCCGAATCTCCAAATCACGCAGGCCCAATCCACCACCGGCTCTCCCAGCGGGGTACGAATCCCACTGCCCCCCACTGCCCCATACTATATGGGGGGCTCTGCCACAAACACCCCAACCCCCACCCATGGCTACCCCACCCACCCCAACTCCAGTCCCCTCCCCTTTCCTCCAGACCCTTCCTTCCCCACTCCCTACATACCAGCTCTGAGTCTGGCTTCAGCTCCCTGCTGCAGTGACTGGGGACTGCCCAAATCATCAAAGCTCCCTGAATCTTTTCTGAATCAATTCAGAGAGCTTCAAATCAATTCAGACCTTTTTATTGTCCCCTGATTCAATTCAGATTTGGAGATTTGGCCCTCGAATTCGGATGAATGTCCTCTGAATCGAATCAGCACCCAAAGCTTTGCAGAGCCCTACTTTATGGTATATAGGTCAGTTCTGACCACAGGGGTCAGAAATATGTTAGTGTACCATCGTCTGAATTCAGACTAGATTTATCATATGCACCCATTTTTGTGTAGGTGCTCTTATAGTTTTGCCACCAATACTTACTCCAGGACATAGGCCTGAAATGACTAGATACCAGTAGGATCAGGCTTAACAAGGTTTGAGCCAAGGCTTTGTTTGCCTAAATAGAAATCACAGGAGCATGCAGTAGTATAAGGAGGCGTGGGCAAGCAGGGCACAAGCCCCACACCCTGCCTAAAAAGTATGGGGAGGGCAGTGCCATGGCAAGGAAGTTTGGCACCTGGGGCAAAGTCCATAGTGGCAGCCCGGCTGTGCCCTGCACACAAATCCAGGGAGCATGCATCCCCCACATGCTTGCCTGGGAGTGTACGCAGTGGCAGGAGCTGCCCTCCTCCCACCCCCGCACCCATTGGTGATGCATAGAGGGTGCATGTAGGTGCATGTGCACCCCATGAGGTTGGCGGTGCACCTCTTGCAAAAAGTGAAGCTGACATTACCAGCAGTGTCTGCGGGTTGTTACTGCTCATCCTCCCCCGCTGACTCTGCCAGCAGCATCTGTGGGCGGTCTCCAACACTGGCCATTGCCAACACTGCTGGCAGTGTCTGCAAGTGGTCACCCCCCCACACCAACAGCGCTGCAGCCACCTGAGGGAGCCCCCCGGTTGGCCCACCCTCACCGCTGCCATCACCGCGGCTGCCTGTGAGAGCTCCCCACTCACCGCTACTATGCTCCCACAGCCAACGCTGCTGCCTGCAGGTGGTCATCATGCCCTCTAGTCTCTGGGGACATATGGCATTTATGCTGTGCCCCCCCAAACAAGCCAGTCATAGCGTCATCCCATGGCCCACCTCAGCTGGGCAGCGCCTGTTGGCACCTCTTCGCTTCAGCACTCAGGGCATTTGCCCCACTTGCCCCCCACCCTTGCTATGGCACTGGAGGAGGGTGCCTCATCGTCCCATTCCCCACTACCCCTTCACTCCCAGATCTGATTCTGGCAGCAAGCTGGAGCAACAGCAGCGGTGCACATGTCAGTGAGGAAAGGGCACTTGGTAATGTAGTCCTGTGGAATGACAGTAGCTGGAGTTTGCTGCTGCTGGGAAGAGACATCACCCAGTATTTCTGTAGCTGAAAACGGGAGTTTTGGGGGACACTTAATATGGGAGTCTGAGGCAAAAAAATGAGGTTACATCTCCCCTCAGCAGCAGTGAACTTCAGTTGCTGTTCCTGCCCTGCCCACTGCCAGAGCCTCCAGAGTCAGAGGAGGTACAGGGAGAGGCAGACCTGCAGTAGCTAGTTATGCCTCCAGGACCATGTTACTTTTCACGTGATAATTCCACTGTGAACTCAACTCTAACAGACCTGTTCATTTTTTTTTAACAGAAAGTTTTTCAACAAATGACCCTTTCTAAGAGATGGTGTACTTTTCAGATTTTTTTCTTTTTTCCCCTCCTTTTTGCAAAAAGAAATGTTGTGATATTTTCCACTGAAAATTCTATTTATTGAAAACTGGATTATGTTTACTTCAGAAAATACCTTGATGATAACCATTCTCTGAGTAGGAGGATATCATCAGACATAATGTAACTTAGGCTTTAAAAACATAACATTTAAGTAACTCACACACAATAGATTCAGAGGAGCAAAATTGCATAAAGCTGAACTGTTGATTTATTGGCAGCATCTAAAAAAGAAAAGAAGTAGGTTTAAGTCACCCCATAACTATTATTTTTCAGAATGCTAAGCAAGTTAAATAGGTCAAGAGAAATGTTTCATTTTGATTTTGGGACATTTTAAGCTCAGGGTACCATTCACAAAATGCAGAAGAAGATGGTATCTATAGTCCCCTTACACTATCTAGCACTATCATTCGAGCAGTTACCTGATATGTGGAAAATGTGTGTTCAAACCATCTTTCACCTTGACTTGGAGCAGGATCTGGATCCAACATTTCTCGCCAAGAGAGAGAGTGATGCTAGCAATGGGTTTTGGCATATTTGAAGGTGAATATGTCTCAATCCTTTACCTAGAAAACTGGTTATCAAAAAAGATATCAGGTTAGTCTGACACAATTTATCTTTCAAAATATCATGTAACATTTTATCCCATTTTCCATTTACTTTATATTTTTAATTATTCTTTCCTTCAAAATTTGTTTTAAAGTCGCCTAATCTACCATTATCTGATTCATTGGGTGTGTGTAGACGAAACGGGGGCCCTAAATTGAATTGGTGGGTTTTTAAAAATACTACTTCAATTTAGGGCCGATTAAACCCCTGTGTTGTGCACACACCTGACTTATCTGCCTGGCAGTGGGGAGGAGACAGCAAGCTTCCAGTGGGCGGAGTGGTCCCCGGGCTGCAGGGGGGGGGGGGGGCTGGTGCTTCTCTCCATGGCAATGGCAGACCCCCTACAGGTGGCATCCGCCCACAGGCACCTGGCTTGGGCAGTCCCAGGGGCACCGCAGCCGTGGAAGGAAACACTGGACCCCTTGTACAGCTCAGGCAGTTAGGCAGACTCTGGGGGGATGGGGAAAAAAAAAATCAGGCTCACCACTTCCTTTTTTTCCTCTCTTGGGTGAAGCTGCCTTTCCGGGCTGCTGCCACACTGCCAGCAGGTCTTCCTGCAGAGGCCTTGAGCTCAAACTAAACAGAGCCCAGTGCTTCACTCTGTGGCTGGTAGGGCAGTGTCCTGAGTCATTTAAGGTGCATTACGCCACCAAATTTGCTACAGTGGCTGGAATCAATGTGCAATACGCTGCTAAGGCATGCAAACACCAACACCATTAAAGCCAGAGATGGGCAAAATATGGCCTGCAGGCCAGATCCAGCCTGCCAGGCTATTGTGTCTGGCCTGTGGGGCCCCTAGAAATTTTTTTTAAATTAATATTCATTTGCCTCTGGCTCCAGTCAGAAGTGACAGGAGCCAGGGGCAGTGGGACCCAGAGGAAGCCACAGCAGGCCCCTGGAAGAGCAGGGCCCACCCTGCTCCACCCCCAGCCAGAGGGACCATGGGGCTGTTCCTGCCCATGCTGAAGCAGGAACCTTAGGTAAGAGGAGGTTGAGGGGCATGCTGGTCCCCATCTGGCCACAGGGCTGGGGTGGGGGGCTGGGAGCGAGGGGTCGCGCAGGAGCCAGTGCTGGCAGAGTCCAGAGCAGGGTGGTTCCCCTCTCTCCCTGCTGGGGCAGCCCAGCTGGGCTCCATTCAGCCCAGGCAGCTGCACCTTGGGCTCCTGCCACACCGCTCTGGGCCCCACCGGCACTGGCCCCGGGGCATTGTCTGACTGTTGCTGGCTCCTAACCACCTGTCCGGCCCTGGGGGCAGCATGGGGGGTGCCTAGGGCTGCTGGGGGTGGCATGACCCAGTGGAGATGTGGCCCAGGGCATGGGGAGGCAGTGCAGAACTTCCATCTCATGCCTGAGACTTGCAGCAGCAATGGCCCAGTTGCCTGCCCCACAGGAGGTTCTGGTGGGTGCTGCCGCCGCAGGGGGAAGGCCCAGGCCTCCCTGCCCCTCAGGGGCTTAGCTCCAGTTCACTCTCTGGCCCCAGGATGGGTGGAGAGGCTGTGCCAGGAGCAGGAGTGGATCCATAGCCGCTTTTCTGCTCCAGAAGTTCCTGCGGCTGCAAAGAACCTAGAGGCCCTGGGGAAGCTCCTGGCCAGCCCCAGGGGCAGCACAGGTCACATCCCAAGACTGCTGGGATGGCATGAACTGTCAGGGTCCTGCCCCAGGGTGCAGGAAGCTTGGGGAGGCTGCAGGAGCTTTCAGAGGAAAAAAGCAGCTGTGGCTCTGCTCCAGCTCCTGGCATAGCCTTCTGCCCGTCCTGGGACTGCGGGAGCAAGCTGCTGTCAGGCTGCCAGGGCCCTGTGGGGCTGGGGGGGGCTGGGCCTTCCTCCCAGGATGCTGGCACCTACTGAGGATGCCCATGGTGGTGGCAGCCAAGCCATTGCCATCCCAAACCTCAGGTGCAGGATGCGACTTCCATGCCACATCCCTGGACTTCCCCATCCTGGGCCATGTGCCACTCCCAGCAGCCTCAGGTGGCTCCCTGCACTGCCCCCAGACTTGGCCAGGAGCTTCCCCAGGGCCCCCGGCCTCCTGGAAGCTGCAGGAGCTTCTAAAGCAGAAAAGCAGCCACGGCTCTGCTCTGGCTCCTAGCACAGCCTCCCTGTCCATCCCAGGACCAGGGGACAAGCTTCTGTCAGGCCACCGGGCCCCTGTAGGGTGGGAGGGGGGCTGGGCCATCCCCCCAGAGTGGTGGCAATGCCCGGGCTGCCCATGGTGGGGGCAGCCAAGCCTTTACTACCCCAAGCCTCAGGCACGCCATGCAAGTTCTGCACCACCTCCTTGGGCTTCCCACGTCCAAGGCCAGTCCCCACTGACTCATGCCACTCCCAGTGGCTCCAGGAGCCCCCTGCACTGTCCTCCAAGCCTGACAGACCCTTCCCTGGAAGCCCCTGGCCTCCTGGCAGCAGCAGGAGCCACCAGAGCGCAAACGCAGCCATGAGGCTTGGGGCAGCAAGTGCCCGGCTAGCTCCCCACTTGCAACCGTTCCTGCAATCCCAATAGCCACACCCTCCTTCAGACACAATCACACATCCCACAAATACCTCCCACACATACACATATCCACAGCTCCCCACAAACCCCACATCCACCCACCCACCCATGCCCCTCAGCACCGCTGTACACCCCACACACTATACAAGAGTAAGACTACATTTTGCACTATTATGCAATCACTTCTACATATAAAGCACAAACAAGTATCAGGACAAAAATATACTTTTAATTGAATTAAAATAAAATATAATATCATGGGTATTTGATTTTTAGTACAGTTTCATAGTAACTAGGGTCAGAAGGGGCCTAGAGCAGGCCATCTAGTCTGACCCCCTGCCAATGGCAAGAACAAGTGCTGGGGTCACAGGACCCCAG
>JAGPOW010000261.1:220156200-220181735 GCA_030014935.1 Caiman crocodilus | reverse complement strand
ATAGAAGCACTTAAGGCTATGCACTGCCGCCTCCCCCTCCTCATGTGTATCCCCCAAGCTACCACCACCTTGCCCGCCAGACTTACCTGACTTAGGGGCTGAGCATCCTCTCCTCTTCCGGCAGGCCCATCCCCCGGCGAAGCTAGTTTAAAGTACATAATTTGTTTTTTTTCCCGGTTCTAAGAAAGCAAAAATCCTCTTCTCCAAAGGAATACTTCCAGGGGCAAGAGGAGGGACTTCCGGTGGCAATGGTCAGAGGTCAGGGGCAGGACTTCCAGTCCCAAGATGGTGACCAAAGGGAGGAGTACCTGTCAAGGGGCAGGGTTACCCATGTGGCCCTCGACAGCTTGCCAGAATTTGCTAAGCGGCCCTCCACCCAAAGTAATTGCGAGCCCCTGATTAAAGCAGTGCAAAAGCATTTAGCCTGCTATAAAATGTCGTCCACCCATGCCCCTTGTTTTGTCTACACACAGCCTTTTAAATTCAGATAATGGTCCTCTCCCTCTTACATATAGGTATTGCATTTGCTATTCTCCATTTACATGGTACCACTTCTAACTTGATAGATTTATTTAAAATACTTGTTATCAGACCTGTGATTTCACATGCCAATTTTTCCAGAATTCTAGGGTGGAATAGTCAGGACTCCCTAATTTGGATGCATTAAGCTTCTTGAGTTTTGCTTCCACTTCAGAGCAATCCTTCCTTGCCTCTGGGTTCATATAGTTTTTTACTGAAAACAGATGCATGTATTCATTTAATTATTGGGCTATACCTACATTATTTTTAATCTCAACTACATCCTTGCTGCACAGTGGCCCCATCACTTTCCTTATTTTATTTCTATAACTGAAAAACCTTTTGCTATTCCCTTTGAAGGTGTAACTTGACTTTCCCCTTCCCAGCCCTCTAGACTCACTAAGAGGCTAGCATTGGCTCTTCTAGGCCTCTCCTTGCTTCCCTAGGCCATTTCCTCACAGTTCTTGGATGAGTTAGGAAGAAATTAAGGGTTTCTGTTAAATTATTTTTTTCAGAAAGATGCCTACTTCCCTCAACATTTGCAGTGTTCTGATGAAAAGGCATACCCTAAAATCAATTACAGTCAACGTCTGTGGAAAACACACTCATTTGGGGATCAATTTTTGGGGTTTTTTCTGAAAAATTGAAATTTGGGGAGAGAGAGCTTTTTTTATACTTATGAGTATTTATATCACTTGCCACCTCAACTAGGTCTCAGTGGGTGTGTCTATACATGCAATTAGTGCAGATTAATAAATTCCAGAGATTATAGCTCCAGAGTTTTTCGGCCCCAGGTGTGCCATTTGAATATGTGCCCAGGAGCAAGTAACTCTGGAGCAACCAGCTCTGGAGTTTATTCATGCGCAGCATGAGGAGTCTGGTTGGAGCAGCCCTGGCTAGCAGGGGGGCCCTGGCATCAGACTGCCAGCCTGGGGCTGCTCCAACTGGGCTAAATGTGATGTGGAGTGGCTGGATAGCACACAAAAGTGGTTCAGTGCAGGACTAAGCAGCAGGCTGCTCCCACACTGAAGCACCCCCATGCACCAGCCAGCCAGGACAGTATCTACATGTGTCCTGCTACGCATGCAAAAACTCTGTAGCAGGTTCTGCAGCAGAATAGTACAGTAAAAGCTCTATTATCTGGCATCCCCTGGGAATGTGAAATGCCGGATAACAAAATATGCATTAATTGAGTGGCCACAGCCACCACTTCTCCCGCCTCATCTGGGGCGTCCCTTTGCCCTCCTGCAGCATCGCCACCCCTCCTGCAGAGCCCGCAGGGAGGTGGGCCTCACATGGCCCCACACAGCCTGTTATGCCCCTGGGCCATAGGGGCTCGGCTGCTTTGCCCCAGGCCATGGGGGCTCAGAGAAACTGGAAGTTACATGGTGGGCACTTCAAGTTTCACTTTATCTTATAAGCCGGCATGCCGGTTAGTGGAGCATTTGGCTTGTAAAATGCCAGATAGCACAGCTCTTACTGTACTTGTATTTACAAGTACTATCCTGGTGCAGAGTTTGTTAGTTTCCTGCACCCTAATAGGACTGCACATGTAAACACTGAGCCATTTACTGAGGAACTAATTAATCAGCTTCTGCTGTAAACATCTTGTATAGACATTCCCAGTGGTACTCTGGATAGCTTTAGACCTCTGAGCCCACCCCTCCCTCATATTTACCATACTGGCCCTCTTTGGGGATATTAGCCATCCAGGCCCTGCCTCTCTTGTTCTACAACAAGGAGGAGGAATATTAGCCTGGCCTAGTTCCCAAACTTTGACTCTTCCTTTCCAAGCAAGATGCTTCAATCGACCATCAGTGGTGACAACTCATAAGGGGTTATTAGTAGAGTTGGCTAGCCAACAAGAATTTGAGGTTCTTCTAGATCTAGGCCAAGTGTCTGCTTTGAATTCCACATCCCAGCTGAGTGCCCAGGTGAGCATCTGTTTCCTGACTAGTCATACATAATAATTGATCTCCTTTCTCCTTCTTAATTGTTGGCCAGTACAACATTATTATGGGATAACTTCCAAAGTAAATAAAAAATGATGGATGGAGGGATGAATGTAATTTACCAGATTCACTACCCTTGTGAAGCTTCTTAGCTGGATGGACCCAAATACTGAGACTTGAAAAGACTAGAATAGCACACATAGTGAGAGTGTGTCTCAGTTCTGATGGTGAGAGATAAGTGCAAAGGAAGAGTGAGTAGCTGATCTTTATGCCTAATTGCCAACAACTGTACCTGTTGGGATCTTGGATGTGTGTTTTTGCTTACAAGCTGAATATCTCCATTTTAGGAAGTGGACAGAGACCACCAGTTCTTTTCATATGGGTCACCAAATAGCGGTTTTATGCATGGTCTATTTGCCTGATATTACCAGATTACAAAAGACTGAGAGATACCAATGGAAACCCTGTAGGAGTGTTGCAGGATGAGTTCTGAGATGTGTTTAGGGTCCTGTGTTTTTTCTAAACAAAAAGTCATTGCACAAAGCAGAAGAGCACAAGCATTTCCTTATCACTAAATCTACCTGGCTATCATTCTGTACCTTTTCTCCCTTTGGGTTAACCAGTCCTGGTTGTCCCTCCTCCATTGGATATGTTGGCACAAATATACAAGGTTCTTATATACACAGTACAGTGACAGTAACATCTCAGAACATGTGAGAAAAGCAAGAATGGAAAAGTACCTAGGAAAAAGAAAATATCTACATACAGCTAAATACAAAGCATCTGAAGGGAAAGCTGTTTTTTTTTCCCTTGCAGCTTAGAAATTTCAGCATCCCCACACCCACCTCCAGCTGGAAATGCTCCTATTTCAGTGTCTGGAAACATTGGCACTTCCATCCACTGCATTCCAGTGGTCATGCCTGCTGCTGCTCTTGGATTTTTTACCACATAGCTGCAAGTCTTGGTCTTCCTAATGATTATTTAGAGAAGTTATTAAGTTCTGTTTGACTATAATTACGTCTGTTTACCTGTGGTACTCTTGTTAGCAAAGAGTTTACCTCCTTTGCTATTTTCTAATTTCAATCCCTAAAGTGACTTCTATGATGAATGGTAGCTTAGAGGACCAGTACTGTCAGCTACAGAAGCAGAAATCTAAAATGATAGAAGATGCATACAAATGGTAGAAAGGTTCAAATTTTCAGCCTTTGTTGTGACCGCATTATCACCAGTCCCTAGGAAATCATTCTTCTGTAACTTAGTTCTTACTGTAGAAGGCATGACTTCTGGTTTGATGGGCTAATGCAGTATTGCATGCAGAATTTCATTGTCTTTCACAAAGACCAGAAGTTTGCTTACACACATTCATAATGCACAAACACTGTGGAACATCATAGGATTAATAAACATCTAAAACAACTGGAATGCAAAAGCTAATGTAACTTCTAGTTAGCCCTATTCAGGGGTGCATCTAGGGTGGGAGTACAGTGCTGCAGTTGGACTCCCCTTTGATTTCTGGTGCACCCAAATCTTAGAACCAACTGCCAGGAAGTGGCAGCAACATTTCTATTCAGGCAGCAGTAACAGAGTCAATTGACTTCATTGTAATCTACTTGACTCCTTCTAAACTCTTTATTCTGCAAGTGTTAATGGCCCTCTCTCCTTTTTAATGGTCTTGATATTCAGCTAATCAAGCTAGCCTTTTTTCCACAATTCTGTCTGTTAGCTGCACCTGGTAATGTAGCTCCTGTTCCAGAGCCCTGCTGACTGTTTCTAACTCTAGCTAGAAACATTAACTCAGGTGTGGAAATAAGTTACTAGTTTATTAGTAAAACATCTAGTTTCTTTTTATCTTGAAACAAATATGTGGGTCATGTGGCCTACTACAGTGACTTGAGTTAGGGAAGCCAAATCAGGATGAGCTCTACCTTCCCATTCATTTGTTTGTTCAGGCCTAGGGTTTTTTGCATGTTATTTACATGGCTTTCCATGTAACTATATTTACATAGTTGCAGAAGGAGTAGCCCACCATAACCACCAGCATCCTACTCCCTCTAATGCTCCGGGAGGGGAAGGAGAGTGAAGATCAGGTACAACCAGTGATATTTCAGAGCCCCACAGGCCTGATCAGTTGTGCTAACAACTTACCTCCTCTGACATCTGCCAACAGTCTATGCAGCCACTGGGTGGAGCACATGATGATTATTTGGAATCAATAAGGATTACTGAGCTCTGATCCCCTCTGCTTAGTGGCTTCTCTCTATAGAGCTTTTCCCACATGAAATGCCTGGCTTTATTATCAAGTATCTAGCCCTGTGATGTTACAGAACTCATAGAAAATAATTGACACTAGAAGGACCATAAAACATGTTGGGAGTGAGTGGGAGGGAAACAGTTAGCAAGGAAGTTCTTCCTGCACATTTCTATCCTCTGTAGGCTTTTATAGGTATTTTTAAAGTTTCATAAATTTCTGTAACTACTTAGGTTGCAGATGGGTGTGATGACCACTTACAGCAGACCTTGAAGTGGTCATCCAAATACTACTTAATTGTCATAATTCTCTTATAAATAGCCATACTCTTGCATTTTTGCACATGGACTCAGGCAGTAAAATAAAGTGACTTGCCTAAACTCATGGTGTAATTTAGCAGTGGACCAGGAGTAGAACTCCCTTCTCCCTGGAACCAGTCTATTCAAAATTAACAGTGGAAATTTTGAATGTATGTAGCATTTTTCATCTGTATTTCATAAAGTCCTTTACAGGAAAGCATCTCTCTCTTATAGATATAACAACTGAAGCTCGGAGGCTACACTGATGGTATTTCTAAACAACAGGATTGGATAGAAATGTGGATGTCTTGACAGAACCCTTATTGGCATATCATTTCAGACCTCATGACCTCTGCAGGTAGAAGGGATGCTGTTTGGTGAGTGAGCCATTTATATATCAGTCTGTGATGTGTAGCAAGTAAAAGAATGTCCTAGTGTGTGTGATGGGGATGAAGTGTTGTCAGTGAGTAATTGTAACAGTTCTGCTCATTATCAATTCCAGTTGGAAAAAGTTGTAATTGTGTTCTGGATGGTAGTTGTTCCTGTTTTGTACCAGAGTAGATTTTAGTTTGCAGACATTTTTTACTAGTATTTGAATCCATTTGGGCCTCAAGTCGAATAATAAAGGAATACGGTCTATACATCATCAGCTAGGCCATGCAGAAGGTGGTGCTAGGAGAATGTTGGAGGGAGTCAAGGAAGGAAGAAAATTATGTAGTTGGCTATTCCTAATGCATCCAGAGTTTAAATTGAAAAAAAACACTGGGATGAAATTGCAGCGCTCTGTCCTACTATTGAGGAAAGTAGCTTATCTCAGCTGAGGATTTAAAATCTAAGATAAATGTTCATTTGTGACCTGATTCTTCAAGTTACCTTCCCTTTCCCATGCTAAATTATAGTACTGTATTCTACTGTAACAATAAAATTGCTAGCAAATGCACTACCTTCAAAGTAAGAGAAGCTGAATTATGCCACTGTAGCTGTGGAGAAATGACAGAGGAAAAGCAAAGAAATGTGAACTCTCAAAATATGGAGGAGGGGTCAGATGTGGAGCGAGGGTATTTCAGAAGACTTTGGAATTGTCTTTAGTAGGGAAAGGAGTGGAATTGTGTCTTAAATATTCATAAGGCTAACTCCAACCTCGAAAAGAAGCATTTGATTGGTTTAGGCAGAAATTCCATCCCGCTTTAATCATTGTCTACTGCAAGCTTCCTTAATAACTTCCAGCTGCATTCTTTTTAGGGTATTGTTTTGGCACAACTTCCAGACAAATTTTGGAACTGTTAACATACAGAAAAAATCCTTACTCTGGTCTCCACTCTCTCCTAATAGAAAACAGATTTTACTTTGGTTATATAAATATGTGATGAGCTACAGTAATAAAATGTCTGCCACTGACCTTCTTCAGGCTTCATAAAGCCTTTTTCTAGGGAGCAAAAGGAACCAAGTAAAATACATGCACACACATGAGCACACATATGCACATGCACTAATCTAAAAATGAAGGGAAGTTGTTTTCTTTTCTCTGCATAAATAATGATGCAAGTCTAGGAAAAGAGGACACAAAGATCGAGTTTTTAAAAAGCCCTTCATGCTGCAAAACTACAAGATGCCTTTAATGCTTCCCATTATAAAATCACTTAATGGAGAGAGTACCATATGAGACTCAAGACTTGGGCTCCACTCTAGCTTTGTCACTGGCCTGGTGAATCATGCTGCCTCTCAGTGCTCTAATTTCCTTATGTGTTATATGGGAATAATGGTAACAACCTCCATTGTAAAGAGTTGGAAGATCTAGAGATACTTTCATCACTTATGCAAATATTGAATATTAGCCCAAGACATCAAAACACTTTTAAAAATCACATTTTAAAGGTCGCTTTTACAGTAATGCATTTGTTGAGTTGGGTAGCAGAGCAAATGTTTACAAAGCAGCAGTATATAACATATCCATGCAAAACTGCTGAGTTCTGGAGCTGAAGTATGTATAAGTTCTAATGTTTCTATTTTAAAGGATTAGCTGTTTATGTGGAAAAGGGGTGCTTTGGAGAGGAGGAGGTGTCTGAAACACAGTTCTTCCAGGGCTGACTACTGTTTGGTTGGTGTAGTTAGTGCTCTGCCCTTCCTTCTAAACTGTGCCAAAAAGGTATGATCTTGCCTTAAACATTGCTAACTTTTCTACCTGAATCAGTTATGATTTAACTTTATAATTCATTTCCTTTTTTAACTTTAAAAACATTTCCCTTTTGTTAAGAATGTTAAATTAAGCAAAGCAACAACTAGAAACAAGCAAGCATCTAGTCCTTCAGTTCTGTACACAGAATGCTCCAACAGGTGCCCACAGAAGTTGTGTGCACGGGAAGAATAAGCAGAGTCGCATCAGATATGTGGGAGCTCCTGGCAGAGGCATGGGCCCCTCCTATCTTCCACCTGCATGTTTGATGATTTAGCCATGTGGAGCACAAGGGAATTGCCCAGGTATTTTACCCCCAAAAGACACCTCTGAGAGCAGGAAGGACTGAGAGTCTCTTAACAGAGAAATTTTGCCACACAAATGCTGTCTTTAACTTAGGACTAAATTCTGGTCTCAACTGGGCACTATGTCTAGTCCTTAGAAAAGCAAACCATTTGTGGTAAGAACTGCCATACCCTATGTTCATATAGTGCCTATCACACCAGAGCCTAATTTGTTTGTAGGTTATAGGTTTTATCACAATATCAATTCTAAATCATTATGTCTGTCATTTATAAGACCTTTGTCCTTTGTCATTTGTCATTATTATAACTGCATTTTCATATCTCAGTGCTGTCCAGGTTGTAAGAGTGGATTGCCAAAGGAAGCAATTGTTTTACCTTGTAATTGGGAAAATGCTAGAATATTTTATGTTTTACTGTCCTTGCTAAGTAATTTTAGAACAGGTTTATATACTGTCAGATTATTACTGACTGTGAAAAAGACAGCTCCCATATTTTTGATGCAGTATTACATAGTTTCCTCAACAACTGAATAATTATGGGATGTCTTCTATTATTTATTTTTATTTGATTTTGACCAGTGGGAGTTTTATGCACAGGATAGCATCAGGGCATACATGACCAGAAGGGAGAGAACACCTCACAGTGGAAAATGCTTCTACAGCAGGAAATGTGCAGTGTTCATGTATAATCTATTGCTTGAGGGCCTTTAGCACTTGAAGCACCAGTCACGTCAAATGGAATCTGCATTCCAAGTAATGGTGCAAATCAGCTGTTTGACACCAAAGAGCTTAAACGAGATACCAGAACACATCGGACCTCATTTCTGGGTCCAGTAAGGCCACATTGTGAAGCATCTATGTCCTGCAAGAGGGAAAGAGAGTCAGGCTGCTTGTCCCTATAGCCTGACAATTTCCAATGGAAAATGATCCCTAGAGACAGATGGTACCTGAAGCAGGTAAGAACAGACCCTGTGAAGCATCCATCTCAGGACAGAGGGGACCAAACGACTACCCTTCCTTGCTTTCATTTAATTCTAGGGATGTACATAGCCCGTAAAATGCATCAGGGAAATGAATCCAGGTCTCCTGCATGTTAGATAAGGAGTCTACAACAGAACAACAGCAGTGGGTTAAGAAACAGTGATTAGTATACTGCATATTATAAATTCAGAATTACTACTATCAGCTGTCTGACAATCTGAACATTTCTATATACTTTAATCAATATAAAATTCTAAACAGAATCCCATTCTTAGCAAGTGCTGCAGTCACACAAATCAGTTGGGCTTGCTACCCCTGGTCTAAGTGAAATTATTGGTCAGTGGGTGCATCTACACAAGACACTAACCATACTAGCTCAATAATAGTGCACAGTAGCATGTCATAGCACAAACAGTGCTAATATGCTACTGCACAGTATTATTAGGCTACTGTGCAGTCATGTCACTAAAAAGGTGTTTGCTGGTGCTGCTTTGCAGTGACTCCAGTTACTGCATGTTTATTTAGTACTTGATTATACAAGTACTAAACTAAATGCTCAGTAACCACTCCA
The DNA here is from genome assembly GCA_030014935.1 of Caiman crocodilus. Taxonomy (NCBI): domain Eukaryota; kingdom Metazoa; phylum Chordata; order Crocodylia; family Alligatoridae; genus Caiman; species Caiman crocodilus. Next base: position 220,172,688 of record JAGPOW010000261.1, on the reverse strand, counting down.
CATTAATGAACACATAGATGTGCCCACTGGCTGCATCTACACAAAACACTACTGTGCAGTAGTAACAAGCTACTGTGCAGTCAGCATCAACAAAAAGCCATCTGGAGATCTAGTCCAGCCCCCTAGCTGAGGGCAGTATCATCCCTGATGAAATCATCCCAGCCAAGTGTCTGTCTAATCTGCTTTTGAAAATGTCCACAGATGGAGATTCTACAGCCTATGTAGCCTGTTCCAGTGCTTGATTATCCTCATAATCAGAAAGTTCCTTCTAATCCCCATCCTAAATTTCCTTTGCTGCACATTAAAACCATTGCTCCTAGTCCTGTCCCCTCTACCCACAGAGAAAAATCTATATCTATCCTCTTTATAATTGACCTTTAGGTATTTGAAAACTGTTATCACATTCTTCCTTCAGGCTTCTCTTCTCCAGATTAAATAATCCTAATTCTCTAAACCTTTTCTTACAAATCATGCTTCTTGGGCCTCTAATGCTTGTTGCTCTTTAACATAACCACATGAGCACACTGCCAAATGGAGTAGAAGAATCACTTTCCTTGATTTGGAAGAGACATTCCCATTAAAAATAAAAGCATACTTTTGGCCCATATTCAGCTTATGGTGCACTGTAGCCCCCAGATCCTTCTCTGCAGTACAGCAGCCTTGTTAGTCATTCCCTAGTCTGTATTTGTGCATGTAATTATTCTGTCCCAGGTGCAGGAGTTAGCACTTGTCCTTGTTGAATTTCATTGGATTAACCTCAGACCATTACTTCAGGCTATCTAGGTCATTCTGGATTCTAGCTCTAACTTCCAGAGTGTTTGCAACTCTACCCAACTTGGTGTCATCTGCAAATGCAAATGTAGAAATGCAAATTTGCAAATGAGTATGAAAATTCTTATTAATTAAATAAGCTATTCGTTAATAAAAAGCAAAACTAATTGCTTGCATATTTCTGATGTGAGGTTTTTTAGACTGTTATAGTGAACTTCAAATCATAAACTGGAAAGCAAAAAAAAGGAACCACTACTTTCTCTAAGGTTCCCTGTAATAATCTTGGATATAAACATAAGCCTAGATGTTAGGTATCAATACAAAGGTTTAAAGAATATTTGAACCTCAGATACAAAAGAAAACCCAACTCATTTGGAAAATCCATTATCATAAACCTACATATAATTCTCTGCTACAATCTTTTCATATAGTCTTTTTAGTGAGAAATGTCTCCTTTTCATTATTTGAACTATAAGGAAGAGTATAACCTGAGTCTTTACAGTACAGATGATTTACAAAGATTCACCCCAAATCAACAGGGATTGTCAAGTTCTGTTTGTGCTCAAAATCTTGTTGGATACTATAGAAAAGGTTCAAATAGTATAAATATGAGCAAGAGGTATAAAAACATAGCAAACCCCATGGAGCCATTTCACCCTGCACACAGCATTCCTGGGGGGCTGGGGCAAGTGGGAGTGGCAGCCTAAACTAAGGGTAAGGATCCCCATGGGAGATGTGTTTCAGTCCCACACCACCATCGTAAGAGATAGGTCTTACTCTGGCCTAGAAGGAGCCCTGTGGTCTGGATCTGACTTGGGGGGTCAGGTAAGTTTCTTACCACAAGCTAATGATAAAGACAGAGGATCGGTATCAGAAAATCTGGACTTTACTAGAAAAATGACTAGTAATTCTGAATGCCTCTGATTTTGATTGCCTGACTTGATTTGCTCCATTTTCAGAGTTCCTGAGGACTAACAATTTCTATTGATGTTAACTGGAATAGATGATGTTCAGCCAAGTATCTAAGTAGCTCCATCCCAGATAGACACATTTAATGGACACTTGAAAGTTTGGAACTTAAAAAGTTGCAAAGTGCTTAGAGAAGCTTGGGTAAAAAGTAGGGTTGCCAACCCTCTCGGATTGGCTGGGAGTCTACCGGAATTGGCATCGATGTCCTGGTGACTTTGAAAGCAGTCTGGGAGACTGATATTATGAATAGTTGAACAGTACAAATAATGACTAGAGGTGCACAGATATATTGGTCCCATTTTGGAATGGCACCGATATAAGGAAAATTGACAGTATTGGCAGTTGGATTTTTTGGTTGATGTGGCCAATAATGTCACTGATAAATGCCCAGTGCATGCGCGCAGCTGCAGTGCAGCTTGGCAGTGTGCAGAGCAGCCAGGTCTGGCTGCTAAGTCTGTTGTGAGGGAAGGGGCATGAAAGGGGGTGAAGATCGAGGCCCCAGCAGTGAAAAAGGGAGTGAGGCTGGGGCTGGGGTAGGGGCGGACACTGCACAGCTGGGACAGGATGCAGGACAGAGCTGCGAGTGGTTTGTCTGGGGACCACAAAGGGAGGGTGGCTCCCACCAGTGCATGCATCCCAGGAAAGCATGGGGGACATGTGACCCTGTATCTGCACTCAGGGTGTAGGTGGGCTGCCTCTGCAGGTTGGGGCTGGAGGTGGTGCCAGGCTGTTTCCAGCGGGAAGGTTGGGTTGGGCTGCACTCAGGGCAGGTGGCAGCAGCACTGAGATGGGAGTTACAGTGAATTTGGGTGGGGCTGCAGCCACCGCTGTGACCCCTCTACCAGCACTGCTGCCTCTGGCCCCTGAGTGCAGTCTGGCCCAAACCGCACTGGGAAAACCTCAGTGCCACCCTGACCCCAGCCCACAGCAGTAGCCTGCACACAGATCTGGGGGGCACATGCTCCCCATGCTCTCCCAGGGTGCAAATAGCGATGGGAGCTGCCTCCCATGCACCCCATAGACAAGCCATTCATGGCTCCGTCCCATGCTACACCCTGGCTGTGCTGCACCTGCCCTGTCCCACTCCAACCCTCACCACAAAGGCTTCAATCTGTCCCAGTGCTTCTCCCAGAATAGCTTCGTTCAGAGTTGGCAACCCTAGTAAAAGGTAGTGTACTATAGGTGACTAAGCAGGGAATCTGTTTTTCTTTTTGAATAAGGTAATTGTGATACACAGAACAGAATCACACTATTCTTCTAAAATGTTTTAGAAACAGAAACTCTTAAACAACAAGTAATCCTTGTTGCTGTAGCCGAAAAATACAGGCTTGGAGGGGGGGTGTTTCTTTTGTTTTATTTTTAAAAAGTAAGCACATCTGAAGTATCATGACATACTTAAAGAAGGACTTGATCTTAGAAATGTAGGGCTGCAATGAAACCTCAAAAGATAACCTTCTCTGTACCCCCGGCACCTTGCTCTGAGAGGAGCATGTATACCTAAACCATTCCTAACATCCCTTCACTGATATCTTCTTAAGCTCTCTCTTGATTGCCTCTTCCTGTCCTTAACTATCCTTGCAGCTACTTTCCTAGTTTCTCATTTAAATCTTCTTTGCAGTAAATTGAAGTCAGTTAGTACCTGCCTTATCCTTAGTAGACATTGAGAACGCTCTCCTTTCATAACAGTGTTTTGTAAATCTGTCAGAAAGGTCCCCCCTCAAAACCATCTCTCTTCTAATAAAGTCAAATATAGTTCCTTCAACATTTCACTTTAGGTTTTGCTTTAGGGCCCTGATTTTTTCTTGTTTCTGTCCTCTAGACACTCCACTTTTTCTATACCTTTCTTAAAAAACAGTGCTTACAACTGAACACAGGACTCTAGCTGAGGCCTCACCAGGAACAAGTATAGAAAAATATCTCCCAGGTCATGTGTATGACACTGTAGTTAATGACTAGCCAAGGAAGAGAAAAGCAGAAACAAACTCTGAAGAATGGAGTCCCCCAAGGGTTAGTGCTAGCACCAATACTGTTCAATGTATATACCTCAGATGTCCTGCATACAACATCTAAGTGATGTACCTGACAATGTTACCATAGTACCCAAGGAATTAACATGAAAGAACTGGAAAAGATACTCACTACTGACATGGACCTCATCACTGACTACCCCATCATCTTTACAAGTGGTACATAAAGTTAAGCATCAATAAAGTAGTATCATCACTCTTTCACCTGGACAATAGTTGAGCCAAGGGTATTATGAATGTCAGAGTAGGCAACCACATTCTTCCCCATGAGCATACCCCAACCTGCTGAGGAGTCACATTAGACCATTCCCTCACCTATAAAAATCATATTCAGGAGGTCAGCAGTAAAGTCTCTGCATAGGTAGATGCCTTGAGATGTTTAGCCAGCACAAGATGGGGTGCCAACTTCGAAGTGCCCACAACCACTACACTTGCAATGGTGTATGCCCCAATACAATATTGTGATCCTGTATAGTCCAGAAGTTGTCAAACTAAAAAGCTCTGCACTGTACTTAGTAGTGCGCTGAGACTCATAACAGGCTGTACAATTTACACACACACACAGACATTCTCCCTGTATTCCTGGACATTAAACTAAGTGATATAAGACAGACCCTAATATCATTACTGGCAATATAAGCAAGAGATGATGAAAATCACCTGCTCCATCAACTATTAACTGAAGACCCAAATAGATGGTGGCTTAAGAGCCTTAAAAGTTATAAACCACTTGTACATGAAGCCCACAAGCTCTTGGAAGAGATTGGGGATGCTGAACCAAACCTATGGGCAGCAATGGAGTAGGCCAACCACTGGGAAAGGTCAGATCTATTCCTACTGCATTTTATACCAACACCAAATGAGTCATCCATTGGGCAAGACCTTGATGGAGAAGCATGGTTCAAGCTGAACAGATTGAAATCTGGAAGTGGATGCTTCAAAACAGCATGAACATCTTGGGCAGCCTGTTGTATGAATGTGGCATCCAACAAACAGCACAGTACTTAATTGAAAGCTGCAATCTTTACAGATGGGGTAGCTGAGCAATAATACCAGACATTGAGCAATAATACCAGATAGTGGCTCATACATTTTCATAGATTTCATAGACATTTGGGCTGGAAGGGACCCTGGAGGATCATCGAGTTCAGCCCCCTGTCCCATGGGCAGGAAATCAGCAGGGATCATTGGATCCCAGCGAGATAAGCATCCAAATATGATTTGAAGGTGCTCAAAGTGGGTGCTTGAACTGCCTCCAGCAGCAGTCTATTCCAAACCTTGGGGGCTTGGACAGTAAAGAAGTTCTTCCTTATGTCCAGCCTGAAATGGTCACGGCAAAGTTTCTGACCATTCGATCTTGTCATCCCTTCGGGGCACTCTGGTGAACAGACATTCCCCCAGATCCTGATGAGCACCCCGATAAACTTATGGCGGCCACCAGATCACCCCTGAGCCTGCGTTTTTCCGGGCTGAAGAGCCCTATGGCTCTCAGCCTCTCATCATAAGGTCTGTTTTCCTGACCTCCAATCATGCACGTGGTTCTCCTCTGCTCTCTCTCAAGCTTCTCCACATCCTTTATGAATTGTGGAGCCCAAAACTGGACGCAGTACTCTAGCTGCAGCCTCACCAAGGCTGAGTACAACTGGAGAATGCCATCCCGGGATTTGCTTGAGAAGCATCTATTGATGCAAGCCAGCATTTTGCTCACTTTACTAGCCGCAGCATCATACTGAAGGCTCATGTTCATCTTGTGGTCAATCATGACCCCCAAATCCCTTTCATCTGTAGTGCTAACTAGTGTAGCACTGCCAAGCATATAAGCATGCTGCAGGTTTTTTCTCCGAAGGTGGAGAACCTTGCATTTTTCAACGTTGAACACCATCAGGTTCTCATCTGCCCATTTCATGAGCCTGTCAAGACTTGCCTGGATCACCCTCTTGTCCTCAGGTGTGGATACTTTACCTCAGAGTTTGATGTTGTTGGCAAACTTTGGCCATCCCAATTCTGACAACAATGACTTATCATTGAAGATGTTAAACAGTATAGGCCCTAGGACAGAGCCTTGAGGGACCCCACTGGTGACAATGCACCAAGATGATTGGCTTACGTCAACCACCCCACTCTGGGTCCAACTGCGGAGCCAATTCCCCAGCTGGTGGATCGTGGTAAGGTCAAGGTTGCAGCTAGCCAGTTTTGTCAACAGGTGATCTTGGGATACCAGATCAAAGGCTTTTTTAAAGTCAAGATATATGACATCAGTCTCTTCCCCCTTGTCCAGGTGATAGATCACCTGGTCGCAAAAGGAAATGAGATTGGTCAAGCAAGACCTACCCGCAACAAACCCATGTTAAGGATGGCCTCTTTGATAATCTTTTCTAAGACCTTCCTCAGGATAGAGGTCAGGCTGATGGGCCTGTAGTTTGCTGGATCTACTTTCCTCCCTTTCTTGAAAATTGGCACCATATTGGCCTTCTTCCAATCTTCAGCCACTTCAGCAGAGCACCAGGAGTTCTCAAAGATCCGTGGCAGGGGCTGAGCTATGATGCTTGCCAGCAACTTGAGTACCCTTGGGTGTAAACCGTCAGGGCCAAATGACTTGAAGGTATCCACCTTGTCAAGGTGTTCCTTCACAAGGTCAGCTTCAATGGAGGGCAAGGAATCTCCCTCACCCGGGCCTCCCTGATGCACAGTGGACAGGGGTGTCCCAGGGACTGATGAAAGACTGATGCAAAGTACCCATTAAGCAAGTTTGCTTTTTCATGGCATCAGTTGTCAGTTGTCCCATCTGGTTTAGCAGGTGTCCAATGTTGCCCTTGCTTTTCCTCTGGCTCCCCATATATCTAAAAAAGGACTTTTTATTTGTCCTTGATATTTGGAGCTAGCTGGAGTTCCAACGCAACCTTGGCTTTCCTTGTTTATGCTCTGCAGGTCCGGACCAGAGCAGAGTATTTCTCTTGGGTGGTGGTTCCAGTCCTCCATCCTTTGTAGGTCTTCCATTTAAGACACAGGAGGTCCGCCAGTTCCCTGGAGAGCCAAGGGGGCTGTTGTGCCCTTTTGCTGCCTCTGCATCCAGGATTGCTTCCTTGAGAAGCAACCACTCGTCCTGAACTCCCCTCCCCTTTGGGTTTTGGCCCCTTAGGGCCACACCAACAAGACTCCTTAGCTTGTCAAAGTCAGCTTTCCTGAAGTCAAGGACTTCTGTATTACTGACTGACTTGCCAGCTTTACAGCAGATAGTGAAGGTGAACATCTCATGATCACTGTCACCCAGCTTCCCCTCGATTGTTAGGTTGCTGATTTGAAAGTTGGTATCTGACCCCAGATGAAAGAGAGAGAGAGACTGGGATGGGGACTAAGGGTTTGTGGCACCATGGTGTTGTCTTATTTAATTTTTGAAGTAGTAGACTCAGATTTTTTTATCCAGTCCTATTGTATAGCTAGTACTTCCCAAGTTTTTATCTGTGCCTCTGATGTCCTCCAAAGTGCATGCAACTCCTCCCAGTTTGATATTATCCACAAATTATATCTACCAGTGGTGATGCATTGGGGGTACACGTGCACCCCCTGAGAGTGCTGGTGCCCCCCTATCAGGCCATGGTCCCTGTTTAGGCAATGGGTACGGGGCAGGCAAGAGTGCTAGTGCCTCCCCTGTGAGCGCTGGCCAGGGAGCAGGGTCATCAACTAAAGTGGCCATGCCACTTCCAGAAGTGGCCATGGGACATCCAGAAGCAGCGTAGCCACTTTTTGGTGAGTGAGATTGTCTGCAGGGACCCCCAGTAGTGAGCTCAGCAGCCGAGGACCCTCATCCCCCCAGTTGCTGACTCGAGACACACGAGTCACCCATGATATCCACTGCATTTCCCATTGTGCAAGTCATTAACGAAAATACTGGAGAGGCCTGGACACATTTAGAACTTCTTAGATAATAATTAAAGGCCCCAAATAACAAACTTTTAACAATTCATATCTATTTAATGTCTGCTTTTTATTCTGAGTGGTACATAATTGTAGCAGATTTCACTAGCTGAGGTACAAGAGGAAAGGTTATTCATGGTATTTCACCTAGTTTCTGTCTATAGGTGGTTGATTTTGGATCTTTGTGACACGTCACAAAGTGAAACAAGAAGTTTTCTCTTGGCAGAATTCCTACCCAAGATTCCTTTTATCTTAGTCTGCACATTCTGTCCAACTCCCTAGATCTATCCTGCCTCAATCTTCATGTGTTTTCCAGATGAAAATCTAGCTACACAGCTATGAGAACCAGTTCATTTTTTAAACTTAAAAAAAAAGCTGCCACATACAGTGTTTGTGTTCTGGCAAAGAAGAAGGAAATTTCTTCCCCACTCGGCTTTTTAAAAAAGCTAGACATTTGTTCCTCATTAAAGCTGCTCCTCCCATTGCCACTTTGGAGACTGTTGCTCCTGCTCTTGTTATTTTTTTTTCTTGCTGCAAAATGAAGTTTTCCTTTAGCTGCAACACAGCTGCATTCATTAAAAATGTATCTTCTACCGAAACCACTGAACTGAGGAAGTATCCTTTTTCTCTACTTGTATGTTATTTCCTTGTGAATGTTAGACACAATGCTAATACCCCTCATACAAATAGGTTTGCATTTGTTAAAGCTGAGATCCTGATTTTAAAAAAGACAGCATTTTGCAAATTAAACGTAATAAAATCAGTACCCATAAGGAGTGCTAAAATTGCCTTTTCCAGTGTGAAAAATAATGAAATAAACCGTTTTTGAGCTCCAAATCAAACAACGGGAAGAAGAAATGCATTTGGAAAGAATGTTGGCAAACCATGTGCCTATGTGGTGAAGATGCAAATGCTTTAGCAGAGTGGAAGAAAGCCTGCAGATTGAAGAGAAGTGCTCTCCCCTCCCCCCTTTCTTCCAGTCTTCATAACCCCCTTCCAGGGATTTGAGAACTGCAAGATGACGTGGAGCATGGGTCATAAAACCCTGTTAGGATAAGGGTGTTCCTCTGCCTGGCCTTACTTATAGGAGGTCTAGGCACTTAAAATTAAAAGTCTCTGAGACTGAATCAGCCTGCCTTGTGGATTTCTGTGCTGTGCCTTTCAAAAGGATTGAATAGATTATATGGAAGGAGGTGAAAGTTTTTCCTCACAATAACTTACAGACACATTTGAAAATATTGGTTTCCTGATCTTGCAGTCCTTCCTCAAGCAGTAGCAGTAATTTATTTTACATATGAGGGTCATGATACAATAAATGACACAATTTAAATTCTGTAAATCAACAGTTCTAAGGATCCATACAACAGACCATGCTATTATCAAACGCTGTCTAAAAGACTCTTTCTGATATATGGTCTATCACTCTTCATGTTGCTTTTAATTTGGAACTGCTGAATCCCTTGATGTCATGTTCAGTGCAGAGGACCTACAGTTTGCATACTGTATAACTGGGAAGCAGTTCAGTAAATTGCCACGTCTGTAGGGATCCAGCGCACAAAAGGAGGCGGAGGTAATACAAGTATCTTCTATTTGACAAACTAAAAAGAAATAACGAGGGCTTGGAGATCTTAGTGCCACATCAGCAGGACTGGAATCCTTGTGGTGCAGGGTTCTTAAAACAATGCAGAATGCAACATATACACAGCAAAGATGAGTCATAGTATAAAGCTGTTTGCAAAATCCAATGTACTGTACCTGTCTGTCTACCTCCTACCTAAAATTTGTATGTAAAATTACAAACTTCAAACCTGGAAGCCTAAACAAGGCTCCCTAAATCTATAACTGCCAATCCCTCATTACCTTATTACTCAAGCACGTCCCAGTTTTTAATGTGTTTACTGTTTTTAAAACAGTACTTCTCTGAGTTAGAGCAAGGGTGTCAAATTCACCTAGTCCCACGGGGCTGGATGAGAGGCCTGGGGCTGGCCAGATTAGGTCCAACAGACTGGCCCTACTTGTCAGATCCAGCCTGCAGGGCTGCTCCAGTGAAAACACTTTATGTGGTGTGTGCACTGACTCCAATCTAGCTCGTGCAGAACCTGGCCTGGCATGTGGCTTATAAAGCCAGTCTAGAGCACACTCTACATGAAGCTTGCAGGGCTAGTCTGGGCTATGCACTGGATCTGGCATACAGAGCTGGTCTATGGGCCTGATCCAGACTGGCCCTGGATCTGGCATGCAGAGTTGGTCTGGCACAGGTGCCACATGCAATGCACACCCAACTGGCCCTGCACCATGTGCAGTCTGCACTGTATGGACTCCACGCACCACACACAGTATGCAGGAGGAGCCAGCATGTGGTGTATGAGTAGAAAGGACCATGGGTCAGATGATATGGCTCCATGGGCAGGATGATACGGCTCCATGGTCCATATCTTTGACAGCCTGGCATAGAGATGCAGAGAATCATAGAGAGACTGTGGCCAATTAACCTAACAGTGTGTCTGTGGCAAAACAAGAGTTTAACTCAGGTCCTTCATTCGTCAGGTAAAACCTAATCCTGCACTATCCTGCCTTTTTATTTAGGAATATAAATGAAAGCATTCTCATGATCAAACATGCAGGTGAGCTGAGTCAAAACTAATGTCAACAGAAGTAGTAGATACTCAGACTACTTTAAAATGAGAACACCTATTTAGGTGCTGCTAGAACTTCGATAGCCCCATATAAAATCTTTGACCATAGTATCATAGATCCATAGAAAGTTAGGGTTGAAAGGGACCACAGGAGGTCACATCTAGTCCAACCTCCTAATCAAAGCAGAAGTATCCCCAACTAGATCATCCCAGCCAAGGCTTTATCTAGTCAGGTCTTAAAAACATCCCAGGATGGAGATTCCACAACCTCTCTGGGTAACCTGTTCCAGTGCTTTGCTACCCTCCTAGCAAAAAGGTTCTTCCTTAATATCTAACTTAAACTTCCCTTGCTGCAACTTGAAAAAAGCAAAAACTGTGCTAATGCACTAATGCACAGTAAAATTAAGCTACTCTGCATTAAGTGTCAGTAGAAAGGTGTGAACTTTTTCTACTGCTCATTAGGACAGTTTAATGCACATTTGGTTAAGACCTCACATTAGAGGTACTAAATTTAATGGGCAGTGGCAAAAGCACATAAATGAATGCATAGACACATCCACTGACAACCAGAAAGGAATGTTTTCCTCTCATAGACTGTGTGCAGACACATGTGGACGTTTGGTTCCCTGGGAACAACTAGCAGTGGTACACCTTCTGCCACCACTAGCTGTCCTGGAGAACACCTGTGCCATGCACACTCTGATGCACAGCAAGTTACCCTGGGTGGGGTAGAGGAGGCTGGAGCCAACACTGGGATGGCCTCAGTAGCCTTACCTGGGGGCCTTGAGGGGATACAGCAGCAGTGATCCTGCTATGCAGAGCCTGGCCAGCAGCAGAGTGTGACTCCAGCCAGCCAGCCAGGCCCTGGATCTGGGCAGCACACACTGCTATCACATGCTACACTACTTTTTTTTCCCCGTGGGTTTTTTTGACCCCTGGATATCTAGGGGTAAAAAAACCTCTCTGCCTTGTTCCATTGCAGTGCAGAGAACAACTAAATATGCAATGTGTGGCACTGCAGACGTGTCTGCAGGACCACATACCACATGGCTGCACTAGTCTGGATGTGGCCATAAATGCTACTGGCTTCTGCAGAGGAAGGGGCGGGATTTTCTTTTTTCTGAAACACTGGAATGTTAACCACAGCTAAAGCTAGCAGATTTTGGCTGGGGTGCACTGATGCTTTTGCCAACGTTTAGAAAACCCTGTGGTTCCAGACTACAAGGTCTCGCTCTGCTACTTGGAGCCATACTGGTCACCTAATTTGGGTACAGCAAATAATTTTTCCCTAGGTCTAGTTAGCAAGGACTGTGGAGGAGCATGGCGTTCTTTTGTGCCATGGACATGGTCCATTTCCTAGGATCTTCTGAACCCATATTAACCAACTGCTTCTCTGTTGCAGTGGCAGGGCATTGGCAGTGCCCTAGTCTCCTCTTGTTTTACCCATGGCATGTTACCCAATGGTGATGTTTTGAGGTATTGTACTTCTTGTGTGTGAAGGTTTAAAGTAGCTATTTTTGAGATTCCTTGGTAAATGATTTTGAAATAAAGCAGGAGACTGGACTCAAAAGCTCAAGATCTTCCTTCCAGTCACATACATCAATATATGCAAGAACATGAATCTATATATGCTCTTACATATATCTATCAGGCTGTAATCTGACAAAGAATGTCTTGCTGATAATCTGACCTGGTCATCTTGCCTTAATTATTCTACTGTATATCTATAATATAATATAATATATATGAAGCTGTTTCAGAAAGTAATGACAATTTCGAAATAAAACCATTTTGTGTGCAATGATCATTTAATGGATGACATTACTTTTCTACATAGCCATAGCAATGGGTGTGTTCAACAATGTCACCATTGATGTTCCTCACTGCCATGTAGTTTCCCATTCATTCACAAAAAATGGTTTTATTCTGAAATCGCCATTACTTTCTGAAACACCTCTGAAGATGTTATATGAACAAAATATATGATTGTTAGGTAATAATGATCAGTCATTCACTTTTCCTCCTCCATTCTTGCAGCTTTGGATAAGGATACATTATCTACAAATCAAACTCTTCTCTACTGACTTACTCATATTTAGTACAAAGTAATGAGAGACAGATTGGTTAGTTAGGATAAGTTTTCCCCAAAAGAGGAAATAGTTTTCACAGTATTTGTCACACTACTGGGTTAATACAAAGGTCTTTTACAGTCACTTTTTGTCCCCCCAGAAAATAGCAGCTTAAGGCCCTTTGTGGCAGAGCACCTTTGGGGCTGCTTGACACTTGAGGGCTCTCACAGGCTCTGAGGGGAGCCTGCTTTGGAGGAGCAGCAGGGGAAACTTCCCCAGGAACTATATTAAGGGGAAAGGTGTGTGGCAGGGCACTGTTGGTGCCTGCCACTTTAAAAGCGGATCCAAGAAGCCAGCAGGTACTTGATTGCGATGGTCATTTTAGATCTCTGGCCGCCCACATAAACAGGGCAGTTAGTGGCTGGCCAGCAAGGCAGTCACATCACCTGGCTTCAAGGCTCCATGCAACATCCTGGAGGCAAAGGCAGGAGCTGTAGGGGATGGCTAGGAGGCTTCAGGGACGGTGTGGAGCCCATGTGAAAGGGGCAATACAGAGCCCCAGTGAGGGGGTAGCCCCATCTGAGGGGAGAGGCCAAGGTATATCTTTGGATGCCTGAGGCTGTAGCTTGGGCCAGAGACCAATTAAGGGGGGCTCAGTCCAAGACATAGGGGTGAGCCCTGACCCCAGTAAGCCCTCCACCACTGGGAGGCTGAGTGTGGGTCGAAAAGAAGAGCTATAATAGAACACAATAGAGTTCCCGAGAGACCCTGGAACACCAGTTGTGGTATGAGTTAAGAATACCCTGGTGAGGGGTGGCCCCAGAAAGGGGGTGGAGATGAGAAGCCCCAATGGGGGGAGAAGAACCAGAAGGCTGGGAGCCCAGTATGTCTGAGTGTAGAGTTGCCCTGGGAAGGGGCCAGGGCAAGCTTAGACCCAGTCAGGTAATTGGCTGGCCGCTACCCTGGTGAGGGTCATGGGAGAGGCCCAAAAGATGGTATGTCTGCCACCCAAGGTATGAGCTAGCTAAAGTCCATGGCCTAAGGGGCCCATTCCAAGAGGGAGCAAGGTAGCATAAGTTGTTGACACGTGAAAGAGACCCTGCGAGAGAGGGAGGAGTGTGAGAGGCCCTAGTGAGAGGAGGACGGTATGAATATGTGTATGTATGATGCCTGACAACAAGGCCTAAGCTTGGTCCAGCTGTAGGCCAGGAGCACTGTCATCTGGATGCCATCTGCGAGGCTTGGGCTGTGGTGTAGGGGAGGAACGGGGCCACATATAGTGCCCCCTGACATCAGGACAAGAATGGGCAGCCTCCTGCCTTAATTAATATCCTAATTAACAACAAGGCATGGCAGATGAGGCAGGTAGGTGGTGTGCCCAAAGGCAAGTGGGTAAACTAACACTGTGGCTAGTCGGGGAGACCCACTTTGCCACACCCTTGGTCAAAAATTTAAAATAATGTCCATGATTATGCATAAATTAGGAAATGGTACCTGTTTTTCCACAGACATATTACTGTGCATGCAGTTGCACACACAAACTTCTGCTTTAAAAAAGTAGTCTTTATTTTACAGTTGAAAAGAGTTTAACATGGTGTGGTGGCACAGCACATGGTAATTCTCCTGCTATATTGCACTAATAGCCCTCGTGTTTTTGGAAAGGAATTGCAGGACATAGATGCCAAGCTAGAGGAAATATATTTTTCCTTGCAACAACATATGGTTCTTTCAGGAACTCCACAGGTGTTTGTGTCAGTGGTTTTTTGGACTCTTATGTGGTTAGAGCTCTGTGTGGATAGCTTAAAAAGCCAATCCTGTAAATGACTTATTTATTCAGCCTGATGTTATTTACTTTGGACTTACTGATACTGTGGGATCTGTCTACCTTCATGTACTTAAGGATTCTGAAATCTCTCCTGAAATGTGTACTTAAAACTTTCGATAGGTCAAAGAAAAAAATCTGATTGCTTTTTTTTCCTTTAATTATATATATTTTTAACCTGATAAGAGCCAATTTCTGATTAATTTGCCTAAACAGACATTGAAGTTAAATAAAACTATTAAGGTTGCAAAATCAAACAGTCAAAAATTGAGATCCCAGAATTAAGTTTGCTTTCATGTGGCCTTTCATAAGGTTGCTTTTTGGTAGCCTTCATAAGTGTTCAAAACTAAGTATAAATGATGAAAAACATGTGTTATTCACTTTTTTTCTCTTGCCTATATTAGCACATATTTACATGTAGCTCTGAACAAAAGGATTGCATCAGACTGGCTGCATCTCTTTGCATCACACCAAAACTCTTCTTTGTTGACCAAAAAAGATTGCTTCTGATTTGTTTTTTTTTATTGTGCAGTACATGACAGCCCATTGTTATCCACATAAGATTTCAGACCTTCTGATTTTCTTTACTTCCTACTTGAAATTACCTAACCCTTACTTTCCTTTGCCTGCTTCTTCCCTGCTAGGTGAGGAAAATAATGGCATTGAACAATTACACTGACAAAGGGTCTGTCTACAGATTCATTAATATGCCTTAGAAACTGCATATTTATTTTAGTACTTGCTTAATTAGGTACGGTGCATTTAGTTAGTACCTTGAGTTACTGCAAAGTAACACCAGTGCAAGTTTATTTGGTGATGTTTACTGCATATTAGCCTAATATCACTGTGCAGTACGCTTTTAGCACAGTTTTTGCCATGACATACTACTGCAAAGTGTTCTTAGGCTAATGCACAGTAAGCTTCTCGTGTAGACGTGCCCAAAGAGAATAGTCCAGATCCTACCCCATCTGTAAATTTATTGTATAAAGATACAATCACCAGCAGCACAAAAGCCATATCTATAGCATAAGGCAGCACTGTCCAGATGTACTTGTGCTAGCTCCAGAACCAGAAGCAGATTAGCCACATTAGTGCAGCATCATGTGCTAGCTAATGAGCAATCTAATACAGATATCTTGCTTCCAGTTCCATAGGAAGCACCTCCAGAGCTAGCAAAGGGTATTGCTGAACTGTACTGTTTTGTTCTATGCAGATAGGCGTAAGGGTAGGGACCGAAATTACACATAAACTGGTATAAATTATTGGAAACCAGTTCAAATCTGTAACACAACAGAAGTTCAGTGCACATAAACCACTTTCAAAATAACTGAAAACTGGTTAAAGATAAACCTGGATGGACTTAACTAATTTAAGTTAAAATAGTTTATTGAATTTCTGTCCCAGATCCCCTCCAGACTCAAGTTAACTCACAGTCCCCCAGCATCCCAGGATGGTTTGCACCTCCCCTGCATCCCCTCCCCACACAGGGGCCCAAGCTGTCTGCCCCAGCCACATAGGAGGTGTGCTCTAGTGCCCCTTGGCTTCTGGCCTAAGCCATTGCAAGCATGTGGCTACATTTTTGGAATTTAACATGAATGTCTGTTCACTTGCTTATTAGTTCAATCTAAACAGCTTAGACTAACCTGCAAAGATTGAATCGATTCAACGTCAGGCTTTTTGACGGTCCATATTTACCCTAAATAGCCACCAATCCACTTCATTACTTGGTGATTTCACTGGTATTAGAGAAACCTTGGGAAGCAAAAGTGATGTATCAAGCTGTAGAATATCAAATATTTTTTGCTGGAAGCCATTTTTCTTTGTTGGCATCCATGGACAATGTCAATTTGCAGACTAGTCATTTATTAAAAAATTAAGGTAGTCAGAGTGGCACTGATTCCTTCTAGGCCTGAGCTGCTTTTTCAGGTTTGCAGTGTTGCAATCACATTTTCCTGTTTGCAAAAACTAATAAACTCAGTCCCCTTGATACTGTGTGAAGAAACTCTCACAAACAAGATAGAAAACTTAACCCCTTAATTGTACTTATTTGGAGCCTTATTGTGAGATGGAGGTCTGACTAATGGGGTGGGGAGTGTGGCGGGCCAGTAGGGGGCGCTCCCGTTTTGAGCCGCCCACCTCCCTGCGCCCGACCACCTTCCAGGCTCCGAGTGCCTCCCTTGGGGGTGCCTCACGTCCGGCCGACCCCTTCCCTGGAGCCCACCCGACAGCCTGGGGGCACCGCCGCCACCACCCAAGGCTTTGGACTTATTTCTGGCCCT
>JAGPOW010000261.1:220118478-220156100 GCA_030014935.1 Caiman crocodilus | reverse complement strand
GTTGAAACCCCTGCCCTGAGGGATTCTCCAGCCGCCCCTCAGGCTGGCACAGAAAGACGTTTGTGCAGGAGGGCGCCCAGGGTGGCAATTCTGCCACAGGGAGTGTCTCAAAATGCTATATGGAAATGAAGACTCTAATTAAACAGGAAGACCCCTGTGCCCTAGCAGAGCATATTGCAAAATTGAGGTCTGAGAGAAGGGGAATTTTTCCTAGTTTCTTTCAGTTCACAATCATGGTGTAAGTTTTTAATAGACTAGAACTTTCATTGTTACTTTCCATGGTCATAACCAAGTACTTCCCTAGATTTTGATATGAAATAAACTCTCTGATTCTCATGTGGTCAAATTTATGCTTGACCAACCTGGCTATTCACTGCATACCTGGAATTTATTTTATAAAAAGTACTATTATACACAGACTGCTCATGAACTGAGCAGCCTAATTTGAATCAAATAGACATATAAATAATTGAACATTTGTTAGCAGAAGTTTGTTTAACAGTATTTTGCTGATCTCACATGCACTGAAGAACATGACTTATAACATGTTATACAGCTTAAAAATACAGCAGTGTGTTTGTGATGGCCCTTAGACCTTATGTGGATGCATTCCACAGTCTTGTACTGGACCTCAAGAATATTGTCTTATATATTCATGAGCTTACCTTTTATAGTAGAAATTACTGACAGTGGTCTTCATCACAGACTTTACTGTGGCATTCTAGGTAATTTGGTTGCAGGCCATTGAGCATTTTAAATATAAGTGTAACACTCCCACATATACTGGGTTGTTCATTTTGTTTTTGTGTGTGTGTTTTCATATTGGCAAGATGGCCCGTTTTTCTGGCCACGTGATCAGCACATGGCAAGCGTAGGCCTGTATCTGGGGAAAATATGTAAAGCCCTCTGGCTTCATTGGCCAGAAGAAGCAGAGGATGTTTCACGCAGGTTGGTTGGGAGAAAAGCTGAAATGTGGCCCTCCCAGATTGGACAAGGCTTGGGTGATGTCACACCAGGTATATAAAAACCACTCACTAACGTTTGTTCTCTTTTTCTCCAGGGGCTGCTAAGAGCAGCACATAGCTACATCAGGAACCAAAAAACCTGCTCCCCGTGGTAGAGGGTATCCTCCCCTCTTCACTGAGAGGCCAGCAAATGCTTTTTGAAGGGAAAACCTCAAGTACAGGGAGAGAAAGTTTGAATAGGAGTTTGAGAGTCCTGGTTCCTCCATACTTCTTTTTTTCTTAAGTGGGTTAATGCTCTGGGGGGTATTAATCCCTCAAGCTAACTTCCCAGGAATGTGTCCAGGCAATTCCTGGCTACAGGGGCCTGATCTGTAATTATATCTGATTCTGATCTGTAATTATATCATCTCAGCATGGAGTATAGCTAACACTGGGTGTCCAGGCCACAGCCATAGGCCTGAGCCTTTTTTTTTCTGCTGTTTCTACAGCTATGGTGTTTCAGCCTAGCTGCATGGCTGAACCCCAGCTATACAGGCTCTTCATAAAGCCCTTGTGCACTTTGAAACTTTAATGACATAGATTGTGCACAAGGACTTTGTGAAGACCCTGTATTTTCAGGCCTCAGTGTAGTATAGGCCTGGCTGGCTTTTGCTGCCCAGTTCAGGCTCCTTTTTCCTCACAGGGAAAAGACAGGAGGTGGGTAGGGGTGTGGGGAGTATCTGAGTACCAGGGATTGGGCAAAGGAGCCTTAGACCCTTGGAGGAGACTAGTTCCAGGATGACAAAAATTTTGAGGAGACAAAGAATGGGGAGATAACTGTGAATGGCAAGGCAAAGAGGTACAGACAGAGAGACTGGGCAGGGAACTAGACTGGGACTGGGCGCCAGAAGAGGTGGGGAACATAAGCGTATGATCAGGTACTGTTTTTTTTTCCAAAGGGCTCCTTGTTTCGTGCACTGGGTGTGCCTCCTCTAGAAATAAATCAGAGTTGTCTTGAAGAGATGACTTGTTGCAGAAGTTGAAAGGAATCTCATGAACGAGGCAGGGGACTGCATAAAGTGAAAGGATGGTCTGGTGGCTGTGCAGTTGGATGTGTCCTGGAAAACTCAATTCCATCTCTGCCTCACCATTATGTTCCTAAGTGTTGCTGAGCAAGATTTTTAAACCAAACTTTTCACAGTTCACCAGTAATTTTGTATTGCTTGTTTTCTGGATACCTGACTTAAGACTAATGATCACTCACAGCTGCAACTGAGATCAATGGGAGCTGTGTGTTGAACATGTCTATACTACAAACCTTTTGTGCCAGGCAATGATATTCTCACACATGCCCACAGAGGAGCCCATGAAGAAATTAATAATCTTCTTTTTTAGATATATCCACACTGCAGCCTCCACTATAGTACACAGATGCCTGTGCCCATTTCAAAATAGCTAGGTTGTAGCAGACTCCCCGAAGCAACACGGAGGTCAGTGGAGGCTAATTTACCCCATAATTAATAAACATAGGGTGCATCTACACATCGTGCTATGGCAACATAGTGATGTGCTACATCACTGTATGGCACATGACGATGATGTAGTGATCATGTGTCTACATGCGCTCGCCAGCTACATCACCATAGTGGCATGCTCCCTGGGTATAGTGCCCCACTATGGCAACATAGTAAAGAAATCTGTGTGCCATGCATACTGCACTGTAACCACCCGTACTGTGCCATGCTTTAGTACTTCTGAAAGGAAGTACTGAAGCACAGTGCCATAGCAAGGTCACCGTACAGCAACATGTAAACACGCCCATAAAAGTATAAATTTTTAAAAATAGGATTTTCATGCCCATGTTCCTATTATGCACTAGACTGTTATCTATAAAAAGTTCTTACTGGCTCAATGACAAGAAAAAAAGTGTATGTCTTCAAGACAGAGAGAATCTCCAATTCCGCAGTAAATATGTATTAACAAGCTAGAATTTGTCTCTGTCTGTATATCTGCCTTTCTGAATTGTGTCTGTTTCCCCAGGCTATGTTACATTACTTCTAGATGCAACACATTTCCTTGCAGGCAATCAAAAATGTGATGGAGGGAAACAAATGTTAATTTTGTAGCTTTATCAACCTAAGGAACAAAATTAACCATTTAGAGATTTCCAATTATTTTGCAGCTTATTCATGTAAAATGCATGGGTAGTATTACAAATACCATAGAAATATGGAAAGTAACTTGGCATCTATCCTAAATATCCAATATAAAAGGGAAGTGTGTGGTGGAGGTATAGAGGAGAAATGGCAAGACCAGCCTACCCACTGGCAGCACAATGTCCAGGTCTGAATTTGGATAATACGTGGTGGTGTTAATAAGTTTCTATATTTCACAGTAGAGCTCAAAGGCAAAGTCAGGATTAGGTCAACTGTTAAGCTGTCCACAAACAGGGAGATAGATATGGGCTATCTCTACACAGTACACTCATTGCACCTGGCAGCAGTGCCCTCAAGCAGACCATATTGCTCCAGGGGCTATAGTCTGGTAAGCCCTGCTTGGCCAGAGTAATGCCATGAGGGTGCCAGTGTACAAGGCTGAGTTGATCGAGTATTGGGTTGCTGGGCAGAGTTGGTGTTTTGCAACATTGGATCACTGGGAAGGATTAGCATTTTGCAGGTGCCAGCTGGATGCAAAGTTAGGTTAACTTACTATGGAATGGTGTATGTGACTAACAACATATAGCTGGAAGTATAAAAAAAAGTTGTACAGCCACAAAGAATTGGATCATTCAATACTTTGCTGAGCAACTTTGACCATCTTGAATCCCCAAGGAAATGACAACACATAGCCAGCTAGCTGACCTGACTTCTCTAGACTCCAGGACTACGTAAGCATTATAACTATTGTTGTAAATAAGTTAGTGCTTAAGCATATTCCAATAAAGCTGGTACCTGGAGAGAGAATTGCAAACAGCTGTTCTTGCCTCACTTCTGTGAGAAGCCTTGTACTTAGCTCCAGACCAGCCCCTATAGTTATATCAGCCTTTCCAAGAGGGGCAGAGAAAGAGCAGAACCACTAGCCCTATACTAGGTGATGAATACACTGTGTCCTTTTGAAAAGTAGAGCAGCAGGCCTCCATGATGCTCCCATAAGTTCCTTCTGCGGTGGAATAGTTCCAGGCTTCTCCCTTAAAGCCACTGCTCCATTCTAATGACATGATTTTTCAAGAGATCATTCTATTGGAATGAACTTTTAAAACTCCGGCCCAGAATCTGTAATATCCCACCATCCCATGCCAGCCCCCAAAACTCAGCAAGTTCCATAAATATAAATTTCCTTCCCATACAACTCTTATAGGTTGCAAGTTGCTTGCAAGGAAAGGAGGAGGCACATTCCAAAAAAAGGACTGGAACCTGGTGTAAGTTTCCAGTGTTTCGAATATTCTTCTTTAAAGAAAACTTTCCTTCAAAAATATGCATCTCAAAGCTGCCTGGAGGACTTCCTAACTTGCATGCTTGCCATTTTAATTTAAATATGGATGCTTGCCAAGGAAATAGCTGTGTTATGTCCCCTTACAAGCAAAGACCTACAGAAAAATATTAACAAATTCATATAGCAGCACTGAGCCAAAGCTCAAGCCCCTTACTTTGCATTTATTCAGTTTTCACTAAGGCCATGCTCTCATCATCTGTGCCTGAGTAAAATCCAATGATTTGGCCCTGCATGTGTAAAAAATCAGCTCCAGTCATTATTGGTTGGATCTGGTCACCCCTAAATCCAGATGGGAGAACTCCACATATGCCATCTGCAGAAAACAGGCAGCCACCTCTTCTTTGTGCACCTCTAAGGAGGAAGAGGACTGTACCACTGGACCTGAAATTGGGGGCTAGCTTCGCACTGGGTGCAGCACAGCCTCCTCCTTTGTCGAGTGGCAGAATGGTCATGTTTGTCTTGGAACTTTGTGCCTGCCTAAGGCTTTATGCTGAATCAAGCATATCTACCTGTCTGCAGTTGGGTACTTCCAGACCTTGTTGCTAAGCAGTGTGCCTTCTCCTTGCCTCCTCTTACGGGCTTTGAATAACGCCATCACTAAGTATCACAGGCATTCCCAACCAGAAAATTTGTCTTAATGTTGCCTCTCCTAAGGTAGGGGTGATCAACCTGCAGCGCACATGCCGTAAGCAGCACGAGCAGCCTCTGTGTGTCACATGGCAGATCGGGGAAGGACACAGTGACGGATAGGGCAGGGAGCAGGAAGCAAAGCAGTAGATAAGGCAGGAAGCGCAGGAAGCAAAAAGCAGAGCAATAGATTGGGAAAGGAAGAAGATCAGAGTAGCACTCAGGGAAGCTGTGGAGCTAATCTAAGGCATGCTTCCCCAAAAAAGTTGGGCCCCATTGAACAGTAATGCAGTGAAGAAACAACCAAGATAACCCAGGTGCTATAGCAATACAGGCACTTCAGCACAGGTCTCCATAGTCTGCAGCATAGATTGAAACTCAGTGTTTTCCTCTGCTGATAAAAAGCAGAAACTTGGGCTTTTTACCTAATGTGCAGAAAGTAATGGCTGAGGGAAAGACTTTCAAAAGAAGAGACTAAAGCAGACCTTTCAGCTACAAGGGGAAAAGAAGACGAAGTCGGACTGCAGTGTAGTCATTCTTTCCATACTGCTCTGTTTATAACCTAAAACATTTCTCTCAGCCCTCAGCCTTCTGCTGGCACTTATTTCTAGGTTAATGAGAAAGGCCTTGTACAAATTCCAACTTTACCATGTGACCTGTACTTATATGGGCAAGAAATGGAGGGGGGAGGTTCCCGTGTTGATATTTACATTTCTCAGACAGAGACTGTACATGGCCATTAATTCATGGAGTGAGGCTGCATGTCATTAGGAGCCAGGCACATGCAGGCCAGGCATGGTATATCAACAATTTTTCTTTTATGAAAAGAGTTCCTTAGAGATGCAGATATTCCCTTAGAAATCCCCTCTTTTTAACTGCAAAGTGCGGTTCTACTTTAAGTGGTTCAGGCTTTGTTTGTAGCTAGTTTCTAACTGATATAGGTAAACATAGGGGACTTCACTGGGTTTTTGCTGCTTTATACCATTGGAAGGGCTGGCACTTCAGTACCAGTACCAGTGTTGGTGATTTATAGCTTTCTATATGCACTTTCTCTTGACATCGTGCAGAGTTCTATCCTATTACTGCGGACTGACAATGAAAATGAACACGTCCAGTTTCTGTTTTCTCTGATTTATTTTTAATGTCAGGTTTAGGACAGGCTTAAAAGCAGCAGCAGGGATTTTTTTAAGAAAATTCATTAGCAATCATGTGGCCTGCTGCAAAAGCAGGTTCCACTAAATTAATAAAAAAATATTCTTTGCATTTCTGTGAATTTCCCTTTATTCACCTGCTCAATATACTTTAGCACTTAGTAGGATGCTAATTAAACTTAGAACACAGCTCTGCAATATTTAGATACCTAGAGCGCTGAAACCCCCCATAAAACCATGGAAACCTGCACTGATGGTCATTATGATATTTCTAGAGTAAAAGGAAAACAGAGGACTATCATAATCCCACATAATCATTTTTTCATTATTATTTATTTTATAGGTCACTTTATTTACACTTCCAGGAATGTGATATTGTAGGAATATTATATCTAAGTGGTAACATTATCTGACAACATCATTATCTCTATAACTACTGTATCTTCCTATTAGTGGGGTTCATTAGGTCTATTTCTGTTACGCAATGTCATGCTTGCTATGAAGAGCTGTCTTTGCAATGCAGCCTGTTTAACCTACTGGTTCTGGCTGACCCCAGTAATGATAGTTTTATATGGTACAAAGGACAGAAATAGCCCAGCTTTCCCACAGCACATTATCTGCATCCCATCACAATCTTCAGGTTACTTCCTACATAGCTTTTTAAGCAGAAAATAATTTACTTTTCAGTCACTATTTAGGCGTAAGGACTTCTTTTTGATGTAAAACCAATCTTGGGGATTCCAACCATTCTGAGCCATCAACCCCATGAAATGAACCAGAACTGGCCCTTGGTTGCATTTAGGTCCCATTTTGAGTTAAGATTAACTGGAGTTTAAGAGGTATTTGGATTCTGTACTGATCCTCTGCACAGGGCTGATTATCACATTAAAAGAACAACGGAGAACTCCACAACAAGAAGGCCAAAGTGCCATGCTTAGACAATATGATCTCCAGAATTGTTCAGCAATGAGTAGTGAATAGGTTAATAGAATTTTCTTGAACTTTGGTGTTTAAGAAAGAGGTAAAAAGGAAATGTGAGCACTTACCAGGATGGATAATGCTGAGCATTTTTGGACTTAGAAAGCTAGGATCTACACCTTTGTCTGAGGCTACCTAAATATGTCACTTGTACCAAAAAGGACCTCCAGGTTCCTCCAAGCACTTTTCTTCTTATCCCCGTAACTTGGAGAAGGCTGGAAAGATAGGCTCATGAAGTTGCATTTGTTAAGACAGAACAAGGAATCTGATATTATATTCACATACAGAGTTAGCTCCCAAAGAGGCCATAGTCAACATAAGAAATAGCAGAGAGAAAATGCAAATGATTTGCTTTAATTTGTAAACTTTAGCAGAAGTGAGCATTGTGTTAATTCTGTAGAAAATGAAATCCCATACAGAGATGCCTGCTACATCTGTCTTGGGGTATCCTGTTTTTCTGCTCAAGCAATGCAACCCCAGCAGTCTATTTATTCCTATTTTTTTCTTTGCTCTCAAGACAGAATTCCCTGGGTAGAAAGTTGGAAAAGAAAATATGGTCTCTTGCTACAAACTGTTAACGGACTCTTGCTTTGCTTTGCTCACTTTAAGTATTTTGCTTAGATTGGCCTGTTACTCTGTTTTTTCTGGAAACCTCTCTCTCTCCTTTTTTTTTTTTTTTTGGGGGTCTGCATTCTAAAACCACAGTTTGCTGAAAATGGATTCCTGCTCCAGGGTGTTCCTGCTTTAAGGAGTCCAAGCTTTATACAATTATTTTATCATATATGTGAACTTCATATTTTAATAACAGTATTAGTATGAATTTAGGATCCCTGTATCATTTTGTTTCTATTGCTTTAGGAGCACACTATGGAAGTATTGGCTAGTTACAGAGGAGGAGCCAGCTGGCATCTTTAATGGAAATGATTACAGCAGAAACATTTGCAATCTCTTAAG
Source organism: Caiman crocodilus (assembly GCA_030014935.1). Lineage (NCBI taxonomy): Eukaryota > Metazoa > Chordata > Crocodylia > Alligatoridae > Caiman > Caiman crocodilus. The sequence continues at coordinate 220,147,954 of JAGPOW010000261.1, read as the reverse complement.
AGTGGGCTCCCATAATGCTTAGTAGAGAGGGCTGAAAACAATTCAAAGTAAATGTACTGTAATCTAAACAGTGAAGGTGAAAATGAAAGACAATTTGTGACAAGCAGAAGAGAAGACTTTCTCACCTTTCTGGGGCTTCTAGCTGCAAGGTCTTTAATACTTCATCTATCCTAGTGTACTGGAAAATAAATATGCATGAAATATATAGATATGCTTCATACATATTACAATATGTAATATTGTAATACAATATATATACAATTATAATATTTTCCCCTATCTCGACTACAGTCATTGACATCTGTTTCTGCTTTATGTTATACCTCACTTTGGCATGTGTTCAAAAGCAGCAATACTCTGTAATGCAATGGAAGTTTAAAAATGAGCATGGGCCAGAGACACTGTTGTCACTTGGTTTAGCTCCATTGAAGGCAACAAAACTAAGTCTGTTTACTCCATCTGAGGATGTGGTCCTGTACTTAAACAATTATGTCTTTTTAGATGTATTTTTCTATTTACTCCCTGCATGCCACACCTTATAGTACATCAAAAGCAGAGTTTCTTACAGCTCTGGCTTTAGTTTAATTGTAACTTATAGCTAAAGCTTATTGCTACAGTCTTACTACAGTTGCAATTGTTTTCTGGGAATAGTAGGTTTTAAGATTGTTCCTGATAAAATGTGGGTTCCTATCCAGTCAAAAGGTTTCTTTTACTTATTATTACAGTGAGGCTTTTTAAAAAATAAATATTCTATTTACAAGTAATATGATATATGCAAGAGAATAATATTTCCCCTTTCCCCTTGGGGCTGGGGATTCATTCTAAAATAAGTTGAACACAAGGCTTGGGAGATGTCTTATTGTGCAAGGAACACTTTTCCACCTCTTAAATAGTCTTACAGGGGCATGAGTAAATTAATTTGGGGAAAATCTTGGCTTATGGCTGAAGGGTTCAGGCAATAAAATTGCTGTCTGTTCAACCCACTCTTTGGGTACCAGGGGCATGTCCTTTGTGTTACATCCATGAAGCAATGTGAGGAGTATCCTCATCATTGACCTAGAGTCATCCTCTCCTCTGCTTACTGTCTCATTGACCCTATGAGGACTTTCAGTATCACCCCACCTGAGTTCCTTTCTGCATTACTGTCACATTTATGAAAACGAAGTGGTGCTGCTGAGAAAAAAAAAGTACAAATGTCCCTTCCAACATCATATTGAAAATTTTATTTCAGCTGTAAACTGAATCATATTGTGCAGGTGTTGCCCAAATGACCCATTGTTTTCTGGATCCAGTCTTCAACGTAACAGCTGTTTCTAACAGAAGGTATAAGGTTTCCCCTGTAGCAGAATAGTGAATTCTAGGAGACTGCATATGAATTAATTTTTTGACAGGATGTGCTTGAAGGTTACAGGAAGAAAATCCTAGTTACTGATGAGCATACTGGTGCATCTTGGGAAACTAGAGGAATAAGAGTGTCTTTATCGGAGAAAGAAGGAACACTACCAGAGTAGGTCCTGCAAAGGAATCCTGGGAATATCCAGTCTTGGGAAGAATGTGCTTAGACTGAGATATATCTGTACATTTGTCTTGCATATCTATATCTAGATGCAGACCTCATTGCTATGGTAACTGAGCACCTCAACATCTTTAAACCTCAAAACATTACTGTGAGGGAAGGATGTACTGTTTTTCCATTTGAACAGACAGTGAATTCAGGCATGGGAAGATGAAGTGATTATCCCAAGGACATAGGAAGTCAGTATCAAAGCCTTGAATGGACTCTGAATATCACAAGTTCCAAATTAGTTCCCTACCTACTGGACAATCCATCCTCTTTCCGTATTTATTATTTCAAATAAGGCGAAATTCTAAATCCAGAAAGGGAGGATAGTTTGGGGGAAAATATACAATGTGACCATTTTCTATGAAGAACATATATGCACAACTATAATGCACAATATACAGGTGAAGAATTTCTTCTTATGTTCAAAAACTTACAGTGTTCATTTTTAATCCTATGAAGAAGGAATGAAATCAGCCCTAACTAGTGGATTTTTACGTGTCAGAATTCATACACATGCCAAATAGCCGAAGGCAGGGGTTCTCAAACTGTGGGTCATGACCCCCCGGGGGGTCACAAGCAGCTTAAAAGGAGGTTGCAAACTTCTATTCCCTCCCCAACTTGCAAACACTGTCTCCTTACCTCCCCCAGTGGTAACACATGTGTTCTTGGATTTGCCCACATCAGAAGTGTCTCTTGTTTTATAATATTGGTGTATATGGGTTAGTGAAGCTCAATATTTATCTGTCAACAATTCAGTTGACTGTGTGCAACTGAGTGCAGGTTTTCCTTTTGCAACATCCTATTTGTGTGAATCATGGTTTTCAGCAATTGCCACTATAAAGAGCAAATACCGATCAAAAATAAATGTGGAGCGTGAAATGAATATTTCTCAAAAATCAGGCAGTCTCAAAAATAAAGTCCAGGTTTGAAAAACTAAGCAGGACCAAGCAAGCTCATCCTTCTCATTAAAAACTATTGACAGTTTTAAATTTGGCAGTGTTTTTTCAGTGAAACAGTTTTGAATTTGATAAACTTTATCAAGTGTTTTTTGACAAATATACTTCATTTAATATACACAGGTAAATGTGTTGTAATTGTCTCCTACCTAATCCTAATGAAAGTAGCTTTAATCATGGAGAATTAATTAAATTTATATATTATTCTACAGTGCCGCGGTATCACAAAGTTTGAGAACCCCTGACCTAAGGAATTCAGTGAAGAAGTGATAAGTCATTAGATTGAAGAGCAACAAAGATGTATGGAACTTTATTTCATCTGCTTAGTATAAGGACTTCCTGACACTATTTCCCAGAATCTCCACTTATATATGTGTTCTCCTATTGATAATGTTTAGACCATATAATTAGAATATAAGGACTTCGGGGGGGAGGATGTTTATACTATGAAAGTGATGAGGATTGGTTATGTTTCACACTTGTGATATAAGCATGGTTCATCTCACATGCACCTAGTTAATTTACTATCCTATAAGTAATATCATGATGAATTAGTGGATTAATAGGCTGCTGCAAGGAAGAGCAGCATCAGACCCCTAAAATTTAAGAGCCAAATTATAAAAGGAGATTGTAGGTGTCACTGGAATATGGATTAAAACAGCCAATGATTAATGCATTATGCAAGCGACACAGAGGCCCTGCTAAGAGCATGAACTGAAGTAGGCCCCAGTGAATGTGACACCAGGCATTCAATATATGGCTTGCACAGAAGAGCTGGAAAAGTAGCTTGTTAGTTTTAGAGGGGTCTCTGAGGCCAACAGATAAAGAATGAATTGGTAAGATCAGTGTACAACACCAACATGAAGATCAGTGACCTGGTGAACAGGTGTTGCTGTCTGGTAGGAAAGGTATGCTAATTGGTGAGATTATGGCACCTAAAGATGTTTTAGTAATTGGTGAGAACTAGGATCTATATGCTATAAACATGAATTTGTTTTGATCCCTGTATCAAAAGGGGCCTGGGAACCCTTAATCATTTGTACTGGGCTTTGGGGCTATGTTCATGCACGTACCATGCTTGCAGATGACCTGGCTAGCACCATGGAGTGAGTTGTCACTCATGTTAGTGTCTAGGCTTGGTTGTAGACAATACACCTTTTTGTCACTGTAGCGGGAACACCATCAAGGTCCAAAACTTACCTCCGAGTCAAGAGCAAAAAGGAACATGGAGACCACAAGACGCTACCAAGGATCAAAGGCACGGCATAGAAGAGTCTGCCACCAGAAGGCAAGCTGTGCTGATGATGGAAGGAGGAGAAGAGCAGTGGCCACAACACTCTGTGGGAGAGCCAGCGCATTTGACCACACCGGCATGGACACACGTTATCTCTACGTGCCGATGCCGGTTTTCCAGTTGGCCCTCAGAGAGGGGAATAAACACCCCACCAGCCAACATTGGCGAGGACCAGAAGTGAGTCCCCCGGAGGGCCTGGAGTGCCTGAGAACAACCGACTGCCCCAGAAGGGGTGAGTGGTAGCAACCCCAAGAGGAGGGATGCCCAGCTAAAGCTGGCTTAAAAGAACCAAAATCTTTACCTTTCACGAGACCGTGGATCCCAGATACACCCGGTGAGTCTGTAAAGAGAGAAGGAAGAAAGGAGTCTGAAGCTGTAAGTAGCCATCAGGAAAAGGGAGAGCATCTGGAAGTAAGACATCTTGGAGTGAACAGTAGAGCAAACCAGGCTGACACAAGTCCTGAATAAGAATGGTACACCATCTGAACCAGGACAGGGACCTCAATTTTTCCTTTGAAATTTTCTCTTATTGACACTTGAAGAACTACGTATATAGACATTTAGATATTAAAGTATTAATTGTGCCAATTAACATGTTATTGGTAAACCAAAATCAACATGTTGGTTAAAACCAAAGATCTTCTTTTAGATTAAGTTAACAACTTACAGACCTTACCAAGCCTTAAAATATTACATTTTGAATTGTGCTTAAAAAATAGAGAGTTGCTGTGAGGAAAATTCTAATATTATAAAAGCCTTAGTCTGTCTGTTTATCTGTCCATAAAGCTTTAGTCACACTCAGCAGCCGACCAAAGTGCTCTACACAGACAGAGACAGATGGTGGAGTGCTGCCGTGACAGTGGGGACTGAGTTTGGAGGCAAAGGGGGACGGCAGGGATCAGAGCACTGCCATGCCGGAGGGATGGAGTGGGGGGGGGGCGGGGAGGCCAGTAGTGCTGGCCTCACCCCCCCTCCTGGGGTCTGCTTCTTGGAGCCAGAGGCCAGTGCCCTCCGCCCCCCACCCAGCAACAGCCAGCAAGGAGGGGAGGGAGGGGAGCGAGAAAGGTAGGAGGCATTATCGTTGTCTGTGCCCCGCCGCAGTCACAACTGCTGCCATGACCATGGTTGCCAGCCCTGGCCCCAGCCCCAACCTGAAACAGCAGGGGGAGGTAGGGAATGGCCCAGGCCCAGCCCTTGCCCAAAGCGGCAGGGGAGGCAGGAGTGTCCCCAGCCCCAAGGGGAGAAGGGAAAAGACCCAGGCCCTGGCCCAAAGTGGCAGGGGGAGGTGGGGAGTGGCTCCAGCCTTGGCCCAAAGCTGTTGGGGAGAGGCAGGGAGTGGCTGTGGCTCCAGATGGAGGCAGAGGGATGGGCTGGACATAGGCCTCTGTCCCCACCTGCCCCTCTCCTCCCCTCCCCACCCCATTCCAGATGGGCAGTTTGCTAGTTTTTAAAAACATGTGTGAAATGTGACTGTTTGATGGAATGTTTGATCTTACTTTTTGGCTAAGTAGAAGACACACAATAGTCACTGCACTTTTAAAATCACTTATAATTTAACTTATAAGCCTCCATTTCTGTGAAGAAAATGGGTGGGGGCTGAATGTTAAAATAGCTATAGCAGTTGCAAGTATTCCAGAAAATACCATATTTATTCATAGCAAAGATGAGGGTTGTTTCCCACTTAAATGGGAAAGGGGGAAGCCACTTATCTTGGACTCAAGTAAAAGGTTGCAGGTGGGGCAGGAAGTTGCTGCAGCTCTGACTCTGGACCTGACCTGGGTTTGGGTTGGAGTCAGAACTGGAGCTGCTGCCTGTCCCACCCCCCGCTGCTTCTGCCCCCTGCAGTCTCTGCCTCCGTGCCTATGCCTGCTCCCCCCAACTCCCTTATCTGCTGCTGCTTACCTTCTAGCTCTGGCCCTGCTACAGCCTAGGGCATGGAGCACATGGTTGCACTGGTCCCAGCCCAGCCATGCAGCATCAGCAGTGGTAGCAGCAGTTCCAGCCCCAGCTCTGCCTGCTACCCTACCACCTGTCCTCCTACTGCCTGTCACCCTGCCACTGCTTTCCCTGCTGTAGCACTGGGAGAGATATATTTAAGATGACCCTCTAATAATCTAGGCATGGAAAATTATGATACATTTTTTAATTTTCCATTTATAGAATCTAGTTATTGTTGGGTTGTCTTAAATTCAGAGTCATCTTAGATTTGAATAAATGCAGTACATTTCTTTCTCTCTTATAAAAGAAAACTCTTCAGTATAGAATTAAGACTATCATACAGACTTTATCATTGCTGTATGATAAAACAGCTCCTACTTGTACTGTGATGGATTCAACATTGTATGTTTCTTGTGCTAATATTTCTGGTGTCAATATTTTGTCTAACATGCCCCCAAAAGAAATGTGGCCCTATCAGTGCACATGAAATTTTAAATAAGCAAAACCTGCTGCAGACACTGGTCATGTATCATTACCTTCCTTGGCTTGTACATCCACTGAAAGGAGATTTGGGGCCCCTTCATCACACTTGTTTAAAACAGTAATGTTAATCTCCTACCAAAGACTGATTGTGTGATCAGCAGATAGCCTGAGACATGGATCCACACTACTGCTGTTAGAGAGTGTGTCTTGGGCACAGTCTCTCCCAGATTTCCTAGGCCTGTTTCCCACATGGGCCATGCACACTGAATTTTCTTTTTAAGTGGATGCAGGGCTTGTCTACACATTCATTACTGTGCCATAATAGGCACATTAAGTTTAGTGCCTGTAATGACAGGTACTATCTTAACATGCTTTACTCAGCACTACTACGCATTAGTGCAGATGAACACTTTTTAGTGACATTGATGCACATTAGACTAAATGTACTGTACATTAGTGCATTAGCACAGGCTTTCCCCCCTGCAGTAATGCACAGTAGATTTAGTCTAATGCACTTGAAACATCTCATGTAAATGTGCCCACAGAATTCTCCCTCAACTGCAATGGCTTCACTCCACTTTTACGGAGAAGAGAGGCAATAGACACAACCTGTTCACTGGATCCAGCATGGTCACTTACCTTGGGTGCTGCATGTCCCAAAATTACCCTTTCTCCTTTACCCATTCAAAGTGTGCTACTGATTTGATCCATACTGCCACTTTTGGCAGAAAAATCTCTTGAAGTGAATAAAGTTAAAGGGTAGAATTCTAAGCAGTCTCATTCTGGTTTTGTTTTGGCTTCATTCTGTTTCTCTCTAGTGAAATGACCTTGTGAAGTGTTGGTAGAAGTGAAATAGAGTCACTTGCAGCACCTCATAGGATCAGACTGCAGTGAGATTGTACATTGCTGAATAGAATATTAAATGTATAATCTACTATGTTAAAGCATCATTAATCCCTGCAGAATAAATAGTCAAATGTGGAAATGCCAGTCCTGCTTTGGGGGTTGACCACTAGCAGATGTGCCCAAAAAGTAATAGTTTTGTTGTCTCACACTCAAGTTTCACAAGTTGTGGTGAACTGTATATCTCCTGCTGAGAAAATTCTACCCACACATTAGAGTGTTATCTCTGAAGATGTAGGTGATGTCGTGCTCAGTTAACCTGCCAACATCCAGTTTGCTTGGTTGGGTTTGTGGGGATATTGCAAATATTCCATATTCAGTTCTTGTGGGAGAATGCTTTTCCTCCCCCACCCCCATACCATCTTTTTAATTTTCAGACCTCACAAACATGAATGGCAAATTCTAAAAGCTAAACTGTCCATGGAGTTTAGGAGGAAATATGTAATGACAAAAGAATCCTGCTGCAACAATAGCAGCAGTGCCACATAGCTGACTGTCTGGGACTAAGCCAGACCATAGCTCTTCCGACCTCACTTTAAGACGTGGCTCAGCAGTAAATTCTCCAACCCAGAGCATATGCTCATGGATGAAGGAATTTCAAGGAGACCTTGCCATGCTCTTCTAGATCTGGCATATTTGCTTTTGAGTGCATTTCCTTTCCTATATTTCTCCTCCTCCTGTATACTTCCAAATCTGCTTTTTAGCATCTCTTGTCAAAAGCAGACTGTGACCGTACTGATAAAAGACTTTTAAAACATTCCAAGTCATCCGTTTTTAAATTTAAAAAAAAAATCTTTCATGAGGTATGTGATGTTTAAAAAGGTATTTTTTTAACAAGAACACTGTCAGGATTATTCATTAGAAATAAAACAATTATTGTGTGTTGTTCAGTATGTCCAATGGCCAATGCTGTTCAAATTTACTTTTATTTCATATCTTTCTGACAAGAGGTCTGGTAATGTAACTAAGGGGAGAGGGGTGACCTGGGCACCAACTTCAGGGAGGGCACAAAAATAGCAGCCGCTGCCACCACTCTCCCAGCCACTGCCACTGTTGTTGCCATGCAGGCTTCCCAGTTGTGCCTCTGGCAGTATCAGTAACTTTAAACTGAAGTTCATGCACTAACAACCGAGCAACAAAGAATAAGAAACCAAGTCAGCATTTGACAAAGTACAGACAAGAGGCTGGGAGAGGGTTCTTCTCCCACAGATTCTCAAGCATAGTTTCCATCAATGAAACTTATGTGCAGAAGCATTTTATACAGCCAATCTGTACAAATTTTATGTAGGTAATCTTACAAAAACCTGATCCAGCCATGTCAAATGCTGAAGTAAAAGGAATTTGCCCTCAGGAAATTTAGTCAAATATGCTTTACTGTTCATACACACACACACACACACACACACACACACACACACACGTTACATATTTAATTAATTTCACAATAGTGATTTAAAGTAATAAGGAATGACATGTATATTTTTAAAGTAAGGTTTTTTGTGTTTGTTTTGTTTTGCTTTGCTTTTTAAGCCAACTTCCAATCTGTTGATAACCAAAGGCTTAAGTATTTACCTGGTATATTTTTCATGACACAGGAAGAGGTTCAGTGGTGAAAGGATAAAGTTGGTGAAGCACAGTATGGCCTGAAAAGACCCTCCCCAAAGCCTCTAGAAGTAGAAATAATCTGAACAAATGCATCTTCCAGTCAGATTGAATGGCTGTTTGGCAACACTATTGCATATACAACATTTCTTGTTTACTCATTGGTCTTATGATATTTGAAAACTTTCTCAAGGTGCTAGCTCCCAGAGTCAGGCAATTACATACAAATCTCATCTTTCATTTAAAAAAAAGGCTAGGCCTAACAGTTACAAGAAAACACCTGAGAATGTAACTAAAACAATACTTAAAAAATCAGAGGATAAGTAAAAGGAAATTCTTTGGTTTTTTACATATATTGCATGATATTTTAAGCAAATCTCCTGATTTGGATGGTCCAGACTCATGATTTCTGAATGCTTAAGAGTTGCCAATACTGGAAGTGTAAGCCACGCCCCCCCCCCCCCAATCATATCATCCCATCTGGTAGGACAGCCCAGACAGAATCTGGTAATTAGGAAAGCTGTGCAGTATTTTGGCACATTTTAAAGGAACAAAAATTGAAGTAGAAAACTTCAACACTTTCCCATGCTGCCTCTCTTTCTGTGGATCTCCTGGCATATCCTTGTATCTCTATGGCTCTGTGTTTTTGGCTTTCAATGAGGAGCTTTCACTTAGAAAGAAATAGATAATATTGTCCAAGACATACAATACATACAATCATACAGTGTAATTACCGTGAATAAATTACCACTAGCTCTAAAATGGGAACTTTGTTAGATATCCTTCTTTAAATAAAAGAGTACTGCTGAATGCCCCTGCCAGACTGAGATCAGGGTTTCAACCTATCCTTCCCAATTGCCATTCATATCTTGCAATACTATATATATATAGTTCTTTAATGAGTCTGGTTAAAAAAACCTGTGACTCATGTGGATTTAGCTGTAAGCTAAATGGTTATTATACTGACCAAAGGGTGTGTTCTGGACTTTCAGTGCTTGGGTCCATTTTTATATGCAGCAGGGCTTGGCATCCTTGAAATGCTGCACTGCACAGATTAGAAGGGGGAAAGGAAAATAGAAACTTAATATCCAAAGTAGGTCTCACAAAACAGCTAAGAAGCAACTATCTGCTACTAGAGGCATTTTCTGGGGTTAATCCTCCTCCTTTTCTCCTGAACTCTGACATTAAAGAAATAACTAATTTAAATTGTTTTGCAGTTCACCTACTACTCTCTCTAATGCTTTGTTCTAACGGTCAGGAATCTTTTTCCTACTGTTCTTCTTTCCCTCTTTGCACTTCAGACCAAGTAACATCATTGAATGGAATCCTTTCACTTAAGTACTGAAATTAGGATGAGAGTTGTACACCATTTTTGTCTGTGAGGTGGGGGAGGGGAGAATGGCTGTGCCTATGAAGAGCATTTGGAGTTTTGAGGAGATACTGTACTTTCCGGCCAGCTGCAATGCATCAAGGCAGACCACGCAGTGCTTTGTAGCTGCTCCCTTGAGCTCACTGGAAACAAAAGCCAGACAGGACTGCTTTGATTTTTTTAGTGGCAGAGGAGAGCAAGAGGGGAAAATGATATTTTTGCTAAAACACCCCTATATATAGCTAATTTTAAAATATTTAATAACATATAAATATGGTAACATCTTGTATAACTCAAAGCAAGATGTTTTATCTGTAAGGCAGAGATGTAATGCAGTCAGGGTACTATACTGTTAATTAAAAAGAATGTCTAAAATGTAGATAATTTTGGTCATATTCTCCTCTTACACATGTATACATGTTGGTATATCTTCAGAATAATTTCTCTGAAGTTATGTTGCTCTAGATTTATGTTAGTGAAATTTAAAGCAGCTTTACCCCTTTATAAAACAAATGCCATTGCTTTGAGTTTCTCTGGACCGGGATTTATTTTCTTCCCTTTATTTTTAATAGAAATGCAGCTCTCATTACTGAAGAAGTACACTGCATGTCCACATGAATCCAGATGTGAAGAGTAATGATAGGGTTAAAGAAAGAGAGCTCCTCCCTGGGACATGAAGAAGTTAAGTTGAAATCCTGTCTAACTCCCTGCCCCCATCCTAGAGACTGCATTTAATTTAAATAAACTATTTGGACTGGAAACCATTCCGGAGGTCTATTCTGACTCATGATGTTCTTTCTGCTTTCAAATCTTTAAAGCACACATCAAGCTTTATACAAAAAATGATAGTCTCTCTTATCGCCTAAAAATATATATGCAAGGGAATTCTTAGATTCTTAAACATACTGAGCTTGATCCACCAACCCTTGACTTCAGTAGTATTTCTGTTGTAGACAAGGATTTTTTTCCCCTAAGTTATGCCATCAGAGCTTCTTGTAGTGTTTATTTGCACAAGGTGATGTTGATGTGTTTCAGTAAAAACTCCCATGCTCTGGGTTAATCCTGACTTCATTGAAGTCAAGGGCAAAACTCCCAGTAGATTCTACCCATGCCAGAATTCTTATTCCTTTTTTTTTACTAATGTTGCAACAGAGCCAGCTAAATTGAACCATGGCAGTCTGAACTGTTTAATTGATCTTTCCATTAACATACTAAAAATGAGCTTTCTCCATAATATAGAGTGATACCTCAGTAAGGCCCCAATCCCATTAAGACTATTTTATGCATGTGACCAAACTCACTGAAGTCAGATTTACATCCTCCCCTGTATATACATACAGAAATACAATGCACCTGTCCAGTTATGGAATTTCATATGGAATCCTAGTGAGACTTTTATTCATGACTCCAGCTGGTAAATTTTATGCGTAGATATATGAAAACTTGTAGACCTTAGTCTCATCTATTTAATGAGCCTACTACAACAATTCTTCATAATAATATTTTAATTTCACTAATCTTCATATAGAGCATTTGGTCCAGAAGTATTTTAGAAATAACAATCATGTCTAATACACATTTCACATTGTATACAACACATCTCATCCACAGTGGGCATGCAGTCATCTTGAAGAGGAAAGAAAGTTTCTGTGAACTGTGAACAACAGGTTTTAGGAATGGAAGTGAAGACAATTATGTACAGGCAAGACCAGATCAATCCAGTGAGCACTCAGAAGTTCTAACACAGTGGTTCCCAATTTTTTTCCCAGTTTAAATAATCATATGACCACAGACAAGTGGTAGGGAAGGCAGTGGGGTGCAGTTTTTTGCTGCATGGGCTGGCAGCATGTTGGGGAGGGCACTAAGCCCTGGCACAAAAGTGTAAGAGTGGATATGGGGCTTTTGACACACCCCCGGGCCTGCCCACAAATTGTGCCCCTCCCACCCAACTCAGGAGTCAATAGTCAACCCTGCATGTGACCCTGCTTCTGGTCACAACCTGTCTGGGGGAACTGAGGACACTGACAGAAGTGACATTTATCATGGTATCAGCCCCTTGAAAGCACTCTACAGCTGCCCTGACAGAAAGGCACTGTGGCACAGCACTTTAAAAATGCCCTGTTGTGCAACAAATTAGTCCTCATGTAATGAGAGGTCAGGTGAAGGTACTCCAAAACAGAGCGCCTTCATTAACTTCTGTCTGTCATTATGCATAATCAGGGTTGGACTGATGCAGCCCAACCCTGTGCCTCATGCCTTTTACAGGATGGGAGCAGGTAGAAGGGAGGGGAGGGAGCTCTGGGCTGGGGCTTGCCCAGCCTGGGCTGGAGCGGGGGCACGTGGATTGGAGCCAGTCCACCTGCCCCCCCCAACTTTCTGCACAGCAAAAGGAAACCCCAACCCGGAGCTCCCTCCCCTCCCTTCTCTCCACTCCTCCTACAGACAGCACCAGAGCTGGGGCAGAGGAGAACTATAGGGGGGAGGCTGCAGATAGGCAACCTCCCCTGGAACTCAATCCTTCCCCCCCCACCTCACTCAACAGCATACATCAGTTGAATCTAGGGTGGGTGGGGTCACTGTAACTCAAGGCACTTTCTGTAAGGCACCATGAGTTACAGCAGGGAGCTGCACATCCGTCAGCATCCTGAATATCTGTGAGGCATGCAACTCTCCTCATAAATTTGACCCCCTGCCTTGGGAATTGGTGCTCAAACATTTTGTGTAATTCTAAATTATTAATCATTTAGAACAATAAAAGTGTTTCATCAGAAGCAACTAGTAGTTTCAAACCTTATTTCAGTGTTTCCTCCCCTTCACAGTGCCAGGTCCCCTAGTCTGCCTCTGTAGCACCCCTGGGTCTTTATTCACCCTTTCTTCATTCCTTCCTGCTGCTTCTCAACACAACTGCCACTCTTGGCCTATAAGTGCAGCTGTAGCTGATAAATCTTAACCAGACAGACAGGCACTTCTCAAGCTCCTTCTGTTCATCTGACTCCCCATTCAGTTGCTGCTCTTCTCCTTACTTAACTTTTTGGATGTCCTTTTAAAACATCATTGCCAAAACCGCTATACTTCCAGCACAGGGAACCTGGAGTGTCATAGACTACCATTCTGTGTAGTCTAGGTATGAAATGAAGCCTATTAATACCAAGGCTAGAATTTAAGAAGAACCCCTGGATTCCAAGATAAGATTAGAAAACATGTGGAGATAGTTAATCTTCACAAACCATAATTAACCAAATTCCCAAGTTCATGTCTCATCTGAAATACAGCTGTTCAAGTCGCTCAGTGTCCTTTAGGCATTACAGCCCAAAGACAGACATATACCTGCTTAGAATTCTGTTATGAAGGAACAATCCAGATGTTTCCACTCACCTCCTCCACCTTTCTACTGCTCCCAGGCCCACCTCTTACCCCAGGTGTTTTGGCTTGCTGTGGCCCCTTCATATCATTCTAGTAGTGCAGAGGGGCTTAGCTAGCCAGCTAAGGATTCCCACACTACACTGAGCCAGCATCATCCATTCTTAAGCTACCTTATCTTATAGAAGAGGTGTCAAAAATATGGTCCATGAGACATAAATGGTGTGTGGAGCCTTTCCGTCAACCCATGGGTCCCCTGATGGCCTGGGAATTTGGAGACAGAATGAGTACGAAGTGGAATCCACCATGAAATTCAGGGCTTGGCTTTGAATCTCCACTGGGGACAGTCTTCAGTGGCAGGGGGAGTTCGATGTCTGTGCCAACACAAAGCCACTTGCCTTTCTATTGTTTATCCCTGTCGCTTACCTGACCTGCCACTACTGGGTCTAGATCTGTCCTGCAAGGAGTCCTGCCGTCTGGATCCAGCCTGAAGGGGCAGGATGATTTTGACACCACTGCCTTTCAGCCAACTGATTTACATTTCCATGATCTCTAACGAGCATGTCTGTCCATAGGTCTGCTGGAAACCTATTGATGTCAAAGTGACCGCATGAACAGAGATCTTTAAATGGCTTTTAAACAGTCAACTGCCTCCCCTCCCCTCCCCTCCCCCGCCATACGCACAGTAACCTAGCAGATACGTGATCAAATCAGGCCTACATTTGCCCAAAGAAGTTGGTAATAAGTGCTATTATATACCTTGTGGGAAAAATTATAGTAAAATATTTATTTTGTGCAGCAAAAGATTATTAAGCTTAAAGAGAACCTATACACATGCTGGATGTCTGCTCCAACTTGTGCTAATTAACATGCGTTGGAGCAGACTTGATTAATGGAGTCTGCTGGAGTGTATTAATTAATGCACTCCAGCAGCCTCTGCATCATGTCTATTCAGTGTTCCTGTGCTTCAAGATGGTGGCAGAAGTGCTTGAACTAAAGCTCATTGAACAAGCTTTAGTTTAAGTACCCCTGCCACCATTTTGATGGACAGGATACTGAATACACATGATGCTGCAGGCACTTTAATTAAAGCAGCTCTCAGAGTTGCTTTAATTAAAGTGCCCCTCTGCTCTCCTTTACACACCAGAGCAGGTGTACAGATGCCCAGAAGCTAAAAATGAGCTAGATTCATCCCTGCACTAGCACAGGACTTAATGCAAAGACAGGAAGAAGGCAGCTTGCTTTCCTTTAGTTAAGGGCTATAGAAGCCCCAAGTGACCTGAATTACACGCCAGCTTTAAGGGCTCCCTTGGTCATGAGGCTGCTCCAGCCATTCTCCTGTTCTAGTTTATATAGGTTCTTATACTGTATTCTTCATAACAATATCTGACTGAGTAACTTCCACTAATGTATTAAGAAACAATAGTATGCATTTATGTACATGGTGCATATTCTCTCATTCTATCTCCAGGATATAGGTTTGAGCAGTGGGGTATTGATTTGGTTCTGTTTATGCTGGAAGAGAGGTCAAAGAAATGTACTTTGCACTTAGACCAGATGGTACTGAAGTTAGTCATGGTCCTAATGTTTTAGGGGAGTCAATTCCATGGTCTCAGAGCAGGCCATAAAAGAACTGTCTCCAACTCCCCCTTGTTATAAAGGATGTCATTTTGTTAGAGGGGTACATTATTCAATCAGAGACTTCATCCAAGAGTTTTAGACAATCTTTTAGATATGCTGGGCTCCAGTTATACAGGACCTTGTGTTTGATTTGATGTGCTTTGAAGAGGTACTGTAGAGATCAGAGGACAGATCTGAAATGCTCAGGACAGGCTGTGTTTCTGAATACGAGTTGCCCCATTCTTTGTGAAATGATCATCTTTAGCACTGAAGGTATGTCAGATTAGAATCCTAGAATCATAGAAAGTTAGGGTTGGAAGGGACCTCAGGAGATCATCTAGTCCAGGTTTGTTTAACGTACGGCCCGTGGGCCGCCATGCAGCCCGCCAAGCCATTTTATCTGGCCTATGGCAACAACATGGAGTGCAGAGCCATGGCAGTGGCACGGTGGCGGCACGGAACGGTGGCGGTGGCACGGAACGTGGAGCTGCCATGGAGGAGCACAGAGATGCAGTGGCAGGGCCGTGGCAAGGTGGGTCACGGGCCCCAGCCAACAGTGAGGGGAGGGGAGCTGCTTACCCCCACGAGGCCCGGGGGAGCAGCCACTGGCACTACCAGCCTGCACCTGCCTCCTCACCCGCCCGCTTCACGCCAGCCCTGCTGCCCTGCCCTGCCCTGCCCTGCCATACCCCACAGCAAGGCAGCACCTGCTCCCCCAGCCAGTCTCTCCCCCCGGCACTGTGGCTCTCCGGGCCTGGCTACCCATGCACAAGGCCCTGAGGGAGCCGCTTCTCATGTGCTGCTGGGGATGGGAGGAGCCCAGCCAGGTCTGCACCAGCCAGCAGAATCAGCGGAGCCACGTGCTGCTCAGGACAGGACAGGACGAGCCTGCACCAGTCAGTCCCGAGTGACACACAGCTCTGCTACCGCTTCTGCTGGCTGGTGCAGACCTGGCTGACCTCCTCCCATCCCCAGCAGCACATGGGAAGCCAGCTTTAGCTGCATGCTACTTTTCCTGGCCGGTGCTGACTCGGTTCTGCCCAGGCGGGTCCTGAACCACCATGTCAACCCGGGCATGGCACTGGCAGCCTGGGTGGGTCCCAGGTTAACCCTGGCCTGGCCCTGCAGCTTCTCCAGCACCAGGTCAACCCAGTTGTAGCCAAGAGGCTCCTACAGCACCATGTCAATCCGGGCATGCATACCATGTCAACCAGCACCATGTCAACCCCTGCAACTTCATTGGTGTCAAAGGCACATGACATCACTTCCTGATATGATACCACTTCCTGTGACGTCTTTGAACATGGCTCACTGGCCCATTGGGTGATAAAAAGTTCATGATCTGGCCCCACATTCAAAAAGGTTGGACATCCCTGATCTAGTCCAACCCCCTGCTCAAAGCAGAACTATCCCCAACTAGATCATCCCAGCCAGGACTTTGTTGAACCAGGTCTTAAAAGCCTCCAAGGATGGAGATTCCACAGCTTCTCTCATTAATCTTTTCCAGTGCTTTACTACCCTCTTTTTGAAAAAGTTCTTCCAAATATCTAACTTAACTTTCCCTTGCTCTAACCTGAGGCCTTTGCTCCTTGTTCTGTCATATGTCATCACTGAGAACAGTTTAGCTCCATCCACTTTGGAACCAGCCTTCAGGTAGTTGAAGGTTGCTATTAAATCCTCCCTCAGTCTTCTCTTCTCCAGACTAAACATGCCCAGTTCCCTCAGCCTCGCCTCATAAGTCATGTTCCCCAACCCTTGAACCATTTTCATTCCGCTCCCCTGGGGTCTTTCCAATTTGTCCACCTCCTTTTTGTAGCAGGGGGTTCAAAACTAGACACAATACTCCAGATATGGCCTCACAAGTGTTGAATAAAGGGGAATAATCACTTCCTTCCATCTGCTGACAACACTGCTACTAATGCAGTGGGGTGTGCAATCTATCCTATCTTCCAGGTCACTGATGAAGATACTGAACAAAACCATCCCCAGGACTGACCCCAGCAGCACTCCTCTTGATACCAGCTGCCAGCTAGACATCAAGCCATTGTAGACAAGTATAGTCCCCTCTAAGCATAACAATCCAGCCAGTTTTCTATCCACCTTACAGTCTATTAGTTCAACCCACAATTCCTTAGCTTGCTTGTGATAATTTGGTGGAAAACTATATCAAAGCTTTGCTAAAATCAAGGTATATCATGTCCACTGCTCTTCCCACATCCACAGAGCCAGTCACGTCATCGTAAAAGGCTATCAGGTTGGCCAGGCATGACCTGCGCTTGATGAATCCACGCTGACTGTTCCTAATCACCTTATTCTCCTCCTCCAAGTGCTTAGAAATGAATTACTTGAGGACCTGCTCCATGATTTTTCCAGACACTGAAGTGAGGCTGACTAGTCTTTAGTTCCCTAGATCCTCCTTCTCTTTCTTAAACATGGGTATTATATTTGCCCTTTTCCAATCATCTAAGACCTCTCCTGACCACCATGAGTTTTCAAAGATGATAGCCAGTGGCTCCACAATCACATCAGCCAACTCCCTCAGCTCCATTGGCTGCATCCCACCTGGCCCCATGGACTTGTATACATCCAGATTTTCTAAATAATACGTAAACTTTTCTTTTACCACTGTTGGCTGCTCACCTTCTCTCCAAACTGTGCTGCCCAGTGCAGAAGCCTGGAAGCTGACCTTGCCTGTGAAGACTGAGGTGAAAGAGTCATTAAGCACTTCAGCTTTTTCCACATCCTCTCTCACAAGGTTGCCTCCCCCATTTAGTCAAGGACACACTTTCCCTGAACTTTTCCTCTTGTTGGTGACATTGCTATAGCCCAGCTGAGAAGTGACAAAAGAATGAATAAATGAGGCCATCAGAACAGGATGGAGTCTTCTAGCCAACCAAATGACAGAAGACATTGCTTGCAGATGTTATGTGAAGAATTATGTTATGTAGCAAGGAATCAAAAAGTGTTCTTCAACCATGAACTAAATTGATCAGTGTAGATGGGTACCTTCAACTAACAGCACTCTTCAAAAGGTTTTCGTCTCACTGCAAGAATTTCCTTTGTCTTGTATGGGTTCATTTTCAGCCTGCTGTTCTATAGCCTTGAAGTGATCTTATTCAAGCATCAAGCTATCCTAGTGAGAGGCTTTGAAGTGCCCAATGCATCTTTAGGCTTTACCTTGTAGAATTGTAAAGGGTAGATTCCAGGACAAATGGTCTGAATAATTAATGTGCGGTGATTGAAACACTGGATATAACGACTTATTAACTTCCTAGGTGATATTTAAGGTGGAGTTAGAGTTAAATCTACTACTAAAGATTTTGATTCTCCTAAGAGGTCAATCATTGGTTCTGCTTGTGCCAAAGCACTGACATCTTACTATCAGTAAAATTAAGACAGATGTATAATTCTTAATACTGAACTTTACATCTTCATAATGCTGTGCCAGCACAAATTCAGTCATCTTGCCTAGACCAAGTAGATTGAAAAACTAAGACATAGAGAGGTTAAGTAATTGGCCAAAGGCTGAACAATACATCATTGGCTTGAAGCAGGGTTAAAGCTCAGAAACTCTGCAGTTAGCAGCTGATCATAGACACCATTGACTGGGGAATGGTGGTTTGTATATTTTACTTGACAATAACCCCCTTTACTGATGAAAATTTAAAAATGACAGAAATGAGCTGTACAAATATTGGCAGACCTTCTTAGTGTGTTTAAGATAGTTCCATCCTGCATGTGCCCACACTGGCTATTTTAAAGTTACCTTGTTGATTTACTTGATGATATTACTAGCCTAATAATTACATATCAGTTAATGTAGCCTACTATTAATTCAAAACACATTGGAGAAAATTCCGTGAATCAGATTGAGAGGCATATGAGAGACTTGTACCTGCCTAGCTGTGAGGGCACGGGCTTCTCGATAAAGTTTTGCACTGTCTCCTGCCCCTCTGCATGCTTTGGGAGTGGAACTTGGGGGCCAGAGGAGTGCAACCAGACTGGGCAGGAGGGGGGACCGGGACAGGGTGGGGCAGGGCCTCCCTTTAGTGCCATGCTTACCACATGGATGGGCTGGCATGCCCAGTGGCTCCAGTCAGTCCTGGTCCTCCCCCTAGTGCTGTGCTTACCACGTGGATGGGGCTGGCAAGTCCGTTGGCTCCAGCCAGTCCCAGTTGGCAGCCATGCCTTGCAGCTCCCAGCAGACTCATCAAGCAACAGGGAGGAACTGACACTACTGGTGGCTGGTGTGACATGGCTGGCCACACCTCATGGCTGGGGCTGAAGCTGTGGAGCTGTTGGGACAGGCACTGATCAGCTGAGGTACTGAGGGAGGCTGGGGGCAGGGAGCTCAGTGGGATGGGCTGCTGGCACCCCAAAGCCCTTCCACAGCAACACATCACCACAGGTGCCAGAACAGAGGTGGGATTTGGGTAGACTGTCCATGTTGCTGTACACAGCACAGCTGTGCCCTAGGTTCTGGAGTACAAGGATAGGTTCCTGTTGCTGCATAAAGGGCATGGACTTCTTGGCAGTCCCTGACAGATATAGTGGTCGGTGATGGGGACCCACTGTGCCTACAAGGCCTTGACCTTCATGTGGCTCTGCCATGCCAACTGGTCATGCCTGTGGTCCCTTATTTGGTGTGACAGCCCCTCACAGACATGAACATTGCACCCTGCGCAAACTGCCACTGCACCTCCACCTTGTGCCCAAGCCACAAGGTCACCAGTCTCCTCTTGTGACCAGCTAGGGCCTCGGGTGTTGGCGTATGGTGTTGGTGATGATGCCACTGGAGCTCCCGCGCTGGATCTCAAGGCCACCGCATGGCTGTCCCTGTGCTGCTAGGCCTGGGCAGCTCCCTGCAGTACCTACCACAGAGGCACAGCACAGGACTAGGAGCAGCACGATGAGGCAATTCCATGCAGCACCTACAGGGTCCAGCAGGATGCTGTGGGTTGGCTGCAGGCAGCTGGCACTGCTCTCAGTGACCAGGAGCTGCCTGTAACTGGGCCCAGGTGCTGGCAGGCCTGGCAGGAGCCTGCAGCAGCCTGCAGGGCTGGATGGCATGGGCCTGTCAGCCACATGGCACTGTCGTGCCAGGCAGCAGCACCAGAGCACAGGCAGGCTGGAATAGGTGACCCGTGGCCTGTGCAGGGGCAGCAGAAGCCAAGAGTCCCCCCCAGGCTCCCTGCTGTTGTGCCCCAGGGCTGAAAATGCCTGCAGGCTTTTAAAGGGCTTTTAAAGAGTCTGGGGCAGGAGAGACTCCCAGCCCCAGGGCCCTGGGGCAGAGCTCAGGCTGGCACCCTAGTGGCAGGGTAACCAGGAGCAAATGTTCTCCTGGTTAACATCTACACATGCATTACTGCACTGTAAGTACTCATGAGTAAATTTGCTACTTGTATTTGCAGGTAGATTTACTCATGAGTAGTGAAGTCTACTGGATCGTAAGCATGTGCATATGTAGAGATACATGCTTCCTGTACAATAAACTATGCTACTATGCAGTAAAGTGTCTCATGTAGATGCACTTAATGAAATTCAGTGGCTTCACTGCAATGGATGTCTATGGTGTAAGTTTGATTGTGGTGAAGAACTGGTTGGTTTCAGCCAACTGAAGTATTGTATGCCAAATGTTGTTGTCACTTTGTCCCCAATTGTAAGAGTTCTGCCTGGTGGCACTGGCACCCCTGCAAAATTGATCTGAGGATCTAGGCTCAGGGCAGGGGGTGGGACATTGAGAGTGTGTAGAGCACACTTTCCTGTATACTACAAAGCTCAAGCTGCACAGAGGTACTGGAAGATTTTTCCAAGTGGCTGTTAACGTGTAGTATAGCTTCATTAATCTGTGACCCCAAGTTTCAAGAGAAAAGTATGCTGCTTAGCCTTAAGAAGTAGATGTCATCTTTATTGCCATTGCACAGACGAGGGAAACAAACTAGGTTTTTCCTCCACCTTTAGGGATATCTCCAGTAGCTGGCCTACTACAAAGTCTGAGCCTTAAGGGATAATAAATGGCTCATAATCTATATTGGGTCCTCTACGAGATCATCTGTTTGTACCTTAAACATTTAAAAATGTCTTTTCAAGCTTGGAAGCAGGAATGTTTGTGGCTGACCTGACTTTTTTCCTCCTCCTGAATTTCTAAAAACATTTTGTCTTTCTTTCAGTCAAGGTTTTTTAATTCAAAAATATTAATCAAACATTCTGATCTGAGGAAACACAATCAAGAACAGTATGAAGATGTTTTTTAACTTAATTATTTGCACATACTTTCCCCATATTCTCACAGGACTCTAATTCAGAAGGTCTTTCTTCTTAGCAAATTAGTACTAAGTGGCATGTCTACATGATGTTTACTGCGGAGCTGTTTAATTAGCTCCACAGTAAACATCTTGGCATCTACATGTGCAGCTGTATTAGGCCATAGGAAACTAATAAACTGTGCAGCAGGATACTACTTGCAAATAACCTGCTGCAGAGTTTTAATGTGCAGCAAAGCATTAGACACTGACCCAGCTGGCTAGGGCTCAGGGATGTTTCAGTTAGGGAACTACTTACTGACTAGCCCCTCAGTGAGCACCCTTGTGTCCCCTCCAGCCCCACCTCAGCATAGGATCTAGGTCTGAGCAACCCTAAGCTGGCAGGCTGAACCCCCAGATCCCAGCCTGACCAGGCTACTCCAATGCAGCTCAAGCTGTGGTTCCAGGTGCACATATAAAAACAGTGCCCAGGAGCAATAAACTCTGATCTGTGCCAGAGTTTATTGCTGTGAAGTAACTGCATGGGTAGACACACCCAGTTAGTACTTCTGTTGAACTGACACACTATATTTCTCTTCCATGTAAAAACCTGAAAACAGAGGAAATGTTCACATGCAGACCCCTGTCATTTCTTCACTCCATTAGCTGTGGTTGGATGATTCTCATCTAAGTCCATTAGAAATTCAAGCTTGTGGATTCTTAGGAGGAAGAAAAATGCAATAGATTGTTTCCAAGCTTAATTTCTACAGCTGTACCAAGGAATTTAGATGTGGAGCAGTCTTGCTCTGTGTTTCAGTTGCAGTTCCGAATAGGAGAAATTTCTGCTGTCTGGTTATACATTTCTCACTGCCTTCCCTCTACCCGAGGGCATGGAAAGTGTGCAACAGAACATTCAGGCCAAATATTTTAACTTCAGGAAGTTTTATAAACAACTGAAGCAACATATTTTATAGAAACCTATGCTGACTGCAATTTTACTTCTACAGGGTGTAGTACTTCCAATTTTTAACATCCTTACCCTACTCTTAAATTCTCAGTATTAGCAGGAGGAAGAATAATGTGTTTCTAATTCTCAATAGTCCAGAGATCATCAATAATATTTAGACAAAGATTATATTAGCCCTTCTGTGCTAATTAGTCACCTATCTATGAATGTGTATGCTCCCTCCAAAGTACATATATTTCTTACCATAGAGAAGGAAATTTGATGTTTTAGACATCTGAAAATATCAAGCAAATACGCATCTTCCAATATAAACAACTATATATCATTCACACCATAAAGATGAAAATTTGCTTTTTTTTAAAATTTCCTACACAGTTCAGCTAATCATGTACGTATTCCTTCAACAAGGGATGAGAGGATGAAACTTTATACCATTTATTAGATGACTTGCTAGCCCAACCTCAAAACTGAATGAAAAGAACCTCTCTGTGAGCAAATTACTCCCTTATTACCACCCAGTATCTAGGTTAAAATGTGTCCTGTCAATAATCTTTTTGTGAAAAACCAACTAATAATGGACGAGTGGGTGAATCAGCAGAGGAGACGCAGATCCATACTTTTCCACATCTGTATTATTCATTATGTGTGTTTATACATGTGCTCCAGGAGGCTGGGGGGGAGTGGGGAAAGGGAGGTCGCTTTACTTAGGGTGGGGCTCTGAGAGCTGCTCTAATTGAAGTACCCAGAGCAGCACGTGTATCAGCATCTTTGTATTGAAAATGGTGGCTGGGGCACATGCTTTAGTTAAAGGGCCCCTGCTGCTGTTTTTCAGTGTGGGGATCCTGATACATTTGCCACTGGAATCTGCTGGAGCACATTAATTAATCAAGTCTGCTTTAATGTGCTGTAATTATAGCACACTGGAGCAGCCCTGGCATGTGTCTATAGATGCCCTGTGTTCTGTGAATGAGATCCAAGTTAGGTAATAAGAATGCTCAACAGCAAGCTGCTGGGAAGGGATGGCCTCCACCTCTCTCTGCTGGGGAGGAGGCTCTTCTCAACCAGAAGCTGACCTGCTCCACCAGGCTTTAAACTAAGCCCGCCGGGGGATGGGGGGACTACTGCCACTGCTGGCCCACTGAGCAACCCTTGCAAAGCCAGCAGATCAAGGCACTTAAGGGACCGCACCCCTTCCCCAGCCCTGGTACAATCTGTGGGCAAGGCAAGAGCCCCCAAGGGGACACTTGCCTGCCTGTACACAAATGCCAGGAGCTTGGGGAATAAACAGGAGGAACTTGTCCTCCTGCTTAACACACATAATTACAATGTCATAGGGATAACAGAGACCTGGTGGGACTCCACTCATGACTGACCCACGGATATAGACAGCTATACCCTCTACAGGAGAGATGGAGTGGACAAAAGGGGTGGGGGTGTAGCTCTCTATATCAAGGAAAGCTACATATCCCTGCAAGCCAACATTGGAGACCTGGGTGAATGACTGGAGACCCTCTGGCTTAAAATCCATGGGGAACACAGCACAGGGGACACAGTGATGGGAGTCTACTACAGACCTCCTACCCAGGATCAAGAGCTTGACCAGGAGTTCGCCAGGGAATTGGCTGAAGCCACGTGCTTGTGATGCATGGTTGTTATGAGAGACTTCAACTACCCAGACCTTTCATGGGAAGAGTGCTCAGCCAAATCCGAACAGTCGCAAAACTTTATCTCATGCATGGATGAGCTCTATCTGACTCAAGAAGTCTATGGGCCAACGAGAGGTAAAGTGCTGCTCGACCTGGTACTGGCAATGGGGGATGACCTAATCAGTGACATAACAATCAAAGGGAAGCTGGGTGATAGTGACCACGAGCTGATCACCTTCACCATCCGCCATAAAGCTGGCAAATCAGGCAGCAATGCAGAAGTCTTTAACTTCAGGAAAGCTGACTTTGACAAGCTCAGGAGGCTTGTCCGTGAGGCCCTAAGGGAATACGACCCAAAGAGGAGGGGATTTCAGGATGAGTGGTTGCTCCTCAAGGGAATGATCCTGGATGCACAAGCAAAGTCTATCCTATCTCAAAGGAAAGGCAGCAAAAGGGCACAGCAGTCCCCTTGGCTCTGCAGGGAACTAGCAGACCTCCTGCATCTAAAAAGAAAGACCTACAAAGGATGGAGGACTGTATTCACCTCCAAGGAATATTCTGCACTGGTCCAGACCTGCAGGGAGCAAACCAGGAAAGCCAAGGCTGCGACTGAACTCCCAACTAGCTACAAGTATCAAGGACTATAATAAATAGTCCTTTTTTAGATATGTGGGGAGCTGGAGGAAAAGCAAGGGCAACATTGGACCCCTGCTAAACCAGATGGGACAACTGATGACTGACACCCATGAAAAAGTCAACTTGCTAAATAAATACTTTGTGTCGGTCTTTCACAAGTCCCATGGGATGCCCCTGCCCATTACAGGATGGGAATGCCTGGATGAGGGTAATTCCTTACCCTCCATCAATGCTGACCTCATGAAGGAACATCTTGAGAGGCTGGATACCTTCAAGTCAGATGGCCCTGACAGTTTACACCCCAAGGTAATCAAGGAGCTGGCTAGCATCATAGCTCAGCCCCTGGCACAGATCTTCAAGAACATCTGGTGAAGTGCCCAACGATTGGAAGAAGGGCCAATGTGGTCCCTACCTTCAAGAATGGGAGGAAAGTGAATCTGGCAAACTACAGGCCGATCAGCCTAACCTCTATCCCAGGGAAGGTCTTACAAAAGTTTATTAAAGAAGCCATCCTTAATGGACTGGCCAACGCCAAAATCTTGAGGGATAGCCAGCATGGGTTTGTTGCAGGTAAGTCTTGCTTGACCAATTTTATTTCCTTTTACGACCAGGTGAAGAGACTGATGTCATATATCTTGACTTTAAAAAAGCCTTCAATCTCGTATCCCATGATCACCTCTTAGCAAAACTTGCTAATTATGGCCTTGGCTTCACCATGATCTGCTGGCTGGGGAATTGGTTCCGTGGTCAGGCCCAGAGGGTGGTGGTTGATGGAAGTCAATTGTTATGATGCGCTGTGACCAGTGGGGTCCCTCAAGGCTCTGTCCTTGGACCAATACTATTCAACTTCTTCATTAATGATGTGGACATTGGTATCAGAAGTGGACTGGCCAACTTTGCCGACAACACCAAACTTGGGGATAATGCATCTATACCTGAGGACAGGAGGGCAATCCAGGCTGACCTTGACAGGCTCAGGAAATGGGCAGACAAGAACCCAATGGTGTTTAACACCAAAAAGTACAAGATTCTCCACTGTGGGAAGAAAAACCTGCAGCATGCTTATAGGCTTGGCAGTGCTATGCTGGCTACCACTATGGACGAAAGGGACTTGAGAGTCATGACTGATTACAAGATGAACATAAGCCATCAATGTGATGCTGCAGCTAGTAAAGCAAGCAAAATGCTGGCTCGCATCCATCGATGTTTCTCAAGCAAATCCCAGGACGTCATTCTCTTGTTGTACTCAAGCTTGGTGAGGCCGCGACCGGAGTACTGCTTCCAGTTTTGGGCTCCACAATTCAAAAAGGATGTGGAGAAGCTTGAGAGAGTCCAGAAGAGAGCAACGTGCGTGATCAGAGGTCAGGAAAACAGACCTTATGATAACAGGCTGAGAGCTATGGGGCTATGGGATTGCCTGGAAGAGCGCAGGCTCAGGGATGATCTGATGGCCACCTATAAGTTTATAAGGGGTGCTCACCAGGATCTGGGGGAATGTCTGGTCACCAGAGCACCCCAAGGAATGACAAGGTCAAACGGTCATAAGCTCCTTCATGACCATTTCAGGCTAAACATAAGGAAAAACTTCTTTACTGTTCGAGCCCCCAAGGTCTGGAATAGACTGCCGCTGGAGGTGGTTCAAGTACCTACTTTCAATGCCTTCAAGAGACATTTGGATGTTTATCTTGCTGGAATCCAATGACCCCAGCTGACTTCCTGCCCCTGGGGCAGGGAACTGGACTTGAAGATCTTCCGAGTTCCCATCCAGCTCTAATGTCTATGAAATCTATGAAATAATCGCTGTACATTTCTTTAAAAAAATTATACGAGCTGTGGTGCATGTATGCTGCATATTCTAAAAGGGATCACTGCTGCTAGCCCATCAGACTGTTCAGTCAGGAGCTGATCCACTTTTCCCTAGAGACAATAAAAGTTATCCCATTAATTTCAAAGGGAACCGACTTCATTGCTATCATTTTACTCCAAGGGTGCTGCATACAACCTAGCAAAATTCAGTATGCAAATCTAATCTCAATACTTGGAGTTGTGTAAAAAGAGATATCTTTCCTTTCACCTCAAACTCATTTTACTGAGCACAAAACAGACTGCATGCTGGTATGCTTCAAGTATATCTAGGATTCTTTCTTGCACTGAGGGTAGCAGTCTGGCTTTTTTGCTTCCAACAACTTGGAAGAAGCTGAGAAATATGAGAGTCTGGAAACTTAGCCAATAAAAGTTAAGCTGGGCCAACACAGTCTAAAAATCATCTGGAATGTGACAACATCAAGTGCTTTCCAGTGTAAGTTATGGATTTGGAAGCAGTTGTGGAAAATGTAATTTACTCAAAGCAAACTAAAGAGTAAACTCTCTTGCAAGGTAAGACTCGCATTCCCTGCTCGGTTCACTTTTCTCTTCATTACAACTCAGACTCTTCTGATGTTCTGAGCATCATGTGTTTGCATATTGTAAATGGAGTTCACAAAGGTTGTGTATCAAAGTTTATAGAAACATTTACAGCAAAAATATGGAGTTAACTTGCCTAATCTGAGTATACCAATTGGTCTTGCCCATTCACAAAAGCATATTCTTGCACAAGTCCCTGATGCTGCACAGATACGTGTTTTACTAGTGTAAGTGTGCAAAACTGTGGCCACCATTCTGCATTACCACTTTAAAAGAAGCAAACAAAGAAAAATGTGACTGTCTCTTTTTCTCTATTGAGTGCAAAATTAATAGCTTTAAAACATAATCTGAAAAAACCTTAAATTCTAAGATTAATTTTATAAACTAATGTTTAAAGGCAGAAACAAAATTAAAATATTACTAACTACCCCTTAAACTATATAGCAGCTGTCAAGAGAGGAAGGCCTACTAATTTGGCTTCACTCCATTTTCATGGAAAGGGTCAAAGGAGGGAGTCAGGTTTCATTTGCAGCCAGCATATTCATTTTTTTAAGTTGCACATCATCATCATAAATACAAACAGGAGTTCACCTCTCATTGGCTGCATCAGTCAAAGTCCTAATTTCCCATTAACTTCAGGGAGAACAGAAACAGCTACATTGTCTTTTGTGAAGGATGAGCTTTTTGTGGGTGGGATGTCCTTTTTGGAACAAGCAGTGTGATAGAAGTTGTAAAGACTAGATCCCTGAAGGTTACTGCTATGTGGTTGCTTTTATGATGCAAGTATTAGCCAACTGACACAGTTTAGACTCAAACTAGCAACCTTTATTATTGTGAATGTAGATTGCAGAATTAGGCCTCTGAACTAGGTCTAGGTCAATATTTCACCGAAGTTAACTGTGATTTGGTGGAGAATAAGAAAAGCAAAATAAAAAAACACTTAATTTGTGCAAGTATTCCAAGAGCTGGCATATTACATCTAATATGTCACTTCCCCTATAGGACTAGATCCCAGTGCAGCCTTGTTCTAGTTTTGATACCACAACACAAAGGAGACCTAAAATTGCCCTAAACATGAAGCACAGAATCAGTGTGGCCAGCAGTTTTGTCTAAGCAGTTTTGCCTAAGCCCCTGAAAAACCATCCCAATCCAAAACAATTTAAACTAGCCTCAGTTTTAATATGTCAGACCTCACATCTAGAAACAGAAAAATGACAGAAACCTGCCTTTGATGCCCTGGCTCTACCCTATTGCTTCAAGCACTTCCTATACTGCATACTAGTGCAGCTGAATGACAGCGCTGACTTGAAAAATTGAAATTAAAAAATGGGAAAAGGTGAATGATCTTTCTCCTATTATTATAGTTCTCAGCTTGCGCCATCTGTGGGAATTCAGGTTATAGCTGAGAACTATGTCTTAGGGAGTGCCAGGTGACACCTGGGCCTTCACAGGACATCTCTTTACTTCGCATCTCTTTGCATTTTACTTTTTCTCAAAAAAACTATTATGCACTCATTTTAGTTTTTATGCCTGGCGTACTAGGACATAATGCCAAAGTAGTGTAGGCCTAAATAAATATAGATAGATAAAGGCATATAGATTGATATAGATATATATTTCAAAGTCTAATTTAAGTAGAAATATTATCACAGAATTTTCTGGTATTTTAGAATTCCTCCAAAATTTTGGAAGCAAATAATGAATAGTATTATGATTGTATATGAGAAGTCAAATGTAAAACAGATCATTATGCACTTTGAAGATAGGCACAATTAAAGCTACTTCACTTTTATATTTTTACCCTCAAAGTTCAGATGTTTTTAATTCACTAGGAAGGGGAAAATGCCTCTTGAGCTGAAACCTTCTGTTCTTAACCTTGGTTCATCATAGGTGATTTTTTGAGAAGTTCAGTTATATTTAGATGAGGCAATTGAAAAAAAAGGTGTGTTTTTCTGTCTGGAATAAATTCTTACACTTTGTTTGCATCATAACAAGCTAATATTATTTGAGAGACTGCAGGTTACAAGTGGCTTGGTGGAGCTGGGAACAGGAACACTTCCTCCATGGGTCCCACACAGGGACAATATGTCCCTTGCTCAAGGTCACACAGGGCATCTTCTGTCCAGACAAGCACCCTTACTGTGCCAAACTTCCTCCCCCAGGAATAAACAGAGTGCTATTACTCTTTTGTATATTTGAATGGAGTTCACTAGGTATCTAGTAGATTTATATACCTCCCACACCAAAAAATACCAGGCCAGATTCTGATACTCTTTCCTTGCACTTTTGTCTATCAATAACTGCACTGGGCTGGTCATTCCAGTGTTAAACTGGCATAACTCATAGTATCATAGTATCATAGTATCATAGTACCTAGGGTCAGAAGGGGCCTAAAGCAGGCCATCTAGTCTGACCCCCCGCCAATGGCAGGAAACAAGTGCCAGGGTCACAGGACCCCAGCCAAGTACCTATCTAATCTACTCTTAAAGACGC
>JAGPOW010000261.1:220055697-220118378 GCA_030014935.1 Caiman crocodilus | reverse complement strand
ACCGTGCTAGTGAGAGGGGAGCTTCCCAGCCAGTATGTGTGCTGGGGGTTGCCTCTCCCCAGATGCATCACCCTACACTTGTCCACGTTAAATCCCAACTCCTTTGACATCAGTGGAGTTACATCAGTATAAAAGCAGCAAAAGGGAAATCAAGTCCATTGGATGTTCATGAAGAATTTTGTTCAGGTTTCTTAGCTGTCGGACCACTAAGAGAGAGCAAACATGTGCATACACAAACACACACACACATACACAATTAATAAATCTTTGTCTATGTTATTTACAGTGCACAAAGCTCCTGCTAAATCTTGTTTACAACAAAGAACTGAATCAAGAACTAAAATCAGTTTAAGCTCACTTCAAAACCATCTGCAGGAAGCAAGAGCTTCTCAGAAACAAGATTTCTGAATGTGGACAAAGGGCTGAATACTGCTGCCACTGAAGTGAATGGAGATTTTCCCAATTAGTTCATTGGAAGTAGGTTCAGAAAATTGTCTCTGTTCTGTTCTCCCTGCATTAGTAATTGCTCCCTGTTCTGACAGTTCTTTTCTTAGTTTTTAAACTAGAAAGCCAAACTATACACTTCAGTGAGTTGGAAGGCAGGCAAGCTGGCACCTTAGAGACTATATGGTTCAGAGAGGCATAAGCTTTCATAGGCAACAGCCTGAGATCAGATGCTATGAATGAACTTGCAGATAGCAGTGATACTTGATATAAATAAATAAAATAATTTATATACAAAGGATATATAGGGAAAGAGGGAGGAAAGGATGAGGCACTGCTGAAAGGTAAAGGTCAGTTGAAGAGACCAAAAGGCATAAGTGGGCTGGATGAGTGGTGTGGGGCAGGTCCACAGACTAGCCCCAAGTGCCAGATCCAGTTTGTGTCCTTGAGTGGCTGGAATGGCCATTGCAGTCTTGTTTCAGCCACTGTAGGGCTGTGCTGCATGTGGCGGCTACTCTGGGCCTGTGCTGTACATGACAACCACTTCGCTGCTCCTGGATGTGAGCTGGAGTGGGCACCATGTACAGTGTGGTCCCTAAAGCAGCTGTTGCATGCAATGTAGTCCTGGAGCAGCAGACTGGCACACAGCCATTCAGAGGCTGTGCTGCACATGGCAACTGCTTCATGACTCTAGGCTGTAAGCTGGAGCAGGTGCTGTATGCAGCACACAGAGCCATCCAGTGTGGCACAGAGGCTGTGTCTTTGTCACCCCTGTTGTAATCCATGTTGTTTGGTCCAGTGATGATATGATCTCTGTTGATAAGGGACACAGTTGCCACCTGACTCTGGAACTGGTGGCTTGGTGAGAATAGGACTTAGGTAGTCTGTTGCTAGAGAGATGTTGTTTGAGGTTGGGGGAATGATTTACACAGTACAGGCTTGCCCCCCATGGCTCCCTTGAGATAGTTATCATTGTCCAGGAAGGGTTGGAGGTCATTAACAATGTGTACAAGGTGCTAAAGCCAGGGGCTATAGATGGCTACAAGAGAATTCTTTGATCAGTGTTATGAAAAACTTTGTTTGCTACCATGTGCTTAAGCAGAATGTAGTATTGTTGGCCTGAGATTTATATCAGTGGGTGAAAACAGACATCACCTTTTGCTGTCTTTGTGCTGCCATAAACAAGCACAAAGGCTAAGCTGACAAATGTCCATGCCCCCTTTGTCGTGCCACAAAAGCCCAAAGTTTGTGGCCGTGATGAAGCTGGTATGTATCAATTTTTGCTGCTGTTTAATGGTGGGTGACTGTTTATTTTATGGCATGAGAGCACCAGCACACATGGAGCTGCCTACAGTCTCTAGACGCCTCTGGGGGCTTGAGGAACCCAATCCTGTGCACTCAGGAATTCCTGTGCAGGACTGGGGCCCTCAAGCCCTGGGAGTGCCTACTCAGGGTGCATCTTGGTAAGCAGAGAAACCTTGACTTTCCTGCTTACCCAGACATGCACCAGAGATCCCCAGGCTACATCTCTAAGTAGGGAAAGCCGGTCAGGTGCTTGAGGGTCACAGTCCTGTGCAGTAATTCCTATTGTACACAGGACCCAGCCTCTCAAGCCCCAGGAGAACACGTCACCTGTTGTCCTGTAGTATTGATGGACAAGTCAATAGGCAACATGCATTTCAGTCAATGAAACAGATCAGCTATGCTGGGACGGATCCCAACACAGCTGATCCACTTCAATTGGTGATATCTATTTCTGTGTTATAGCAACATCCTAATGCAAAAGCACAAAGCTGGTCGATTCAAGCCTTCACCAAAAAACACTGATTTCTTAAATATCTTAATACCTCGCTAATAGTCTGGTTTGTTTGTCTTCTGGAAAAACTTTCCCTCTTGGTTAGGTTATTCAGTTATATATTCCGTAGAAGTTTTCTGAGTCATGTTAAGCTTTGTATCTAAATATGAATACTTTAATGAAGCAAAGTGTTCTTGGTGTTCAGAAACACTCTGTGCACTGTCACTCTCTGCAGACCCTGACCCTGCACAGTATGCAGAATGTTGTGCACAAAGATGCAGATTCTGTCCAGCATAAAGGCTGCACACCATCTGTACAGCCTTATAGTTTCCCACCCTTGAAAAGCAGTTGCCCAGTTCCACAGCTGGGTGACCCTTCACATCTTCTGAGGAAGAACATGAATTTTTCTCTCTCCTGCAACTAGATCTACAGAGTCAAACCCTGTAAGGAGTCCTACGATCTCTGGAGAAATTCCCTGAGCGCACAGGCTCCCTCACAGTTGTATGATCAGGACCTATATATGTAAGAAGTCAGAAGCTTCACAACACCCACTCTAACGCTCTGAAATTCATCCGTTCCATGCTCTGTGACTCATAGGTAGAATATTTAGTTAGAAAAAAACACTGGTCTATACTCAAAAGGGGGAATTTGTGAGCAACTATCCATGTGGCACATTTGTTTCTATGTGCTTCTGCCCTGAATTTACCTTACTTTATCCCTCTGCCTCAGGTAAAATTTGCTCAGTTCACAAATAAAAAGGTTTTTTTTCCAAAGCATCAGCTCTGTAAATTCAGTCTAGGCTCAGACAATCAAACTAACTTTCTTTATCCCATGTATCACCCACTAGTAGGTTCTACCACCGCAGTGTTGTCCTTGATTATACCTCTGCAACCTGTTGTCATCACTCAGGTATGCCTGTCAAGTCCATTAGCTTCCAGTTGGGTTGTTGAACTGCAATTTTAAGGCAAATTTTGACTTAGAATTGTCATTGACAATTATAATACAAAGACAGCAGGAAATGAACTTGGCCTGCAGATCTCAGAATAAGCCTGCAAAGCTATCAGGGGAAAGCTTTATTTAGAAAATGGTCAAGCTCAATACTGACGTCAGTAAAAGAGAAAAAAACATAGAAACTACTGGTTTCATTTGGGGGACTGGTTTTCATCACGGAACAGTACTGTACACCGACCTGTGCAAAAAGATACAACCTTCTCTCTATACTGTCTTTTCGTAAGTAAATGTAAGCTAAGAATAGCAATAAGGCCCCAATTCATCATCCTTGCATCACATCACACCTGTAATAGGTCTGGTGTCAAATGCCAACTCTCACTTCGGAAGGCTTGAGTTACCCTACAGTGTATGGCATCTATGAGCTAGAGCCTAAGAGAGCTGAATTTTTTTAAAAGAACAAACTAAACAAAGTACTGCACTTTGGGAAGAGATTTAGCAGCAGTGAAGTACATCATCCTGATGAAAGGGCGTGCTCATCAGGATTGCTTGCAAATGTAGGATTCTACCTTATTTTCTTCACAAAAAGACTTACATAAAGCTACAGTAGAAAAAAGAGAAAGTATTAAAAACACCTATTGCCAACCTAAGTAATATAAAGGATCAAATTTATCTGTCTGATAACTGTTGGCCTCATATTACCCTGAATATCCTGCCAGTGTATGTTATTTTTATTGCAATTTATTCAGATTCATGATTTGTTTAAAATACTTTCTCCATTTTTATAGCTTCTTTTCTTTTACCATCGATGATGATTTTTTAACATAAAATTTGTCATCTTAGTAAATGCAATGGACCCACAGAAATTATGAGATAATAAAAGTAGACAGAAAAATAACTAAAATTCTAAGAAATAGATAAATAAGTGTGATTTCCAAAAGAATTGTACATTGACCTGATTTATGCTACCTCAAAGTCACTGGGATTCAGTTACTTAAATCAGCAATCAGACCAACCTTGAAAAATTTCTAAAATCTCCTGTAACAAGTGGACTAAATGTAAAGTACAAAAGACTCAAAAATATATTTTACATTTTGCTTTTAGGAAAGTACATTTTAAAATGTCCTTATAAAAATGTAAGCAGTTAAATGTGTCTTTTATTTACGTTCTACACATGCTAGAATTGAAGGTCTGAATGAAGAGAGACAGGGCTGATGGCAATCCTAAAAACAGAGTGCCCAAGGATTGATCATTTTAGCTAAGAAACATTGAAATGGTTTGGATAAAATAAGAGCCTACCCAAACTTCCAATTCAAACTTGGACTGAACCTAGATTTGACTGACATTCCAGAAAATGTTTTAGACCCTCTACAATATGGAACATTTAAGGGATTACAGGAAAGACTATATACATCAAGTAACAGCTACAACCATGCAGGAGTCTGAATGTTGTG
This sequence comes from Caiman crocodilus, assembly GCA_030014935.1. Classification (NCBI taxonomy): domain Eukaryota; kingdom Metazoa; phylum Chordata; order Crocodylia; family Alligatoridae; genus Caiman; species Caiman crocodilus. The sequence continues at coordinate 220,113,737 of JAGPOW010000261.1, read as the reverse complement.
GTAAAACTTCTGTCCCATTTGACTAGACTGACCAGAAATCTCATTTGTCATGGTGCAGCTCTGAAATGTTTTTACAATTCAATCATGGCATGTCCTCCACTGGTCTTGCCCACTTGTCCATAAAAGAGCACTCCTCCCTGGGTTTTCTGGCTGCAGCTCCTGCCCCTTAATCCGCTACTTATAAATTGTGATTACCAGAAGCAGCAATGGGTAGGTGCTTCTGTAAAGAACAAAAGGCAGACCATATTTTTAATTATAATTTATTTTTACAATCCAACAGCCCATGGTATTATAGGAATAAGAGCCTTCAGATGGCAGCTATAGTAGCTCTCTTCTTTTGGAGGACCTGTTGGATATGTTGCCCAAAGTGGTTGAGAGGAACTTCTACAGATTTTTTTTCCAAAACTATTTGGGAGAAGACAGATCTGAAAAGAACTCTATACCAAAAATATTTATTGAAGTAATGTAAAATCCCATTGCATCTCATCCAGAATAAAAAGGCAAATGATAAATAGTAGTCAAATTAGGGAGCTCCAGCTCAAAATCTTTAAAATTCTTCAAAGATTAAATTTAATGAAATTGGATCAAACAGTAAAAAATGCCAAATATAAAAAAATTGAGACCAAGCAAACGAAGTATGAAGCCCTGTTTTCTTAGTCATTGTTACCATACAGTTCTTCATATTGCATCTTGATGTGGTTGGTTTTGGAGGTGCTCATATACAGTGTGTTAATTCAGAAAGGAATAAAACATGTTATAATTAGACATTTCCAATCCCTCTGAAACATGGTACAATGTAAACATTAATCCAAATAATACCGGCTAAATGCTGGGGACAGTCAAACTTTAAAATTAGCAACCTAAATAATTGTCTGCATAGTAGAAAACAACTGCTGATTACTGGTAAATAACTAATTAGTCATTTCTAAGGTAAAATTGATGCTTTTTTCTAAGTTATTACAATGCTGCATTTATTTGTATAAAATCTTCTTTGCAAATATACACAATAATTTCTAGTAGCAACAAAGAGCACATAACTGCCTACAAAGAGAATCATCTGTGTGTCATCAAGTGAGCAACTTCCCTAGGATTTTGCTCCTTTATAGTTAGATAGTGTTCGTCATGCACATCTGCAGTCTAGCATAACCAGGAGTGCAGGTAAAGACATGTTGTGCACTGCACATGTCAAAGGTAATGATAATGAATTGGTTTTCTGGATCTGAGCAAATTTAGATTAATTTAACTTATTAAGAAACTATGTTCCTGCAAGGTCAAGTAAAATTTTCAAAGCATAAAAGTACTTTTTAAAAAGTAATTTACACATTCGAGGCTCAACATTAAACTCCTAAGTCATCTTGGCAATTTCAAAAATTTTACACAAAGTAAAATTTTGCACTTTGCATCTGTTGTAATCACTCCACAATTAATAAGTTATCTTCTCACTTCATCCTGAAACTAGTAAAGGGAGATACCCTCCTCTTCATAACAGGATCGTAGGATCATAGGAAAGTAGAGCTGAAAGGGACCTCATGAGCTCATATAATCCATGCCTCTGCTTAAGACAGGAGCATCCCTGACTATACCATTCAAGCCTGTTCCTTAGATAGCCTGATACTAAATCACCATCACAGTAAGAAAGTTCCTTGCAGTCAAACCTAAACTTCTTCTGCTGTAGATTGAAGCCATTGCTCTTACTCTTGTCCTTTCAGGGACAAAGAAAACTGTCACCATTCTCTTTGTAATCACCCATCTGGTATTTGAAGACTGTTATCAAAAGCACCTGACATTTTCTCTTCTCCAGGCTAAATAACTCTAGTTTTTTGAACCTTTCCTCATAAGCCATGCTTTTGAAAATATCTTCACTTTTGCAAAGCTGGAGGACTGGAAGAATGGTGGAAATTAAATAACAAGGTAAATTACAGAGCATTATGTAGGAAACCTGAAATACAGCTCTTTTATAGGAGATGCAAGTAAAGAGCTCACAATCATGTAATAAGTTAAATTCATCTTTGGATAACTCTACTAACATTACACCAGTGATACATTTGACCAAGTTTTCCTCTTGAGAAATATGCAGTATTCATAAAGAATGTGACTATGTCCCTGCACATATACTATGAGAAAGAAGGGTGCCATGTCTTCCTCCATTTTTCATGCCCCATATAAGATACAGGGATGATTACAGCCTCTCCCTACTCTCCCAGAATAGATAAAGAAGAAGAAGAACAAAGAAAGGCTATGGCCTTCTGGAACACCAATTCATGTAAGAGTGACTTTTTACCTATTTTCCCCAACCCACAGTAGGTGGCATGGATGATATCCTTTATGGTACCCTGATATTAAATCCATTACTGATTAATGAAGCTGCTAACTGCCAGCCATCACAGTCAGATCAATAAACAGACTAACAGCCATGTTTTGTACTGAGTTCTCCATCTGGAAGGAACTACACATGATCTGGGCCTAAGGCTGACCTGCCCTCCTCCAAAAAGTTTTGGCTCAAATAGCTCAACCTACACATCCTTAAATAGCTCGACCTAGGCAGGAGACCTAAGGCCCTCCCACTTCAGTGAGGTGACCTAGGTTCCAATAAAGATGGGTGCTAATGGCTGCCTCTATGGACAGAGGGAAGTGGTAATTTAAAAGAAGTAGATTCTTTCCACTGGGCATATTAATCACTCTTTATTTTGTAGTCATGAATTATTTGCCATCCTAGGTTAAACTATGGACTGGATGACTATTTTAAATTGAAGTAAAATTTTAGTAATAGTCCCAGAATTGGCCTATGATTTTTGGCCTATATTAATTTGTTCCAAAGAATTCTGTATCTCCAACTGTTTACAGAGGACTTCAATAGATATTTTACAAAAATGTATAAGAAATAAATCATTTGACTTACTAAGCACTTCCTTAGCAATCCATCACTTTCTAAGCTCTCCTTGGTAGTAAACTTGCCAGGAAATATATTTTATTATAATCAGTTTCAGTCTAAATTGTGCCATGGGCATTGCTGGCTACAGCATGTTTAGATAGGATAATTTCTTGGAATTATCATTTTAAAATGTTCATTATTACTTCCCTATTTCCCTGTCCTCTGAATGAAGGACAGGCAATCAAAATAGTTCTTCCCTCACTTCTCCATCTCCCTTTCCTGTCTAGTTAAGACCGGAGCACTTTTACTTGGCCCCCTGGAAGTTCTCACTCTGCTTACTACACAGCTCTTTTGTAGACAGAGTCTTTGCTATGTCCATGAATACCCCAAATCTATTAGCAGGGAGATATAAAGCCCATCACTAGAATGAGGGCTGGCAAATGTGAAATATTTGTGGAGAGAAGTGACTCCTCTCCCCATAAAGACAACCTCAGTGCAAATCAGCCAATAATTTAGGCAGTAAGAATGGAGTGATGTTTAATTTTATTGTGGAAAGTAAAAGTGCAGATTCTGCTGTTCTTTTGTCACAAGATGCTAGCAGATGCAGAATGCACCCCTTTAGCCCCTATCCTGCAAGGAATTCTATGTAGTCAGGCCCCTCACCAGTGTGGGACCTCATTAATGAGTCAGGGACACCTTGTCTTCAATATGCTAACTTAACCCAGTGTGCCCATTGTTTCTTGTACTCCCCTGGAGCATCTGTTCACCAAGGCCCTCCAGGGGAGGACAAGAAGCAAGGGGTACAAACTGAATGAAGATCGTTTCAGACTGGACAAAAGGAAAAAATTCTTTACAAGTCAGTGCCAAGAGTTTGGAACAGGCTCCCCCAGAGGTGGTACAGTCACCCACCTTAGTGATCTTCAAAAGGAGTCTTGATGCTGATCATCTGACCCCAGCAGTCTTTCCTGCCTAAGTCCAGGGGAGCTGGACCCAATGATCTGTAAGGTCCCTTCCAGCCCCTAACATCTATAAAACCATAAGTGGGTTGTTTAGCCTGCTGACTCCAGCAGGTGGGTTTCCTCCCAAAGGAACTCTTATACCACTCCTCCCGTCTCACACACATACTTTAAACCAATAGACAAATAAGCAAACCAAAAATCAAACCCAGATGCTCTGTCATGGGCACTCAGAGAGGAACCACTTTGGCTGTGGCTTCCGCACAGCAGCCTCTGGCCTATCACTGTAGCAAGCTGTTTTATTCACATCTGGCTCCTTCTCTTCAAACTTTTCCTTCACAGTCCCTCTCTGCCCTCCTCTCTGGAGTTATTAAAACTCCCAGTGAGTCACTTCCCTCTTAGCAGCTTCCCCATAGTTGCAATTTCTCAACAGGACTAGCTGCCCCCTCTTACCCTTTTACAGGGACAGACCTGTCTTGGCATCCAGACAGCCTCTCTCCAGCAATAAGCTACCTATCTCCTATTCTCATTAAGGCACCAGGCCCTGCAATAGACCCAAATACAAGCTATGTCCTTTCATCAATATAGACCATGTCATCACAGGACCAAATAACATGGATTATATCATCCAAGGTTCATTCACCTGTACTTCTACCGGTCATATACACTGTCTCGTGCTTACAGTGTCCCTCTGCTGTCTACATCGGAGAGCAGGGGAAATCCCCGCATATAAAAATGAATGAGCACCGATCCAACAATTCCAGAAAGACGAGCCGGTGGCAAAACACTTTAATCTCCTTGGGCACTCCATTGCTGACCTCAGGGTAGCAGTTCTTAGAAAACAAAACTTTAAAAACTAACCTGAAATGGCAAAACAAGAAATCATCCACCAACTGCATTATGTTAAGTATGGTCTAAACAGGGACTACAGATTGTTATCTCATTAACCTGGATTTGTTTTTGTGACCCCTTTGTCCCTGTGCATTTATTATTCATTTGCCTCTCCCAGCCGTGCCCCCTCATTCTCCATCTCCCCTCCTTCCTTCCCTTCCCTGTCTTTTGTATTCAGAAGGCAGGGTAGATAGACCCCTCGGGTATTTTTACATATGTAAGTGCCAGAGCACTCGGCACTTTGAAAAGGACCCGGCACTGTGATGCTGTCAGTTATATAAACAATGAAATGTTCTGAGAAAATGGCGGTGGTACACTTTTGAACTAAAACACATCAGAGATACTTTAGTTCAAAAGCACACCACTGCCATTTTCTGCGTGCTATGCATTTTGCCGCTTATACAACTGCACGAGGCATGGCGCAGTTCACCTCAGCTCACGTGAGGAGCAGACTCGATTAATTGAGTCTGCTCTGAAGTAGTGGATCTTCAGTGCCTCACGGGACAAAAGCGTACATGTATAAATGATCTTAGAGGCTAATTAAAATCAGAGCGGTATAGCACAAGCTTTTGAGCTCACTTTGTTGGATGTTATTTGATAGCTTGCTCTTTGCATGTCCTTTCACAGCATCTGATGAAGTGAGAAAGTTTCTGCATCTCTAATTTAGTCTGTAAAGTGCACCTCTGCCCTACCTTCTGCCAGACTTCAGACTAATACAGCTAACTATCTCTCTTAACTAGATAGGCCACTTACGTACAAAGTAACCAGATGGATTGGAATATTACTTTATCTGAAAAGATGCCAACTACCTCTTTGGTATATAGTAATTTACATTCCCACTGAAGCAATTTAAGAGCTTTTTTTAACAGAGAGGTGGTCTACCAGGTCATAGAGTGGGATGATAAATTTCAGTGGAACAACTCTGTAAGTAAAAGTGCTATTCCTTCTGAGTGCTAGGAATTGGCCCTCAAATATTAATTCTTGGATCTCAGTGGAGTGGATTTGATACAGTTAAAGAAAAATGCTTCCTCTTATGTCCCCTTTCAGATAGTTTTCAACTTTTCTGAAGCCAGCAAAGCAACTTTGGATTTACCTCAATATCAGTGGGAATAAAAGTTAGAAGCTTGTGAATATAAAATAATTGAATGAGATACACATTGGAGATAAGCATTATAAGTCTCGGAATGGGCTACCTAGAAAAGCTGTGGACTTTGCATCCCTGAAAATTGTCATGAGCGGTTTAGACAGACACTTAGCTGGGATGGTTTAGTCAAGGATGATGCTGCCTAAGCAGGGGAAGGGACTAAATGAGCTCATGAGGTCCCTCCCAGCCCTTCCTTCCTGCATCTTGGTTGTGTTTCAGCCCTACCAGAACTCATAAGCTACCTAAGATACTTGTAGGCAGGCAGGCCGGCCGGATCCGCGGTGTTCCTGTTGGTGTCACATTGTGTTCCTCACACTGGTGCCGGGTGCTGGGATGTGCTTGGTTAAATGGGCGCCTGACTTAGCCAGGCTACGTGTAATGAGACGTGTCCGGGCAGAGCCCTTTTCTTGGTGCGCGACTCATCCTCAGCCCTCTCTCACAGGCAGTGCCCGCGGAGGGGCGAGTCGCAGGAGCGGCAGTGCCACGTGTTACCGAGCCGCCCTGGCCGGCTGGACGTGACAGGAGAGAGGGTCGCTCCTGTCTGCCGCCGTCGGCTCCAGCGCCAGCTCGGGGCAGCGCCGGGGACCCGCGCAGCTCCTAGCCTCGGGGAGGGCGGGCGGGGGGGCGCAGGTCTAGCGCGCTGTGCCCTCGGGGCGCTCAGCCCGCCGCCCGCGCGCCGACCTGTCGCTGCAGCGTGGGCCGAGCGGCGGCGCCTTGGGCGGGAGCCCTGCCCCGAGGCCGGGGGAGGGGGAGGGGCTCAGTCCCGCGGAACCTTCGCCTTGGCGCTCGCGGGCCACCACGTCAGCGCCCCGCGCGGGGCGGGGAGCGGGATTTACCTCGGGTGACCAGGGCGCCGTCGGGGCTGCCCTTGGGAGAGCGACCCCCCCCCCCAGCGGTGCTGTGCCTGGGCGGCCGGGCGAGGGGCATCGCGGTGCCCGCGCGCGGCCGGGCTGGCAGGACCTGGACAGCTCCTGGCTTTGAAAGCGCGCGTTGCGCGCGGCTCACTCCCTGCCAGGCTGCTGCCCGCGAGCACCAGGCCGGGAGGGTGGTGGGACTGGGGAAGACGCGGCACCGAGTCACATTTTCCTTTTTAAAGCCCCGAAGTGTCCACGTCCGCAGCGCATGGAACCAATTTAACACCCGCCCGCCCCGCTCCCTCCCGCCCCAGGCGCGGCGGCGGCGACTGCCAAAGCTACTGGGGCAGGTCGGAGATAAGGAGCACGTGACCGGCCGGGCCGCGTGCCCATTGGCTGCGGGGCGGCCCCGGCACCCCCCTTCCATATAAATAGGGCTGGTCTGGGCGTCATTCTGTTAGCGTCCCGGCAGCAGGTTTGACTCAACTCGGAGTACCCGCCACCACTGTATGTTTATGCCTGCGTCCCATAGGTAATAGCTCAGCACCGACCGGGGGCTCTGCAACACAAGGAGTCTGCATGTCTAGCGACTAGACATGCTCAGCTTTGTGGATACACGGATTTTGTTGCTGCTCGCAGTAACTTCGTACCTAGCAACATGTCAACGTAAGTGTTCTCAGCTTCTTTGCGGGGGGATCTTCAGAGCTGGTGTCTGGGGGGCTCAAGCACATCTGGATCCCGGAGGCATCTGGTGCAGTTGCCACGGAGGCAGGTCCTGTCCCTCCCCAAGGACTGTTTTTCCTGAGATGGCAGGAAGCCAGGGAGACCACCCTCTCTCTCTGTCTCTGTCTCTCTCTCTCTCTGTCTCTCTCTCACACACACACACACACACACACACACACACACACACACACACACACTTCAAAGATCTGCCCAAAGGAGAAGGGAAGGTAGGGAAGGGTCTGTAGCAGGAGGTGTTACAGAGCAAGACCATCCTGAAGCGACCAGCATTGGCCTTTTTTTACTTTTTGGAAAACGTAAGGCAGGCATTTGTGTTGGGGGTGGGGGGGAAGCAACAGCTCACCTACTCCTTGTGATTTTAGGGCGTTGTACATCTTTGTCCAGGCAGCTGAGGCAGCAGGTGCCCTCTAGAGGGAGGCGAGGCATAGTGCAGGGGACCAGCCCCCACAACAGGGTGTCAGGGTGGATCTGCTGTGGAGAGATGGATGTATCTGTCCCCTGCTGTGTCTAGCCCCACATGCGGATGCCCAAAAAGTTTAAAGCTGTGGGGAGCTGGGGCAGCTGAGGAGTTAGGCTTTCACATTTAGAAGAAGGAAAAACACTCATGGGAGCAAATCAATCTCATCCTGTGCAGGAGGTGAACTGTTCCTGCTGGCCTTGCCTCAGGGAGATTCTGTGCTTTCCCCTGGTACGCTCACCCACTTGGAGGGCAGGCACTGTCCTCCATATTCAAACCAGGCAGAAGTGGTGCCACCAAATGTGTCCCTTAGTTTGAATAAGAACTTTCCAGTGTCCCCTTGTTCTATGTTGGGCTTCGAAATCCCATTCTGTAATGTCAAGGTTCTTCCTTTTGGCAACTTCCTGTAAAATGGGATTTGTTGACCCATGCCCAATGGTTTAGAGACCACCCAGCAACATCTGTCATGGCCCGGGATCTAACTGGCTAAATGCATCTCTGCCAGGGCATTCCTGTGAATAGTGCAGGCATGCGGTATGTGGACGTTTCATCACAATAGCCCAAAAGCAAATGACAGCAATTAATCATAAAATATTCAGTATATCACACGTAAGCAAACTCTTGCTGCTACAGATGACGCTTTTAGATAGGGACATCTAGATAGTGATGGCTTTTAGATAGTTAGATAGCTAAATGTTTTAGATAGCTATGTATGCGGGAAGGTTGCTTGTTTAAAAGTGTTAAGTTTTTTTTTTGTAGTGTGGTGACTAATGTCAAGTTAGTAATTAGCAACATGGGTGGAAAAGGCCTAAAGATGTAAAAAGTTATCCTTGTAGAATCTTTAACAATACGCTGGTTCCTGTCATACTACATGCTGGTGATGGATTTGACCCTTGCTACCCCCTGACTGAGGCTGGCCTTAGCATTTTCCTCCCTCTGGTGGCACTAAGAAGTAGTAACGCATTTTCAAATCTGGACAGAACCTTTGAAAAACTGAAGGAGAGTTGCGTGGAAATCCAATTACCAGTTAGTCCTAAATTTCCAACATACTACACTTTTCTGAAAGAATAGCAGAGACTTTGGTTTCATTAGATCACCCTAAGAGCTAAAATTTTACAGTAAGCTAACTTGAATAACTAGTGATCTTAGAGTATACCCTATTTTACAGCATTTGTTTTACCTCTCAATATTCATCTAAGATCAGTATTTCTGTTACAATGTCAATGGCTTGTATAATCTATTTGATGACAATACACTGCCAAACTTAAGTTTTACCAGAAGAAAATCCGATTTAAAAATCAATTTACTGTGGCTAAAATGTAGTATAAAGTATATTTTAACATGCTCAATATTGACCCCAAGTAGATACTCTTTCCCAGAGTTGCAGTTTGAAAAACTGAGATTTGAAGTGAGAAGAATTAGTTTATGCATGTTCATTTGTTTGGCTTTGAAATAATAAAATCTATAAGAACTTTTTGAACAAATTCTTGTCATCCCAAATTACATAACCATACAAAATTAAATTATTTATCATTTAGTAACTGATGAGTTTAGAATTCTCTTTGAAAATGTTCTGTTAAATGTAGCTGTAGCCATTATGTTTAGAATTGGATCAGAACTGCTGAAGTGTTCAAGTAACCCCACCCCTCCCTTCCCCTCCACTTCATACTAATGAGCCTGGAGCCATTCAGAAGAGAATTCAGTTATTCCTTTACACTGATGTGTTTAAGTCCATCAGTGGTGCTTGATTTATCCCTGTATCTTCCTCTCAAACACAGGCATATACTCGTTCTCACATAGAACCCAATCTTTACTTTCTTGGGAGATCTTCCTAAGAAAAGGCTGATGGATAAAATTACTACACTATAAAAATAGCATTTGTTTAACTAGCAAATGTTTCTCTACATAAAATAACAGTGATTATGATTATAAGCCTACATTTTAATAATGTTAATTAAATGTTAGTTTTATAAGCACTGAAATGTAATCTCTTTAAAGCTATTATAATCTAAAATTAACTTTTTTTTCCTTTTTTTTCCAGAAGCAAATGAGGTCAGTATCATTATTTTTCATTCAGTATATAATATTCAAGTTAATGAACAGTGCTTTTTTCCATAAGAACTGGCATTTACTAACCTTAATTCCAAGTTGATCATGGAAAAGCTAGTGATCATCAAGACCTGAAGGGGCTCTCTAGGAATGTACCCACCCCAAATTCCCAAATGGGCTGGCCTTTTTTAAGAGACTGCCTTCATAGGTGAATATATAATAAAGAGGCAATAACATAGTAGTTTGGGATGGAGAGAATATACTTTAAAGCCAAAGTACCACTCTAGACCTCATTGCATCAGAAGGATTATGGATGAATTCAGGTGTGACATTCATTTACACCTTTTTTTTTTTTGCATGTTATAATAAATATAAACTGGTTAGCTTTCTACTTAAATACTTAGCCGATATCTATATGTATTAATAATCTATCATAATAACACCGTATAGACTCATCCTCCTACCTTCCTTAGTAATTTTATAATTATACTCAGTATTTAATACTATATATGTTATACAGTACTCTATCTTTTTCACTGTAAAATAAGATGAAGCTCTGTGTGTATACATTATATTAATATGATAGTACTTAGGATGAAATATTACTAACTTCAATTTCGGTTTATAATTTTCTATTCATTCCTTTTTAGGCAACTGCAGGACGGAAGGTAAGCATATTTAAATTATTCAGTTTAAGAATGTTGATGACATTAAATTCTGTGAGACAAATTAATATTCTGTTGGCTCTAGATCCAAAAGAAAGTTGATGGAACTTTGTGTTTGTTGTTGTTTTGCTTTAGTTTTTTTCTGGTGTTAACCAGATTAGCATCACCAGACAGGTTCTTAAAAAAGAAAAAACAGCTGGTGGACCATGGATTTACAGTGCTGTACTTGGGGATAAAAGAGGGCACATCAAGAAGCCAGTTATATTAATGAAGGTATTCTTGATAACACCCAAGTAATCAATGATTCATACAAGTTGCATAGTGGTATACAAGAACAGTGGTACTAATCTGGATCTGATGACAGGGAGAATATTTATGCTTTTATAAATAAAGAATATGTGTGTTTTAGTAATAGTTATTCAGCCAAGAGTCAAACAAGTCAGTTTTGTTTTCACAATTATTCTCTGATAATTCATCTTGCATATTACAGTTATAGTCTGTTCTGCCTCTGTTACAGGAAAAAGTCAGTTACATCTATGAAAATCACTATTAATGCATGTTCTGCAAATTAATATTCTCAAGTTACACCTTTCTATGTATTTTGTTAGAAGACTACACCACAACTTACATTAAGGTGTTTTATTTTCCTTGCAGGGCCCAAGAGGAGACAGAGGGCCACAGGGAGAAAGGGTGAGGAACTGTGTCTTGGTATTCATGTCTTTGTCCATCCAACAACTGTTCTGCTATAACAGGAGATGGCTAACCTGATATAACCATTAATATGCAATTAAATTGTATCATCTGGTATGCATGATTCTGTAAAAGTTAAAGTTATCTGTAGGCCAAATTTTGTCTTCGGTGACACCTCTGCAGTCTTCTAATGGCCATTGTGATTGCAGAATGAACTCTGAGTTTGGCCTCTTAGCTCAGAAGTTTAAAGAATAATTTTCAGCTGTACACCATGGAGATCAGTAACAAATGAAGTTGAGAAAGGAAAAACTGATGCACAAAGGTGCAGGCTCAAAACTCATTCACAGTTAACTTTCGATTAAGTTCAGAGCAGACTAAACAAAACTGGTCATGATGAGTGTTCACTGACTGTATGTCAAACAGAAAGGCTTAGAAAATTATTAGTGGTCAGATAGCTGCTCATTTTACTGGCCAATGAGCATAATGTCATTTTCATAGACTTTTTTATATTGCTGTAAATTAAGATAATAGACTATCTAATACACTTGTTCATTACAGTTTTTTGTTAATTAGATCCATTCTCCTCTTTTAGCATGCTTTAGTCACATTTTACTTTTCTAAAGGGCTGTCTTAAAATGCTCACATACTTATCTTGGCAGTCCACCGTGATGATGCCCTTGGTTCATTAAAATCTCTACCATAACACTAATTAGTGAACTTTTTGTGTAATGATATGCATTCAAATATGAAAGCTAATAGCATAAAGCATCAATAAAATAAATATACATATAATATAATGGTATTATTTCTATCTAAATCCATTTAAGAATGGGTTTTCCTCTTGGTAACAATCTGTATTTTGAGACCTGTACAAATAATGGGCCCAATCCTGCTCCATCTGAAGTCAGTAAGAAATGTATAACTGATTGAATCAGAAATGTGGTTATACCCAAACTATAGACCAGGTGAATTGCTATCTCATACATGTGAGCAGAACTTAATTCTTTCTACTCAGTGATGTTGAATGAGTATGAGACAGCCAGACAAATTTGACCCAGATTAGTTCCAAGCAAGTAAAAGAATATGTAGAACAACAGAACAAAACTGTTTTTCTCATGTTACCTCATTTATGAATATATAGTTACTTTACAGGTATATTGTATTAGCTATATTTGCTTTGATAAAGCTTTGCAAACACATACCTGCAAAATGGTTCTGCCATGAATTTGATCTCCACTTAGCCTCTTGTATTGCACGGGAAATTTTGGATGCTCACTTACTTGTGCATAGTATGGTTTCATGTCTCTTTATATTGCACCTGTAAAAGGCTTACTTTTCAGTAGGCAGAGTCCACCTTCTGTGAACACAGATGTCTAAATTGAAATCTGCCTCTGTTACTGAGTAAATGTAAGAGAATCTATCAATGGGTGTGTACAAACTGTAGGTCCAAAATTTGAACAAGGTGCAGAGATGAAATATCCAATTTAGAGTTCATATTTGATGAACCCAGCATAGCCTGTGTAAATTCCATGGGCTAAAGCACAGTAAAGGTCTAATTACAATAAAATGAGTTGATGGTTCTGACTGGCAGCTTTTAGAATTTAGCAGTTTGTTAAAGTAGCCTATGTGGCAACATTACAGGAAATACCGTAGATTCTGACTTACTAATAATTTTAACAGTTTATACATATTTCTTTGCTACTTTTAATGTTCATTTCATATTTATCTTTTTAGGGTCCACCAGGTCCACCAGGCAGAGATGGTGAAGATGGTCCACCAGGGCCTCCAGGGCCCCCTGGTCCTCCAGGTCTTGGCGGAGTAAGACATCCAGACTTTTTATTACTGTAGCTGATCATCTGTGCACTGGAACATCGAGTGAATGCCGTTATTTTCTCTCAGAGGCTAAAATCACTGCACTTTTTTGCAATCGGGGAAGCTATTCTCTTGACTTTGGATCCTTTGGTTCTATTTGATTGAAATCTTCTTCAGGGAATATATTTCATGTGGATAAATTGGGAGACGCATTGAAATTAGTAAGGTGGTCAGCACATCTATGAAGAGAGAACTAACCCTTTCACTCCCCTCCAATCTGTGCATTTTATTATTTAGGAATTAACAAAATGAAGCCCTACTGATTGAACAGATGAGCAAACAAGGCATTACTGTACAGTTAGCTTCAAGCAAGAGGAAGTTACTACTGTACCTATCTGCAAAAAAATGTAGCTTTTAAGCTAATTGGTTATAGCCTTACCTCAGATTTTTTCATTTCTATCAATAGTCCTGTCTTGAAGTGCAAATGAATGGCCTCTCCTATAGTATTCTTGCTGAAACAGTATGTATTTCCCTTGTTCTCAGGACACCATTTGCTTGCTTCAACTCTGAGGGCCCTACATTACCCTGCATAAGAGGCATAAAGTCATTTGGATGATGTCTTACTAGCTGTTACACTTTTCTCTTCAGAAGAAGCAGTGATACTTTTCATTTCTTTTATAGCATACCTAAAACTGAAATAAAAGTTAAAGTAAAATAAAAGAGCCTAGAGCAAATCCAAGCAAAAAACGATTTTTAATTTCCTCTTGCAGAGCATTTTCTTTTTCTGCATCAGTAATTAAATGATTTCATGTAAAAAATAAATAAATAAAATAAAAAAATAATAATAAAAATCTGCAGAGCCTGTACTGATGAAAGCTCAAAAAGTCCAATGCAGTCCTCTTGAGAAGATGGACACCTTTGAGGCCTTTTTTTAAAAGCTGGAAAGACTCGCCTCCTTATCAGTCTTGTAAGAGGTGGAGCTTAAACGCCATTTAATTGATATAGAAGTTAGTGTATGTAATTTCTGAGATTGGGAACTGTCCAAAATGGTTTGGATGATTTAAGAATATTTGCTCCTTTTAAATTGTATATTCTCAGTGTTCAGTTTACATTACTGCAGTCTTTCACAGCTACTATTTAATAAACGTTTGAAACTAATACATCAAAGAAATCATTATAGAAGTAAAGTCAATACTTTTTGGAAGTGAATAAACAAACCGGTTTGGTAAATATTGTCATTGAAAACTAAGCCACTTCAAATCAATTAGAATAATGTATAACCCAGGAAGCATAGCACATCAGATCTCCTGATATTTAAATCTGTTATTATTAATAAAACCCTTATGTGTTGAACCTTTTTTCCCCATACAGAACTTTGCTGCTCAGTATGACGGAGCGAAAGCAGGTGACTATGGCCAAGGACCAATGGTAGGCAAATGGGTTTTTGGTTTCTTTCCTCATTTGACAGCTTGTATAGATGTAAATACTAGTGTTTTTATTTAGATCCTTTTTCCATCTCTTAAATTAGGAGCGGCACAGACAGCCTGTGTCATGTGGCATATTTGAAGTGAACAGGCAGCACAATGGCAGATAGGACAGGGGACAGAAGGCAAAGCATCAGATCAGGCAGGGAGCAGGAAGTTGAGCAGCACATGAGTTAAGGATGGCACCCAGGGGGGTGCAGGACTAATCTGTGGAATGCCTACCAAAAAAAGGTTAGCTCCCAATCCTAGCTGATCACAACTAGAATCATACTTGCAAACTGATTGAGTGACCATGCCATAGTCTGCATCATAATACAAACTGTTTCTATAATGTAGGGCAGTATTAAATATTTGTACTAATTTTAAGGCCTTATCCTCAGCTAGTGCATAGCTGTATATATTTCCCTCAGACTGTAACTCAAGCTGGGGAATCTTACCTTTAATTTATCAGTAAAGTTCATGGTCTAATCTTGGATAAAATGTTGGTTTGATTTTCTATCACTTTCCCCATAATGAGACAGAAGACAATTGCATTTTGGGAAGCTGACTATAAAAGTAAAAATTATAAAAATATGCATAGTTATGCAGATACGAAAACTCATCTCAGCACCATCAATATGATGAACTTGTGGGAACAATTTCTCTCCCCCAGAGCTGTATAACCATGTTGACTCATTTGGTGTAGAAAGGTTTAATGGTGCCAAATGGAAGAACACAGTATGCTCTCTTAATCTAGTGTCAGTGTTTTCACATCTAAAAGTAGGTAGGACAAAATAGATATGCACAACTTCCCTTGCAGCTGTTTTAAGAGCAAGTAAAATATAAATTGAACTTGATTTCCAAAAAAGGGGAAACTTTCCTGCCTACTGTGTAATCTGCAAAATGGGCATTTAAGGAGTCTTTTATCTCTCCATATATAGATTTGTAATTGCATTTACATTAAGAGGTGCTACATGCACATGTGGATGGCAGAGTTTAGCTGTAATCTGCTTTTAGTTATATCTGGGTAATCTGATTGATGGAAATGAAGGTTGAAGGAGCAGATATCACATAGTGTCAGTGATGTTGCTGTACCTAAATTTAATCAGTGGGTTAAATTCTGCTTGACTTCACAACTGTTCAGTGAACAGCGAAGTTACTAATGGATCCAGGGATGTGATTCTGAGTAAAATTTGTAGCCAGGTAGTCACACTGATCAATATTAGGGTTTACTTCCTGTTATTTCCGAAAATAGCTTTGCTTTGAAGCTTTCATAAAAATGTATTGACAAATCTACCTGCCCGTAATATTAGCTACTCCATTTTCTCCATAATCTACCTGTGTTGCTACTGTCACATTTCTCAAGTGAACGTAAACTTTTTCAGTAGGTCATAACATGTAGTTTTACTTTGACAACATATAAAGAAACAAAAACAAGATTATCATTGGACTTTTCAGCAATAGCTCTATAGCAGGAGGAAACCATTTTTATCTGAGCATGAAGATTCCATGCATTTACTCCTGACAGGAGTAAGATTTGATTGAAAAGTGTCATTTAACAATTTTTTTTTTTTCATAAAGCATGAGCAACTTTGTTTTCACCTGACGCCAGCACCAGTAGATTCTACATGCAGCAAGGCAATTGCCTCTTGTTTCTTCATTTTTTTTCACTTGTGATAGTTCTATGTAAAATCTCTGCTCAATCTTAAATCAGTCATTATTCAAATATTCCATTACCTTCAATGGGAATTTTGAATGTAGAATGAATGTTTGGGCAGAAATTTTATATATACTCAGAGGTATCTAAGTTATGCCCCTGTTCAACAAACGTATGGTCCCTAACACACCAATAACATACATAACTTATTGCATGACAATAATGGAGTATTCTTGAACAAGTCAAGGTTTGTATGTAGAGTGGATAAATGATGATTTGCAAATGCTAATCACTATTATGGTAGATATGGCATGAGTACCTTTGTTTAACTTCAGTAAGAATAATGCAACCATGAGTAAGAAAAATGGATTCAGTTACCATATTCCAAAGCATATGTATGATATTTTATAACAGTACATTTTTATCTAGCAAATTCTGGTTGGAAGGGGCATTTATTACTAGCTTCCAAATGCTACACAAGAAATGGAAAAAGCCAAATGTGAAGCTTAACAAGAACCTACTTTAACCTGAGTACTTAATTCTGAGGATTTATGTGAGAAAATATATATACAATGGATGTACTGCCATCCAGTAACTGTAGGCTCCAGAGGGCAGTGAACATGGGCAACCCTTCTTATGTTGCTCATGGCCACAAGAAATTTAAAAAAGGTTAACTAAGATTGACACGAAGTACAAAACAAGATATTGCCCATGGCATCTTTCATGCTTAATATTTTGCCCATGAGCCAGTGAAGGTTGAGGACCATTTCTATAAGGAAACGTCTTCTAGCCAATAGGCATCTATTTTTTCCACTTTAAATTAAATTATTTGTGTTTTAGTATAATGTAATATACCCCACATAATCTAAATAAGTTATTACATCAGTTTTCTTTTTGTTCTCAAAACTACAAATATTCTGAAACATATTTTTAGAAGACTGTAATCCATTAATATTTAATTGTTTCAGATAAAATGTAAAACACTCTTTATCTAAAATGCAATTTTTTTTTTTTTTATTTATTTTTTTTTGCAAGATTAACATTTAGAATAAGATGGAATACAGGGAGATTGTTTATTTGTTTTCATAGCATTTAAGACAGTTATGCATTAGTCTCTTAACAATCCTGTTTAAGAATGATAGTCATCTGTGGGCATTTTGGGGCATAACTTGGTTTCTGAATGTTAGTTTAGGAGAGTAAAGTTTTTAATACTTAACAGAGTCCTTTGTAAAGTGGAAAACACCAGAATTAGAATACAAGATGCACATTTGAAAAAGCATTCCATTCACAGTATGTACACAGAGCAATTTTCCTAAATGAGATGCAAGCGGGGATGTTTCAATTCATGCTAATACTAATATTTTTAATAATTATCTATATTTTTCTTCTCTTAGTATCTGCCATTAGTCCATTCTTATTTTCAACATCCTTTCCATTACTTTGAAAAGCTGCTGGCCAACCTGACAGACTCTAGAATATAATTTCCCTTAATAATGGCTTGTTTGTGGGCATGTGCACAATCCTGGCACTATCCTTTCATTCTGGCTGTCTCCATAAGAAAAGAGCAGGCAGATAGAAAGGAGGAATGAACCAGTGTTCAGAAACAACTGTATCATATGTTCATTTGCAAACCAAAAGTTTAATTGTTGGTTTATCAGCCACAGCGG
This sequence comes from Caiman crocodilus, assembly GCA_030014935.1. NCBI lineage: Eukaryota > Metazoa > Chordata > Crocodylia > Alligatoridae > Caiman > Caiman crocodilus. The sequence goes on along the minus strand of JAGPOW010000261.1, from coordinate 220,095,819 downwards.
TGCTTCTTTATTGACTTCACTATATCATATGGACATTATGGTTTATGATGGTTTGATGGCGGCTGAAACAGAATTGGGACAGCTCTGCTTTTGATGGGCTGTGTGCTTTCAGCAAGATCATTTAATTTTGTATCTTTCAGGATAGCTGTTGAACAGTGACAACAGGAATGCCTATTTCTCAGGAATTTTGTAGGACTTAATGATTTTGACTTTGTGCTAAATGCAAGTTACTATATGATGAAGAGGTAGTAGTAGTATTATGCTATCAGATTTTTTTGTGTAACTTTTTTTTTTTTTTTTTTAGGGTTTAATGGGACCCAGAGGCCCACCTGGAACAAGTGGACCTCCTGTAAGCATATTTACACTAGCCATTGGTTGGCCAAGGGGGTATATGTATACATGTGAATATCTGGGTTTTTTTCTATAAGAGGACACTGAGAACTCTTTTTTTTTTTTTCCTAGGGTCCTCCTGGCTTCCAAGGACCTCATGGTGAGCCTGGTGAACCTGGTCAAACAGTAAGTAGACATTTTTCCAACTGTTGAAGTCAGTGAACATGAGTTCTAATGTTTTTATGTATGGACATGCAGATGTGAATTTCAGTCTGCCATTTCTGCTGAGTCTTGATGCAGAGAGAAACCTGAGAAGTGAGATTCATGCTGCTCAAGTCTATAAACCACAAAGCCAATTGGCTTTCACAAAACTTCAGAAGGAGGGACTCGGATCCAATTCAGTGCATCCCTAATTCATATGTAACATCAAAACAGTTGAGGAATATTCATTCAATTTTCCATTTCATATAATCCTATTTTTTTAATAGGGTCCCCAGGGTGCCCGTGGTCCACCTGGTCCTCCTGGAAAGACTGGTGAAGATGTAAGTAACACTTGAATATCTCTTTTTTTTCTCTATTGGATTCAGGAGATACTTGACTAGAATCTACCAAATTTAACTAGTAATTTCATAAAACCTACACATTTTCTGGTGACACTTATTCTGGAGTCTAAATACACACTTAAAAGGAAAAAATATTGTTCAACATTGTTGTGATAGTTTTTTTTAATCTCTCCAAACATACATTTTAGCTTCCAAAACACAGATTATAGATTATACAGACTAACATAACCTCCTGGCTCATTGAAGAGGTGTTCCATATTTGTTCTTTTCCTTTCACTTCTTAGGGCCATCCTGGAAAACCTGGACGATCTGGTGAGAGGGGTGTCTCTGGTCCTCAGGTGAGTGCTTGTCTGCCCCATAACAAGCATATAATTGCCTGAGTCAGTGAAACCTAGAGTATTTGTATCAGAAAAGTTGGGTGATTCCTCTGGCCTGTAATACTGGTGTAACTCCTATTGATGTTTGTTGGGAGCCATACAGGAAAAGCAGGCAGACTCCTTACCATGCAAGACCAGAATGTCTTCTGTCCTGATACATATTCAGTCCATTGCACATATGAACTTATAGCCTGGGTTTGCTTGCTGTTATTAATTTGGATCATTAGTAACAGGGCAGATCCAATGAGGGATAGGAATAGAATGCTCAGAATTTTATGGATCAGAACTCCAACCTAATTTGTTAGCTTAGGTCTAGGAATCTTTAGTCAGACTTTATGATTTTTCTTTTTATCGGTCAGGTCTAATATTAGAGACAATCTTTCATGCTCACTGTCTTTTTCTTTTCTTTTCTCAATTTTTTTTCGTTTTAAAGGGTGCTCGTGGTTTCCCTGGAACTCCTGGTCTGCCTGGCTTTAAGGGAATTAGAGTGAGTGTGTTTTTTTTCTTAGCTGGTTGATGCTGAAAACCTTTCATAATAATCAAATCCCAATACAGTCTTTCTCAAATGAATTTATACCTGAGACATTGTAAGGACATGGACAAGAAGTTCCTAAAGCCTTGAACTTACCTCTGATGCCACAGAATGGGGGGAAAAAATCATGATTATCACCAAGCAGTAGTTTTGCATGGAAAGATGGTTTTTCAATTAAAGAGTGGTGGTTTGTTGATATTTATAAAGATTTGTGAGAAGCATCAGTTTAACAATTGTTATGGGGGTTTTTTCTACCAATAAAGGGACACAATGGTCTGGATGGTCAGAAGGGACAATCTGGTACTCCAGGAATTAAGGTAAAAACTAAATCAGAATATTTATATTTCAAATGTAGGAGGTATTCACATTCCTAGCAAAGTACACTAGGATTCATTTCCCACATTATCATTTTAAACATTGCTTAGGGTGGAAGAACTCAAACATCAGCTAATCCAGGTAAGATGAACGCTTACTAATTTAAGATAAAAGAGTATATGTGTGGCTTTATATTTTGATCCCTTACCCATGTGAATAATTCTAATGCATAAGAGCTATAGGATTTGGTCCCCAGTTATTACCTTTCCAGTAATTTTATATCATCTGATTCTCCTGTCGTGCATTTTCTATTGAATGTTTGACTTCTAAACCCATTACAATGAAAATTTCTGCTGAAAAGTTTTTTCTGTTTTATACTGTAGTATGATTCTTGTTAGAATCTCAGATGGACAGAGAAACTGTTCTAATTTAGACTTAGTTAATCTTTCTGCACTTCATAATTTCACCATTTAGCAACAGATTTAAAAATCACCCTTCCAAAACTGAATTTAGACATGGTACAGGAAGGTAGTATGCTGCTAGAAGCTCATACTAGAAGTTGGGCTTTGACAGGTGTAAACACAGTGGCACACACATTTCACATCAACTTCCCTTCATCACTTCTTTCTTTAGATGTAATAATACATGTTCAGTACCACTGATCAGAGTATAGAGTTCTCACATTTACATGCAACATGGTATTTGGCTAAATGTGGTATTTGTCTGAAATGACAAATATGAAGCTATCACATTCTGTTAAATCCTTTGGTAAGTGAGAGAAGAATTACTCACCATATGTCATGAAACATTGTAGTAACTTGTTTTCCCACATCCATAAAGTTAAGTTAGCATGTAAATTTGAATTGTGTTAGCTACTCCATAGCAGTTGCCCGTGTGCATGTTCCTACTTGCAGTAAATGCAAGATAGCTTGTACCTCAATGCAAGTGAGTTAAGCTGCCCCAAATGTATTGGCAGACAAGAGCTTGCATCTGGACAGTTGCTGTGGAATGGCTGATGTGCTGTAAGTACATACCCTAGGTTACCTTGCAGTAGTTTGTCCCTTTGCCCATACCATAATGTCTAAACATAGAAAGCCAAGATGCTATAATGGAATAACTACAAGGGTAGCAAAAGTAAATCTGGCCTTCTCTGTGCCGTGTAGAATCCAAGGGAGAATCGACACATTCACAGCATTAATTGATATGAATCACACACAATTAAAATAGGAAGAGATTTACAGGTCTTACTGATGAAGTTTTAGCTATGTTTTACAGTATAACATAATAAACTGTATGTCTTATTATCATAAAGTAAATATCAGACAGTATTACTTCATACAAATATATTTTACAGTTTCAACTACCAAAATTGTTGTTCTCACTTCAACAATTCTTACACCATACTGTAGCTTTAGCATGTTTCTAAAGAAAAATATACAGGACTTCTATCAGTGTTATATTTTAAGTATAGGCTAGATGGGCCAATGAGCATGGCAATATCTGGAGGTCTAAAGAATGAAAAGGTTCCTCTCCCTACCTGTGATTAGATACCTGAGATGAAGTCTTATTTCTGGTCCCTAAATGGAGTGGGCTGAGGTAACATTTGCAACTTGTGCTAAGAAACAGGAAAGGATAATTCTGTTACTGTTGTCCAAGAAAAAACTCTTATAAACAATTGATCAGATCAGCAGGCTTTTATTTAGTGTATCTATCTTCATATTCTCCAGCTAGATATGAAGTAAGGACTTCCTTGAACTCCTACTCCTTTTGAAGACAGTAGCATGATTCCCACTGAGATCATTAAAAGTAGAATACAATTAATAATATCTGTACAGGGATATTATACAGTTAACTCCACAGATCTTATTATCTACAGAAATCTTAATATTAACAATTACTCTATAGGAATATGATACAGGTCTGTAAGAAACGTATTTTAATCTAAGTTTAACTAATAAACAATTATCTATTTTTCATAGGGTGAATCCGGTGCCCCTGGTGAAAATGGTACCCCAGGACAATCTGTAAGTATTACCACTGCTTATGATTGAAGAAAATTACTAAATCTGACATACTTTTTCAATTCATTTTCAATGAATGTTTGCAATTTCCCACCACCAGTTAGTTATTCTAATTTAATTAGGTTAGGGTTTAATAGAACTGGCAACATTTGTTTAAAATTGGAAGCTATGATTAGTCCTCTGAACAATACTAAATATAGAGAAAAAGACTTACTAAATATAGAGAAAAAGAAATAGTTATGTCTTGCTTAATATGTATGTATGAATTAACTAAGTAACTCAATACATTCTTCTAGGGTGCTCGTGGCCTGCCCGGTGAAAGAGGAAGAATTGGTGCACCTGGCCCAGCTGTAAGTGACTTAATATTTGTAAATTTCTTCTCATGACACATTTACATTCTGTTTGTGTAATCCTCAGAAGCTAAGTCTCATGTTTTCTTCCCCCAGGGTGCCCGTGGCAGCGATGGTAGCGCTGGTCCCACTGGTCCTGCTGTAAGTTCCATTGTTGGCCTTTAACAAATGAGGTCTTGTAGCCATTTCCCAGTCTATACAAAATTTCTCATTCCCCAGTTAAATGATTTGAGTGGCCTTTTTAAGTTCTTCCTTTGTTTGCCTGTTAAGCAGCAATGGATAAGTAGAATATAAGCATAATGCATTTGCATAATGATTCTCAGACATTACATTAAACTCTAGTGGACCATCCCTGACACATCAAAGGAACTGATTGTACCATCATTTATACTGGGTGTTCCTGGGACAAACGTCAGTGGCCTGACTCCAGATTTACACCAATCAAATTGACAGCAATTCTTGTTCTAAAATTAAGCCTAGATTAACATTTCCAGGAACTTTTAATGTTCGCACTTTGTGTAAATGCTGCTGACAATTACAATGAAAGATCCGGTATGATGTGAAGATATTATGGGGACTCCAACATCAAGTTGTGACCATCTAAGGACTAGTCCTTTCACATTAACTACTAGTAGTTGCACTGAAATCTATGGAATCAGAATAAAGATTACATGTGAGAAAGTGTAACAAAATCAATTTAAACAGACATTTCATTATCAGAATATGAAGGTTTCAATAAAATGACTTTCAGATGTATAACTATTTAAAAGCCAGTTTGAAGTGACCAGTCATTGGATCTAGTGCCTGTATTTGAAAAATTAGTATCTGTATTTGAAAGATCAACCTGTAAAATCAGAATGATCAAAAAAAGCCCAAAAAGCAAAACTAACATTGCAATACAACTAAAGTCTATTCAAAACTCTCCCTTTTTATGAGAGGAAAAAAGACTTCCCCTTTTTTCTACCCGTGACTCTTCCACAGATCTCCCATTTATTTCATGGAAAGTCCTGTGTCTCTCCAATGCAGAAGGATGCATTTTCAAATGCACTCCTCTACCACCACAAGCATTACATAAGAAAATTTCCCTTTCTGCTTTGAAAGCTTCAAGGTCCATGCTGGAACAGGATTTGGTTAGATTGGTTCTTAAAACTGTGGTGAAAATTTCAGCAGTAAATGCTTTGGCTTTAACTGAGTAGACAATAGTTTAATGTATGAATTTCATATTAGTTCTACAATTTGGTGTATTGAAAGGGCATATAGAGCTGGGCTTCTTATTTCAAACAGAATGAACCATATAGCTGGGATTTGATTTTACTCTCCAGAGCAAAACCACAAGGTTTCCCTTCATGTGCAATTTTTCACACTCAGCCAGATTCCAATGAGTTACTTGTCATGTAAATCCTATTGGCTATTGCAAAGTGAATTTGGATTACAACTGTTCTGAGATCCAAATTGAGTCCCTTTGTGCTGAATTATTAACTTTCTATGCCAGATTCTAACTTACAGATTGGGGCCTGATCTTGCAAACATCACAAAACACTTCTCAGGGTACTTTAAATAAAAGGCCATGGTTTTTCTATCTCTGTCCACTTAAAACATTAAGAGATCCAAGCTCAGAGAATCTTAGCAAATAGCTTTTTTCATGTATAATTAATATGGATTTTATCATGTAGTATTATACATAAATTAATGTGTAATACCATATGATAAAATCCAAATACTTCAGTATTTAAAAGATACTGTAAAAGAACCTATAAAATCAGAATGATCAAAAAAACCACACACACGATAGTTGCAGACATTATGATCATTATCTGTGGCTTTAAATATAGTAATGCAGAATTGCAATGATTCTTTCAAATGAACAATCTACATCAAACCAAATTATCTTCTCTTACACAGGCATACATACCCCAGACAGACCCATTTCACTACATTTGGATCAATGGAGGCAGCATTGCTTGCCCTGACATAATTGATAGACACTGATCCAACAGTTGTAGAATAAACAGATTGACAGTACTAACATCTGCAAGTCATAGAGCTAAATCTATAAACACAGTTTTACTTGGTGTATATTCCAGAATGTTTGTCCCAAAAGAAGGACAAACATAAAGTTCCCAAACAGAATCCAGATACAGCAAGGCAAGTGGAATAGCATCTTTGGTGCAGAAATGCCATTTTTGCCCTTTTTAAAAACTGATCCATTTTAGTTAAAAATGGGTGTGTGTGGCAGCGGGGGAGGCAGGTGACTTTCTTAATACCATAATGAGTTCCTATATCTAATTAAAAAAAAAAAAAAAAAAATTGCCAGCCCTTGGAACTGAACTCCAGTAAGCAGAAATTGAAACAAGTAAATGGGTAAAGTATCCCAATCCATAATGAAAAGTGCTGGGGAGTAATAATACAGTAATAGTACAGCAGTACTCACTGCAGCAGCAGTGAAGTTTTACATGCTTTCTTTCACTCACACAGAGCCTTATTTCTTTTTATGGGCAATCAAAACAGCAACTTTAAAATCACTTCATATCTTAAAATTGGATCCTACCCTCAGCTGCCTTGTGGCCTGACCCAATACCTATTAAAGGCAATGGAACACTTTCATTAAATTCAATGGGAGTTGCATCCAACACTGATTTTTACAAGACTCTCCCCTTCCCCCATGGAATACACAAGTTTACTGTGATGAACCCACATGCCTCTGCAGTGGCACGCACACCATTTTCCCAATGGGGAATGGCCACCTGAGTAGCTGAGAATAGTATGCCACCCTTTGTTCATTGTAATAGTTTGCACTAAGAGATACTTTCTGTACTTAGTTGCTCAAATGTTTGAGTGTAGGATATTTGTTCATTCACAAATGTTTGTTCATTCATGAACAATATGTTCATCCATGTTGTCTATAGTTGTTCATAAATTTTTAGCCCTCATGGTAACATGATTGCGTATCAACCCAGCTCCTAATTGCTTTTAGAAAACTAGACTTGTCACTTCCCAGTGTTAGAAGATATGTTAACAGTCTGATGTGATTCACATTTTTCAAATCTTTTTTTTCACACACTCATTATGGCAACTGACATGTCTATATTTACAATGGTCTTTTTAAACAGTTTCATTCATTTTATAGGGCCCTATCGGTTCTGCTGGTCCTCCAGGTTTCCCAGGTGCTCCTGGAGCCAAGGTATGAATATCTTCTCCTTTACACATTAGGGATAGGCATAATGTTGTAGCTAATGCCCCACAGATAGGTAGTTTGGCATCTGAACTGGGATACTTTCAAATCAAACATTGTGGCAGATCAAAATGAGGAAAAGCCCTTGGAGTCTTCTGGAAACAATAGTAATAGTACTTTAAATCATGGAGACTTTACCATGGTGGGTTTTTTTTATTTTCCAAAGTATATGCAGGAGGGGGGTGTAGCCCTGTTCCATATAGTGCTCAAAATGGCTGTATTGGCATGTATACAAACCAAATGACCAGATGTCAAAAACTCTGAGATGTCATGCAGTAGAGAATTGGGTGACTTACATTCTGAGTTCTGAACATTATTACAGAGAGCCGACATGTAAATAATTTAAAATAAGTGAAATTTCACTTCGATTCTTAAATAATTTGTTGCAAACTAAAGGTTAAATCCACTTTGTGTACATTAGATCTTGTTGGTTTTGTTCAGTTGAAATGCCTATAATATTGAATGGGAGTTTTGCTGTCCTTTCACTATCAGAATTTAGGCCAGGTGTTAAAATATGCTGTATTTGAGATTTGTATGTATGCACAACCTCCCTAGAGGCCTGGGAGTTCATTGGTTTGACACAGAGTAAAGTAGATGTTTGTGCTGCCTTCATCCTAATAATGTGTTTTCCATGATGACTGCATGTCTCAGAAGAATCAACATTTAGATCAAAATGAAGTATGGGTAGCTGGTATCCTCAGTCTTCACAGACTACAGCTACATTAGAACATCTGCAGGCCATGCTCTCGTCAGCCTTGGTAGGAGGTAATAGCTATAGAAACAAACAAACATTTTTTCAAGCAAAAAACTTTACCTAGAGTATATCCACTGACCATAGAGGGTTTGTTCATATAAAGTACATGATGATGATGTGCTTGGGTTTTGAATTGTATAGGGACTGTCTCAACTAAAAATACACCCCACTTCTGATGTAGCATTAGAAAGTATGATCCTATAAATAGTTACACTCTATACAATGCATTACCTCCTGACCTGTAGCTACTTAGAAGTTCACATGCAAAACATTCGATTTATTAATCAATGTTTGAAGTAACTTTTGGACTGAGTCACCACTGTCCCAAATCATAGGTAATTTACACCGGTGCAAACTGAGTGTAAACTACTGGTGTTTGGAATGTTTTGCAGTGGTTTAAATGACTGTCACAAAAGCTAGGACAGTGGTGAATGAGACCTTTTGCCATTTGAGAGGCAGCATAGTCCAGTGGATAGGATGTGAGGCTGTGAATCAGGACAAAGCTGTTTTGTCCTTAATCTTGATTCTGCAATAGATTTGCTGAATGGTCTTGGGTAAATCCATGGCCTGACTTTTAGAGTTGCTGAGCAGTCTTCTGTGGAAGCTATACAGGCCTGTGTAGCTCAGTGCCTCTGAAATCTGATAAAAAGCTCTCATAGCCTCAGGTTTTTTTACCTCTAAAGCAGGGTTAACAAACAGTCAAATGTAGTATTAATCTTGAACTGTAGCTGTATGAATGGTGTGTGCTGAAATGGTGTGCTGTGGTATTTTCTTGACATTGTACTTGCTGATGAACAGCTTGATATAATTTTTCTTAAATAGGGTGAAATTGGAGCTGCTGGTAATGTAGGTCCTTCTGGCCCTGCTGGTCCACGAGGAGAGGCTGGACTTCCTGGTTCTTCTGGCCCTGTTGGCCCTCCTGTAAGTTAATTCCAATCTTGGCTATCAGAAGATGTGAATTTTGTGGGCTCAGAGGTAAGAAGTGGGAGGTTATATTAACCAACACCTTTATTTTTCTCATTAGGGAAACCCTGGTTCTAATGGTCTTGCTGGTGCTAAAGGTGCAACTGTAAGTATTTCTATATTCTGGGTTATTTCAAAATGAAAGTTTTAACTAATACAACACAGAACAAAATTATTATGCATTTTCTTTTCTTTCACTAAATAGGGTCTTCCTGGTGTTGCTGGTGCTCCTGGCTTGCCTGGTCCACGTGGTATTCCTGGACCTCCTGGACCTGCCGGAGCTGCTGGTGCCAGAGGTCTTGTTGTAAGTAGCCCTGTCAGTAGTATCTCATTTTGATAATGGCCCAACTGCCCATACTTGTCAAACCTGCGGAATAATTTCTGTTTTGAAGAGCAAACATTAAGTTTTGTTTGTTTTTTTTTAATTGCCATTTCCTGCTGCACAAACACACAACAGAGCACTCCTACATATTACTAATTCATGGCCTATCACAACTTAAGAATCTTCACTTTATGCATTCTCTAAATGGGAGGCATGTAAAACTTAGCAGTCCCTGCACACTAGCTCTGTTCAAACAGCCAGATGCAGCAGCAGTTTGGTATAAGGCCAGTAGAGGAGGCCCTTAGACTGCTTAGATCAATTATCACTCTTAATGATCTTTAGTATAATGTTCCATGTTTGATATTCCCTTCAAATGTTATTCCCTTGATAGTCACTTAATTTTTTTTTTAAAGAAACGTTGAACAAGTAAAAGTTTTTAGGCAATGCTTATTCCTGTGATTTTGTTATGTTTGACTGTAGGGTGAACCAGGCCCTGCTGGTGCCAAGGGAGAAAGTGGTAACAAGGGTGAACCTGTAAGTATTGCAATACATTAAAATTTTCAGTGAATCAAGTTTGAGGTGGACTTTTGCTCAAGTTACTGACCTGTTTCTTTGATCACATTGAACAGGGTGCTGCTGGTCCATCAGGTCCCGCTGGTCCAAGTGGTGAAGAAGGCAAGAAAGGTGCTACTGGTGAACCTGGCTCTTCTGGCCCCTCTGGTCCAGCTGGTCTAAGAGTAAGTACTCTTTGCACATTCCAGAAACATATGCAGAAAAAGGGGAATAAATCTAGTTACACAAATACACAAACATATAATAAAGGGTCCTAGCTGTGCTGTTTCAGCTAACCAGAACCCAGGTAATGTACTAAACCTGGTAAATAACTATGGTATCCAGTTGTCTGTGACATTTTTATATTGCATTATAGGGAAAAAACAATCAAGATTTGGAATTAGGAATGCCCTTTAGTTTACCTGAGTAACTTGAACATATGAAGTGTTAACACAAATATGCAACCTAGCAATTGTAAAAATCCATTACGTTTCTATCAGAAGTTCAGGGCAAAGGGAATTAAGTGTTTGACTAATTCAGGTATACAAGGAGAATAAAAAAACAGATTATAAACTCACAGTAGTTGTCCTCAGGGCTTGATGGTCTGATATCTAGTGAAGTATATATGCATATATTAATGTTTACTAATGCTTCAAATCGTCCCTAAAACATTTGTGGGCTACTTTTATAGTAGTTTGTTAAATATTTATCTATTGGGTTTTGGGGATTTTTTTTTAAAGTACCATGATCATTTTTATCCCTTTATTGATATAGATAAATTGTGTTAACCACCTCCTTTGGTTAATGACTTTCCACAAAAGCAAAGGATTGGGCTTAATGCCCAAAGAGGCTTCTTCCAGTCTTATGTTTCTAAATTTAATAGAAAGTAAAAGTTTCAATCCTATCCTGGTAATGGCAACCTCTTACAAGATACTGCTAGACCTTCCCTTGGGAGTGAATGAGCTCAGCACAGGATGAGTCAGTTAACCTAAATCAAAGGATGAAAAATGTAACCAAACTTCCACTCATATTTCAGGTAAAGGTTAGGGATCAGATCTATACACAGTGGTGTATAGATCTGGGGGGAAAAAAAATAGAGGTTTGGATATCTGTCAGGATCCAGGTTTAACCAGAACCAAAAGTGGATTTAGCTTCATCTCAACTACCAACAGTTCTGCTTCGAATTCTGAGCTTCAGCAAACCCTGCCTTAGCAGTTAACGTAATCTTTTTTCCATTCCTGGTCTGTTTTGTGTTTGTAGGGCGTTCCTGGATCTCGTGGTCTCCCTGGAGCTGACGGCAGAGCTGGCGTTATGGTGAGTCATGGATTGGGGTTTGGGTTTGTTTGTTTTTGTGGGGCTTTTTCTTTTTTGTTCTATTAACTATGTCTGCATGAGAGTTCTGGCTATTGTTTCTCAATGTCTACTTTTTTTTGGTAGGGACCTGCTGGCAGCCGTGGTGCTACTGGTCCTGCTGGTGCTAAAGGTCCTAGTGGTGATAATGGTCGCCCTGGTGAGCCTGGCCTTATGGGTCCAAGAGTAAGTTTAAGCTCTGTAGCTTTACTACTTAACTTTTGGAGGATAAAATAATTTGGAAATTAGAAGGGTTTTTAATCTATTAGCAGAGGCCTTTCCATCCAACTGTCATTAGACGGAGCTCTTCATATTCTGATTCATTTCTTCAACTAAACAATTAAACCACATCAGAACACTTTTAACAGAATTACTATTGTTTGCATTGTGGCAAGGTAGGTCAGGGCCCCATTGTTTCATCCAGGATACAAATGAATGAGAGAGTGCCACTGATTCTTATTTACAGAATGAGGTAACTATCTTCATAGTTGAAATTTGAGTCATCTGCAGCACTCCATAAACAACCTCGGTCCACATTGTTGTTCAAGCTAATTTGAAAAAAAAAAAAAAATAAAACAACATTCTGTTAGACTCATGTGAATTGTCTGCTCAGCTAGAGTAGTCTTAATTACATTTGTCAGTGACAAAACAGACTGCCCCTGGCCTCTTGGCCTTAAGCTTATCATTCCTAATCCAATTCTTTATAGAATGGGTATTAATCAGTTTCCTAATTAAAGTATGGACCATAAAGCATGAAACCTCCATATTTTTTTTATATAGATACCTTGCATTAAACTTGTGTGTTTGCAGGACTGGCATAAATGAATGTAGTCAGGTGACGTGTATAAAATGTATGTATAGAAGTCAGCATGTTTTCACTTTGTGGTTGAATTATTCCTTGAGTGTATTGCTGAATTATGCTCTAATGTATTTTTGGTTTAAACTTAGCAAGAAGTAAAGTTTATTTACTGCAAGTTAGAGAGAGTGTGGGAGGGAGGAGTGTGTACACATATATACAACCATATATATTGCCATTTTTAATAACTTTGGTGATCTGAAAAAAAAAATTGACATCCTGTTTTTAGGGTCTCCCTGGTCAACCTGGAAGCTCAGGCCCTGCTGGCAAGGAAGGTCCTGTTGTAAGTATTCTGTTCTTTTATTATGCTGGTTTTTTAAATAATTATAAAACATAGGTTTGAACTGCTCCTATTCAAGCTGTAAACCTGCTGCTCAGCTTTAACACCACTGTGCTTGAAGTCAGTAAAACTGTACGTTTTATTTTGCCAAAGGCCTGAACCAAAGGCTATGGAGGTCAGTGGGAATCTTTCCATTCACTTCCATGGGCTTTGTATAATGCCTAAAGTCCTGAAAATCAAGTTTTATGGAAAAAGAGTGGAGAAATGTGTGTGTATATATACATCACATGTTTTAGATATAATCTTCAAATTTTAATGAATTGATGTAGGTTGTTCTTAAGATCAAACTACAAACGCTGAAAACGGGCATTCAAAAGTTTGCTTTATTTCTTTAGGGTTTCCCTGGTGCAGATGGTAGAGTTGGCCCAACTGGTCCAGCTGGTGCAAGAGGTGAGCCTGGCAACATTGGATTCCCTGGACCCAAAGGCCCCACTGTAAGTACAAGAGACCAAAACCTTATGTTGCTGTAAAATTTCTTAGTTGCAAGTTGTTTCCATGACCAATTATTTACTGTAGTCTGCCTGAATGCTTTGTGTATTGTTTGTTGAAAAATACTTTCAAGACATATATTTTTTTTCTTTGTTTCTCCAATGACTCAAAATGGAAACTATTTTTAAAATTTAATAGGGTAAATTTTTCAAACCATTCACAAGTTAGATGTATGTTGCAACCTTGTTAGTGATGCTGTGTATGGTCAATTGCTCACAACTTTTGGTCTCATATCTGAGATCTAGCAGTAGAGAAAGTGTAAAGTGAGGCCCTTTAAAGGTTTTTAGAATGGGCCTGAATATGTAGACCATGATCCAGAGTCTGAAGTCTGAAAGACTTCCACTGACTTCAGTCAACTCTGGATCAGTCCAGCTAGTACAACTGATTAATTTTTGGTGGTGCCTATCTGATGCCACTGTATGCAGCACCACAGGGCAGGCCAAAGCTTTGGTTTTAGGGGGAAAAAAATTTTTGTATGACACTTTCTCTAACATCTGCAGTTAGCTAAATGGCACTTTCTAATGACTAAAAAACAATGAATGCTATAATAGTTTGTGGCATAGATCATTTTGATCTTTGGTGATTTTAACTAGAGCTAATATTAGCTTGTTTAATATGTTCTTTCTATTCACTCTTAGGGTGACCCTGGCAAACCTGGTGACAGAGGCCATGCTGGTCTTGCTGGTGCTCGGGTATGTGTATATATTTTATCTAGAAAACCATAGCAGGGAGAGCAAGAATAGGGCTAATTAGCCTCTCCCTGCCCCCCAAAAAAGCAAATGGATACATACTGCCTAGGCTAAAGACCCTCTAACTATACCATTTGTGGGTTAAAAAATTAAGTGGTTGTGGCGCTATCTAGTTGAACAGAGAAAAGGGGCTGTAAAACATAACAATATTAAACCTTTCATTGATTAAATGAGTAATCAAGTCTTTCTCCTCCCTTGTGTGTGTGTATGTAGGGTGCACCTGGTCCTGAGGGCAACAATGGGGCTCAAGGTCCTCCTGGTGTTGCTGTAAGTAACAGCTTCAAAATAAACTTAGTTGCAGAACATTTTTAGTTTCATTTTAAGCTGTAGCAAGATTTCAGACCTTTCCTCATTTTTCCAGTTTGTAGTTAAGCACTTTTTTTATTTCATCTAGGGCAACCCTGGTGCAAAAGGTGAACAAGGTCCAGCTGGTCCTCCTGGTTTCCAGGTAAGTCATTTCAATAAATATGATGCATGTAGCATCTTTTGCTGTTCCTAATGGCAAATGCCTCCATTAAGATTGAACTCCACCTTGCCTTGTAAACTCACTTTTCACTATTTGTAACTTCCTTAGATCTGGCTAAAATCTCACATACTTAGATTTTTCCATCTTTATTGCACCAAAGAACTTGATTCAGAGGTAGCTGTATGGACATTTTAGGCCCAATTTAGGTATAAAAATGCTCTTTCTCACAACCTTCTAGTCCTGTTGAAGTTAGTGGGATCACAGTGGTTCTCATGCTTTTTGACTGTAACAGCAAATGTCTCTTATTGAACTAATACTATAAATTAAGCCTCCTAGGACTGCTGTGCTGTACAGTGTTTCATGAAGCAATGTGTTCAGTGTCTCAGAAAATGAGAGAGTGTTCATATCTGTGTTTCTTTCCATTTAGGGTCTCCCAGGCCCCTCAGGTCCAGCTGGTGAAGTTGGCAAACCAGGTGAAAGGGTGAGTGATATAAGGAAGACCTTACCTACTTTTTTGATTCAAGTCAGAAGTGTTCTAATGAAACTCATACATATGGTAGGCAAGATTTTTGTTAGGCCCCATTACCAAGACAAGATGCATTTCATACCGTATTCAATATTTATAGCTATTAAGATGGCCCATTTAATTAAAGATAGCAACAGATCAATAAGTTATCCTAGCATTTGAGGTATATTTCTTATTTCAAAATTCTGGTGTGGAATTAAACAAAGCCTGACTTGTTAGGCCTTAACTGGAATAAATAACATACCCTAGAAATAAATTGGACTGATGCATTGAAATTATTTGACTGAAAACTGCAGTTCCAGAACTTCAATATCTTTTATTTGCCCTACTTTTATCCATATCCCAGTATACATTAATTTATCCCAGTATACATTAGTTGAAATCAATGGGATTACATAGGCCTACAATTAGTGTAATTTAGTAATGGGTGAGGCTTCCGGATTCTGCATAAGTAGCTACTTGGTGACTTCTAATGTTCATATCACACTCCCAGGGGGTAATGAAATCAAATCTTGCTCTCATTGAAGTTTAATGCTTTAACCCTTTGGATTTGACAGGAACAGGTTCCAACATGTTATAACCCACTAGCTGAATCACAAGCTCCTTGCTCATTTTATATTTAATTTTTGCTCAGAGTAACATGAAAATGGCTACTATCTCATGTCTGCACCATGGCGCACAGCCTGGCTGCATGACTGAGGAGAAAAGAGGCTTCATCCTTACCCATCTGCATAAATAGGTTTTAATGTGAAGTATTTTTCATAGGTTACTGCGTTAAAAAGCATTTCTAACTAATATTTTAAAAAATTGAAGGACAGTAAATAAGACAAGCATTCTTTAGAAATAAGCCTAATCAATCTTTCTACTTTGATTTAGGGTATGGCTGGTGAATTTGGTACCCCTGGCCCTGCGGGTTCAAGAGTAAGTAACTTTTTGAAAGTTTAATATCAATTACATGTCTCAGTAATGTTTTTTTATTTGTGTGAAATGACTTGATAAACTCAATACAAGCAATTTCTCTTGGCTTTTGACTTTAACATATAGTAGGTTATGTGTAAAGGTAACCACTCTTGCCACAAGTACTAAAACACCCAAGGCTTTTTTTCTCTATCATTTCCAGTTGATGAGCTACCAGCTTACAGCATGACCTTGCACTTCATACTCTTGAATTCCATCCCACTTGTATCATGACCCTCAGCAAAGTCATCCAGTTCTTTTTTTTTTCATGATAAACCAATCCTTTTTTTTCCACTTTGCATAATCAACACATTTAATCAGCACATTTCTACCTCTTGTGGCAGTCACTAATAAATATTAAGATTGATCTCAAAACAGATTCTCAAGGAACCCCACTATAGTCTCCCCACTACATTGATCACAGTTCATTGTTAACAGAAAATGCATATCACTGCTCAAAAGCAGACTTTTTTGCTTAGCATGTACTTTGTTTGAAATGCCAGTCTCTCTTGATGATAAGTCTTCGGCATTTTAGATTGATAGATTTATGGAAAAAAATGTAGTCTCTGAGTTATAAGTGAGAGTTCAAGCAAAAATTCACATAGCCTGTCTCTTGCAGGGTGAACGTGGTCCTCCAGGCGAAAGTGGTGCTGTTGGTCCTGTAGGTCCCATTGGAAGCCGTGGTCCATCTGGTCCACCAGGCACTGATGGCAACAAGGTAAGCCTTTTCAAACTGCTACTGCCCTGTCTATTAATCTTAAAGAGGGTCAGAATTACTCCTTTATGGAATACATAACTAGTCCTGACACTAATAACAATGTTCTTCTCATACCCTTCAAGACATATCCTTAGCTGATTTTCAAATCCAAAGCTCCATTGAGAACTCAGTTAAACTAATGTACCATGCATACAAACTTTTCACAACAGAGGATCAGTGTGGAATTCCAGCTGTGAATCTGATAAAATGTCAGATAGTTATTATGAATCTCATTTTGAACTGGTTTTATACTGCACATAAGCCTTTAGGACAAATATTCATTAGCACAGACCATTTGTAATCAGAGAGAGAATTTGAAAAGCCCGTGAAGTATAGCTTGGGCTCCAGAACATATTTTGTCAAGGCCTAAACATATGTAGGGTCAAGGGAAATGGTTCTGATTTTTGCCAACTTCTCACAGAAAATGATGAGCATCTTGTACTTGTGTGGTGCCTTGAGAAAATAAGAGATTATTTTCATTTTTATATGACCAGTTTGAAGACAGACCTATTGACCTAAAGCTAAATTTAGCCCCGCAGGTAGTGGATGAATTAATAAAGGACTTCTAAAATGTAGGGGGACCATTTTGAAGGCAAAATGATAGTGCTTGTAAAACAAGAAGATAGTCAAGGTGATACTAAGAGAATGATTTGCCTCATAGCAGTGTTCCTTCCTTATATGTTACCTTATTGTTGCTAGGGTGAACCTGGTAATGTTGGTAATGCTGGTGCTGCAGGCCCCTCTGGTGCTAGTGGAGCCCCAGGAGAGAGAGGCATTGCTGGTGTTCCAGGACCCAAGGGTGAAAAGGTGGGTCACTTATTTCACTACAACTAAAAACATGCATGTGTGGGTTTGGAGGGTGGGTTTCTTCCATTTTTTTTTTTTTTTTTTTTTAAATCCCAGGAGCTCAGAAGTGATTTGCCAACCTTTGCCAAAACTGGTAAGTTTTGTAAAATTGCCAGTGATGGGTCTCTGTGAAATGCATGTTTAAAAAAAATGGAGAATTCATTCAGTAAAGGCATGCAGAGCACCCTCTACTCTCCCCTGTAGTGGGGATAATGGTCACTCAGAATTTTGCAGGCTTGATCAAGCATTACTTTTTATGTTCCAAAGAAATACTAAAATTGTCTTCAGTGAGTACAGTAATTAAGACAGAAATGGACTTCTGCAGAGTAGTGAATTGCTCCCTTTTAGGACTGTACTCTAGTTATAGTTCTTTTAATACCTATAGAATGTAGCTAGTAAATATACTGACTATAATTTGTCAGTGTTCTACTTCCACCATAGCATAATGCTTCATGTAACTGAGTCATTCACAAATTCAGTCTTAATATGAATTAGGAAAAAACAATCAGGATTTGAAATTAGGAATGCCCTTTAGTTTACTTAAGTAACTTAAACGCATTTGTCTTAACACTGTATATAAAACCTAGCAATTGTAAAATCAATTATGATTCCCTCAGAAGCTCTGGGCAAAGGGACTTGGTGTTTGACTAATTGAGGTAAACAAGAGGAATGACAAAACAGGTTAGCTCACAGTAGTTGTCCTCAGCATTTGATGCTTTGAAACCTAGTGAAATGCAAATCTTAGCACTGCCCCTCCAATTGGAAAAGTTAAGTTATACTGATAGATATACTGGTACATATTCACTATTTTGAAATTCCTTCAGTCTGCATTCTCTTTTCCCTTTACCCTCTAAGTCAACCTGAGGTTGTCCATATTTCTTCCTGTTTTGGATAAAGGACTCAAAAGGGATTCATTCATTTAAAGATGCAGTCTTAAAAGGAAGAAATCCTACTCTTCAAAAACTTAAATGGGATAGTGTCATATGATAGCTGTCATATGGATTAATACAAAGCAAAAACACGTATGTAAAAGAATACTCGTATAGTATATAGTAGTATAGAATAGTATTCTTATTCCTTGAGATGACAATGATAGCTAATGACTATAATTCCTGTGACATCATATATGTATGTAACCATGAATAGAACAATATTCGAAGTCTACTTTATGCCCAACTACACTATAATCAGTGAAGTTACAGTTTAAACTCCCACTGAGGGCAGCCAGAGTTGTGGCTGAATGTCAAGAGGAGCATGTATCCCAAAATAATTTCTGGCAGCACTTGGGTTACACATAATATTTGTACAAAAATTAAGGATAGCTTTGTATCGTTACATGCTTGTGTATTTAGAAATCATAGTTTTGGTGTCGTTTTGGTTTTCAATCATGGCATTTAATAATGAGAACACATTTTTTCTGGTTTTCAGGGTGCTACAGGTCTGAGAGGGGATACTGGTGCAACAGGAAGAGATGGTGCTCGTGTAAGTATAGCAAGCTTGGGACCCTTCAGAAATCCTTCTCCTGAAGGAGATCAAATACACTGCAAAGGTAAAGATGTATTGGAAAGATAACATAGTTATTCAACAGCAAAGAACAGTCTAGACTTGCATCTCATTTTTTTTAATACAAATTTTGAAATCCATCTAAAACAATACCCTTTCATTTTAATGCCAGAGATAACTTACTGGAAAGGAAAGGCAGGAGCTCTCAAGATAAGCTGTGCATTTAATTAAACTGGAAGGATGCATGCTTTGTCACTTGAGCTCCTATACATTGTTCGTCACCTGAGCTTCGTAGCCTAAGCTCATTTCTTTCACCTAAGGCTCCTTGCTTTCATCCTTCCCCCAGAACAAGCTTCTTATTTGCCACCCTCTGAGCCATCTGTCCTGGGGCTTTCTCCAACCAACCCACCCCAGCCAAGTCTGCTAAAGAAGGCACTTGTTTTTATGATTTCAATTATTGACTGTCCATCCCTAGACTTTATTGTTTTAGGAAAATAGTAATTAAACTTTTTTCTCCAAAGAGTTGAATCCTGCATATCCATACCCAACACCATCAGGTCACACAGTTAGTTAACTCTAGAAGGAGGGACAGGAAGAAGGGGCTGCAAAGAGAATGGTCAATTCTTGCTTACGTGCTTAAATGTACAAAACTAAGAATCACATCAGTTTTTTGTTTTTTTTTCTTTTCACCGTTTCCTGTAGGGTGCTCCTGGTGCTATTGGAGCCCCTGGCCCCGCTGGTGGAGCTGGTGAGCGGGTAAGTCTCTTAAATGCAATTTGATTTTTCTCTAGTCTTAATTTTTTTGCATGAATGCAAGCACTACAGTGAATACCATTTCAACTACTACTTTGACTACTTCAACTTCAAAAAAAACTATTGTAGCAGAAGTTATGAGTAGTGGTTTCCTAAATATTTTGTACTAGAGTTTTATTAGAGGCTGCAGAATCTCACTGGCAAATGAAAGATTCTTATAGGACCCTTCTGCCCTTTGGTCTGGCAAAACAAGAGAGGGTCCTGAGGGGTTACTTGGGAAAGAGATCATATGTGCATTGGGTCTTGCCTGTAGAACTTCATGGAGGCAAATCCTGATAAAATAGTAACCTTCAGGGACAGGAGAGACATAGGCAGATGTGATGTAGGAACATGCATAGGCATTTTAAAACAGATGAGCTAGTGCATTTCATTCTTAATTACCATTGTAGGAGCTACTCCGATTTTGACTAATTTGTGCTACTAAATCGATCATTTCTTTTGGCTTCTGGGTATTTCTAATGAGGAGTATTAATCATAAACTCCTTTCACCATGAGGTATAGTGTAAAGACATGCACATACATACACTAGCATAACGAGGCAGCCATTTTACTGAATGTATATCCGAGTCTTGCTTACGTACAGTATGACTGTCTATGGTGAATCATAATAAAAATGGCTTTTGTTATGTATTTTAGGGTGAAAGTGGTCCTGCTGGTCCTGCTGGCCCTTCTGGTGCCCGTGGCATTCCTGTAAGTAATAACTATCATGTGCTTCTAGGTGTGAAGTTAAGTTCAGGCAACACTGGCTGTCACATTCTTGCAGGTTTTGTCATATGTTCTTTTTCTCTTCTCTAGGGTGAACGTGGTGAGCCTGGTCCTGCTGGCCCTACTGGATTTGCTGGACCTGCCGTACGTACCGACTGAATGTTTCACTTCCCAGTGCTCTTTGTTTTCTTTTAAAATAAGTTGTAAACATATTTTCCCTTCTGTGTTTTTCTTTTTCCAACAATAGGGTGCAGCTGGCCAACCTGGTGCTAAAGGTGAACGAGGTACAAAAGGACCCAAGGGTGAAAATGGTCCACAAGGTGCTGTTGGCCCAGTTGGTGCTTCTGGACCATCAGTAAGTAAATGGTGTCTATTAAAATCCATTGATCCTTAATTTTGCTATGTCAGTAGTATAACTGACACCCAGACCCTCAACTGGTAAAAGTATTTACAGGGTGTTTTTTTTCTTGCCAGCATTCAGTTTTCAAGACAAAGTTTTAGGCTGAGAGTGAGGTGACACTCTTGGTTTGCACACATTCATGCAAGCTTTGATGTGGGAGCAACTCCTGCATCTAAAACAGACATGAATTCCCTTGGCCACAACGACAATTATCTCAGCTCAGAACACGGACGCAGAGTTCAATACAAAACTGAGAAGTTCTGAGAACATTGATATAGCCACAATCTATTTTGTCTTTTGGTTGCAAACAACATTGGCTGTTCTAAAGAGTAAATGTTGGCATTTTTATTTTACCATAAACCTGTGGTAAAATAAGTAAAGTCTACTTTTTCCCATTTTGAATGTACTCATTTAGGAATCTAGACAAATATATGAGTTAATATTTTAAAAGTATATAAAAATTTTGGTATCAATACTGAATTCCTCCTATTACAAAAACTAGAAATCCCCATAGGCGCCTCTCTCCTGCTCCACTTACCCCTTCAAAGACAGCTGAAGAAAAGAGGTTTTACAATATTCCCTGTAGGTCACCAAATTCAAGTTCTGCTGAACCAAGTAAAGACATATTTATGAAGTTC
Source organism: Caiman crocodilus (assembly GCA_030014935.1). Taxonomy (NCBI): domain Eukaryota; kingdom Metazoa; phylum Chordata; order Crocodylia; family Alligatoridae; genus Caiman; species Caiman crocodilus. Next base: position 220,074,113 of record JAGPOW010000261.1, on the reverse strand, counting down.
CAGACATGAGAACAACCCTAAGTCAGTCTACCAGTGGGAAATGTTCTTTAGTGGCCTTTCAGAACCCAGTTCCCATGTGTGCATGCTCATATATGTATGTGTGCAGGCATGCATACACACACCTGCTTCTGCACACATACTTTGATGCACCAAGACCTTCAGATCCAGATGACAATCTAACACATGCGTACAGTCTAGCAGTTTTGAGTTGACATTGACAGTCAGGCCCCAGCTTTCTTAATCATCACCATTCTGAAACTAACGGGATGTCATCACAGGATAGCTTTGGGCTATATTCCTCCCCATATGCTTCCAATAAGAGCAGTATCATGTCCTAGTACTCCTCAATGTGTGCAATATTGTTGCAATGTCTATATGACACATACATAGGAGGTTTCTTCATACTGGCCTACTAAGCCTTTAATGTTTATACTTTGGATCCTGATTTTGCTGATGTGCATGTAACATTCAAAAGAACATCTGAATGGAGAAATCCTTTCCATAAAATCCTGAAGCCCTAACTCAATTCTCACCCAGTCCTTCCTATGTAAACTGGCATGAGAATTTACCAGGGGAAGGTTAGACAATTCACCGTAATAGAAAGCGCGCACACACTCTCTCCCTCTCTGGCTTCACAGGGTTTGAGGGCTTGTAACTGCTGGTATTGGGCTATGTAATCTAATATTGGGGACCTGCTCCCATTAAAATTTAGTAATGAAACTCCCTTTAATGAGAGCAGGATTGAGCCCTTTTTCTACATCTGGAACTTTGGGTTTTTTGCTTGGTTCATCTTTCTTCTCTCTCGCCTTTCTCCACTCGTAGGGTCCTGTTGGTGCCTCTGGTCCTGCTGGTCCTCGTGGTGATGGTGGTCCTCCTGTAAGTCATCAAGATTTTTATAATGACCTGTTGTCTTTTTGAATTGGTGTTTTTTGGAGGCTTCATCTTCCATATGATTTCTGTTTTTAGGGTGTCACTGGTTTCCCTGGAGCTGCTGGCAGAACTGGTCCTCCTGGCCCCTCTGTAAGTACTTTAATATAAATATTCACTCATACACCAAGCTACATAGGCTACACTGCTTCATGGACAGACCTGGATCTCAGTTACATGGACTTAAATCCATAATTTCACCAGAGTTTCTCCAGATTTTCACACACATACTGATATCAGAAACAGATCCTTAATTATTTAGGGCCAGATTTTTAAAGGTATTTGAGTGTCTAAATATGCAGTTAGTACCTAGTGTAAGTTCCAAAAAATTCCTCATTGGTGTTAGGCATGCTAGTGTTTATGGAAAATCACAGTAGGCACCCACCTTTATACATAACTGTCTAAGTATCTTAAATAATTTAGACCTTTTGTGCCTGATTTATGCTCCCTTCATCACACTGGGTACATCTACGAGACATTTTCCATGCAGTAGACCAATTAGCTGCACAGTAAATGTCTCAACATCTACATGTGTCCCCTGTTAGGCTGGAGTAAATTAATTTATTCTGCAGCAGGATAGTACTTGTATTTAGTACTTATTGCAGACTAAATTATTATATTAGGGTACAAGAAAATACATGTACTATCCTGCTGCGGAGTAAAAAACTCTAGCTCCCGCATGTAGATGTGGATGTCTAATCTCTTTAGCATCTGTGATTTATTTCTATAATGTTTTTGTTTGTTTAATGTTTATATTTAACTCTAGGGTATTACTGGCCCCCCTGGTCCCCCTGGCCCAGCTGGCAAAGATGGTATTAGAGGCCCACGTGGTGATACTGGTCCAGTTGGCCGCACTGGAGAGCAAGGCATTGTTGGCCCACCTGGCTTCAGTGGTGAGAAAGGTCCATCTGGAGAGTCTGGTGCTGCTGTAAGTTTAATCCTGTCACTTTTTGTTTTAATCTTATTGTACAAAGTTACAAGTTGTAGTGCAGCATACTTAGGAGGCAGTTTTCCTTTAGTCCCAAAAATAAAAAAAATAGTTCTTTAGTCCCCACCATAAAAATACATCTGTAAGTGTTACTGAAAGCAACAAGACTTAAACATGTTCTTCACTTTAAACTGTTCCTTAATTGTCTTGAGGAAAACCAAAACATGCTGGCAGCATGGGTCAGAATATGCCACCTCTGCTGTTGAGCAGCACCTTACTCTGCAAGCAGCTCTGCTGAAGACAATGGAGCTAATTGCAGAAAAGGCGCACGTACCTACGCTATAAGCAATGGTGGCAGAAGCTACTCATTTGAGATTAAGCAACCATACTACTCTGAGTTTCTGTGATTCATTTTAATTTTACACTCACATTGCATGGAAATGACAGCTGTTTCTAGCTAGTTAGTTGTGGAGAAATTTGCTCAGCCCTTCATAGTTTAGGAAAACAGAAGAATATTGGAAAGGGATCTGGGTGTGTTTATCTTCAAACTTTCTCTAAGGTAGGAGGATCAAGTTTTATAAGGAAACATATCTGTTCAATGTACTGAAAAATATCTACTGTTTATGTACATCCCACTGTCTTGACAAAGAAATAGTATATTTGAAAAACAAATAAGGAAGTGAGGAAAATGTTGAATATTCATTGGAATATGTTTTTGGAAACATTGGAAAATATTTTTTAGGAAAAAAAGCTTAACCAAGTCTACCTGATAGGGACTTTAGTTTCAAAGATTATTGCAACTTCTCTTGTATGGGAACTGAAGCTGGTAAGGCAGGGGAAGATCCTCAAAAACACTTTTTCTGTTATAGGAAAAATTGTAAAGTTTCTGTCATTCAGTATTCTTTTTCTTCCTTTTATTTTCCTAGGGTCCCCCTGGTACCCCAGGTCCTCAGGGTATTCTTGGTGCTCCTGGTATCCTTGGTCTGCCTGGCTCGCGGGGAGAACGTGGTCTTCCAGGCATCTCTGGAGCAACAGTGAGTATATGACGGGGTTTGTTTTCTCTTTAATAAACAACTTTAGAGGTAAAATTAATGTTTCCTTTTAGATTACAGGAAATCATCTAGTCCATGTAAGGCCAGATTCTGTGCTCACCTATGTTGTTGTAAATTTGAAAGAAATCACATTTGCATTTCTATTACTTAAAGATGTCAAACCAGCATGAATGAGGTCAAAATCAGTCTCATTTGATTCATCTAAAAAAGACCTGATTCTGAGATCTAGGATTTAAATATTCAAATAGTAGAACCTCACAAATTCTGACTAGTGTGTTAATTTGTACATCCTTTATCATACTTTATATCCCATCAGCCCCATCTTATATTTTGACATGCCATTTCCTTGTTCTTTTTCACTTTGCATTTATAAAGCAAATTCATAACGGATTTTCCAGTCATTAGTATGAACTTACAAGGTTATCTTCCTCTCTTTTAAGCCAAATTTTAAATCAATTGCACACTCATGATTTCAAGCTTTCTTAGATTGGATGGTTGGTTATCTCTTCATTAACAGAGAGCATGCACCAAAATTTTTCATATGGCAGATGTCTAGAACATCAAGGACCTTACATAAACATTAAACTGCAACTTCACATCGTGCAAGGTGCATATCAAATTACCAAAACTGAATAAACAAGGAAGGTATCTGATATACCTGTTGGGCTTCTGAATAGTCAGCTTCAACTGCAAGAACCTCATTTGTGTTTGCAAGTGAGCACACCACTTGAGCATGCATTTCAAACGATAGATAATTTTGAATGTACATACCAATTTGCACCAAAACTTGTTTTTAACTTGTAAGGACAGATAAAACACAAAACATGAAGTAAAGAATACTGTCATCTTATAGTTAATGTGTTTATCTTTACTGCTTTTAATTCCAGAATTTGTCGAATAGATAAGTTCTTCTGGACAAAGATCATTGGCAGAAATACATATCTAGAAAAAATGTTACTTTATCAGTATTACAGCATGTGAGACACAGTATGAAATATCATTGTTATTTCTATTCCAGGGCGAACCAGGTCCTCTTGGTATTTCCGGTCCTCCTGGTGCACGTGGTCCTCCTGGCCCCGTGGGTTCTGCTGGTCTGAATGGTGCCCCTGGTGAAGCTGGCCGTGATGTAAGCTAAATTTTTTTACTTCCTGTTCAGGGACATTTTTTAGTTCTGACCAACAGAAAGGCACATGGACATTGCTTTCAGAATTTTCTTTGGCAAATTTACATTCTACATTATTTTAGGGTCTGGTTAAAACAGGTTCCTTGGGATTTAGGTCCCACACAAGGTCCAAAATGAACGAACTGTGGGAGATAGCCAGATTTTTCTCATCTCGTACACTGCAGATTGTTCTAGGTTGGAGTCTTATTTTTACCCATCACAGCAGAGCCCCACTTCTGAGTGCTCTGGGTGCTGCCAGCATCAGCAGACTTGGGAATGAAGGAACATAAGAGCCAATTAGAGGAACTGGGAAGAATAATATGTCCTTGGGCCAGAAGGAGGAATCTACCAGGGATGTTGCTTGTTACCATAAAGATTCTCAACTGATGTTGGTGCTGCATTTGTAACTCTGGTCATGAAATGAAAATTACTGTAACATTTACTGGGAAATGCAACACACAGAAAAGTGTTTTACCTTCTTTAATTTAAGGCCATTCTTAAGAATTCTTTAGAATGTAAATTGTTAATGACTGGACTTAACAAAGGGAGCTAACTACACAACTTTTCTCCACTGATGGCCAAGAGTCTATAAATGTAAGGCTCTCCAACATCTGAAAAATGCATACAGGCTAAAAACACCAAGAAGCTGAGGCATTTAAGCTATCCTTCTATACAGTTAGTGATACTAAGCCATGTTGCCCATGAGAAGGGAAACACAATCTCAAGCAGCTGCTCCTTGTCCTTGGAGAAAAGGGTGAAGTTCCCACGTAGATCATTAGAAGTGGGGACTTCTTGACATGCATATAGCTGCCATGGTCTAACACTAAGTGTAACAAAAATATGCCACAAACACATTTATTTCACCCCTGACAGATATAACTGTAGAATCATCTCCTTAGCTGGTACTCATTAGAGAGAATTGATAAGTGAAAACACTGCTTAAATTCAAAGGTTCACAGTTACCCTGTATGATCACAGAACATTTATCTGATTGCAGGATTTTCCTTTAAACAAAATAACCCATGCAGCATAGATTTCCCCCCTTCCCCACCCCAGAGACATCTCCCTAGTTTAGTCTCCAGGGAACAGGGAAACAGCTGAAGGGAGCCAAATGTTCACAAAGGAAGAAATTAAGCTTTTAAACACCAGTTGACACTTGAAAGTCACTATGCCATTTTTGGAACTTTGAACTGACTTTTCTTCCACTGGCATTTTTTTTCAGCTAAGTAGTAGTTGCATTTACCCAGGTACTCTCTAGTAAGAGAGCAGCACTATTGCATTGATTTAAAATTAATTTGAAAAGATGGCAACAATAAACTAACTTCTACTTAATTTGGGCCCTGCATCTAGAATATGTGAAGCTCATCCCATTTCTTACAGAATATTAATAGATTTAGGGCATGTGAGAATGCAATTGATAGGTAACTTGCCTGCATTTTTGATCCAGATAGTAGCAAAACTGACCATATATAGTAAATATTACAAATGAAGTCTGTTCATTGAGTTGGATTTATTTTGAAGAGTCATTCCATGTTTGTGCCTTTTAATGCCCAATAAATCTTATTCTCAAGGAGCTGCAATTTGACACAGATCTGGATAATATTAGGGGTTTCTGATGTCTAATGCTGTTTTAACAGGGCAATCCTGGCCATGATGGTGCTCCAGGCCGTGATGGTGCTCCTGGTTTCAAGGTAATACTGTCTCTCCACTGTACTACTTAAAGTAAAAATTTGTACATCTTCATAAGAAATTAATACTGATACATTGTCTCCTGCCTGTCATGTTTTTTCATCTTTAGGGTGAGCGTGGTGCTCCTGGGAACAATGGACCTGCTGGTGCTGTTGGTGCTCCTGGTGCCCATGGTCAAGTTGGTCCTGCTGGAAAGCCTGGAAATCGTGGTGATCCTGTGAGTTTTTTTTGTTTTAAGACCTTAATTTTTCACGTAACTTGAAAAAAGTGCTAGTCAATAAAGCCTGGAAATACCTATTGCATCTATATTGTAGGAATTGGACTTTTTGTTGGTATAATGCATAATAGCTCACATGTATTTTGTTTTTATTTCAGGGTCCTGTTGGTCATTCCGGTCCTGCTGGTGCTTTTGGTGCAAGGGGTCCTTCTGTACGTATGATTTCTTAAGTACCCTGAAGATATAGAAATAAAAAGAAAAAACACAGACTTTATTACGAAGGGCCCAGCCCTGTGCCCAAGACAAGACATGGAGGGTAGTATTATAGACCTTAATGTTTCTGTACATAGGATTTTTTACATCAAGATCTGAATTCTCCTTTCATGGAACTGACCCTGTATTTTTTTTCCATTTAAACTCTCCCATGATTCGGTTCCATTTTAGACACGCCCTATGCGCATCTATCAAGAGGGGATGAATGCATACTGAGTAGACTCTCTGAGCTTAAATTTCAGTTCCACAAGTAATGTCACAAAGTTTCAGAGCATTCTGTTTGATTTTCCTCTTTACATTTGTGTTTCTTCTGTAGGGCCCACAAGGTGCACGTGGTGAGAAGGGAGAAACAGGTGAAAAGGGACACAGAGGTATGCCTGGCTTTAAGGGGCACAATGGACTGCAGGGTCTGCCTGGTCTTGCTGTAAGTAAATGTTTCAAATTTGTTTTAACTGTGAACAAAAATGGGAATAAATAAAATCACCATGGTGTGAAAATGAATATGTACAGCTCAGCTGGCAGTACTAACTCCACCTTGCATGTTCCCAAGTCTGCATGATCCTCCATGATGCATATCAGCTAGATATGTGACTAATGTATTTGCTCGTGCAGATGTCATTCTGTTTATTCAAAACATACAGACAAGTTAAGAAAATTCCTCTGTGCACGTCCTTTCACAGCATCTGATCAAGTGAAGCTGGGCTCAGAAAAGCATATGAATTTTTGACTTAGTCTGTAAGGTGCATCTCTGACCTGCCTTCTGCCTCACTTCAGACTACCATGGCTAACTACCTCTCAGATAATTTGGTCAATAATTTTTCCCATTTCCCTTATGAGGTTTACAACATTTTATCATGGACAAGTACAGGTCTTCCTGTAGATTTTTTTCTCTTTAAAACATGGCACTTCCTTTAGGAAATGCTAACCTTTAATTAAAACCTTGCAAAGTATGAAAAGGGCAAAGATTTTTGTCTTTTGATTACACCTTACTTTTATGCCCTGTTGCTTGCCCTTTCTTGAAAACAGTTGATTCTAATTCATTAATGACACAGGGGGCACATCTACATGAAACATTTTACTGCAGAGCTGACTAATTAGTTCCACAGTAAATGTCTCAGCGGTTTCACCTACACAAAATGCTGACTGAGCAGTCATTACTGTATAAACAAGTACTAAATGACAGTGCAGAAACCCGAGTTACTGCACAGTACCGCCAATGAAAGTCTGTTTCATGACACTACTGAGCAGTAGCCTAATGTTACCGCACTGTAGCGCAACACTACTACGCAGTAGTTTTGGGCTACTGCTCAGTCAGCATCTCGTGTAGATGTAGCCACTGTCTACATATGCACCCCTATTAGGATGTAGGAAACTAATACATTCTGCAGCCAGCTAGTACTTGTAAATACAAATACTACCCAGCTACAGAGTTTTCAGGCACAGCAGTGCATGTGTAGACCCTGATATGGCTAACTGAGGCACAGGGGTGGTTCAGTGTGGGGACTGCCTCCCAGCTAGCTCAACACTGCAGCGCTCTTGTGTCCCAGCCAGCCCCTCTGCAGCAAATAAACCACATTTGACCCTGGTTGGAACAGCCCTGGGCTAGTAGGCTGAGCCATCATCTATACAGTGTGCCTGGGAGATTCCTAGCAGCAATAAACTCCAGAGCAATAAGCATTAACCTGGGACACATCTACATGTGCCATTAACACAGAATAGCCAGGCTGAGCATGCCAGGCTAGAAGCTTTACAAACTACTAATCTTTTCTTGAATGATTCATATGGTTGTCACCAGTTTTGTTTCTGCTTTCTTTTTATTGTGTGATTTTTTTTTTTATTTTTTTTTTTTTCCTGTTTCCAACAGGGCCAACATGGAGATCAAGGTCCTCCAGGTTCCACTGGCCCTGCTGGCCCAAGGGTATGTAAATTTTAATGAATTTCTCTGTGATCATTCAGAAAATGGAAAGGTCACTAATGCTTCCTTCTACTTTGTAATTTTTAAGTATATTCCTATTTCTTGTTGTGCAGTTTCATTGAGTGGTGGTTGTTCTTGTGTAGGGTCCCTCTGGTCCTTCTGGTCCTGCTGGAAAAGATGGTCGCAATGGACTCCCTGGCCCTATTGGACCTGCTGGTGTGCGTGGTTCTCAGGGTAGCCAAGGTCCTTCGGTAAGTGTAACTTATTCGCTAAAACAAAACAAAACAAAGCTACAAGCAGTTACCTCAGGCACTCCATGCTTTGGGTTTGATTTGAGGTTTACTTCCTTTTAAAAAGAAGCAATAGAAGATTCCCAAGTTGTTGTTACTTTATATTCTACTTTTTTCCACTAAAATATTAATCTTTGTTACTGTCTGGCATTACAGGTAACTGCTTGAGAAACAAACTGCCTCATATGGGCATGTAGAAAATAGGGTTTAGAACAAGGTGTAAGAAGATCTGGGTCCTAAATTTAATTTTGTGTGTAACGTGCTTTGTGATCTCGGGCAAGTATTTTAACTGTTTCACATTTCAGTTTCCCCTGCTGTAAAATATGGATCATTAGGTTTTGGTTTTGGTTTTTTTCTTCAGTTGCAAGGCTCTGTTGATGTAAGATAACAGCAGAAGCAGTAGTAGTAGTAGTGTTTCATAATCTGGTCATATAGCATCTGCTCCTAGTGGCATTGCTCACATTTCTACTGGACTATTCAAATATTGAAATATTCATGTAAATGAAACATGGATCTGAAACAAGGCTCATGTAGCTGTGTATTTAAATTGTTTTTAATTAAGAATACCTGACTTGGGCCTAATTACAGAATCCTTACTGCTTGTGGTCAGCAAATATTGTATTTACTTGAATATGAGATGACCTTAACTGTAAGATGACTTCCCTATAATCAGATTCTACATATAGAAATTTATTATTATTTTCCAGGAATAAAATTGTATTATTGGAGGTTTACCTTGAATTTGTCCCCACCCCACAGCTACAGAGGGAAAAATTAGAACCGGGGGGTAGCGGTAAGGTGACCTACTTGCCTTCTGCCTCCCCAACTTTTTCCCCCTACAGCCCCTTCCCCCCTACCTCCACCTTACTGTCAGTCTGTGCTCTCCCTGAATGCATAGAAGTGAGGGGCAAATATAAAAACACTGACTTTGAAATAAACATGCCTGTTATAATATGCATACAGGCAAATTACTTTGGAAACCCATATACTTAGTTTATCCAGAACTGATGCATTTTACCTTTTTTAAAACTTCCATAAGTTTTAGGATAGGTATTTCATGAGCACACTTGTAAGCAGCACTTTTGTATCTACTTGTATTTTTTTTAGTTCTGAATTTCAGATCAACTGAGTTGAGCTCAATCATTCAAGTCTATGTGGCTCTACCATCGGGCAAGTTTTCTCCCTCCCAGACCCATCAGTCTGAGGCTTCAGATACTCCCCAAATCATGCAGGCCCCAAACCCAAAGATGTTGGTGTTTGGATGCCCCCTAGTCATGCTTGCTCCTAGCCAGCTATGCACAATATTAGTTCAAAGCCAAAAGGCTCATGATTTTCCATATAATTAATTGATCCGGGCCCCAAGAGTCAACAGCATTCAAACTATAGTAACCCACAGCTCAGCACTGCTCAGTATGTGTGTACTCCAGATGACACGCCCCTACCAAAGAATCTGTGTCCTAAATAGCCGCCCATCCTCCACACACACATTCATGACTGGAATTGGATGCTCTTGTTTTGAGTCCTGGAATCCTCCAAAAATGTATATGCTGATGAGATAAAGGGCCACCTGCTCAGGCTCCACCTCATGAAGGATGGAGCCACACATCATGTGTGACAGGCTGATAGAGTGGGGAACAGAGGGATTCTGGGTGAACTGTTTGGGGCCCTGTTACATGATGTTTGCTAGGCATTTAAAACTGGCAAAGACACAGGAATCATTGGAAATAGGGGAAAAAAAAGGCATAGCAAAGCTGTGGGAGTGAAGAGGAAGTCAAACTGTATTCAGTATAGTAGCTCACCATCTCTTTAAAAAGAGACAACACTGAAGGGAACTTAATGTAATAGACACTGCCATATATCTTATGCAGATCAATTATACTAACCTGTCCTTGTAGTAGATTCCCCTCAGTATGTTTACGGAATATGGGCTATGTGTCTTAGTCATGTTCAGTGTTGGCTGCGCTTAATCAGCTTCGTAGCTGGTTTGCATTACTAAATACATGATGCTTTTAGCAGCAATTTAACAATAGACAATGTATGTAATGAGGTTTCCTTTTATACAAATGTAAGATGAGCTTTTTTTCCCCATGCTGATTGGTGAGGGAGGGGAAACCTTGTTCTACAGTCAAGTAAATATGGTACTTACATAAAACAGATACAGTGGCCCTAAACATTGAGTCTTCTACCTCTCTGCACAGTAGTTGCTATCAGAGAACAGCCGCATACTGGCTAATTCAGACTGGAGCTAAGAATACTATGAATTCAGTAGGGCTACTCATATATGATTAAGTAATGAGGCAGAATGCATATAGTGCCCAAACTGTGTACAGTTAATTATGGGACACTCTTTGCCTTCTGACTTTTAACATCTTTTAGGGTCCACCTGGCCCACCAGGTCTCCCTGGTCCCCCTGGTGCAAATGGTGGTGGATACGAAGTTGGCTATGATCTTGAATACTACCGGGCTGATCAGCCAGCTCTCAGACCCAAGGACTATGAAGTTGATGCCACTATGAAAACACTGAACAACCAAATTGAGACCCTCCTGACCCCAGAAGGCTCCAGAAAGAATCCAGCTCGCACCTGCCGTGATCTGAGACTCAGCCACCCAAAATGGACCAGTGGTAAGTTAATGCTTAAAATATTTCTTTAGGCATTATTTGGTAGCAGCTATACTATCCCTTAAGGGTGAAATTTACAACTGTGCCAGGGGTCACATAAGGCACATGTACCACTCAAGTCTAGTGGATTATAGAACTCTTTGCACATTAATTTGCCTTTTAATGCTCTGAAGTGTCAGTAAATATTAAACTCTTCAGTGATGCAATACTGACTGTCGTTAATGACAGCATTTAGACAAATACAGCTTGAAGAACTTATCTTTATTCACACTGTGGGTGTGTCTACACGTCACCATGCTTTAGTACTTCCTTTTGGTTCAATGGGTCCTTAGTACTTCCAAAAGGAACTAGTAAAGCATGGCGTAGTACAAGTGGCTATTGTGCTGTGTGCATGGTGCACAGGTATATTTTGCTGCTACAAGCAGCATTGCTATAGCGGTGCACTATATCTGGGGAGTGTGCCACTATGGTGACTTGGCTGGCAATTAACGTGTAGCTGGCGATCACACGGTAGTGCACCGTGCAATGCCTTAGCACATTATCTTGCCATAGGGCAACATGTAGATGCGCCCTGTGTGGTGCAATCTCCACATTGTTACCCAAACTTAATGGGTAACAGTTATTTCTTTTGAAGGTTTATCTATAGGTACTGATTTCTCATGTTGTCTAGTTGCCACTTGAATACTGTAACCATTATTATACTACCTGAATGAAAGCGTGAGACACAAATAATTTTTTGTTCACCATTTTTCTTTCAATTAAAGGTTTCTACTGGATTGATCCCAACCAGGGCTGTACTATGGATGCCATTAGAGTGTATTGTGTCTTCTCCACTGGTGAGACTTGCATACATGCCAATCCAGAAAGCATCCCCACCCAGAACTGGTATGTTAACAAGAACTCCAAGGAAAAGAAGCACGTGTGGTTTGGTGAAACTATCAATGGTGGTACCCAGGTAAGTGTTTGAACAGTGAAAACCGAAGCAAATTTGTTTCCTGTTGTGCTGTGAAGAGCATATGATATTCTTGCCACAGTACAAAAATATAGAATTGTCATGGTCCTATAGCGCCACTTGAGTACTATCAGTTCCACTCCCTTTCTTTAACTCTCTCACACGCACACACGTGCACATGCACACTATGGATATATTATATCCCATTGATTGTAGTTTAATTCCCATTTATTGGAGTTCTCTTCTACTATTTTTAGTTTGAATATAACGATGAAGGAGTGACTTCCAAGGACATGGCTACCCAACTTGCCTTCATGCGTCTGCTGGCCAACCATGCTTCCCAGAACATCACCTACCACTGCAAGAACAGTATTGCATACATGGATGAAGAAACTGGCAACCTTAAGAAGGCTGTAATACTGCAGGGATCCAATGATGTTGAACTACGAGCTGAAGGCAACAGCAGATTCACTTTCAGTGTTCTGGAAGATGGCTGCTCTGTAAGTAAATACTGAAAGCATGGATTCCTTGTTTGCTTTAATGGCACCATTGCATATTAATATAGAACGAAATTATCAATCTCCTCCTCAGAATGCTGGTCACTTAAATTTCATATATTAAAGATAAATAACTTGGTGTCAAATCCCCAGCCCTCTTCATGGGTTTGCAAGGGCTGAAAAAGAAATACCACTCTTCCACTGTACAGAGAAACCAGAAGTTTGAAAGTATTCCTAGTATCACAGACCCAATCTCCATGTAGCTGTCTAAGCAATAGCATAGACAGAAATCGGGTGCAGGGTGAAGGAGTATCAACAGTCCATTTTTATCAGTCAGATGCACCAGACTTAACTCTGACATTTGCTGTTCCTTCATACCCTGCCTAACTACATCCAAACAGCTTCATACTAGCTGTTTCAGGTGGGACCAGAGATCCTGGTCTTCAGCTTCCCTCACTTGTGTGGGGGAGAGGGATGAGTGACCAGTTATTTTGCTAGTGACCTCTGTTTTGAGGCTTTGATACCCATGGCATATATATTTAAGGTAAAATATTAATTCTGGTTTTACTCACTTTTGGGTTCCTTAGGGAAAAAAAGTATGTGCGTGGCAGGGAGAGGGTTTATAAAAGTACTAATATATATATATATATATATAAGGCAAAAGTAAATGTAAATTTTATATACACATACACATACTTTTGCCTTTCATGTATGTGAACAGTCTGAGTAATTGGATTGGGCATCTGTATTTAAATAGCAGACAGTAGCAGCAGAATGACATATAACATTTCAGAAATAAACAGATCAACTAGAATAATCAGTGGGAGTATAAGCAGCATTTTAACTAGTTTAACTCTCACATCTTATCTTACAGAGAAAGAACAACGCATGGGGCAAAACAGTCATTGAATATAGAACAAACAAACCATCTCGCTTGCCCATCCTTGACATTGCACCTTTGGACATTGGTGGCGCTGATCAAGAATTCCGTTTGGACATTGGCCCAGTCTGTTTCAAATGAATGAACTAAAACTAACTTAAAATCACCCAAAAATATTCTCTTTGCCATTTCTTTTTTTTTTTTTGTACTGAAAGCTGACTCCTTCCATTTCTTCTGTTCATCTACTTGCTTAAACTCTGGGCGAAAGAGAAGAAGGATTGATTGGAGCATTGTGCAATGCAATTTAATACAGCCCCAAAAGGACTCGGAAACCTTTCAAGATTTTAACACCTTGTTTTGGAAAATGTCAGCCTTTGTAAGAAAAAAAAAACCAAAATAAAAAATCATGAAAGTTTGCACCACTTGTGGCCTTTGAATATCTTCCACAGAGGAAGTTTAAAACCACAACTTCCAAAGGTTTAAACTACCTCATACACTAGGCAAAGTGTGATCCACATCCTTAGGTACTTCTACATTATGACCTGCGGTGCTTTCAGTTCCATTCCTGCAGAGGTGCTAAATTCAGTATTGCAGAGTATCTTTCCAATACTTGAACTTTGATGGTGCTAGCAGCATTTGAAATACCACTTTTCTGTATTAAGTTGTATTGTTTCTCTGAAATCTGTCTCAAAATTTAAACTGTCCCATCTCACCCCTGAGATTAAGCATGTGGATCATTTTCCCCCCCATCTTTGTTCTCATCCTTCAAAATCAGGTGTTGGTGCTCTTAAATCTCATCTTCATCCTCTACAATGGGTAAAAAGGAAGCATCGTTTCTCAAAAAAAAAAAATTGTACCTATTTTGTATATGTGAGATGTTTAAATAAATTGTGAAAAATTGAAATAAAGCATGTCCAGTGTTCCAAAAGAAACCATTGAATGAGTAAAGTTCCTTGCTTAAGTGCATCAATAGATTTCTTTTTGCACCAAATATACATTAACTACCTGGCTTATGAAACCTAATAGATAGAAAGCTATAACAGTACTGTTAAATGTGTCCGGCTACATCCAAGTGTGTATTTTTGTTTACATCAGCTAATGATTCCCTCTTTCTACAAACTATAAATGTGATATAATCTACAATATCTTTACTACTTACATTTAATTAGGTGTACAAGGATAGGAATTTTAGCAGCAGAACCATGAATAGATGCAGGGGGAAAAAAATCAGATCCTTTACGTCACATTCCATAATGTGCATTTGCACAATCCACCTTGCCTAATAACATTCTCACCAAATAATGTAATTCATTTACCTGAACTCTTCATATACACACATGGACAAGTACTGTATTTATTTGTACCACATGTACCTTTTCTCCCCAAAATCATCCCCTCAAAATTGGGGTGCATCTTTTAAGCAGGGAAGCTGGTTTTCTCCCTGGAATAGAAGCACCCTGATTTGATTCCTGCTGTACTGAGCAGGAACAGTGGCATCTCTATTCAGGCAACTAAGGGAGTCAGTTGTTGACTTAATAGTTTGTTCTTCACTCCACAGGTGTTAACAGTCATCTCTCCTTTTATAATGGTCTTAATGTTCCACCAATCAAACTAACCTTTCTAGGGGTAATTTTGCTGTCTGCTAGCTGCTCCTGATCATTCCTCTCCTGTTTAGCTCATAGATTCACCCATGAAAACCAGTCTTCAGGGTGTTCTCTCTGTTTCAGCTTTTGAGTAAGTAGAAAAGGAAAGTAAGCGAGATGAAGATTAGGCTCTGTCCTACTCTATGCAGCTGTAGCTGCAAAAATCTTTTTTTTTTTTTCTTTGTTCTGCCTTCCTATAAACAAGGTGTGCGTCTTATTTTCAGGAGTGTGATATGCAAGATAACATTCTTTTCTTTTCTTTTCTAGCAATTAGTCTACCAGTGAGGAAGTTGCCCATATCTCTCTCTCTCTCTCTCTCTCTCTCTCTCTCTCTCTCTCTCTCTCTCTCTCTCTCTCTCTCTCTCTCTCTCTCTCTCTCTCTCTCTCTCTCTCTCTCTTTTCCAATATCTACTTTGTAAAGTCCAATGACAATTTAGCGTTATTGCTACCTCCTGATTTATGAATGTAGGTTATGTTGATTTATTTTCACAAGAAGGAAACCAGATTTTAGTATCAAATTCTGCCTGATATAGAATGCTTCTACTCAAGAGGTTTACTGCAGCGTTATCTAACTAACTCTGCAGTAAATGTCTCGGCATCGCATGTAACCCTGTTAGACAACCGGAAACTAATAAACTTCAGCAGATTAGTACTTATAAATACAAGTACTAATGTACTTATAAATTAGTGCTTACTAATGTTAGTAATGCTGCATTTATACTTATAAATACAAGTACTAACCTGCTGTGTGATTTTATTGTAAGCTGCAACACCTGTATAGACACCGACCCAGCTGGGTAGCCCCTCCACAGGATGTTGACCTGGGTTGGAGCAGCCCTGGGCTGGCAGGCTGACTCCTGGGGCCTCCTGCCAGCCAGGGCTGCTCTGACCCAGCTCAATGTTCTGTGGTCCCAGATGCACACATGAACATTGCACCTGGAAGTAATTAACTCCAGTGTGATATGCCTGATTTTATTACTTTGCATTGCTATGCACTTGTAGATACGCCCATCATGTACAGCAGTGATTCTCAACTAGGGTGCTGCAGTCTAATTAGGGGTGCCTTAATTCTAAACAGGTTGAGAATTGACTCATGTACAAGGCAGAGAGAGATCACAGGGATCCTCATCCCAATTCCCAAAGGCAGCAGAGAGGATTCATTGCTAGTATTTAAAGAATATCATGGCTCCAAAGGGACATCACTTTCAAAGGGGTGTTGAATCTGCTATTGGTAAGGGATTTGTCTTTTTGAACATACATGCACAAGTCAAAGAAACCTTCCAAATAAGCTGTTTTCTCAGGAAGTGGAGGAGGAAGAGGATACTTTGCTAAGTAATAACAGGATCTTCATATAAAAGGTGCAGAAAAAGCCACAGCCCTATTGCCAAGGTGCTTGCTGTCCAGGTTAATAATGCAAAAATGTAGAGGAAAACCAGAAAAAAGTTTTATTTTTGAGGTCTTTATTATTTTGCTACCAGACTCTGAGAGCATTTCTAGAACTAGCTGAAGTTGTTATACTTCTGGCTGTAGTAGAATTTCTGAATATATAGGGTTAGAGACAGAAGACGCCAAAGGGGAGTTATATAGACAGCACTGATGGATGGCCAAAGAAACGGTGTCTTCTCATCCCCAGTGTGTGTCTTGCATTTCAAGAGCTGCTTGAGCGGGAGCATCCAGTTTTCAAAACTGGAGTTTGCTTTTTGGGCACCCCATGCAATGGTTTGTTTTCAGGGCTCCTAGTCTTTACTAGATAACCATACTAAAACATACCCAGAATGTGATGGGGGGTCCTCAACCAGCCCAAGGTTACCTGAAATTGAAGTTGCCATTCCTCTATAAAAGTGACCGCGTATGGAATGCTTGGAGAAATGGTTATTTAAGTGCTATGATCACAGTGAACTGATTATAGGCACACTGCCAACCTCATTAAAACCAATTTTGAAAACTTAGTGGAAGGTAGTTTCAGGTACTTCATCTGCCCCATTCTCTCTCTCTCTCTCTCTCTCTCTCTCTCTCTTTCTTCCTCTGTATAAAAAATATGGATATGTATGTGTAGCTATATGTGTGCGTGTGTGGTGTTTTGTTTTATTTTAATTTTGCAATTGTGCTTCTTTCTTTCAAAATGCATTTTTCCCTTCCTGAAGTTGTTTTAAGTTCTTCCAAGCCCAGCTGCATGAAGTAGAAGTCAACTGTTCTCTGTATAGGCTGGATTGAAAGGTGGTCAAGGGGATATAAGAATTATTTTATGACCCAGTACCCCTAGGATCATGTAAACTTCTTAGCATAGTAGCAGACTTTAGAAAGTCCGCAGGGGCTACTGCCAACTAGCTCTTTTCTCTTCTCACCTGTTTTAGAGCAGTGAGCAAAGCTAGCTAATAGATGGGCTTAAATGTTTGTATTTAGGGCTGTGAATTTCAAAGGTTCCTTCATAACTCCCAACCACCTTGGTGTTCTTCCATAAGTATTTGCATAGACATAGGGTTACGAAGCAAACTGTAGTTTATATATAAACTGCTAGGCCAGTTTCCTAGCATGTCCTTTGAAAAGCTTTGCATTCCTTGCTGATAGGGACTGTTACAAAAGTGTCGTATCAAGTTGGTAGGAAATTCTATCACAAGATATTGTGATTTGAAAAATACATTAGGAAAATCTTGGGAACTCTAACTCCCTTAGATTTTGAACTCCTTGCTAAAGCCAGTTGTGTGAACTAGAACTATACTAGCGGAGAGGGTTTGGACAGAGCCAAAGCAGAAACCTGGGATATGGGGGGGATGAAGTTGGCATTGTCTTTGGGCAGCCAGAGCGGTCCAGAGGATTGCTAATTTAATCAGACGTCAGGCGGGCCGGTGATGGAGAGGCGAGACAGTGAATTGGTTAGCAAAAATAACTTTTACTTTAACTGTACTTATGCCACTGGTGGCCATGAAGCAGGTGGTAAGGTTGCTTACATAGTTATAGGTAACGAGTTACTTGTGTAGTTACAGATAACTGGCAGCAGAACGAGCCAGCAAGTTTGTAGACAGAAACGAGCATGCAGGATGAAGGATATGTCGGGAGCAAACGGTGACAGGGAGATGTTGGTGGGTCATCAGTCCTCCAGCTTTTCTCTGCCACGTGGCAAAGTTCTCCGTACTCTACCACGTGCTCAGAGCTCTCCAACTTGGGTGGAAACTGCACAGACCTTTATACTTTTAGAGTAGCCAATGACAGACCTCCAGGTAGGAATAGCTAACGAGGTAGAACGTACCAAATTTAAAAGTAACTGTAGTTGTTTAGGGCAGTTCTATTGTGACAGGGGCACTCAACTGATTTGGTTATGACATGCCCCCTTGGCCATGTCACAATAGATAAGGGAATCAGGTTACAAGTAA
>JAGPOW010000261.1:220031571-220047501 GCA_030014935.1 Caiman crocodilus | reverse complement strand
GGGTCATCTAAACCCAGCACTCTTTCCTGCCTATGCAGGGGGTCAGACTCGATGATCTATTGAGGTCCCTTCTGACCCTAGCATCTATGAATCTATGAACCTCAATATGGTTCATTGTGGAGCTCCTGCTAAATTGTCCTTTGTAGGAGGAGAGGTTCATATCCATGCTTGTAATAGTATGAGGCTGTAGCAGAAACAGGAAAAACATACTATGAAAGAAAAAAGGTAAAACACAATATCATAGACACAATTCCTCACCACAGAGCCCCCTTGTCTTGTTTTATTTATGAAAAAAAAATGGCTAAAGGTTTTTTTTCAGTTTGGTTTCCACTTGGGATCCTATGGAAGACTCAGGTAGGCTCTCTTTAACCCTAGGTAAATCAAAATAAAGGCCAAATCCCAGCTGAGAATCTCTGAGAAGTAGCAGCATCTTCCCTGTGGACTACTTAAGACAGGTTTCTAAGCTTCTTTGTAGTCCCTGAGCAGGCCCTAACATGAAGTCCCCTCTAGCCCCACTGCTTCCCTGGATGAGAGGAGGCAAAGTACAGTCCTCTGGAATGGACAAAGACTCCATTTCAGGTTTCTCAGAGGGACTGAGTTATGGATCTCCTAGGTCTCATACCTTTGGAGACCTAGGATATCTGTTGTTAGAATTAGTATAGTTTGTAGCCTAGGCTTGCTCACAGACCTCAATTCCTCCCTTACTACACAGAAAAGCCTGCAACACCACCTTGAATGTGCCTTAAAGCTAAATTTGCAGGCTTGGAATCAAGATTCTCTTTAGTCCTCACTGCCAACTCACCTATGTGTCAGTGAGAATATATGCTAATGGGCTATTGTACATTTTTCCCCAGGAGTTTCACTTTCTCACTTAACTCCTTTGTTCTGCATTGCTCCAGATGTGCTTTCTCTATTTCTGCTGTGCTTTTGTTCAATTCAAACAAACAAACCCCAAATCAGCTTGCCAGATGCCAACTGCTTTCTAGTAAAGCAGTAAATTCTGAGTTGTGCTACTAGTACAACTCAGAATTTGGGAAAGTGTTTTTCAATTTCATATTTAGTGGATATTAAAAAATAGAAGCAAAGGAACGAGGCAGGTGTATTATGAATCACTTTCTGGTTTACATAAGAACATAGGAGATGCTATACGGGGTCAGACCAGTGGTCCATTTAGCCCAGAATGTTTCTCCCAACAGTGGCAGAAGTGGGTGCCTTTAGAGACAGCAGTGAACCGCGTATCTCTAAAGTGATCTGTCTCTTTTTCAGTACACCCACACCCAGATATCTCTAGAGTGATCTATCCCCTTCCTGGCACCCACTATTTATTGGTTTGCAGACTAAATGCCTTAGCAAGCATGTTTTTGGTGTCACATGCTGTTCACTTTTTCCTCCAGAACTGTCTATATTAACAATGAGTAGCCCACTTAGAAGTTACTTATGTAGAGCAGTGTCCTCATGCTGCTGCCACAGATAAGCACTCTGTGCTATGAATGAGAGAGAAACAGCCTTCTGCAATGCACCAGTAAAAGCCATAGAACATCCCACAAGATATCAGTCCCAGCACATTGATTACTACAGCACCATTTTGGACCGTTCCATGGGTTTGGCCTGGATAGGGCTTTACAGTGGGGCACTTCACCTGAGTTGCATTAGCCCAACTTAAGCCAGCCCACTGTTAGGTCATTTGTACAACAAAATTGTACTTTCTGAGTCATGATGATATTAAGAAGTATATCCCCTCAGATGTGAGTCTCATAGGAACTTAATACATTTGGCTGGGAGGGAATCAGGAAGCCATTCTATTCTATTGCTATGTCAGTCTGGAAAGTGGCAGGAAAGAGAGAAAAAACAACCCCTTAGCAGTGCCTCTTGCTTAAATTCCTTTCTTACTGGGCTTAAATGAAAACACTTTCTCCAGCTGGATAGGCACTACCTGGCTATCACTGAAGGGGGTTAACCCCTTCTCTGCCTGTTGTTGCTTGAGATACATATACTTTATCACACAACAATGCAACTTGTCTGGTTTCTGTAGACCTTGTTCCAAGCATGTAAACAGAAGGCAGGTAGATTTTCACTTTATAGATTAACCAAAGTGTGTGTGTGTGTGTGTGTGTGTGTGTGTGTGTGTGTGTGTGTGTGTGTGTGTGTGTGTGTGTGTGTGTGTGTGGCCATTCTATCTGGCCTGCAGGGCCCCTACAAGATTTAATGCATTAATATTTATCTGTCCCTGGCTGCCTGTCATGTGGCTCCTAATGGCTTGCCAAACCTCAGTAAATGGCCCTCCACCCAAAATAATTGCCCACCCCTGGTATAAGAGGAGAAGGAAAGATAGAAGGGAGGGTGAGCCAGTGCTGGAAGAGCCAAGCAAACAACCTGTAAACCTATAGGAACAAAAGAGTCACAAAAGCAGATAATGGGATACCTAACCTAGGTGATGGGAAAAGAATCCATAGTCCTTGTTTAAATCGTACCAAATACAACTCGGTCTGTGGATGGTTTCTTGTTCTGCAATTTCCAGATCAAATTGTTTTTTAAAAGTTTACTGTCTGAGACCACCTATCCTTCAGACGGTGATGGATTGTCTAAAGAAGTTAAAGTGTTTTGCCACAGGATTGTGTGTCTCTCTGCAGCTCACATCAGAGCAGTGTTTGTTCAGTATGTCACACACAGATTGCTCAGTTTGTCCAATGTAGACAGTAAAGGGACACTGTAAGCAGGCGATGAAGTATATGACATTGGTGGAGTTGCAAGTGAACGAACCCCAGATGTTATGCAGAGCCAGCTTCCCCATTCCATTTCTCCACTTTACACCTCTTTAGGTCAGTAGCAATTTGGTTGAGCACATGTGGTTCAACAGTTCTTCTCAAAATGTCCATTAAAAGCTAAACTGCTATGTGAGACTATTGCATTTCCCCTTGAAAACTCAGGAAATTTGAGTATAAATAAGCAGCTTTGCTGAAAAATGCCCTCAGTGGCCAACCATAACTTAAGTCCTGCTTGGACTGAGCTGCAATGTAATTACATTTTACAACCTCAACATATTTGTACCTCTCAAATTTCAGCATTAGCATTATGCTCTTTCAGATTCATCAGGTCTCTCGGTTCTGTCATTAGTTGGCTGGAGATGTGGCGGAAGAAGAGAGTTGAGAATTCATCCTTCCCAAGAAATGACTGTTTTTTAAATTGAGGTTTATTTTGTCCTCAGGAGTCAGAGAGAAAGCCAGTCTGTACTGAGAATGCATCCTTACCCATAGGGCACTATTTTGAGCAAGCAGCTAGAATCATGTACATGTAACACTTCCAAACCAGTCCCAAGTATATTCTCTGCCACAACTGACGAACTAAAGGCATCATAGGAGCTGCAGATAACACCCCCTGGCTTTGGGGTGAGACTGGAAAGCCTCCCGCCTAATTAACACCATAACTATGTGTCATCAAGGCATGGCAGACAAGGAGCCGGGCAGTTCGCCCAGAAACAGGTGGGTTGGCCAATGACAGACCAGCCCCAAAAAAGCCCCCAGTTACAATAAAAGTATGCCATTTTATAAAGGATAGTTGCTAGGTACAGAGTGGTTAAATTAATGTCCAAGTTTAGGTCCCCAACATAATATTTAGGCAAATAAATATAGAGCTGTGCCTAGAGTTGACATTCATAAACAGCCAGTACTCATAGAAACTAAGATAACCAGCTATTGTAGGCAAATCCATCATATAACACTTACTATAAAATAATAAAGCTCCATCTTAAAATGAATTGGGATTTTACCACACTGCTCCTATTGGAACATGGTCCCAGAATTTTGCTCTTCTCATGGTTGGAAACCTTCTTTTACTTTATTCATGTCAAATGAATGCACATTTGTTCTTATGCTAACATTGCTTTTTCACTTAAACAGTTTTTCCTCACACTCATGTGTACCTTCTGATGCATTTATAGACAGCAGCCCTGCTATCCACCTTCGTTGGATAGAGGAGTCCTAAATTCTCTCTTGTAAGGTAGGCTATGCAGGCCCCTGATGATCTTAGGGTGACATCCTCTATACTCTGTCCACTTTAAATCATCTTTCTCAAACATGGATAACCAAAATTCTAGATAAGGTCTCATTAAATCCGTGTATCTGTTGAAAATACCTTATCTGATACATTATGAGCCTCTTTTGTGTCTATGGCACACTGATGGCTTGCAGACCATCCACGATTAATCCATCGATAGCCATAACTACAATGAAAATAAGACTAAGATTTCTCCCACCCTAAGGACTTAAGCAAAAGACTCCAGGAGAAAAGGAGTGATCAGAACCTTTTTGAAAAAGCTCTAAACTGTTGCTGACTGAGTTTTTCTTCAGAAAGTTTTGTAACAGTTTTGTGAACCTCTGGCATTCACCTTGGAGACCCAAAAGTGCAGGTTCTGATTCAACAACAAATATTTTAATTTAATTCCATTTTCTTAAATGAAAATGGAACTCATTTTCATTCTAATGCAGAACAAAAACAAATTTTACAATCAATGATAAGCTTTTAAAATGGAATGTTCATCCTCAATCCTTTCCAGTGAAAAAGAGAGGGAGAAGCATGGGCTTCCAATATTTCTCTTAAATGCATGCCATTATCCATTTGAAAATAAAGTAATATCACAGAGGTTATTCATTGTCAATTTTTCCTCTTTTCACTCGAGCAGCAGACAAAGCAATAACTCTGGCAGTATATACACAGTTATACCACAAAGCTTTAAAAATGAATTGCTCTTTTTGTTTTTAATTTGCCTTACAAATTGAGGCTTCAAAGCAAAATTCAGTTGTGTTCTGATAGCATATTTTTTCATTTCAGCTAGTCAATCAATTTACATTACTAAAGTCCTGATAATTCATAGGATCGTAGGGCTGGAAGGGATTTCACAAGCTCATCTAGCCTGCCTCCCTGCTCAACATGGACACATACAGACAAGTCCATGTGTGGTACGTGGCACTGCAGACCCACCTGTAGTGCTGCACATACTACACATGCAGGCATTCCCCACACTACTAATTTGCAGTGCAGGGAGGTTTTGACACTGGGAGATCCTGGTATTAAAAAAACTTGTAGCCAAAAAAAGCAGGGAGACATGCATATGGTGACAGTGTGCATTGCTGAAAACTGGAGCCTGGCCAGGCAGAGTGGACTTTCTAGAGTGGAGTTTATTAGTTGTGGAGTTCATTCAGTTCAGTTCATAATAGGGGTGCATGTATAGATGCTGAAACACTTACTGTGCAGTTAATTAGTCAACTATGAAGTAAACTTCTTGTGTAGACACGCACATTGTGCATGAAGATGCAACCAGTTCCAGATCCACCTTACAGTACTTTCATTGTCTGTATTTCCTTAGCTTCTTAATAAGAATGTTGTGGGAGATGGTATCAAAAGCCTTGCAAAAGTCCAGGCATATTGCTTGCAACCCTTCCCACCCTCATCCACCCACAGAGCCTGTCACCTTATTGTAGAATGAAATAAGATTTGTCAGGCATGACATGCTGGATGCTCTTGATCACCTTGTTCTCTTCTAGGTGCTTTAACAATAGAGTGCTTTAAGACCTGTTCTGTGATTTTTCCAAGTATTGAGTTCAGGCTGACTGGTCTGTCATTCCCTGGATCCTCTTCCTTTCCTTTCCTAGAGCTGGTCACTATATTGACCTCTTTCTAATCATTTGGGCATCACCCAATCTCCACAAGTTCTCAATGGCTTTGAAATTACCTCAGCCAATGTCTTCTGTTCCTCAGGGTGCATCCCATCCTGCCCTGCCAACTTGAAAAAATCTAGCTTCTCTGCGTAATCCCTGAATTGTTCTACTACTCTCAGCTGTTCATCTCTTTCTCTGTCTTTGCTTCCAGCTGCCCACATCATCTAGTAGCTGCTCCTCTTTGTGAAGAGTAATGTAAAAAATGCATCAAATACGTCAACGTTCTCTGCATCAGCTGTAGCTAGATTGATTTCTGCGTTCCATAAGGGACTTATGGTTTCTCTGGTCTTTCTCATTTTTTGACTTTGTAAAATCCCTTTTTGACCTTGTAAAATCTACTTGTAAAATCCCTTTTAATTGCTTTTTATGTCCCTTGACTGTTGCATCTGAAATCCTGTCTTGGCCTTCCTAATTTTTATCCCTCCATGCCCATGCAATACTATTATACTCATCCCTAGTACTATGACCCAGCTTCCACTTTTTGTAGAATTCCCTTTTGATCTTCAGTTCTTTGAGGGGACTGCTGTCCAGCCAGGCTGGCCTCCTGCTTCCCATTGTACCAGGATAGCTTGCTACTCCACCTTTAAAAGGGTCTCCTTAAAGTAAACCTAGGTCTCCTGGACAATGTCTTCCTGCAGAGCTGCCTCCCAAGGGATCCTGCTCACCAGTTCCCTAAATTTGCCAAAGTCTTCTTTTCTGCAGACCAGTGTCCTTATTCTGTTACTCTCCTTCCTTCCTCTCTTTATGACTTTCAGTTCTGTCATTTCATGGTCACTGTCAGCCAAGATGGCCTCCACCTTCATATTCTCAACCAATTCCTCCCCTGTTTGAGAGTATCAATTCAAGACTAGCTTCCTACCAATCGGGTCTATTTACCATCTGTATCAGAAATTTATCCCCAACACACTCCAAAAATGTGCTGGACATGTGCACTACTGTGTTTCCCTCCCAGCAGATGTTCTGATATTTAGTCCCCCATGACAGCCAGGTCCTGTGATTTTGCTATGATATGCAATGAAATCAAAATCTATATGAATCAATTCATCCCCTCAAATACTATCAAAAGTAAGTTGTAATTTGCATCTTAAATGTAGACAGATGTATAAGATCCATTTTGAAGTTGGATGACTTGTTCTTATGCCAGTGATTACTATAGAATTTCTGTAATGGCCCTTCAGAAATCTTATATACAAATCACATGGGTCTACTGCCACAAAAGCTGTCACTGAAGCCTGGCTTATACATATTTTTTTATGTGGCACCTTTATTGCAGCATCACAGATCACTTGTTTAGAAAGTAACCACTGAGCTTGGGTGAGCACATAATTTGATTGTAATATTCACAGTTACAACTACTAAATGGCTAAATGGATCTCTCCAGTCTTAGCTGCTTGTTAACAAAACTACCCCAAATACCAAGTCTACAGTACATCAGCAGATCCACTCTGAAAGGAAAGAGTGCCCTACTTAGCTGGCAGCCTCTCCAAACTGTCTCCAAAATAAAAAAGCACTGTGATGGCATAACACAGATTCACCAGAGATAAAGCTAAGCATTTCACTTGCTTCCAATGCTCAGCTTCTGTAGGTCCCACAACAACAGAGGCAATATCATCTGGTCTGGATAAGTCCCTGCAATATCAGGTGCTTTCTGATGTACGTTTCTTAGTTCATTGTTCAGTATGCTGTAGGCAATTATATGCTCAGCTAATATACAGGCTCTTAATATTAAAGAGCCTTGCTACATAAGTAGCCAGCAGACATGGCAATCAGTATTCTGAAGCAGAGAAAAATGCAATTATCTTCTTTGTATTCCAACTAGAATGGTGAGAACCAGTAGCTTTTACTAATGAATACTTGATCTTGTAAAGCCTGATCTGTAAAACACTCACTGGCTTTAATGTCTTTTCCAGGAAGAGTGAGAGAGGACCTTCAGGATCGCAACCTTTCTGGTCACATGCAATTACACAGAGTTCTAGATTTGAACCAATTCCTATGCATCTAAAGCCACCACCTTCTCATTCTGATGAAACACGCAGATCTTGTTTGCTATGAAAAAATATATATTCTGCCCCGACTTGCTCTCGAATTTCTGAATATTTCCATGTCTCTGGCTTGGCTTTTTTGTGACAACAGCTGCTAAAAATCGACACAAAAAAATTCTCCTCTCCACCAGGGGGTGGCAGCATTAGCATTGCTTCTTGATACCCACAAGTAACTGGGAACAATTTGGCTGGATATTTGCTCTTCAAGTAGTTCAGATACTAGGTATGCTTTATGACTCTTCAACACTTTGAATAAGTCCTCCTAATAATCTTTTTGTAGTTTTTATAAAGCTTTCTGTAGAGTCTAATAATCCCTGATGTAGGATTCCACAGGCAGGCTAAATAAAACCTAGCATTTCATTACTAATTTTGGTGGATCAAAGCCTCACCCTTACCCTCCAGGTTGCACAAAGCAGCTCAAAGCCACCTGAAATGGCTGTTTTTCTTGGAAGAACCCCAAATTGGCAAAGAGGTCATTATGAACCCCATCTCAATCTGTTTAGAGTATATAATAAGTAAATAATAAGTAATAATATGCATTGATATAGCAAACCTACACTAGGAAGAACTTCTTCACAGTTAAAGTGACCAACGTCTGGAATGGGCTCCCAAGGGAGGTGGTGCTCTCCCCTACCCTGGGGGTCTTCAAGAAGAGGTTGAATATGCATCTAGCTGGGATCAGCTAAACCCAGCACTCTTTCCTGCCTATGCAGAGAGTCGGACTCCATGATCTATTGAGATCCTTTCCAACCCTAACATCTATGAATCTATGAACTTACATAACCATCAGTCATCACTGAGGTCATCTATGGATCATAGATCTGTGTAGGCCTCCAGATTGGTAGACCTCTACATTTTTCAGCCATTTTCCTTCCCTCCACAAAATTCCTGAGCTACATACATCTAAAACGAGCTGTGAAGATACAATCTGAAAGGGTTTTGGTCACTTCTGCAGAACCCGGTAACTTTCATTGTATTAGTCTTCCATATGTCCAGCAGCTTGAGCAGATATAGCTGATACATGTTAACAACAAGGAAAACAGTTTCTCACCACCCACCCCCATGGCCAATCTCACTGACCAGGAAGCAGCTGCAGCACTCCCAGAAGTGGTCATGGCACTTCATCCAGCACTCCCACTCCCCAGCCAGCACTCTGAGAGGGTCACTGGTGCTCCTGCCCACCCTCCTTGTCCATCGCCCAAGCAGGGAGTGCAGCCTGTCTGTGGGTGCACCAGCACTCCCTGGGGGTGCATATGGACCCTATACACCCCTTATGCGTCACCACTGGTCCAGCCCACTGCTCAAAGGAGGATTATCCCTGACTAAACCATCACAGTTGAGCCTAATCACTACTTTTTCTTAGCTAAATGATAGGGTTTTCTACTTCTGTTTTACCTTTGGAAAGCATGAATACCACACAACTCCAGTTCACCACCAAGTGAAATAGGAACAGTCTGGAAATCTAAGTGCCAAAAAACACAATTACATATATGCCATTTAGATGCATGAAATGTAAATTAGATCTATTCCATACTAGGCGTGTCTACACGAGATGCCAGCACTAGGGACATAAGTTACACACAAACTGATTTAAACCTGCAACAGAACAGAAGCTCAGTGCACATAAACCAATTTGAAAATAACTGAAACTGGTTCAAGATAAACTTGGTTGAATGTATTAGCAGACTTAACTGATTTGGGTTAAACTGGTTTATGAAACTTCTGTCCCAGACCCCTTCTTAGTTAATCCCTGATGTAAATCACAGTCCCCCAGCATCCCAGCATGCTTTCCAGCCCTGGGTTTTGCTATGTTGTCTGCTCCAGAGAAAAGGGCTGACCCCGCCCCCTGCGCAGTAACTACAGTGCATTAATGCACATGTAGATGTAACCACTGCGCACAAGAATAATTTCAGCTATCACTGCAGTACAGTCATCTCTGGATTAAATGTAGCAGCTATTCAGCAGCACACAGCAACTCTGTATAGAAGGTTAGAATAGGAAATAAATGGAAGAAAGATAAGCTAGAAAGTTAAAGGGGTCACTCCAACAGCTTGATTCTGGATCCTGGCATCAATAACAATCTTCTTACTGATCTCAATGAATGCAGAACCAATTCCCCATAAGAGAGAATTATATCTAACCTGTGCATTCTCTCCCAAACCCATATAAAGAAGTTCTGGGAAGCTACCATATGCTAAAGTCTCAGAGTTAGATCAGATTTTGCTCAAGCTCCTTGGGTATACGCTGCAGACAGATAATTTTTGTAAGATAGATCCTTTCTATTTCTGACTTAGCTTTGTTTTTCCATGCTAAAAATGCATCATAAGACCAAGCATATAAACATCAACAACTTGAAAAATAAGCAATACTTATTTTAAGGCCTGTACTTTAAAGGTAAGTGTGCCTTTGTGTTGATGTCACATAAATCCAATTATAGTTATTTCAGTTTTAAATAAACTATATTATACTTTTTGTTTTTTCTTTCTAAGTTTTGTCTACCTCTTCCTTGTCATGTTGATCTTTGCAGTTGAACATTCAGCAGATTCTTCTGATGTTACTTTTACAGGAGTAGAGTTTCTATAGCCTGAAATATTGTCTTGACAGTCCACAGTAGTTGAAGATAAAAGAGAAAAGTTTGTTGAAAGAATCCTGCCTACAAGTTGCAATATGAAACCCAAGCTACCAACCTAGTTTGTGGTATTTCCCCAAGAGCCCGTTTCACTGAAGTGCTGCCAGTAGACCAATTCAAAATGCTTCCTATTTAGACAAATTAGTCTTAAAACATTTTATTTATCGAAAATGATGGAGAGATTGAATTATATTTAAAAATGTGTTGTTTCATCTTGTCAGTTATCCAAGTCATAGCTGTATTGGTGTAGAGGCAAAAGGAAGCAGAAGTCATGGTCGAGGTCATGGGTCTTATGAGACCAACTAGATGTTTGCAAAAAAAATGATTTATTTGCAAGCTTTCAGGCAAAAGCACCCTTGTGGTAAAATATCCACACTTTCAACTCTTCTATGAAATACAAACTTTCATTTCTACCTAAGTTTACTTTTATAATCTTTTCTCCTATCCCTGAATTTGTGCCCGAAATCTTGTACATACTTTTTTTTTTTGCAAAAATCTAGGTGCTCTAATGAAAGATATCACCTCTGCCATGAGTTCTGATTCTTTTTGCTTCATCTCAACCTTCAATGCTGGCTGAAATTTTTGCTTAGCACTCATTTACAGGAGATGTAGCAACTTGTACTTCATTAACACGCATGATGTCCTTTTAATTGTATTAGTCGCATGTAATTTCTGATGCTGGTAGTTTGTTTACAAAGCAAAAAAGCTCTAGAGGGGGAAAAAATGGGGCTGACAACACAGGAAAAGAATGGAGAAGTTGAGACTGAAATTTCCAGAATATTCCCTATGTTCCTGTGGGATGCTACCATAGCTGAGATCAACAAAACCAGTGAATCCAGTGTTTGGGAGCAAGACAGTTTCCATGAAAGTCTTACAGCTCTACAACAAATTGTTTGCATGGTCTGACAATCTGAATCTGTTGATCTTCCCACTATATATTGATGTATATTGCATACTCAGGGTCCTTTGAGGTTACAGATAGAATAAGTGTGGGTGCAATGAGTTGAGGGAAAGGAAAGTTCATGTGTTATATCCTGAAGGCCGATATTGAGTCAGTTGGACAGTTTTGGGGTTTCGTTGTTGTTGTTGTTGGGGGGGGAGTTGTTTTGCTGTTTTTGAAGAAGCACCTTAGAGATCTCTGGTACATTTTTAAAAACTGGAAATAAACTGGATAAAAAGAGAAAATACTAACAAAGCTCTTAAGAAATTGGTGCAAGGCCTTTTAAAATACAAAGCTCCATTTAAAAACCACTAACGACTAATTATTAATGCACCAATTCAGCTTATATGCTAAGTTGAGTGGATGGGAAAGAATTTCAAAGAAGCATTTCGTGAATCTAGAATTGTGTACAACTGAAACCTATCATTCATTTATCATTCTGACTGTCTTGCACCCTGATTCTTACCCTGAAGATACAAAGAGGAGAGTTATTTCTAAATTGCACTTCCTGTGCCTGAATTGCAAAAATATTTCAACCTCCAGGCAGTATAGTTATTATAAAGTTTGTCTAAAATTTTAACAACAGTAACAACAGTCTGGTCATATTTTGCCGCAGATCAGATTTGTCAAAGGGGAATTACTAGATATTTGTAGCTCTCTGTATTTTAAAAAGGAATTTGGTGATCATATGGAAGCTTAGACATTGCCTGCATGTGAAACAGAAACATTTTAATTAAACGCAGAACAGATAAAGCTTGGGCTGTATCAGACTTCCATATACTGCTGTGTTAATGCTTCATATTGTGCCTTTAAAGAAAAAGAGCAGTCTGGAAGGAGGCCACAGGAAAGGCAGGATAAGGAAAGGGAGAGAAGCAAGTGCCATGGAAGTTGTATTGCTTGGAAAAAAGACACTTCAATCTGACCAAATACCAGTAAAGTGCCACAGTGACTGCCACACTTTCTATGCCAGTGTTTGGGTGAGAAGACAAAAACATACAGGAAAAGCTTGCGTTCAGCCATACAAAATCTGAGCACTTTCTGTCCAGTACACAGATGTGTAAAAATATTATCAGCTGAGCAAAAGAAAATGAAAATGAAGATATGCTCAATCAGAAATGTGACAAAAAACAGCTGAGTCTAATGTTACAGTGGTTATGACTAACGTGGTTACCTCAAAGTGCTAAAAACCAAATTCACCCTGGTGCAAATGATTGCAATCCCCCTTGCTTTAGTGCCAGAACAGAATTTGATCTACGTCAGTGGTTGAACAACAGCAGAACATCCCTCTAACTCAGTGATTTTCAACCAGAGTGCTTCAGTTCCCTGAGGTACCTTAACATCCTTTCAAAGGTGACATGGGGTGCCACATAATATTAATTCTGTTAGGTACGCAAACACTATTCACAGGATAAGCCCAGATATTTCAAATGGGAAACCCAACTCTGGACCTTGAGTTATTTCCTACAAAAGAATTGCTCCGTTATTTTTCTGTAGGCTAAAAAAATGAGAGAAAACTGAGACCTATTATTTTCCAAAGGGTGCTTTGAATCTAATGAGGGGTGCCTGAAGCCTGAGGAGGTTGTGAACTGCTGTTCTAAGCCTTAAGAATGTAGCAATCTTGGGCAGGATGGAAGTATAAAAGTTGTGATAACTTACCTATCTTGGGGGACTTCTAAGATCCTTTCTATTTAGTAGTGCCAGTTTCAATGACTAGTGTAAGATAAGTACCCTGCTATGTTTCAAAGACTGAGAAGAAGTTTTGTGCTCCTTACACTTTTTCTTTACTAATCTAATCAAGCATTTTCAGTAAATGGTGTCTGCACACACAAGAGCGCATGGAAATTTGAACTCATGGGAAAAATGATTCTTCTATGAAGCTGATATGAAAACTTGGAGCAACTAAAATGTTTGACACCATCTTCTGGCATGTATACAAAGGGTTGTTGAATCAAGAGGGACATTGTCATAAATGTTAAGCTCTTGAAGAACATGATACAAAAATGACGTTATATTCAAGTGATGTACATGAAAATACATTACAAGTGGAATAAGCTGATAATACTGCAGATAAAGAAATGGTTGGAATGGATACAGGAAGTTCTATGGTATAATAAATTAAATATATTATGTAATTTTGAAAGAGGTGTACAGGAAATGTCTTGCTAAAATATAATTAGCTCAATGCTGTTAAAATGATGAACTGAAGTGGCTTACAGGTCCAATGGAGATTTTACATTTTTCCTCTAGCTTTGCCTTGTTGCATATAATACTGTTGAGTTAAATACACTTTTGCAGAATTCTTATACAAAAAATAGAAAACTTCTAAAGGTGAAAAGCCATGTGCAAATCATAGAAAGTTAGGGCTGAAAGGGACCTCAGGAGGTCATCTAGTCCACCCCACTGCTCAAAGCAGGGCTGTCCCCAACTATATCGTTCCAGCCAAAGCTTTTGAAAACCTGCAAGGATGGAAAGTCCACAACTGGCTGGACTCTGCAGAGAAGGATCTGAGGTTATAGTGGACAATAAGCTGAATATGTGCCAGCAGTGTGCCCTTGCTGCCAATAAAGCTAATGGCATACTGAGCTGCATTGGCTAAGTGTGTTGCCAGTAGGTCTGGGGAAGTGATTCTGCCACTCTATTCAGCACTGGTGGGGCCACATCTGGAGTACTGTGTTCAGTTTTGCCCCCTCCCTCCTTCCCCTCCATTCCCCACTCCAGAAAGGACATGGAGAATTTGAAAAGAGTCCAGTGGAGGGCAACAAAACTGGTGAGTGGGCTAGGGCACATGACTTATGAGGAAAGACTGAGAGAACTGGGCTTATTTAGTCTAGAGAAGAGGGGACTTAACAGCAGCCTTCAACCCTTTTCTCAGTGGTGGCAGATGACAGAACAAGAAGCAATGGTCTCAAGTTGCAGCAAGGAAAGTTTAGATTAATTATTAGGAAGAATTTTCTTACTAGGAGAGTAGTAAAACACTGGAACAGGTTACCCAGAGAGGGATTGTTTAGATAACTTCTCTCTGTCTGTGCCTCTCTCTCTGTCTCAGCGATGTGCACCATAATAGTGAAACCTGATTTCATTCAAGATACCTGGAATTAGTTGGGATGACTTGGTCGAACATATCAGAGACAAGGAAGCTGACCTTCACTTCCGAGGGGAAAACATGGGAGTGGAATAATGACTTAAGTACCCAGTGCGGTGGCAAGGAAATTTGGTGCCTGGGGCAAAGCATGCCGCTGCAGCCCACCCTTGCTCTGTGCACAGATCTGGGGGTACATGCACCCCCCCATGCTTGTGCAAGACTGCATGCAGCGGTGGAAGCCGCCCTCCTCCCCACCCCATGAGCCACTCACAGCTCCACCCTGCCCCAGTTGGTACCCCTTTGGCTCCCAGGGCAGTTGCCCTGCTCAACACCACTCCCCCACTTGCTACAACACTGTAAGTACAACAACATCATTTCCATTAAAACGAATGGAACAACCTTAATTAAGGAGAAAGAAGTAAGTTTAGTTAGTTGATCAGGACAAAGGGATTACAAACCCTTTCTTGAAAACTATCCAGTACATAAGAAGAGTTGATATAGGCCAATGTAAGCACAGTAAACCAAGCAGCCAGAATGTGTGTGTTTAATCACACTCCTAGTGACAAAAACTAAAGAAGTAGGGAGTGTTTATGTGTGTGTGTTGTCATAGGCCAGCTGGGCACTGTGAGTATATCAATTTAGTTGCAGACTGACCGAGCACTGCAACTTTATTAGCCACTGGGCTTTTTGGTTCTGGATCAAGGAGGAGATGTTGGGAAGGAAAGCAACAGCAAGTTTCACTTATAAAAAAGAATGAATTTAACTTATAACAACAAAAGATATATCTTGCACATATGACAGTAAATAAAAAGGTTAAGTTAATAAACAGACAACATAACAATACAAGTTAAAATTGACAGTGATAATAAAAACAGAAATCAACCAAGAGTTCCCACTTGGTTAGTAACTTGTTGATAGTTTCTCAGTTAGAAACACATCAGGTTGATTCAGCGAAGTCAGGCGTCCCCGATTTACGCTGTCAGAAGGAGAACCAGAGGAGAACCCTCAGTCAGGATCTGATCTTTGCTCATGTAGGGAATAGAAGAGATCCAGGGGAATGGAACAGCAATGACCCTTCTGTTCCATTGTTCCTGAGGGTTACTTAGCATGTGTGTTCTTTTATATCCTATTTATGCTAATTTTTTAGTTATATAGCCATTCATAATGTTACTCTATAGCTGTTACCCTATGGGGTTAAAAGGTGTTAGAAATCATTACAATAAGTTACTCCCCAAGCTTGAGTTTACCCAATAAACAAATCACACCACATTACTTTGGAGTCTGAGATTAACATGTCTCTGCCTCAGTTTATTTTACTGCCTCTAAGCAGAAAAAGATTATAAAATTAGCAAGTCTGCGGTTGTATCCTTTAGTTCTGCTTTTTAAAAGTCATGCTGTTTCAAGATTAATATAAAAATTATATATAATTCTTGTGGGTTATACTCCAGACAGACAAAAAACAGTTTCATAAGTTCTATTTCAGATATCTTCAAAAAGCATTTCTTTGTTATAACCTGCTCATT
>JAGPOW010000261.1:220011238-220028186 GCA_030014935.1 Caiman crocodilus | reverse complement strand
TGCCTTCCTACTCTCTGTGGGATAACAGTATTTCTCCTGTTTTCAGGAATTTTTGCAGGTGTTTGGAGGGTGCTGCCATGTCCCCCCCCCCCCCCCCCGGCCGCCTTTACTCCAAATGAAGCATTCCTAATTCTCTCGGCCTTTATTTGCATGGGTTGCTTTCCAGCCCTTTTATCACTGTTACTGCCTGCTGTACCCTTCCCATTCTGTATCCTTCTTAAATGTGGACCCAGAACTGCACACAATGCTCTAGATCAGTAGCTCTCAGCCTTTTTTGTACCAGGACCAATTTCTAATGTAGGTAGCCGGTCCACACCCAGCTCCTCTCCCTCCCAAACCACTGCCCCCAGGCCCAGCCCCCCAGTGTGTGCCCTGGGGGGGGCCCAAGCAGCCCCTTGCAGGCTGGAACTCTGCCAGCCAGTTTCCCACATTTTTTTCCCTTTAAAGGAGAATCCATTTTTTAAGTTTGACCGATTTTTTTTTTTTTTTTTTGGGTCATGACCCATGGGTTGAGAAATGCTGCTCTAGATGAGGCCTAACTAGCACTGAGTTGTTACAATATTGCTTCTCCTGCCTCTACTAATACCCCACATCTTATCTGGTGGTGTTGTTGGTTTGGGGGGTTTTTTGCAACTATGTTACTTTGCTGTCTCTCTTGAGTCCCTGACACCTCTACATCTTTCTCAGCAATGCTACTACCCAGCCAGTTATCCCCCACTGTAGATTTGGTGGTTCTTCCCTAGTTATATCGCTTGTCTGTGTTGTCTGTAGCCAATTTATTTCTATTGTCTCTAGATTCCAATCTGTCAAGACCATTTTGAATTCTACTTCTGTCCTCCAAAAGTGTTTGCAGTCCTTCCCAATTTTGTCATCTGAAAATTTGATGAGAGAGCTCTTTGTTCCATCATCCAAATAATGATCATGTTAAATGGCACTGGGCTCAGGACACCCTTGTGAAAACCTGCTCAAAACCTCTTACCATTCTGACACTGACCCTTCGCTTGCAATTAATGAGCCAGAAATATTATCTAGTCCATGTTTTTCAAATTTGCTTATGAAAAGGTCATATGTGACTCTATCAAAAGCCCTGCTCCAGTCCAGGTGCACAATGTCTACTTCATTCTCTTCCTCCACCCAGCTAGTTACTTTGTTAAAGAAGGAGATCAAATTGGTTTGTCATTATTTGTTCTTAACCAATCTATAGTGACCAGCCTTTCCTCCTCCAGGTGGTTACAAACTGCTTTATGTATAATTTGCTTCAGTAGCCTCATGGGTATTACCTGGTCAGCCTGACAATTCCTTGCATCTTCCCCTTTGCCTGTTTTAAACATGGCACTATTTTGGCCCTTTTCCAGTTGCCTGAAACCTTGCCTATTTCCCACAACTCTAAATGTTATTGCAGGGGTTCCAATACACATTATACTAGTTTCTTGAGTTACCCTGTGATGTAGTTCATCAGGCCCTGCTAACTTAAATTCATTCAAGCTAATCAGAAGTTCTCTGACACCAGCTTTAGGTGTCATCATGATTCTCAGCCTTCCCCCTTCTTTGTCTATATCAGGGTTTCCCAAGCTGTGGTACATATACCCCTGGGGGTACACTAGAAATCTCTTGTGGGGGGGGGGGGTACTTCATAGAAACTGTGATGGCAGATTTTAATTTTCATTACAATAATAATTGGCATTTAAGGCGTTATAATAATTACATACATATATATACACATACACACACACACACATAAAATATATAAAGAATATGTGCTGGTAGGTATACAATGGCAGTTGGTAAATCTGGAAGGGAGTATGTAATAAGAACCTCTGGTGTACATAATTTTTGCTAATGTATGTGTGAAGACAAAGGCAAAGTAGCAGTTAAGCAGCTTTGCCTTTTTATCTTCTGTTAATAACTCACTCTGATTCTTTAGCAGCAGATCCACACCTTCCTTTTCTGACTAGTGTATTATAGGATCCCTTCTTGTTGTCATTAATATCTTTAGCTGGAAGCAACTCATTTTTTACCATTGCTTACCTAATTTTGTCCCTCTAAATACTTGCTGTTTCTTGGTATGCTTCCTTTGTTATTTGTGCTTCTTTCCATTGCCTGTAGGTTTTCCTTTGATTTTTTTTTTTTTTTTTTTTTTTTTTTGAAGCATCCAAGAAGTTCCTTGTGCAACTGCCTTGGCCTCTGGCCATTCTTGTGTTTCTGCTGTGTTAAATTAGTTTCTTGCTGAGTTTCAAATACTATGTGCTTCAGAAATTGTCTGATTTCCTGGAGCCCTTTATCCTTCAGTGTGTTCACCCATAGGACCTTGCCTACAATTTCCTTGAGTTGGTTGAAATCTGCCCTTTGGAAACCTAGTATCTTAGTTCTGCTAATCTGATGCTTTCCCACTCAAAATCATGAATTTTGTTGTATGATCACTTCTTTTCAAGTTTTCTATCACCTTCAGATTCTCAATACATTCTTCCCTGTTGGGCAAAGCAAGAGCCAAGATATATGATCCCGTAGCCATACACTCGACTTTGTAGAACAAAGTTGACTCCACAGGTTTCTAACATGCAGACATTTTACATTAATATTTTTTTTTTTTTTTTTTTTGCAAAATGTAAAAGTTAAATAACATAAAGGACTGAGTCCTTTGTTTTCTTCATTTGTAAGCAATTCGGGTGAGGTTTCTTCATCTCTTATTTAAAAGAATTCTCTTCTGGGATTCCACTTAAGCTTTAGTCCTATTAGACTTTTGCCATTGTGTGGTCCTTGATTTACTCTAAGATAAAGGCGTTCTCTAGCCTTCCAAAATGAGGCTTTAGGTAGAGAGGCTTCAGGTAGACTTTGCTTTCTTGGAGCAGATGAAGAAAACCTTGCCCTGCTTATGCCTGCAATATTGCTCTAAATAATGAAAGGTTATAATACATTTATCAAAGACATGTGAAAAGGAAAAGACTGGGGAAGAAAAAGCAGTAAAAAATCCTTTTAGAGCTCAGAGGTGAAATAAATTATCATAAGTACATTCCTTCATTACATATGTGTATATACACATAATGGGTCATTTGCTAAAAAGGTGGTTGTGGTGATAGGTTTTGTTAAAAAGCAATCAAAACTAGAAAAATACAGAACAATTTCCTGGCAGTTAAGGCGATAAGAACCATTAGTTAGTCCAACAGTCTGTTGTAATGAACACCTGCATAACTTTATTCACACTAGGAGTTATACCAGTATAAATGTTGTGGTATCAATTATATTTGGGACTGAAGCAGTTATACTGCTTTAAAAATCTTGTTTGCTTTTGTTTTATGCAAACAATTTATTCGAACACAAAAATGCTTGTCCTCTTCAATGAAGGCAAATAAAAAAAAAAAAAAAATCTATTCCTCACTATATATATTTTCTTCTAAGTAGAAGACCTAAGGGCTAAAAGAGTACAGAACAGGGGTGTCCAACCTTCTTGAATGTGGGGCCAGATCATGAACTTTTTATCACCCAGTGGGCCGGTGAGCCATATTCAAAGACATCACAGGAA
Source organism: Caiman crocodilus (assembly GCA_030014935.1). Taxonomy (NCBI): domain Eukaryota; kingdom Metazoa; phylum Chordata; order Crocodylia; family Alligatoridae; genus Caiman; species Caiman crocodilus. The sequence continues at coordinate 220,024,666 of JAGPOW010000261.1, read as the reverse complement.
GTGATGTTATGTGACCTTTGACACCAGTGAAGTTGCAGGAGTTGACGTGGTCCTGGTTGACATGGTATGCATGCCCAAGTTGACATGGTGCTGCAGGAGCCGCTTGGCTACAACCGGCTTGATCTGGTGCCGGAGTTGACCTGGGGCCTGCCCAGCCTGCTGGTGCCATGCCTGGGTTGACATGGTGCTGCAGGACCTGCCTGGGCAGAACCGGGTTGGCACCAGCCCGGAAAAGCAGCATGCAGCCGAAGCTGGCTTCCCATGTACTGCTGGGGATGGGACAAGGCTGGCCAGGTCTGCATTGGCCAGCAGAAGTGGCAGTGGAGTAGTGTGCTGCTTGGGACTGACCGATGTAGGCTCGTCCCGTCCTGAGCAGCACACTGCTCCGCTGCCGCTTCTGCTGGCTGGTGCAGACCCAGCTGGGCTCTTCCTCCCGTCCCCAGCAGCATATGAGAAGCGGCCCCCTCGGGGCCTCGCCACAGCGCCCGGGGGGAGACTGGCCGGGGGAGCAGGCTGCCTTGCTGTGGGGCTGGGCAGAGCAGCGGGACTGGCTTGAGGCAGGCATGGGCCAGCAGTGCCAGTGGTTGCTGCTTGCTGTCCTATGTAGGGCTGCTCTCTTGGGCCCCGTGTGGGTCAGGAGCTCCCCTCCCCTCACAGCCAGCTGGGGCCCGCAGGCCATCCCTGCCTGCTTCACTGCGGCTTTGCACGCTCCCATGCTGCTGCAGCCCTGCCATCGCTGTGGCTCTGCACTTCGCACTACCGCTGCCTCTGCAGCCCCACTACCACCACTGTTCTGCCACTGCGTCTCTGTGCTACTGTTGCTGTGGCCCTGCGCCCCGCGGTGGCAACACTGCCACCACCACGGGCCAGATAAAATGGCTTGGCAGGCCACATGGCGGCCCACAGGCCGTATGTTGGACAAGCCTGGTATAGAAGTTGACCTAGCCTTGCATCTGGGGAAGTAGTCAGTCAGAGTTGAGGTTCATTGAAAGGCCAACACAGGAAAGCTTTAACTTGCTATCTGTTCATTGTGTAGTTTAGAAAGTTTTTGTTCCTCTGCTGTGAACCTTGATTATTCTATAAAGAGGAATGAAACTTTTAAGAAGAAATACTCCCAGCTTTATCTGCAAAGCTCTGCTGGGTAGTATTTTGGGTAAACTACAAGGTTTGTCCATAATACAAGCTATTGAGTCCCTGTCTTCAACAGGAAAGAATTGTATCCTGTTTATGCTACGGCTTCCACAATTTTTGCTACCAGTGAATGTATTTTTAATAAGTGTACTGCATGCCCACTCTTTTTACACCAGAAAGATATTTTCTGTTTCAGAAATGTTCAGGAATTAGATATTGGCACATGGAACGGCAAACAAATCAAAATCTGCTCACTGTAAAAACTCAGAATAATCATATGGGTAAGGTTAAGTTGTTTGTGTCATCACAGATTTGTTTCCTTAGTCAAGTGATTCCTTTCTTTTCTGTTGTCTGTGACCCTGCAGGGGAGAATATTTTTAGTAGCTTGCTGCTTCTCACTCTCTCGTTTTTAATTTTCTCCTATTTTGTTCTGCTGTGCTCTTTCCTTTTTAAATCCAGTCTTACCCATTCCTCCATCACTGTGTCTCCTTTGTTGCACTCCTTTTTCTTTTTTCCTCCAAGTTCTCCATCTTGCCGTAAGAGCTTCTTTTCATACATGTTAATAGAAGTTCTTATTGTCTATTTCTAAAAGATGGGCATCAGATGTTTATAACACCTCTAATGATCCCTGGGAAGACCTTGCTTTGCTGACCTCAGGCATTAAAAGATTCAGCAACAGGAGTTGGAAAAGGTGTAATCGTTTGGCCTGATATTTCTATATGTAGAAGAGTTTTGATTCTCCTCCCTCAGGTGATATTGAAAGCGATATTCAAGTTAAGGAATTCTGTGTTACTGAATAATATACACCCTCTATAATCAAGATGGGATCAGAGAAAGTCCAGACCGAAGTACTTAGGGTCAGGATACAAGGGGGCTGGGGAGAAAGGAACTTAGTAGCAGGGTTCTACTATACACACCACACCAGGAGGATAAGCTAGACCTGGAATTCTCCAGACAGCTCTCAGAGGCCATACGGTCAAAAGATATGGTTGTCATGGGTGACCTAAATTACCCTGACATCTTCTGGGAGGAGCAGTCAGCCAAATCTAACCACTCGCATATGTTCTTAATCTGCATACAGGACCTCCACCTATCGCAGGAGTTATACGATCCTGCTAGGGGAAACGCCTTGCTGGACTTCGTGTTAGTTACAGGGGATGACCTGGTGGGGAATCTGCAGGTACAAGATAACTTAGGGGACAGTGACCATTGATTGATTGAATTCACTGTCCAGCAAAGGATGGGTAAACTAACCAATAGAGCTGAAGCATTAGACTTCAGAAAGGCTACCTTCATGCTCAGGAGATTAGTTTAGCGAGGAGTTAAAGCTCAAGAGCACTGGGGAAATGGGGATCCAGGAAGGGTTGTCATTCATCAAGGGAACGATCCTATGGGTATAGAAGGAGACAGCCCCATTGCTTATAAAAGGGGGCAGAGGGGCCAAGAAAACCCTCTTGGTTGAACAGTGAAGTTCAGGAAAGCCTAAGGGAAAAGTAAGAGGTATACAGCCTGGGGAAACAGGTGATAGCTACCAAGGAGGAGTATACCTCCCTGGCTCACACTTGGTGGGAATCAGTTAGGAAGGCCAAAGCAAGATTAGAATTTAAGCTGGCAACAAAAATTAAGGACAATGAAAAGTTCTTCAGCTATATAGGGAGCAAAAGGAAGGTGCAGGGTAGCATAGGACCCCTACAGGACAAACTAGGGCTACTGGTGACGGAGTGGGGGGGGCAGAGTTGAGCTTTTCAGTGGGTTTTTTACATCTGCATTCCTAGACACAGACCAAGATACATCTCCTAACTGGATCATAGATAGACATAGGAGGGACCCCAACAGCCCACCAATGATTAACGCGGACTTAGTGAAGGGGCACTTGGAGGGGCTGGATGTGTTCAGATCAGTGGGTCCGGATGAACTTAATCCAAGGGTGCTGAAGGAATTGGCCAGTGTCATAGCAGAGCTGCTGACTTGGCTGTTTGAGCACTCACGGTACTCTGGTCAGGTCCCAGAGGACTGGAAAAGGGCCAGCGTGGTCCCTTTTTTCAAGAAGTGGGGAAGGAGGAACCAGGAAACTCTAGGCCAGTTTGTCTCACCTCTATCCTTGGGAAACCTCTGGAAAAAAATCATTAAGGTTCACATTTGTGGGAGCCCAGCAGGGGAAATAATGCTGAAAGGAAATCAGCATAGATTAATTGTAGGTAGATCCTTCCTGGCTAACCTTGTTTCTTTTTATGACCAGGTCACAAAATGCTTAGATGCAGGAGTCCAGGAGATGTCGTCTAGACTTAAGAAGGCCTTGGATACAGTATCTCTTTCTGTTCTTGTAAATAAACTGACAGGCTGTGATGTAAATGATTACACAGTCAGGTGGGTGGCAAATTGGCTTAGGTGTTGCACCCAGAGAATGGTGGTGGATGGGTTGATATCTGCCTGGAAAGATGTGGGCAGTAGAGTCTCGCAAGGCTCCGTCCTTGGACCAGTGCTATTCAGCGTCTTCATCAGTGACTTGGTCGAGGATGTGGAGAGCATCCTGTCCAAGGTTGCAGATGATATCAAATTATGGGGCAAAGTTAACACACCAGAGGGTATAGAATGGATCCAGGCAGTTCTGGACAGGTTGGAAAAATGGGCAGAACAACGTGGGATGTGGTTCAACAAAGATGGGTGCAAAGTGCTGCACCTGAGCAAAAAGAACCACCAGCACACTTACAGGCTGGGGGATGACATTCTCAGCAGCACAGCAGTGAAAAGGGATCTTGGAGTCATAGTTGATGATAAGTGATCAGTGTGACGAAGTAATCAATAAGGCTAACCGCACTTTATCATGCATGCATGATGCATGACAAACAGGTCCATGGAGGTGATGTTTCCCCTCTCTGTAGCACTGGTCAGGCCGCAGTTGGAGTACTATATCGAGTTTTGGCCACATTTCAAGAGGGATGTGGAGAATCTTGAGGGTTCAGAGGAGGGCCACTTGTATAGTCAGAGGCCTGCAAGCAAGGCCCTGTGAAGAGAGACTTGAGAGACCTAGATCTCTTCAGTCTTTGCAAGAGAAGACTGAGTGATCTTGTGGCTGCCTATAAATTCATCAGGGGAGAGCAGGGAATAGGAGATGCTCTATTTCCTGGGGCACCCCCTGGAGTAACTAGGAACAACAGCCACAAATTGACGGAGAGAAGATTTAGGTTGGACATTAGAAAGAACTTCTTCACAGTAAGGTTGTCAAGAGTCTGGTCTTCCAAGGGTGGTGGTGCTCTCCCCTACCTTGGGGGTGTTCAAGAGAAGATAAGCACCTAGCTGGGGTCGTCTGACCCTGTGCTCTTTCCTTCCCGGGGCAGGGGGTTGAACTTGATGACCTACTGAGGTCTATGAATCTAACCTAACATCTATGAATCTATAGTTCAAAGTTCAAGCCCTTTTGGTGTTACATGGTTATCACTGTTGGGAACTGTTACAGTTGTACAACTAGCAAATGGCAGCTCTGTTACCATTAAGGTTCAGTCACCTAGGCTTAAATAATTAATTTTTTTAAGTGTTCTATAATCTACCTTCTTAGTCAAATTTCTAGTTAGCTTAGGTATTGGGCGTATGCAGTCAGGGGAATCTGATTAGAATATCCCTCCTGGGAAACATGAGAGGATCATATAATCTTTGTTTTTGCTTCGTAGAGAAGTGAACTAATGTCTGAAAGTTACTTGAATACTAAAGTGATTGCTGTTTAAAATACATCATAAGAAAATAATTCTGCTTTCATTGCAGGGTTTTGATGGTGTACATTTTTAGACTCAAGGCACCTCTTAGAAAATGTGAGGTCTTTGTTTTCACAGTCATTTTTTTCCGTAGTAACAATAAAAGAGCAATTTTTTTGTTGCTATAAACTAAGAGCACTACAACAAAGTGGGATTAGGATGGTGATGTAGGCATGAAGGTTTAGAAATAAATGAGAAGTGAGGGTTTTTGGAGATATCTTGTATTGAACCAACTGTACAGTTGGGAAAATGTTAGATTAGTTTTTGGCCACAAAGTACTTTTCAACTCTCACTGTGCCTGAATGCTAGTTGATTCATTAAAAGATGCCATCACAAAAACTAGCTTCTCACAAAAAGTATAAAAATGAGTATGGGAACCAGCTAACTCACCATATAGTAGTATTCATTCTGTTAATCCAGATTTAACATTTGTAAGGATTAAATTACTAGATCATACACTTACATTTCTTATTCAGTATGTCACTTCCTAATAATTCAGTCATTTGAAAATATCTACAGATATTGTTTAGAGAAGACATTAAGTTTGAATTGTGTAACCTGGGTAGAATTGAGTTGAGTGGTGAATGGAACTGGCTAGTTTCTTTTCTTTATCAAGCTGGTAGTCTCTACCTACAAATGCTTTATGGAGTCAGTGATGCAGGTGGCTTGTTACCCCTTTTAGCTGTAGAAGAATGAAGTTAGAGCTTTAGCACCAACCAAGCTCATAGGAGATGACTTGAGTTGAATTTTTTATTGTGTATGTTCCTGGCTTGATAAAAGACTGTGTATTGAGAGAGGGTAATACTGATTGTATGCTTGAGCAGGTGTACTTCCTCATACATGAGCAAAGAAGCCATGAATAACTGATGAATGTTTTTTCCATATTTCTAAGGTCCCTTCCATTACTTTGACATGCATTTGTGCTCATTTTTTGAATAGCTATTCACAGAATCATAAAAAATAGGGTTGGAAGGGACCTCAAGAGGTCACCAAGCAGTCCAACCCCCTGCTTAAAACAGGACCATCCCCAACTAGAACATCCCAGCCAAAGCTTTGTGAAGCCAGGTCTTAAAAGCCATGGAGCTTCCATCACCTCTCTTGGTAACCTAATATCTAACTTAAACTTCCCTTGTTGCAACTTGAAACTGTTGCTTCTTGATCTGTCAGTCTTTTCTTCTCCAGACTAAATATGCCCAATTCCCTCAGCCTCTCCTTATAAGTCATGTGCCCCAGCTTCCTAATCATTTTCATTGCCCTTCACTGCACACTCTCCAACTTGGCCACATCCTTTTTGTTGTAGTAGGCGGAAAACTGGACACAGTCCTCCAGATGTTGCCTCACCAGTGCTAAGCAGAGGGGAAGAATTGCTTTCCCCAATCTGCTGGCTACACTTCTACCAATGCAGCCCAGTATGCCATTACCCTTCTTCACAACAAGGGCACACTGTTGACTCCTATTCGGTTTATTATCCACTGTAACCCCCGGGTCCTTTTCTGCAGAGCTGCTGCCCAGTCAGTCAGTCAGTCCCCAGCCTGTGCTGGTGCATGGGATTATTCCATCTTAAGTGCAAGACTTAGCACTTGTCCTTATTAAACCTCATGGCCACATTCAGATGAGCGTGGCCCTATGGTATATGGCACCGCAGACGGGTCTGACCTGTCTGTCGCACCATATACTGCACATTCAGGAGGGGGTTCCCACACTGCTGCCTTGCAGTGTAGGAGAGCTGTTTGACCCCTGCAGATCCAGGGGTAAAGAAAATCCTTGCAGGAAAAAAAAGTAGGGTGGCACATGTGGGGACTGCACACACTGCCCAAAGCTGGAGCCTGGCCAGCTAGAGACATACTCCAGCTGCTGGCCAGGCTCCAAGCTCTAGGAGTGATGCTGCTACAGCTTTCCTGGTCCCCAGGACCCCAGGTAAGGCTGCTGGGGCCAGCAACTGTGCTATGTGTTCCCATAGATAGATATCTTCAACAAGCGTAAGAGCTGTGTGCTGTGAAGCCCAAAATGTAGAGACTGAATGTTAATTCACACATTTAAAAACTATTAACAGGTGTTGTGTGTTCAGTATTCTTTCTGCCATTAAAGAAAGACTTCTGGAAATTTAGAAGTTGCCTGCATAGTTTTATTTGAAAGTACTTGGGGAAAATAATATTGTTATTTTTTTATAGATCCTGAAAAGTTAATATCATTTGTTTGACTGTAAATATTTATATGTAAAATTGTTTACTAGCATTTTAGCTGTGTTTCAAATTCAAACAAAGGCTCAATACAAACATATGTCACTCTTCTTTGATTTCTGGTTACTAACAATGTCATGCAATATCAATTATGAATGGATCAGTATGAGTAAAATATAACTGTTTAACCAGTAACAGATAATGTCTGTTTAAGCTGTTATGATGCAATGTGCTATGTCTCCGTGCTCCTATATGAACTCAAAGGAAAATAGGGCCTGGAAAGGACCTCAGGAAGTTATGAAGCAGAATCATTCCTGACTAAGTGTTTGTGTAACCTGCTGTTAAATACTGTCTAAGGATGGAGATGCCACAGCCTGTCTGGGTAGCTTGTTCAAGTGTTTTACCACTTTCATAGAGAAAAAGTTCCTTCTGATATCCAAACTAAATGTTTAAATAATGCATGGGTGATTGTTGTGGAATACTGGTTCAGAGGGATCTGATGATCTTATGGTGGCTTGCATATCACAGCATTGAGATACGCCTGCTTCCTCAAAAATGTTGTGTTTTCAGGATCCATGTTTGTTATAGAGTGAAGACAGGCCTTATGTTGTAGAGCCTGTTGCTGACTACATAGAAAGCAAAGGGAAATGCAGCAGTATATGCGGGGGCGTTATTCACCATGATGGTCCCCATGAGGTGCTGTAGGGTAGGAAGGTGGCCAAAGCAACCATGGAGCTGAGGATGGCATCCCAAATTAAGGATAACAAAAAATTGTTTTTTAGATATATAGGGGGTAAAAGGAAGGCCCAGAGTGGAATAGGACCTCTGCTAAATGGGCATAAGCAATTGGTGACATACAGGGGGGACAAGGCTGAACTCCTCAACGAGTTCTTTGCCTCAGTGTTCCTAAGCAAGGGGCAAGACAAGTCTCTCACTGGGATTGTAGAGAGGCAGCAGCAGGGTGCCAGACTACCAAGCGTAGACCCTGAAATGGTGCAGAGTCATTTGGAGGAACTGAATGTGTTTAAGTCGGCAGGCCTGAATGAGCTCCATTCGAGGGTACTGAAGGCAATGACGTCATTGAACAGCCACTGGCAGGAATATTTGAGCACTCATGGCGCATGGGCCAGGTCCTGGAGGACTGGAAAAGGGCCAGTGTGGTCCCCATTGTCAAGAAGGGAAGGAAGGAGGACCCAGGCAACTGTAGGCCAGTCAGTCTCACCTCCATCCTTGGCAAAGTCTTTGAAAAAATTATCAAGACTCACATTTGCAAGAGCCCAGCAGGAAAAATTATGCTGAGGGGAAACCAGCACGGGTTCGTAGCAGGTAGATCATGCCTGACTAATCTAGTTTCTTTTTGCGTCCAGGTTACAAAACACCTGGTATCCCAGACCATACTGGTGAACAAGTTAAGAGGGTGTGACTTGGATGACTACACAGTCCAGTGGGTGGCAAATTGGCTAGAGGGTCGTACCCAGAGAGTCATAGCAGATGGATCGGTATCGACCTGGAAGGGTGGGGCAGTGGGGTCCTTCAGGGCTCATCCTTGGATTGATACTCTTCAACGTCTTCATCAGCAACTCGGACAAGGGAGTGAAGTGTACTCTGTCCAAGTTTGCGGATGACACAAAGCTGTGGGAAGAAGTGGACACACTGGAGGGCAGGGAACAACTATAAGCAGACCTGGACAGGTTGGACATATGGGCACAAAACAACAGAATGCAATTCAACAAGGAGAAATGCAAAGTGCTGCACCTGGGGAGGAAAAATGTCCAGCATACCTACTGCCTAGGAAATGACCTGTTTGGTGGCATGGAAGTGGAAAGGGATCATAGAGTCCTAGTGGACTCCAAGATGAACGCGAGTCGTTAGTGTGATGAAGTCATCAGAAAAGCTAATGGCACTTTATTGTGCATCAGCGGATGCATGACGAACAGATCCAAGGAGGTGATACTCCCCCTCTATCAGGCACTGGTCAGATTGCAGTTGGAATACTGTGTGCAATCTTGGGTGCCACACTTCAAGAAGGATGTGGATAACCTGGAGAGGGTCCAGAGAAGAGCTACTTGTATGGTTAAGGGCTTGCAGGCCAAGCCCTATACGGATAGACTAGGGCACCTGGACCTCTTCAGCCTCCAAAAGAGAAGGTTGAGAGGCGACTTTGTGGCTGCCTCTAAGTTCATCGTGGGGGCACAGAAGGGAATTGGTGAGGTTTTACTCACCAAGGTGCCCCTGGGAGTTACAAGAAATAATGTCCACAAGCTAGCAGAGAGCAGATTTAGACTGGACATTAGGAGAAACTTCTTCACAGTTAGAGTGGCCAAGGTCTGGAACAGGTTCCCATGGGAGGTGGTGCTTTTCCCTACCCTGGGGGTCTTCAAGAGGAAGTTGGATAGCCATCTAGCTGGGGTCATCTAAACCCAGCACTCTTTCCTGTCTATGCAGGGGGTCAGACTTGATGATCTATTGAGGTCCCTTCTGACCCTAACATCTATGAATTAAATAAATGACAGTGCTCTGCCTTGCAGTTAGAGCTGCAATAGAATACTCTGTACCTTGTTTTTTTCTGTGTCCCCTGCAAACGTGCTCCAAATCTGCAAGTATATTGGAGTTTTGCAGTGATTGTTCAGAATCTTAGGGGCTTATAGTGTTCTTTGCCTCTTACCTCGTTAGGTTTTCTTCCTTCCATACTTTGTGCATATAAGTCAGGGGTGGGTAATTATTTTGGTTGGAGGGTCGCTTACTGAGTTTTGTCAAGCCATTGAGGGCCTCATGGGTAGACATACCTTTGACTGGTGTCCCTGGCAACCCCCTGGTTGCCATCTTGGGACAGGAAGTCCCACATCCTAACCCCTGACCTTTGCCACCAGAAGTCTTTCTCCTTGCCCCCCCTGGAATTACTCCTTTCAGCAAGAGGTTTTGTCATGTCTGAACTAGAAAAATACCAGATTATATTCTAAAAAATCAAACGTGTACTTTAATTTAATTAAAAATATATTTTTTGTTCTGATTTATGTGTGTTTGTATAGTGTATGTAGAAGTGATAGAATAATAGCTTAAAGTGAAGTCTTACTCTTGTATATTGTGGGAGGGTAAGTATAGGTATGTGGGGCATGGGGGAAGGTGTGTGAGAGATTTTGTGGGGAGGTAAGTGTGGGGGACTGTGAGTGTGTGGGACAGATGGTGGTTGGGGAGGGTTGTGGCTTGTGTGGAGGACGAGGGTTTGCTCATATCTTGCACCCCTACCACAAGGCAGGCAGAGACCCTGCCAGCACTCCTGCAAGCCTGGCCAGCACTCTATGCTCCTGCCATTCCTGGCCCTGGGGCACCAGTGCGTGCCCCCTGTGTTCCCGCTTGCTGACACTTGCCCCTGTCTATTGCTGCTGCCCTTCTCCAGTCGCTTCCCTGATCCCCTTCCCTGGCACCACATTCCAGCTGCTCCTGCTGTCCTGGTGCTGCAGCTGGGAACCACCTGGTGCTGGAGCATGGGGTGGGGGGGGGGGCAGGGAAATGACTGTAGCAGGCAGGGGGATGGGGAATGAGCAGGCGCGCAGAGCGCAGCGATCCAGGTGGAAGCGCGGGGCCAGCACTAGTGGAGCCCAGAGCAGGGACGGCAGGAGTGCGGGGCCCAGGCTGCCAGGTTAGGCTCTATGAAGCCAGGCTGCACTACTCAAGCATGGAGAGGAGGGAGCTAGCCTGGCTCCATAGAGCCCCTAACAGCCCAGGTCCCATGCTCCTGCCATCCCACTCTGGGCCATGCTAGTGCTGGCGCCAGTGCACCAGCGCGGGCCCTGTGCTCCTGCCCAGTTGTCAATGCACTCTGCGTATCCTTTCACTGCCCTCCTCCCCCCTCCACCCCTGCCCCACCCGCTGCAGCCATTTCCCTGCCCACTGCTCTGGCACCACGTGGTTTCCAGCTGCAGCTCTGGGACCACAGGAGCCAGTCCAGCCAGCCCTGAGGACTGGGGCTATCGCTCATGGCCTTCCCTGCCTCCCTTCCTTTCCCCCGCATCTGTATTTCCCTCCATGCAGGGAGGCAGGAACAACCCCGGGTCAGAAGCCCCTGCTAGGCAGAGGCTTTGACTGGGTCTCAGGTCGCTTTGGGCCGGACTTGCTGCTGTGGCTGTTTAATTCTGCTGCCAGCTCCCCCTGGGTCCTGCTGCCCTGGCATAGGTGACTAGTGCCTCCTGAGTCTGTGGGGGGGGCAACTGCAGACAGTCAGCAACGGGGACAGGACTGGCAAGCATCTGCAGAAGCTGCCAGTGGCAGGGGACAGCCCTGTCAGGGCAGGCACATGCTCCCTCATGCCCCCCCTACCAGTTGCCTATGGCTTCTGTACAAGTCAATCCTGTCAAATGCCCCCGAAGAATTGACCTACTGCTGAGATATAAAGCTTTTATTCCAGATGAAGTGCTATGGAATATACCTCTTCATTTGCTTGGCAGAAATGCTGCTGAGTCTCCTTTGCAGGGCTACATACTTCATAACATACTGTGAAAATCTGTAAGTCAGGTAGGGTGCAGATCAAAACTTGAGACGGGCTAATTTGCATAGTGCCTCATTGTGACTATTCAAACATTTTACTGCATATTGGCAGGTGGCAAGGTTTTGGAGTTGCAAGCTAGATCAAACAGTCTTGGGCCCCAAGCTGATCAAGTGCTTCCAATGCAGCTTGCTGCCACAGTCTCATCATTGGGGGCAGTTAGACTTGTTTGATACATGCTTTCAACAAACCTAGGTATTTCTTATGGGTTTTTTGTTTACTATTGCCATGGATCATGCTGCTTTCAAGGGAGGTCTCAAGGCAGAGCTTCCCCAAGAAGCCTTATTCATTCTCCCTCCCAAAGGACCCCTTGAAACCCCCAGTGTTTCTTCACAAGGGGCAAGCCTCTGGCTTTGAGACCCTGCCTCCTTTCTCTTTCTTTGGCTTCTTTCTTCTTTGCTTAGCTCCCAAGAAAGGGGGTGTTTTTCTCTTCAAAGGGGAGAATCAGAGTGGCACTGACATCCCAGATAGCGTAGCAGACTACTCATCTCCAAACAAATAGTCTTTATTGTGCTGCTGCAAGTTCCTCTGTCCTTCCTTGAACTTCTGCTTTCTCTCTACTGTGCCCTCCCTGGGAATACCTGTTCATTTCCTTACCACTCTCAGAGCCTCACTCCTTCCACAGGCAGTCAGCCCCACTCGCAGTAAAACTCTGTGCAAAACTATAGCGTTAACCCAGGGATTAGCACTTGCCCAAACAAATGAAGCATAAAGTTATGGGAAACTAATCCAGGAGCAACCTCTGTGGCCTGCTTCCAGACCCAGACTACTGTTTTCCTTTAGGGCCGCGGTTCCCAATCTGGTATGCGTACCACCAGTCATACGCAGACAGCTTGTCAGTGGTACACGTTAACAGATTTATTGTAATTACTTGATATGACAAAAATTTGCTGGTGGTACTTAAGGTTGAACTAAAAAATTTGGTGGTGGTATATAAGGTTGTATCATTTTAAATTGGTGGTGCACAATCTGTCATAGTTTAAGAACTGCTGCTTTAGGGTGAAAAAAACATCTAGATGTCTTGCTTGGGGAAAACTTGCATCAAATCGTGCTCACATGGACCCCCACAGAGGGGTTTCTCACAAGAACTCCAGGCCAGAATTCAGCTTACATAGTCTCCTTGGTCACACTTGCATATCTTGGCCACCACAGGCTTTCGCTGTGCACTAACCGCAGTATGCAGTACTGGGGACAATGGACTGCTGGCATATTTGTAAAATTTAAAGAGAACTAGTTAAGTATGGGTATCTCAAATGAAAAACAAGCATATCAACCCAGGGCAATTTTGTCTAATACAGTGGTTCTCAACTTCTTTAGTTCTGAGGCCCTGCTCACAAAATGCTAGCTGTTTGCTTTCACTCTTACTACAGAAAATGTCTTGTTTCAAAGAACTTGGAAAGATCATAGCAGGTCAGAATGGTTTTGACACTATGGATTCCCATTTGAAATCTACGGGTTATCTTGTGAATTTCATATGTGTTCACACATCTAACCATGCACTAGCACATCACCCTGCATCACCCTTAAAAGGATCTTGCAGCATCCCAGACTGCCACATCTCCCTTGTTCAGAATCACTGGTCTAATTAAAGCTGGTCAGAGAGTGAGGTAGTAAGCTCACAAATTTAGGCAAAGCACTTCAGACTTGACAGGGTTGCAGGAGTCAATCTTACTTTGTCATCAAGTTCAGGTATTCATAGCAATTTTAGAGTTCTTATTTTAAAATTTCATAGTATCATAGTACCTAGGGTCAGAAGGGGCCTAGAGCAGGCCATCTAGTCTGACCCCCCTGCCAATTGGCAGGAAACGAGTGCCAGGGTCACAGG
>JAGPOW010000261.1:219981398-220011138 GCA_030014935.1 Caiman crocodilus | reverse complement strand
CCTACACTTGTCCACATTAAATCCCATCCTGTTTCTGTCCGCCCACTCCTGCAGTCTGCCCAGATCCCGCTGCAGCCTCTCCCTCTCTTCTGGTGTCCCAGAATTTTTGTTTTGGGATTTGTTGGCAAACTTTAGTACTGACTTTGAAAAAGGTCAGAAAAAGAGTTTTCTTTAATTGCAGGTGATCTAAATAGTTTTCTGCAGAACTTTTAGATGTTGTGTTCCAGCCTCAGCCTAGTATTTACACTCATTTCTGGCAAATTACTACTCTATATTAAAAATATTACTTTTAAAGTTCCCCTTCTCATAAACTTCAGATTTTACTTTATATGGATCTCTTTTCCCTTATCCTAAATTTGAAGTTCTGAATAAAGCTTCAAATCTGGTCTGAAAGGGTGAAATTAGCATCAAGTGCATCTGTCTCACCATGCAGGGCTTCACACATCTCTTAAGGAATAGGTTTTTGAACATCACTCAGTGGGTGTAAGAAGCTCAGTACTCAAGCAGCAGAACTCTGGTTCGATTGAAATGAAAGGGAGTTTTTTCCAGTAAGTTCAATCAGGCTGGGATGCTACCCAGAGCATTAGATGAGAGCTCTTGTTGTATAGTTTAAGTTCACTTGTCAATACTCTGTAATTATTATTCCAATTCTCACTTCTTTTACTACCTATCTCTGAAATAAAAAATGTATGAATTTCTCACACAGCTGAGGGCTTGCTGCTAACTGCACTACTGTTGGGGCAGGGGGCTGGGATCTGCCCCTCCCCTGTAGATCTTGCCAGGTCTCCTACCCCAATCAGGGAGCCAGGGTTGGAGCTCCCTACTGCTGGGGCAGGGGAACATTGTCCCCACCCCAGCAGCAGGTAGCCCCTTGGGGAACAATGCCCCAGCCCTGGCTAGGTCTCCTGGCCCCCTGCCATCCCCTGGGCTAGCACCCAGGGGGGAGCTTACAGCTCTATATGGTGGTGGCAGGGGCCTGTTGCAGGGCCCTAGTAAGTGAGAGCAGCTTGCTGCCATTAGCAGCAAATCTGTTTCCATTTCCCTACAATGCCTGCAGGAGCATTTTCTTGCAAATCTAATGCACGCGTAGACACACCCACCTTGTCAGATGATAACTGACAAAACATCCCATGAAGGTGATAGCCTACAAAAACTCATGACTTTCAAAAAAAAAAAAAAAAATGTTAGTCTATTAGGTGCCATCCTGCCCTGCCTTCCACCTCCATTAAGGCAGCGATTATATTTGAAGGAAAGTAATGCTATTACATTTCTACAAATGGCCTTTTTATATTCATATTCTAGTAGTAAAAGTATAGATTTACAACAGTGTGGATCCATAGACTGGATTGTATTAAACCCTGATCATAACAGAGACTGTTTCTTATCCAATTACCTGAAGTAGCTGTTAACTCCTAGTCTCCTTTAGGATGTTAGCAGCCTCATTCATTTCAACTGATCCTGATCAAACATTTTATTACCTCATTTATCAGTATCCACTCCCCCACCTGCCTTTCTCTTTTATATAAAATCCTTTCTGCCTATTATTCCGTTGACAGCATCTAACAAATAGGTTGTTGCCTGAGAGAGCTCCTTCCTCAGAAAATCATTAATGTGCTAATCTGTTAATTCCTTCACTTTATGGTAGTATATTGTAGGATAAGAGATGATGCAGTGAGCTGACGTCTGTCCTTGTATTCAGGAGGTCTGAGGTCCAAGTATTAATAATCTAAATTAGTGGAACTCAACCTTTTAGCCCTGTGGGCTAGATGAGTGGCATAGGGCTGGTCTGTGGGCCAGATCTGGCCCTGTGTAGCTCATGGGCCATTGGTGCCACTTCAGTCTTAATTTTGCTGACCAGAGAGGGGGGCTGCGGCTGTGGCACTCCCACTCCCTGGCCAGCACTTGCAGGGGGAGCACCGGTGCTCCTGCCTGCTCCCCCCTGCCCTGGCCCATCGCTTAAGTGGTGAATGTGGCTGGTTAGTGGGGTGCACGGGCACTCTCAGGGGGTGGGTGCATGTGCACCACCATGCATCCCCTATATTTCACCACTGGTGTGGCCTCAGCTGGCCCTCATGTGCCATGATCATTGTCCCATGCTACCTCTGCCTGGTCCTGTGCACCAGCTTAGAGCCCTGTGCCTCCCTGCATGCCCTATCTAGCTACACAGACCTGTAAGGAGCCCCATGGGCTGGGTGACAGCGTTGTGGGCCAGATTTAGCTTGCAGGCTGGGACTTGAACACACCTGATCTAGATTAGTTACAGCATTGTAACTGGCACTGATTGGATTTTTTTCATAATTTGGCTGTGGAAAAGGAATATTTTAGGTCAGAAGTAAGGTGCAATAGATGGCCATGTTATTCGGAAAAGTTTGTAGGACTTCCAATATACTTTCCTTTTGTTGATGCTACTGATTTCTGAACTTTATGCACTCTAAACCTGAATCAGTTTTGTTTAATAGTAATAAAATACTGTGAGTTTTGTGAGTGGTGTGAGTTTTGTAATTGGATACTAATTCTGTTATAACATGTATAGGTGATGATACGTGTGAGTATCTTCTCTCCAGTGGGAGATTTCTTGGAGAAAAAGTATGGCAGCCCCACAGCTGTATGATGCACAAGTATAAAAATAGGTAAGGATATTGGATTACCTACCTACCTACTTACTTTGTTTTTATTCTACTGTCTTGAAAGGAAATGTTTTCACTAGCCTGTGATTTATTCAGCTCTTGAAGTCTTATTTCTCTTTGACTATATGTATTCATGCAGCTTTCTGGTTTACAGGAAAATACATCAATTAACAAATGACAAGGAAGGAATCTTTTTTTGTATTTTAGCACAGTGGATCCTGTTTGAACTTCTAAAAAAAGCAAATAAAGGATAGTAGCAGTTAAAAATACTGCAAGCTTTGTTTATTAAAATGATCTTCAAGATAGCTCAGTACGCTGCATACATTTCTATACTGTTTCAAGTTATTGTCTAAAAGGAAAATACTGTAATAGCTAAATGCATAATCTTTCTGAGTAATTATTTTTTTTAAAGATATTTATTGAATAATTATGAGAAATAAAGTATCTGTCACTTTTCTTTCATTCATTTAATATAAACAGAAGTAATTACCATTTTCTACTCAAGTATTCTGTAACTTGTCTTATACAACTCCTGAAACTTTCAGCTTCCAACACCATGTAATAAGAAATATAGTTCCATCTCTTCTATAATAATTTGCATCATCAGATTGTTGGGAAGATGGATTATTATTTGATTGCTAATCCTTATTTTATCAAATGCATTCAGTATTTTTAAAACTAGGAGTGCACTGATAGAGAATTTTTTGAGTGAAACAGAGGGCCAATTTTTTTTTAATGAGCCATATTGGCCAATACTGATCCGATTGCAATATGCAGCCAGGCAGCATAAAGAGCAAGGTTTGACTGATAAGTGTTGTGAGGGAAGGGAAGGGAAGGGGCATGGGGTGGACAGATCAAGGCCCCTGCGGTGAGGGAGGGAGTGGGGCTGGGGCAGGGGCATGCACTGTACAGCTGGGGCAGAGTAGCAGATGGAGCTGTGAGCAGCTCATGTCGGCGGGTGGGGAAGCAGCTCCTGCTGCTGCACATGCCCAAGGAGAGGGCATGGTGGGTTAGGGGGTAGAGAGGGTAGGTAGGCACGTGAGGGCGGGCTACTGCTTCAAGCTGGGACAAAGGTGGCCCACTACAGGCTCTTCCCATCTTGGGGGTTGGACCGGGGCTGCACTCAGGGTGGGCGGTGGCAGCACTGGGAGGGGCCTATGGAAGGGATGCAGCCACCCCAAAATTTGCCATAGCCCACCCGTTCCCCGCTCCTAGCACTGCCACTTGCCCTGAGCACAGCCGGCCCAGCCCCCTGGCCACCGCGGGAAGAGGCTGGTGCTGTCCCAGGCCCAGTCTGCAGTGGCAGCCACCCTCTCTCTGTATGCAGATTCCAGGCTCGTCCCCACACCCCCGCCTTCTGGGGGGGTGTGTGCAGCAGCAGGAGCTGCCCCCCGCCAGCCCTTTGCCCTCTGGATGAGCTGCTTGTGGCTCTATCCTGTGTCCTGCCCTGGCTCCACTCCTTACCTCATTGCTGTGGCCTTGATCTGCCTGCAGCTGCATGCATGAATGTACGGGGCATTTATCAGTGGCAATGTTGGCCACATCAGCCAAAAAAAAAGCTGATTTGTTGATACAGTCAATTTTCCTTATGCCGATTTGATATGACACCAATGTATTGGTGCACCTCTATTTAAAACCCAATTAATCCTTCTTTATTATTCGCTTTGATTTTTAGAATTTCTGTACCATCCAGCTGATTTATTTTAGGGGATTTTCTTTTGCTTTCATTGACGTATACCCTTTAAAAATTCAAAAGTTAATTTATTAATATTACTAATGTGTGTCTGTATTGGCTTTGTTTTGTTTTACAGTGAAGCAAAAAACTGTCTCATAGACAAATACATTGCATTTGTAGGAGATTCCAGAATTCGGCAGTTGTTTTATTCTTTTGTAAAACTCATAAATCCTCAAGTCAAGGAAGAAGGAAATAAGGTGAGGTTTATTTTTTTTTTCTTTCTCTGCTCTCCTATCCCAAGTTCTCCTCTTCACAGTTTCCCACCTTTTATTGATAGGATGAGAAGACTTGGAAATTATACTACTTGCTACATGCTATCATAGGCTGTGGAACAGGGTGGGCCACTTAGGCCATGGCCCAACCAACTTTTAGTATGTTAATTTATATAACCCACAAATGCGCAATTATCATTCCAGTTAAAGCTGTATAGCTATTTTTTTTTTTTTTTTTTTTTTTAACTGCATAGCTAGCTTAATGTGCTAAGAGTTGGTTAGGCCATGGCCCAGGCAGCCCACTCCGTTCTGCGGCCTGTGCATGCTGTTCAGAAAGGGAAACCATGTAGGTTAGTTTTATGTAGGAGATCACTTTTGGAATTTAAAAGCGACCCAAGATCTACTTCCAGGCCCCAACCCCCAGACAGCACGTAAGTCTATGGAGGAGGTCCGGGGGTACAGACCTAAGCAGAGGAAGAAAAAATTATTTGGGGTGTGGCTTCTTAGCAGGTAAAACCGTGTTGGGAGGTGAAAGGGCCAAACAGTTATACATTCACTCTTTAGTTCAGTGTGAAGCATAATTTGCTGAGTGGAACTAGAGAGGGAGAACTTGACCATATAATTTGGTCAGCCAAGACAACTAAATAATTTAACTTCTTATGGTATTTGATGTATAAGTAGTGCATAAGGAAGCTGAGTGGAAAGGATACTTCACTATGAGCTGCAGGTCCAGCTTGTCAATCAGGTGGTGCATAGTGGGTATTTAAGTGTAGGTTGGCAGCTTATTTGACAAGCAGCATGTAATGAGTTTTCACTTGTCAAAAGGGGTGTTTGGCTGATTGAGTAATAATAGTTTTCTTAGCATGGAAGTTGGCCAGCCAGAAGTAGGAGTGAGTTTGGCAGTTAGGGGAGAATGGCAGGGAGGCAGGTATAGTTAGAAGTGTTCTGATCTTGGAGGCATTTTGCCATGTGCTTGTGAAATGAATAGTGGTAAACAGGATATCTTAAGTTTCAGGATGGCTAAACAGGGACTGGGGGGGGATTATAGGGGATGGGTAGGTAAACTTGTCTTCTGTATTTTGGTTTTACTTACGAAGGAAAAGTGTGTTTATCTTCAGTTCAGTGTACTACTTTAATCCCAGGAATCCAGAAGTAATACAACTCCGTATAATGTTAAAGAAGTGTCTGTTTTCTGACATCAAGGATTTACAATAATTCCCATTTTAAAGCGTATTTTTAATCGGTAAGTTGTGTGACAGCTAAAGGCGCGCATCCTGCTAGAGGTGATATTTTGGAAACTTTAAGATGCCTGCTTCATGGAATACCAGAAGAATAAGTACAATAGACTTGATGAACATGGAAGCATGAAGAGAAAAAGTTTGGGGTCTGAGCTTTAACTTAATATCCATCTTTTGGGAGCAAAATTTAATGGCATGAAGAGAAAAAATGTCAAATCTCTATAATCTGATAATACAGGGTTAGGGTACAGTAAGAAGCTGTTAGGGGGACATAGTAAAACTGACTCATCTATAATTTGTTTTGCCATTATCACTATGTTGGTTAGAAATGCTAAAAATCATCTCCTTAACCAATATGCCATGCCATGCTACGCTATACTGGCCAAAGCCCTACTGTGGGTGCAATTAGAAGCATGTGTTCCCAGCCTTTTTTGACAGTATATATAGGTGCTTATATTTGGGGAGTTGATATCAACAGTTCTGTTGGCATAAGCCATGCTTCCACTAGGAGGTATTGCAGGCCTGACTGTATTGGCAAATTTTCCTTTAAAAAAAAAAAAAAGCTTTAAATGCGAGGAATAAGCATTTCCATGTAAACCTGTTTTCCTGGAAGATAATCTTACTTTTTCCCCTATTTTTACAGCATGGAAACATTCCTTTTGAAGACAAATCTGCTTCAATTAAAGTGGTAAGTTTATCTGACAAATTCCAAGCTGTAAGCAGGAATGTATATTTCTCTGTTGCACATATCATTTTACGCTTGAATTTTTTTCCCCCCTCAGAGGGGACGAGCATGTACAAAGTTGATGGGAGCTTCAGTACCTTTTTAAACCTCTAATTTTTTTTAAAGATCTGTTTGACAACTTTGAATTGAGGATGGTCCTTAGCAGGGTAGTTGTTTTGAACATTCCCATTATGCTCATGTGATTGGGCTCAGAAGTGGTGATGTTACTGTTTAGCCAAATCTCATATTATGTTGATCCTTTACTGAGAAGTATTTTATATTTTGCCGTAGGTGTGCCAATATATATCTAGGGCTGGATTACTTGAGATAAAAAAAAAGAAATTGGTACATACAAATCAACTTCGTCTGCTGCTCAAGAAGTAATTTGTACATGACTTTCCATACCAGAGAAAGCCAAATACATCACTTAAAACAAAACCGTACATGTATAGGAGGGCCAGTGAAAGAGTTGGAGTTTTGAAACTTGAAGATCTGAGATTTAACTTCTGTGCTTTAAAGTCAAAACCAGTCTTCCTCATATTTGACTCCATATTGCTATTGTCATTTCCTGACTCTACATTCTGGAGGAACAATATTAGATGCAAGGAGAGAAAAATTTGAAATGAAAATTTATCGAAGCTAAAATCAGCAAGTGACAAGTGGTTTAATTTTTTCCGGTCTTCTGTTCATAGTATTTATTCTTCTCTTCACCAAGGCGTTCAATTAGTCCCTTGCTTTATTACAATATTGTGTATGTAAGATTTTGTAAACATGTAAACACTTGTTTCTAGGTGGGATATTTATGGAAAGTTGAGGGGCTTAGTTTCTGTCTAGTATAAAGGATTAGTTTATGGGTTAAATCCAGGTTCCACTGAAGTCGGTAACAAAACCACCGTTTGTTTTATTTTATTTTTTTGCCACTGGTAAGATTTTACCTTTTTGCTTCTACCTAGTTGAGATAACAACAGACCTTTCTTTCCCTGCAACTTTCTTTCATTCTAGAAAGGAAATGAAGCAGTCTTTAAAACAGTGTAATTTTCTGTATAAGATGAATTGCTTGCAGTTCATCTACTTCAGTACTCTTAAGTAGTTATCTTTTTTTTCAGATACTTATAAATGCTGTAAAATTGTTTTATAGGATTTTCTATGGTATCCAGAAGTTAATGGTTCCATGAGGCAGCGCATCAAAACTTGGACTGAGGTATATTCTAATTACCTATTTGTGGGGTGGGGAGGGCGTGTTCTTTTGATATGCATACCAAGAGATTGAGGAACATGGTCTGCTTCTGTTCCAAGTATGTAAATCTTACTGCCCATAGTGGGAGTCCTGTATGTAGAAAGAACTGTATTCATGTAAAAATTGAAATTCATTTGCCTGGTAAGAGCTCTGAAAAAGTATGGTACATACATTATAATCCCAGAACAAACTACAGCAGTTAACAAATCTGCAAGTTTGGGTCTCAAAAGAAAGCTAATTGAGACTGTTGACTTACTTGAACTCCTGAAAAATATTAGGGATGTGGGGGTTCTTTGTCTCATAGACTTATAGGTTGAACGTAACTTCTTTTTTTAATGCAGAAGAATAATAAGATGAGCGGGTTTGGAAAATCTTGGATCTGGGAAAGAATTCTGGTGATTGATGTGAAAAGAATCATTCTTAAATAGACAGGAATTTCATGTTTTACTTACCATTGGGGGTCGGACTCGATGATCTATTGAGGTCCCTTCTGACCCTATCATCTAACATCTATGAATCATTCGAGAAAGCAGAAATCTGTGACCACAGAACCTCTGTTTTTTTAAATACAATATTGGAGTAGAAGATTTAAAGGAATAAACTTTTAAGAGGGAAAGTGTTACACTGGTGTGGCAAGAACAATGATCTGAACTAAAGGCAGAAGACTATTTAGAAGTGTCTGGAATGCATTAATTTGCAGTATTTTAATGGATGTACATGCTGCCCTATCATGTGATTCAGCATGGCATATGTTTTGAAACCATACTGTTTAACAAACTGGCACGATTAATTACAACTTAAGCATTGTATTTCTTGATAAATAGTTTCCAGCTGCATTCTTTTCAAAGGATGCTTGCCATTATAGTGTTTCTTTATCAACTTATGGCATGATCCTATAAAGGCCCATGATGCTACTTTCATTGACCGCTTGTTAAATTTTCAAATAAACAGCTTTGTGTTTGTAATGCTTTCCCTCACTTTTGGAAAAAGTTCCCTGTAAACATTATTATTACCTTCTTTTTGTAATGATTGCAGAAAAACTTGGCAGCAAGTCTGTGGTGTGCCAAAATTGTTGCCTACTAGCGATGATGATATCTGTTCCTTCAAGCTTCCTCATTTATCTGTTTGCATCCAGCTTCCTCATTTATCTGTTTGTAACATGTGATCTCCTATGTTATAGTTAAATTAGAAGCCTTTGGAGGCTATTTCTTTTTGTTCTGTTTGTATAGTACTTAGCATGATGGGATCCAGGTCTGTGACTGGAGCTCCTAAGTGGTTCATTATACTCATATATTGATATGTTAGCAGGTTTTGTTTCACATAGCAATTAATGTCTAGAAGATGCAGACAGCTTGCACTGGACAGTTGAAATAAGTGTGTCAATGTACAGCATCCTAGAAGGAGCTGATCACATATCTGAAAAGAGGAAAATTGAGAGCAAATTGATATGTGATTCTGAACATATGGTAATATGTTATTTTGTACTTGGGTAGATTCTGATGTGAAGATCTTGATGCTGTGCATATGATTCAGCTTCTCAATATACAGTTTAGTACAGTTTATTCTTAAGTCATAGATATTAAAAAAACTTGTGCAATTAATTGAATGAGTCTGATTTGTGAAGATTTTAAGAGATCTAATCTGCTGTTTCCCTTGTGCCGTAGGGTTCTGTTGCAAAACCTCATATAATTGTAGCAGGAGCAGCCACGGTAAGCTATGTATCTAGTTAGTTTCCTAATATAAACAGATGGAAGATGTAATAGGATAAATATCATATGCTAGACAAGTGATGAGGAAAAAGGTGTTTCATTAGAAAAGAGCAAGACCATATTCATTGATAATCATAATTTTCCATTGCCTTATAAGTAAGTTTATATATTATTATAAGTAATACACACACACATGTATTTACTATAACTTAGACTTGTATAGTGTATGCTAATATTTTCTTAATGGTCAGTTGTTAAATGTGTTGTTTCATCTGTCCCTTGAGCCAATAGAGCACAGATCCTATGAGAAGATAGCCTGGGTACTTTTATTCAATAAAAGCTCAATAATTTTAAGAATAATTTGACCAAATGAGATTATAAATATATATTTTGGCTTAAATGAATATTCATTACAAAAATATTTCAGATGATACCATCAAGGTAAGTTTTTCTACTTTGTAATTCACACTTACATATTTAAACCAATATATAGTCTGTTGACCTAGCATAGTAGAGCTCACCCTTTTAGTGCGGTGGGTGACCTGGACATACTACTGCTACTCTTATCCAGTATAGGAGAAAGAGGGAAGGATGTGTGATGGCTGTAAATGTCAGGAAGGAGAAGATAGGGAGAGAGGAAGCCCAATCTTTGGGTGATGGAGGAGATCAGCCTCATGGGATAGAGCAGAGAAGGGAATGTGCTGGGCCAAGCTGTTTGCTGCAGACCAAACCAGCAAGCTGTAGGATGGGCATTTCTTGACCTAGATGAATAATCCCACTTTGTTCTGCTGTCAAGAATCAATTAAGCAACTATGCTTTCCAAGCCTCTCTCTATCCCAGTATCAGATATCACTACTTGGAGAAGAGCATCATTCTGCCTGGCCACAGCAATACTATGTTCAACATGATTTCTACATCATATACATCTGCTGTACAATTTACCATAACTTAATCCTTTGGAGAGTTAATAAATGTCATTCTCCAAGTATTTATTGTACCTCTTCCAGTAAAGTTAGCCACATGACTGCATGCTAATACAAGTCGGAACAAGAGAAAAATAATACAGTGCAGTCAGCGTGCGTCCCAAAGCAGGCAGATGTATTGTCTTCAATGGAGAGCTCCAGCTTCTTTTAAATAAGCTGTTCTGCTGTTCAGGGGATTAGGTTTAGCTACTGGATGCTATTCTGTCCAAGGGCATGACCCTTCACAACAGCTGCATGCCATTAATATTATGAAATTGTATTGCTAGCTGGAATAGACTTGTGATTGTGAGAGAACTTTCACAGGAAGTAGACTTATACCATGCAATTTGCTCCCATAAAAATGATAGTAGCAACAGCTTTTGTTACATTCCTACTAAATGTAAAACTTATCCTTTTTATAATTGCTTTTCTTCCAAAAAGTCAAGAGATGCAATAATATTTAAAACTCCCAAGCATTTTTCTTTGTTTCTGGAAAGGAAGACCAAAAAGTTTTGTAATATTTTATTAAATACTTGGAGAGGTGCCTGGATCCTTATCTGGTTTCTAGCAGTATACCAGAAAATGCCATGAGAAATTTTCATAGCCGTTTCTACAGGAAGAATGTTTGCAAAATAGCACTTTCAGGAAATGTGAACAAAGAAATGAATTGACCCTTAATGTTCCATAGATGCTCAGTTTGGTGAACTCGCTGAAGTCAATGAAAGCTTTGCCTGTATGAAGTATCATATTTACCTGAATCCAGGACAACTTTGAATTTAAGACATCCCCTCTAATTATTAGGTTCTAGACATGGACAATTATAAATTTGTTTTAATTGTCCATGTCTAGAGTCTAGTTATTGGAGGGTCCTTTTTAAATTTAATGCCCCCCTTCCCTCCCTTAACCACAGGGAAAGCAGTGGATGGAGGGCACACTGCCTGCCCCTTGTCATTTTCCCCTAATGTGTCTGCCCCCTGCTGCTTATGCTTGGAGCTACTTATGCTCTGTTTCTGCTGGGGGCACAGAACACCCAGCCAGTAATGGTGGCTCTGGCTTCAGCTTCCATCCCAGGCTGGAGTCAGGGTCAGAGTCATGGGAGCTCCCCAGTAACTTTTTCATGTGCCCCTTCCCTGTGCTGGCACTACTCTTTGCATTCCCTTTTCCAGCGCTCTCCCTAAACCATGCACCCTTTCTTCCCCTGTGCTCCCCACTGCATCACATCTTGTGTTCCAGGCTCCCTTCCCTGCACCCACTTTCCTCATGCTCCACCCTGTGTGCCATATGAGCCACACTTGCCTGATTGGGAGGCCACAGCAGCTGCTTCCCTGAACTGTTTTTGAACCTAAGATGAGGATGTTTTTCCCCCTATGCTAAACGAAGGAAAAAATCTTGTCTTTGATTTGACTAAGATAAGGTGCATCTACACAAGACACTTAACTGTGCAGTAGTGTAGCTTACTACACAGTAAGTGCGTGCATCTACATGTGCACATGCTTACTGAGCAGTAAGCCTCACTAATTAAAAGTAAATTTGCTACCTGCAAATGCAAGTAGCAAATTTACTTTCAGTTAGTAGTGACATAGTCGCACTCATGCAGATGCCTGGCCAGAAGCAAATCTGCTCACTGTCAACCGTCCACCAACGAGTGGCAGCTGCCTGATGTTGGGGTGGGCTCCCCAGCCTCCACCCCACGTGGTGCAGGGACTGAGAACTGCCCTGGTCTGGTGCAGATCCCAGACCCATGCCCTGATTGGATGATCAAGGCATGGGGCTTGGAAAGAGCTGCAGGGGTGGGATAGGTCTCAGCCTCCTGCTGCGATCCTCTAGTGGGGCAACTAGATAGAATAGACTTGCTAGCTAGCTAGCTGCCCCACTCGTGTATCAAGGCAGGGAGCTGGGACCTGCTCCTCTTCTGAAGCACTTTCCAAGTCCCCTGCCCTTGGTCAGGAAGCCAGGGCCAAAAGCTCCCTGCTTCTGGGTTAGGGGGACATTGTCTCTGCCCTCACAGCAGGCAGCCCCCCAGGGCAAGGTATAATGTTCCAGCCCTGGCCAGGAGACAGCTGTTTCCTGCATGGCTCCAGGAAGTGCAATCAGTTTGCTACCATTAAGAAGCAAATCTGCTTCCGCTTCCCTGCGTGTGTAGATGCCCACTCGGCAGCATTTATTCTTGAGTAAACTGATCCCAGATCAAATGCATGTGTAGATGTGCCCGTGGTGCATAGGATTTGGCTTTAAATCCTACCTGTGAGTATTATTGTTACCTTAACTATATTCAGGTTAGTAAATTTCTAATCAAACAAAATCAGAATAATTTCTGACCAGGAATATATACTTCAAGTTGAATTAAATTTATAATATGCATCTACATTCTTGGATTGACAGTGTTTATTTTGTTATTTACTTAGTTTGGGAAAAGGAAAAATGTTTAATACTGTTTAAAATGAGGGCTAAAGGAGTAAGCTAGTTTAAGAAATGTACTCAAATTAGATGCTTAAAAATTGTGGAATTACTGTAGTAAGCTATGATCACAGATACTGTTTTTTGTTTTTGTTTTAATTTTCTAGTGGTCTATCAAGATACACAATGGAAGCAATGAAGCTCTTGCACAATATAAAGTCAATATCACTTCAATTGCACCCCTTTTGGAAAAATTAGCGAAGAGTAGTGATGTTTACTGGGTCTTACAAGGTAAAGTAACATTTAATAGCTAACTTAATTCTCTGAAATAAAATTTTTGTAGCATGAAAGACTTGGATTCATAAATATCTGCTTCCAAAATGAAAAATCACAATCAATTTAAGAATGTTTGTTTATTGGCATATGTTATTTGGCTTTACAGTAATTTTGACTGTAGCACTAAAAGCAAGAGATGAAGGAAAACCATGTTTCACTGTCTTGTTATACTTATGAAAAACTTGAAGGCAGATTAGTGATTGTAAATTTAGAAGCATGTTTTATCATTTTATTAATAATCTGGCATGTCACTTACCATCAAACCTGAAGACTCAGCTTGTTACATGATGGATATAATTTACTATTTGGGTAAATATCATCTTTTGACAATAGAAGAATTTAGGGTGAACTTAGCCTGTGAAATTTTGAGTTCTTATTTTTGGTTTATTAATAAAAGCTTAATTTCTTTTAAATTCAGATCCTGTCTATGAAGATCTGTTGAGTGAGAGTAGAAAAATGATCACTAACGAGAAAATAGATGCTTTCAATGAAGTGGCAGTCCATATTCTGAACAGCAGCTCCAGAAATTCCAAAGCTAAAGTTAAAATGTTCAGTGTATCGAAACTGATAGCACAAGAAACTATCTTGAAATCTTTAGATGGCCTGCATCTTCCCGAATCGAGCAGAGAAATGGTGAGCATTTGTATGGCTAATTAACACAATAGAAGACCAATAATGAAACAAAATTTTAATTGAATGTGTGTACTCTGCAAGGCAGATTATATGAACTTTTTGCTGGATTATCATACTGTTTACATAAACATTACTTGCAAGAGTTTCCAGGAAATCTTTTACAGTATTCCAGCACATGGAACGACATCTAAATACCCAAGGTGTTATGTATGATGGGAAAGGATGTAAATACCTATTCAAAAATGCTATCTAGTCCTGTGAGTTAAAACACAGAGCTATACATTTTGTGCTTTACTCTGCATGAGTGAACTATGATCATAGTAGTTCAGATTGCTCCTCTTGGGTAAATCCTAAAACTAACTTCTTATGGATCAGCCTTCAAGTAGTTATTCTGTTAAGAATAAGTGCGTGAACCACCCAGATCATTCCTTTGTTGCTGGGCTGACATTGCAGACTTTTCCCTCACCTGTCCCCCATCCAATTTCAGTGAGTGTGTGTACATGTTCATTAATGCGCTTTTGCTAATGCACATTAGAGTTAGTATCCCCATTCTGAGGTAGTAGAAAAAGGTACACATTAACGTATTTTCATGCACATTAGAAAAAGTGGCCTTTTTGTAATGCTTTAATGCACATTAAAATAGGCTAATATGGATTAACCTATGTAGATGTGCCCACTGGCTACTGTTTTGTGCTTTCTCTTGTCTGACTCAGCCCTGAATTCAGGACTTGCTTACTTCCCCTCTTTATGTGGTTTTGTTGTCTTCAGCTCTCAAATTAAATGAACAGTATTCCAAACTATGCTGGTTCTAAATACCATCTTTTTTTTTTCCACTTGTTTTCTTTTACATTTCCACTTAAGGATGCACTGATAAAGATTTTTTATGGTCGATTATTAACCAGCCATACTAGTCAATACCAATCCAATAGCCAGTATGCAGCCTGGTAGTTTCAAGAGCAGTGTCTGGCCGGTAAGTCTGTGACAGAGGGAAGGTGCATTGCATGGGGCAGATGGAGGCCCCCACAGTGAGGGAGGGAGGTGGGGCAGGGGTAGGTGCTGGGACAGGGTGCTGAGGCATGACACGGGATGGAGCTGCAGGTGGCTTGTCCAGGGGCCACAGGGGATTGGAAAAAGAGCGCAGCTCCTGCCACTGCATGCACTCCCTGGGGGAGGCATAGGGGGCATGTCCCCCCCTCAGATGTGTGCACAGGGTAAGGGTGGGCTGTCCACTGTGGCCTTGGGGCCAGGGGCTGCACTGGCCTCTTCCTGATGGGGGAGCTGCGCCAGGGCTGTTCTTGGGAGAGGCGGGGGATAGGGTGGGCAGTGGTGCTAGGAGAGGTAGCTATGGGGTGGGCTACAGCCACCCCAAAATTCACCATAGCCTTCCCTCCCAGTTGTTGCTGCCGGTGCCCGTCCTGCCCTAAGTGCAGCCTCAGCCCAGCCCTCCTCCTGGGAAGAGGCCACCTCCACCTCTGACCCTGAGCCTGCCGTGGGCAGCCCGCCCTTTCCCCACACACACATCTTGTGGGCACATGGCCCCCCCCCCCCCCCACCTTCCCCAGGGAGTGCGTGTAGTGGCAGGAGCCGCGCTCTTTTTCCAATCCCCTGTGGCCCCTGGACAAGCCACCTGCAGCTCCATCCACTGCACATAGCAGTGGGAGTCTCCCCTCCTCTCCACCTCCTTTGCCCCTGGGCAAGCTGTCTGCGGCTGCATTTTGCACCCTGGCTGGGCAGAGCCTGCCCCTGCCCCAGCCCCACTCCCTTGCTCACTGTAAGGGGCCTCAATCTCCACCCCCCCATGCCCCTTCCCTCTCCCACATCCCTTCTCCTCACAGACTTACCAGCTGGACACTGCTTTCCAAGCTGCCAGGCTGCATTCCTGGCTGTGTGCGCACTCTGGCTGTGCATGTCCATGCAACATTTATCAATGATATTATCAGTTACATCAGCCAAAAAAAGCTGATTGCCAATAATGTCAATTTTCCTTTTATCAGTGTTGATCCAATATGAACTGATATACCAGTGCATCTCTTTCCATTTTTCCAAGTGATAAGATGCAGAGTGTTTCCTTGATTCTCCATTTGGACCAATATCCTTTCTGAACACCCTACCCCCACTTTCTATTCATCTCAGTCCTTAGCTTTTAGTTCCTCCTGCGGCTCTTCTTGGTCCCTATTTTACTTGGAGAATGCCATGCCTCCAGCCTTCCTCCTTGGGGCCTTGTCCTCTTTTCCCTGGAGCCACTACAAAAGCTTGCTGTGCTCTATGTTGAGCTGCTTACAGGTTCAGGACTCTACTATTTACTAAACTTTTCCAAGCTGTTTATAGAAACTTAACTCTGCAAACAACTCAGTTAGTTGAGTTGCCTCCAGGTACAGCCATGGGCCTATTAAGTCCTGAGGCTTCCATTAACCACTTACTTAGGTGAGGTTTATACAACATATAAGGAAGATTGGATGGAATGTGGGGAGCCCTTCCTGGCGACCGTCCTTAGTATGCACACAACACGGACAAAGTTTATGTGGTTCTGTGCCAGGGCAAGAGAGAAGCAGGAGTGAGCTGTTGAGCCTATTAGTATGGAGATCAATCAACTGATAACCTTTTACATGCCCACGATTGATGCAAGAGTTTCTGCAACCTTGAGTCTGTATTAATGGTTGCAGGGCATCCTTGCCACGGATCTGCAACTTGTGGTAAAAGACCTGCTTTCATCTCGAATGGTTCCTCTAGAGAAGACCTTCCTAGTTCTGCCTATTTGGATTGTGTTCAGCACCCATGATTTGGCTCTTGTAGTTCATCCAAAATTAATAAGAAAAATTTAGCCTGTATATTTAAATCGGGACAAGATGGATTATTTTCTTTCTGTTTCTATGAATGTAACTAGATACATGTAGACATTATAAATTGTTTAAATATAAAATATGAAGGAAATCATGTCATTCCTTGTCAATATGTAATATAATTCAAGATAATCTTATTTGTTTGGGAATAATAGTTGCAACCAAAGACTGATAGCCAAAGATGCTTATGTCTTTGACAGAACGCGATGATTCTTATGAACGTCTGGTGTAACAAGATTATGAAGCCTATTGATGGTTCCTGCTGCCAGTCCCAGCCTCCCCTCACTCTGATACAGAAGCTAGCATTTTTCTTTTTTACTTTATCGATTATTGGATATTTAATTCTCAACTTAATTCATCGTAATAATCTTCGGAAGAACAAACCATGCACCGATTTGGAAAGTGGAGAGGAGAAAAAACCTGCTATCAATACACCCATCTCTACTCTAGAGCTGCTTTTACAGTCCTTCTGCAAGTTAGGTCTAATCATGGCCTATTTCTATCTTTGTGACAGAGCAAATCTATTCATGAAGGAAAACAAATTTTATACACACTCCTTTTTCTTCATACCCATCATCTACATCTTGGTTTTGGGGGTTTTTTATACCGAAAACACCAAAGAGGTAAAGATCATGCTGATATCGCTTCCTGTGTGATTTGACAATTTATGATTGTAATTGAATTTTATTTTTAAATTGCTAACTGATTTAAGTCATATTTTCTGAAATGGATATAGCTGCTTCACTTGCATAGCTGCTCCATATGGTAATTGAATATTTTATGCACTATCTGGTGGTTAGGCTTTTTCATATAAGAGTGCTGACATGCATTCTTGTTTGAGGCTGTTAATAAATCTCATTCATCCACTGATGCCAATGAATGAGTTGTGTGTAGTTAAGTAGATTAACCACTAATAAAGTAACGCCACTGACTTAGAAGGTTTTTTTTAATACTTATATCAGTCTGCCCCTACAGTAGTTTATTGTTTTGAATTTTCTCTCCTCATTTTATAGATACTTGTTGAAATATCAACACTCTTGTTTTGTTTTGCATAGACTAAGGTGTTAAATAGAGAACAGACAGATGAATGGAAAGGCTGGATGCAGCTTGTTATTTTGATTTATCATATCTCTGGAGCAAGCACTGTAAGTGATTGAATTTCATTTTTTTTATAATATATCATTTGGAGTCAGTGCTTTGAAGGAAAATATTTCTGCCACTTAACTTCAGGAAACTCAAGTTCAAATATGTTAATATATTGACACTTTACCCCTTTTATAATCTTTTAGGGTTCTGAACGCTTTCAAAGATACCATTTTTTTGATAATTTGTTTTTTGGTGATGCCGTTTTGCATCATACGTTTCGCAAAGAGAAGTGATTTGATTTCTTTTTTTCTTTCCCTTGATGCAGTTTATCCTTTGACCTTGTCTCCCTCAGGTTATAAAATCTGAATACATTTCAGGAAGCATAGAAAGAGAACTTGCAGGAAAGAAATAGTAAATGGGGCATAATGTTTCTTAGTAAGTAAGTGTAAAGTGACATACAACTTTATGAAACAAGAGCAAGTCTAAAATACAGAAGAAGCTTTTCCCCTTGGGCCCCAGTTTACTTAGAGTTGACAGCATAGACAAAAAAGAATTTCTGTGGGTCTGTGTAAAGAGTAAATTATTTTTCTCCACAGTTTTTGCCTGTGTACATGCACATTCGTGTTCTGGTTGCTGCATATCTGTTCCAAACAGGTTATGGGCATTTCTCATACTTTTGGATAAAAGGAGACTTTGGAGTATACAGAGTGTTTCAGGTAGGAATAAATCATTCTTACTGTTTTTATACAGAAATATGCCTTCTTCCCAAAAAATGAGATGAAAATAATTTTAGAGGTTCACAAAACCAGCATGATCATTGTTCTTACTTAATCTGATTTGTTTAATCTGCTTAAATGACTGAAATTTGTACTGAGAAAATAGGTGACCCACTTAAATGCATCAGAGAAATAATAAAAATGATTTATGGTTTTCTTTATTACTGTTATTATTTTTCACCTGGAACTGTTACAGTATCTAGTGATAAAGATAAACTAATGATGAAAGGACAAGGCTGGCACACAAAGGTCTTACCTAAATTAGCTGATTTAGATCTTCAGGGTTTTTTTTTTCTTAGCCCAATTTTCCTTTCTTGATCTGTTTAGTGGTGGGTATTCTGGTTTAGAGGCTGCTAAAGTAGTTTTTATTGAATTTCTTTTATACAAATAGGCAAAACATTTGGCAAATAGTTTGCTATTGCCTTGAAATCAGTTTTTTCTCGGTATAAAAAGTTTTTTAAAAGAGTAATTGCATTTAGTAGTCCAGCATGGTAGATTAGTTGTTTCCAAGGCTGCAGATCCTAATTTGGAAGGACAAAAACGTTGTCATCTCTGGCTTGAATTTAAACTATTTTCATTTACTTGAGCTATAAAAGTTTTGGGATTCTGCATATGTGCTGGACCTATGTCTCTCACAGCTATTGAGAACCTGTTGAGTGTTTGCTTGTAGTCATTAATGCTTTCTAAAGGCTGGTAGAGTGTTTGTCTTCCTTCACCTGGAAAGGAAATCAAGACCTGTTCTCTAACACTGATATCCTTGTCATCTTATCTCTAACTTGTTTCTGAGCAAGAGCAGACTGGGAGGAGGTGGTGCTGGGAAATCTCTGGCTTCCCTTTTCTGTCTGAAACCTTTTTGTTATAAACAGTTCAATTCAGAAAATATGATTGGAGCCTAAATGACACATTTTTGTCACGATGATTAGACTTGTATTCAGTCATTTCATACCTAGACTTAGATGAATGATGCCTTACCCAGGGCTAAGTATTTCATTAGTTTCCCTGTTCTTCTAAGAAGTTGGATTTTTAGGTAAATAGACATGTTCACAGAAAGTATTGGTTTCCTTAAAAATTAATTTTGTTTCTGGCCAAAGATAAAAAAAGTCAATTTTTTTCAGATGAAAGACTTTTGTCTTTCAGGCTTTAACTTCTCTGGTAAAAAGATGAAGTTCTTCAACAAGAGGAATTTTTTCCCCACCAGCTCTATTGATTATTCTTTTAAAAAAGAAAGAATTGGTTCAGTTTGCTCAGAAGCCAACTGCTCCATCATAAAGAGGACTAGACAAAGCGTTCTCTCGTAGTAAGTAGGGGAATCTACCAGGGAGTAAACTATAAATTAAAAATGTGACTGGTTTATCACTTTGACATCAAACATTGCTTTGGTTCAAATCACCACTGATCATCACTCTGCTGTACCTCATTGCCATATAACACACAGTTTAAACAGTTAATTTAGTATGTGTTCATACTGTAGTCAGAAGTGCTGTTGCAGCAAAAGTGGGAGTCCCGTGCTGGCTTTAACTTGGCTAGTTCAGATTACAAAAGTGAAAATGTAAGTCTAGAAGACTTATACAGTCTCCACCGAAGTCCATGCCATCTCATTTTCAGTAATCGATACTGAAGTTAGCTAGGTTAAGACTAGGATGGGTATACCTACTGATACCTTCTGACTTCCTTAGACACCTATCAGAATTTCAACAAGAGTAATATTGGTGGTTTTTAATGGTTTATAATGCATATAGTGTTACAATATAATTGTGTTTTTTCCTTTTAATCCTAAATAAAGAAAATCTTTTTCTCCCCAACAGGTTTTATTTCGTCTCAATTTCTTGGTTGTGGTGTTATGCATAGTGATGGATCGACCTTACCAGTTCTATTACTTTGTTCCACTTGTCACTGTCTGGTTTATGATCATCTATGTTACATTAGTAGTATGGCCTCAGATAGTCCAGAAGAAAGCAAATGGTAAAATAAATATTGTTCTTTTCCTTTTGTAATGCATACATTTATATCCTAATGTAATTAATTATTCGTATGCAAAACTTTGTCAGAGGGTTTTAGTCTTGATTTGGCTTTTTGAGTAATAGAACTGAATTTTTAAATATGCTGAAGTCACCAGACATGGTGCTTGGAAGGATAAATTTCATTTGATATATTTTAGTGAAAACTATGACACATGGTAATTGAGCTTTCTTGTTGGAATATGCATTATAACTTTCAAAATTTGAGAAATATATCTGATCTCTCTTCAAAAAATAATTGCTGAATGCATTTAAAACTTGCTTATAATTTTTTTTTAAATACCAGTGTTTCTTGAAATCTATTTAGTGTATTTGTCAACCTTTCAAACTGAATTCGCTGTCATATAAACATGCTTTGTCCATAGAAAAGGTACAGTATAAAGAGTGATTTTGCAAATTTCTCCCATTCTGTCCTACTAGGGTACCTCAGCTGTTTTTTTTTTTTTTAAGGACCAATTATCTCATGTCTGGCTGAGGATTGTTTCCATATTATTGCTGTTTCAATCTCAATCTTTTAGACACTGTCAAGGGTGATTCTAGATAAGGGATACCATGCTTATCTGGCCACAGGGGCTGGATGAGGATTGCAGGGCTGGTCTGTGGGCTGAATCAAGACTGACTTCTTTGTGCTGTATGCAGCATCTGCAGACTGCACACTGAACATATGTGACAGTTCCTCTCCATGTGCTGCATGTCATGCAAGCTGGACGCAGTGCTGCATGCAGTGCCCCACCAGACTAGCCCTGTGTGTTGGCTGTGTAGTCTGTCTGGATTGTGACCCAGACTTGGTCCATGCTGGAGCCAGAGCTGGACCAACTCCCTGTGCTGTGTGCAGCACTGGTTCATCTCATGCACCACATGCACTTCAAGCCCCATGGTGGCTCCATATGTCATGTACGTGGCCAGCCCTGGAGCCAGCACATGCTGCAAGTGACATGGAGGCATGGACCAGCCCTGAGCACTGCAAGTGACACAGGGGGTCAGTCTGGTGTGTGTCTTGTATCTGCTGCCCTGCCAAACTGGCCCTGTGCACTACTGACTGTGGTGGGGTTTGATCCAGAGTTCAGGGCTAGTCTGGTGAAAGCACCAGTTCTGACTCCATGTTATGTTCAGTGCTGGATCTAGGCTGTGTCCCTGGTGCATCATGCAGGGTTGGTCCACAGCTGTATGATCCCATATGGATCACACAGTTCTACAGGCTAGCTTCAGTTGACATTTGACACCTCTCTTCTAGATATACTGGCCCAAGTGCAACTCCTCTTTTTACAGAAGTGCCACTTAAACAGCTGACTTCAGCTATGTAAGAGATATTGTGAGCTATTGAAGCTGATTTTTAGATGTTATGTACCCTGCACAACTCATTGGATCCTTCTTCTGAGCATTTAATAATTGTGTGCTACAG
Organism: Caiman crocodilus; assembly: GCA_030014935.1. NCBI lineage: Eukaryota > Metazoa > Chordata > Crocodylia > Alligatoridae > Caiman > Caiman crocodilus. The sequence continues at coordinate 219,989,206 of JAGPOW010000261.1, read as the reverse complement.
CCACTTGTGCTCTGCTGTTAATCTTATTTCACTGATATAGGCACGTGCAGGTCTCAGACATGGTAGTCACAGAAAAATTATGATTAGCAACTGTGATATCAAATGAGGAGGAGAACCCCCTATCCTCCCCTTCCCACTTTTTAATACAATAGGTTAGTGGTTTGGATGCATATCCAGGGAGTTAGCGATTCAAGTTGAAGGACCCATTCACTCAGAGAGGGGGTTTGAAATTACATCTCCCGCAACCTAGCAAAGTGCCCTAATAATTAACCCATGGGCTGTGTTTCCAAGAATACCTTTCTATTGAAGCTGACCCACTGGACAGACAAGGGGGGAAGTTGCCAGCAAGCCAGAAAAGAGGGTGTCTTATTAAAATAGATCCTGCTGTGAACAGAAGGAGCACTGAGTTCCAGTGGGGCAGAATCTATCCCATTGACGTCTCTCCTTTTTGTCCACTTCCTGTTACATGCAAACTGCAGAAATGCCAATGGGGCGTTTGGACAGTAATAAAATTTGGACAACTGAGGTATGGGAATGGAAGGAGCAGCCCCTATGACTGGCTCAGCCAAGATACTGCTTCTCAATGACCACCATTCAGCTTTGGAGTATTAAAAATAAATATGCCCTGGACTCAATTTAAACATTAGCTTATTTTACCTAACAGATGCTGTTTAGGATTTTACAGCCCAGCTTCTTTTTCACCTGTCAGGTATTTAAGGATTCAGCTTCTGCTCATCACAACATTGCTCATCCCTCTCAGGAAAGCAGTCCTTGCCTGCCCTTTGAGAGAATTGGGGCTCTAATATTCTTACAAAGTCTGATTCTGTTCTGCCCCAAGAACGCTTATCCCATCAGAAAAGCAGCCTTTGGTGCCTACAGAGTTAATAAGCACTAAGCAATGGGCCTGTGCAAATAGGGGAGTAGTCAATTCAGATTTGGCCATTTCGGAGGACAGTGATTCAATTCGGATTGATTCAGCTGAATCGGCTTCAGAAGATTCAATGCTGAATTAGAGAGATTCGGTGATTCAGATTGGCCAGGGAGAGGCAGGCACAGCCAGGCAGCTGCAGGTTTCCCACAGCTCCTCCGACTGTGCCTGCCTCTCTCCAGGTTGGGGGAGCCGTGAGAGAAGCTCCCGTGGCTGTCCTGGTCAGCCCCATCCCCTGCCCGGCCTCAGCCTAGCCCCAGCACTGTTTGTTTTTTTTGGTTTTGTTTTTTTGGTTTTTTAAGTCCTGCACTCACCGGCTGCAGGAGCAGTGATTGGGGCCTCTGGGTATTTGTGGAAGAATCCCCCCACACAGTGTGGGGGGCAGCAGGGATCACCACCTCCCTCAGCCTGGCACCCACACAACAGCTGCCCCATTGCATGGGTGCAGTGCAGCTCGGCAGGGTGCCACATGCTGCCTGGGAGCTGGGGCCACTGGGGCTGAGCACTCCCAGGCTCCGGCCTGAATGTCGCTGAACATTTCTCCCGTTCCCAGTTCGATTCCCCAGCTCCCTGATCTTTCCCCCAGCTCTTCTTAGGGTCACAGGCTCCTGGTTGATTTTGGATGAGGGCAGGCTGCTCTTGTGCCTCGTGACCAACTCCTCCAGTGGGTGTGACAAAGAGGTTTTGTTTGTTTGGTTTTGTTTTTTGGCAAAGGGCAAGGTGCTTTGATGACCTTGCAGCTTGCAAACAAAATGGTTAGCAAAAGGGATTACTGCTTCTTCTGCAAAAGTGGAGTGGAGGATGGCCATCCATTAGTTACCCTGGATACCTGGAGTGGACATGAATGAGGTGTGAATGAGTGCTGACCTTTCAGATGTATCCACCCAAAGTGGCTAAACAGGCCTAGGCCTGTCATTTATACAGATATTGCATTGGGGTAACAGTTTACCCCAATGTGTTCACATGGGCTTGGGATAAGTTGTTATCCCATATGGAAAAACACATTCGTGCTTGGGGTAACGTGTTACCCTGGGCAGTTTTTCATCCATAGAGAACAAACTATTCATGTAAGCTGGCTAGAACAGTTTGCTCTCTGTGGATGAGAGCAAACTAGTGCTCTCATCCACGGCAATAGCTGTGTTCAAAAGTTGTGCTCAACAGTAAGCTGGCTGTTCATCGGCAATATTGTGCACTGTGGTGCTAGTGACAATGTCCTAAAAAGAAATCTTTTTAGAATCAATTCACTTCAGGATATTGCACAAAAGATGTGTCTGGGGTTAGGAAATTACCACATGGCCACGTATGAAGGTTAAAGTCCTGTTTCCTTCTGTAGGGCTTAATATTGTTTATTGTCCTGTTTCCTTTCTGTCCTGTTTGTTTTTGTCCTGTTTCCTTTTGTAGGGCTAAATATTGTTGGATATGTGGACACCAATAGTTTAAGCCAATGGAAGTTGTTTATCCAGAGATAGAAAAATTTGTGAATTTAGTGACTTTGAATGTTTGTGTTTTAGATTTAACTTCAAATCAAACTGAAAGAACTAAATTACAGTGTTTAAACAACTGCAAAATGTTACTGATTAATATCTGTATTCATATATAGATTAATATCTGGACTTGCGTGTGTAAATAAAATACAGTATATCTGTACTCTGTAGTTAATGACAACTTAATATTTTTGTCATTGTTTTTGTCTTTAAATAATAAATATTGCATTGTTATTTTTCATTTTCCCACAGGCAACTGCTTCTGGCACTTCGGCTTACTGCTGAAACTAATTTGCTTATTTGTGTGTATATATTTTCTGTCATATTCTCAGGTTTGTAAGCACTACATATATCCTGTGTATTGAGCTTTTGAACACTGCTTAGGATAGATAGAACACTGTGATCAGTTTTCGGTAATGTATGGGAATAGCAGGGTGGGGAAATGGAACATTTCAGTGTCTCCTTTCTATAACTGGTTTTGCATGGGACACTAGACATTTTGGTATTTTTTTTGATGCCATATACTTTGGGTTTTATTTCTTAGTACTTATTTTAAAAGTGGTGTTTCTGACAGTATTATATATATTTAAAGTGCAGCTTTACTTTATTTTGGTAGTCATCAAAGTATGTGCGTGAAATTACACTTTTATTGTTACACCTGTTTGCTCTATTTTTATCAAGGTCTGCCTGTCTAGTTGACTGGGGAAAAGGATGCATATTTTGTTACAATTAGCGTGCCGTGCGCACACCCAGGTGAGGCATGGGGGAGCCATGTGCCTCCTGCGAATTTGTGCACAGAGCAAGGGTGGGCTGCCCACTGCAGACTTGGGGCCAGGGGCTGCACCAGTCTCTTCCTGGTGATGGGGCAGGCTCAGTGACAGAGCGGGCAATGGCAGCTCTAGGAGTAAGCCACCCTTCCCAGTGTCACCACCACCCACCCCACACAGATGAGCCTGCCCCTCCCTGCCACCGAGAAGAGGCCAGTGCAGCCCCTGGCTCTGAGCCCATAGCACACAGCCTGCCCTTGCCCTTTGCATAAGTCCATGGGGGCACATGCCTCCCCGCCTGCCCCCATGCCTCCCACTGGAGGTATGCACAGCATTTAAGAGCCACCTACCCCCTTGCGCCCCTTTCCCCAACCCCATACCCCCTGGACAAGCCACCTGCACTCTGTCCTGCTCCTGGCCCCAGGGTCAGTCGAATTCACTTTTACACTTTTTGGAAGTCAGCTATTGCACACTTTAGATGCATGATGCTGTGTGCTTTTGGGAGAGTGGCAAATGCTATTAGTCTGTATTGGATCACAAGGGTGTCATGTTGCAAACTGCCAGTGAGGTCTGTGCCAGACTGTAGACCTGTTAGAGTGATTATGTGGAACATAACTAGGGGAGTGAACCTCATTGAATGTTAGACTTCCCTTTTAGTGCTGAGGAGTCAGAAAAAAAGTATGGGAAGAAGTCCTAAATTGTTAGCTTTTCTTTTTTCAACCTCAGGGGTGTCAAAGCCCCCCCCCCCCCCAAACAACACTTTTTCTATTAATTTTAAACACAGATGCTCTGATTTTTCCTGTAAAGTTTCCATTTCTTTTGTTGCGTGTCTCCATTTAAGCCCATCAGGAAAAATGGGTATTGAGGAGGAAGAGAGTACAGAGGCTGTTGTCAATGCAAAATCAAGAGGAAAATGTCGTTGTTTTTAGAAAACTTTAATAGATGGTTATTAGCATCAAGTAAAACTTAAACAGGACTTCTGTCATGATGCACAGCCTCTCCAAGATCAGGCCAGTTAAACAGGTAGAGCAGTAATAAAAGATATTAAATTTAAAAAATGGGTCTTATGTTAGCATTAATATTTTTTCCATATTTGTTTTTACAGGGTGCATTTGAGAAGATATTTTCTCTGTGGCCATTGTCAAAGTGTTTTGAGCTGAATGGAAATGTCTATGAATGGTGGTTTAGATGGAAGTTAGACCGCTATGTATGTAATGATTTCATGAATTAAATATAATTTTGTGTGTTTTGAGAAGTAGTCTTGAAAAACTGATGTGAAAAACACTTTCCCCTCTTTCTCTGGATGGAGGAGGAATTAAAAGTTCCAGCTTATGGGTTGTTGTAAGAACAAACAGCATCAATTTTTTGCTTCTGCACGTGTCTATGAACTATGAAGAAAGGCCCCTGACTTGCTGATAATGCTAACCTTTTTATAGAGCATTCCTATACAGGGCTTTGCATATTTGGTTTCATTTCGCACTGAAATTCCTAACTTCTTTGGCTCTGATATTTTTCAGAAAAATAAAAATGATTCAAACATCCTCAAATAAATGTTATTTAAAAAAAAATCTCAATAGAAACTCCAAAGAAATGTTAATTATCATGATTAATCTAAATAAGGAGTGTCCATAAGAATGCTGCACTGCTAAAATCAGAGTATTTTACTTTGTACATAGCACATCTGTGCTACTGTTATCTTTTTGTTCATTCTGTATTTAAAATTCTGTGTGTGTAAAACTGGTTTGCCCGCTCCCTTTGGAATTCTTTCTCCCCCGCAGCCTTGGGTGGTTGGAAAGGAAGAATTGTATTCCCTCTTCTCTGTAGTGCCTTGTCTGGGTACTTGGAGGAGGAGGTGAGGTCAGAGCATTTGTCCATTAACCTCCTCACAACAAATGACCTTGCTTGTTGTGATCGTATGAAACAGCCTGTAGATTCTTTTTTCTCTCTATTGGGTGATCTCTGATTAATCAGTCATATGCTTTCTCCCTGCTGCAATTTTTTATTAGTAAGTCCTTTAAATACACTAGTACACTTTTTGAAACTCCAAATCTCACTTGTTTCATAGCTGTGAAGCTCACAGTGGGCTCTGGAGAGCACACGGAGGAAGTTCCAAAATACCAAAAAAGTCATTAAAAATTAAAACAAGCAACAGCAGCAAGACCTACATACAGCGTGTTGTTAGCTAGTGAGGGAATAACATCATAACATTCTTTTCTCCAATTGGAAAAATCTTATGTCTATAAGACAAGAGTTCTCAAGATGCCTCTTTCAGAAGTTTGTACCTGCTGAGTTGGAGATCCAGAGAGAGATCTTTTACAAGCCTATTTTCTGTAACAGAAGCTGTTTCCAAAGTAATGTATGGGATTCTGATCGGTGGTATCTAATGGTGTTTGAAATGTGAATGTCATATCCAAATGTTCACTGGACCATTAGTAAGAGTAATATTTCTGAAATGAACACACTTTCATTCTTGTTAAGGTCTGGTGAGTGTTTTGTTTTTTAATAATGTAGCAAGAACAGGAGCTCTTCTCACTTGGGCTTTGATGCTACAAATCCCCTATACTTCATTACAAGGTATTTGCACCGCAGCTTAACAGCCACATCTGAAGAACTATTGTGTTCTTTTGCAGGTTGTCTTTCATGGCATGTTGTTTGCTTTTATCTACCTGGCGTTACAGAAGAGGCAGGTGCTTTCAGAGGGGAAAGGCGAGCCTCTCTTCTCCAACAGAGTTTCAAATGTTTTATTATTTATTTCAGTAGTTTCCTTTTTGGTAAGTCCACACTCTTATATCATCTGTGTATTGTGGAGAGTCTTTGTCCAGGTGGCCAGCTTTCAGGAGAACATCTTGGTTAGTAGTAGGTAGACTTGTTCTTCAGAAAGGATGTTCTTGGTTTGCAGAAGTTTGTTTCAGCTGTGTTTTTATAGATAGCCTCCATCTATGCAGCCCCCAAACATTCACTGGCCTCTTTTCCTTTGTAGGTTTAAATGTTCCCTGATTTGATTATAAAGGATGCTAATCTTAATTAGAATAAAATGGCAGATGATATAGACATAGAAAGATAGGCATGAAAAGAGCTGATGACTAAGTGAGATCAACAAATTATCAGCAGCCTTAGAGTACAAATGATTGTATTGATCAGATGCAAAGACAGTTTGAGAAACACAAAACTACACAGAAAAAATAAAACATCTGTCCTCCCTATCATCACATGACACCATTACTGCAATTGTAACATATCAAAATAGTTTATTCTGTTGTAATATTTTTAAGTACTGGCTTTGTGAAGACTGAGATGTATATTTATCTCTTTCAGACGTACTCTATCTGGGCTAGTAGCTGTAAAAATAAAACTGAGTGCAATGAACTGCATCCTTCTGTTTCTGTGGTGCAGGTAATTGCTCACGAAATCAAGTTTCTTAGAACATTTTAATATAATGCGTGTCTTAATCCTTAACTGAAAATGATCAACTTTTGTTTTAACTTATGGAATGAAGTGGAAAAAAGACTGCATTACTGATTGTGTTACCTTGTTTCTTTAACACTTTATAGCTGCTCTGGCTAACTATTGTAGTATGTGTACATAGTAATACAAGCCCTGTTAACTATAAATATACCAAATAAAAGAGTAATAAAACATGTATGCACATGACATACATACCAATGTTCAATTAGTGTATACCATATCTACTCAAATACAAGATGAGACTTTACCCCCCCCCCTGCAATCAGCATGAGGGAAAAAGCCTTTCATCTTATATTTGCATACACAGAAATTGCATTAAATATATTATCTGTCTTTGAACTACTGCTAAAAGCAGTATGTGCTTAGTAATGGAAACCAACTATGAAGTTGATTTAAACACAGCCAAACACTGAGCTTGACTATAAGTACATGGCCTACACTGGGCAAGCATGCTGATGGGAAACGTTTTTGCTTTTGTTTTTTTTGGCCCTTAAAAATGGGCAGGTTTTCCCTCCACAAGGAACTGGTACTGGGCCTGGAGGTACAGCAACATTGAGCCAGCATGGGGAGGGCCAGAGCCAGCCCTTACACCTTTCCTTTAGTGCAGAAATGCTTGGGGGCATATACACATGCTCTGATGCAATTAACTGAGTCTGCCAGAGCATTCTAATAAGAATGATCCAGCATGCTGCAGCACCTCATGTATTTGCTATCCCATGTTTCAAAATGGCAATGGGGGCACTTTAAATAACTCATTCACTGAGCTTTAGTTGACACTGTTGCTACCTACCATTTTGAAACACAGGACAGTAAATACATAAAACACTGCAGGCATTTTAATTCCATCAGCTTCTGAGAGCTGCTCTAATTTTAAAATGCGTCCCTCTCTGCCCCGAAGCACATGTACAGGTACCCATTTATCTTAATCAATAGGCAGAAATGGTGATGGGAACCTACCACAAGGAAAGGCCAGTATATATGGTAGTGTCTAGGGATGTAAATACTGTTTAAAAAAATGATTCATTTAACCTGGCTCCCAGAGCCATCATAGTACCTAGGGTCAGAAGCCAAGTACCTATCTAATCTACTCTTAAAGACACCCAAGGTAGGAGCAAGAACAACTTCCCTAGGAAGCCGGTTCCACGTCCTAGCCACCCTAACTGT
>JAGPOW010000261.1:219959225-219981298 GCA_030014935.1 Caiman crocodilus | reverse complement strand
GATCGTCTCCTTAAGGAGCGCCCACCCTTCGTGAACACCCATGTCCTCAACCCTACAGTCCCTCAGCGCCTCGTCGACTAGCCTCCTGAGCTCCCTGAACTGAGCCCTTTGACTGTGCGGGGAGGGGGAGAAGAGACAAGCTCAGACACATAACCGCTTATGTGAAGCCCTGCGCTGGGAGGATGGGAGCACCAATATATGAGCAGTTAATGGCTTACCGGATGAGTCATTAGGCTGCTTACAGTTTTCCTGTTAGGTTATGGCTGCTAGTACCCCTTCCCTGCCCCCCTTTTCCCTCCCTCCCACCTGCCTTGCTGCCTTCTGATTCCTGCTGGTACGCTGCACAACTTCATTTCCCCCTTCCCTGCCAGACTGTGCCCACCCAAGCTAAAGGATACACGGATATCATTGCACTTATTGGTTAAATGATTAATTGTTTAACTTTCCACATCTCTAGTAGTATGCACTGAGCACAGTCCCCCTCAGCAACTACTCTATTTTAAGTCACGGTGAACCACTACACTTGAATACGTTTTTACTTCCTCTTCACTCCCATGGTTTTGCTGTCACCTTTCTTTCTCATTTCCAGTTATTCCTGTTTCTTCACCAGTCTTAACTGTCTAGGAAATATCAGCAAACAGGGCCTCAACCCTTTTACCCGTCTGTTGTTCCATCTCAGCCTGTTTCATATGTTTAGTAAAGCCCCACCCTCCATCAGGTAAAGCTGGACCAAGTTGCTCTGTGCCTCATCTGCGTATAAATTTTTAAAGGATCCTTGGATTCATGAGAAGAACACCTGGTTACAGTCATGAGTCGGGGCTAATTAGCACATAAATCCTTGTTGGGGGAAAGGGGCACTGTATCTGGAGTATACACACATACTGAGCACTGCTGAGCTGTGGGATCAGAATGGCTTGAAATGCTGCTGACTCTGCTGGGGCTCAGCCCAATAAACTATTCAGTAAACTATGAGCCTTTTGGTTTTGAACTAGTATTATTTAGTTTGTACCATATATAAATAGGTGGTATCAAAGTAGTACTTAAAACTGTTTATGGAGTACCTGTGCTAAAACTTGCAGCAGTTTCAGAAAAGGTAAAACGCATCAATTCTGGATGTACTTAAGTCTATGGGTACTGTATGCAAATGTAATGATCATTTGTTTTCACATGTGCTCTCTATGTCCATATGTTCAGAAAGAGCAGGGTCTGACAGCAAAGAGTGGCAGAAGGGCTGCAGGGGGGAAAAGTTGTGGGGGGAGAGGGCAGAGGGGCTAATAGACCTCCTTCTCCCAGATATATTTTCCCTGCTGCATCAATAAGAGGGGGACAAATTAAAGGCAAACTTCCAATAATTAGATTCTCTACCTGGAAAATTATGTCAAATTTATAAATTTTCCATATATAAAATATATGTATTGGGGTGTCAGCTTATTATCAGGGTCATCTTATATTTGAGTGAATACATAATATGGACCTGGCCCCTTAAACACTGAGGCATCACAGATTCACAGAAGCTTAGGGCTGGAAGAGTTGAATTTTACGTGCGTAAAGGGTTGCACATTGAGGTCTATATTATTGCACATCTTATTTCAAGTATTTTTACGATGTCTAATAAATGCATCATTTTCCTGGTGAAGGTCTAAACTGTTTCTGTGATACCTTGTCCTTTTTTCAGATTTTAGCTTTCATCCTCATCAGGAACATTCCTGGATATATCCGTTCTGTATATAGCTCATTCTTTGCCTGGTTTGGTAAAATATCTTTGGAGGTGAGTGGAGTGATTATTGATACAGTGATGATGCAGTTGAGAGCTTTGAAATAGTGGATTTATGAAGTTTATTTTAATATAATGCAAAAATTATATTTTGGGGGCATTTGCTTTGATATCGAAGTGACTGCTGATCATTCTTTTGCCTTTCAGGCCTATATGTTTAAAAGTTAATACTGTGTAGGGAAGCGTATTGTGACTTATGTTTTTTTAAATCAAAGTAGTGATGCTACTATTATAGGGCATTTATACACATGCTCCGCAAGATATGGGAGAGCACTTTAAGTGTCCAGAGCATCACGTGTATCAGCAACCCTACACTGAAAAATGGCAGTGGAGTGCATTAAACTAAAGCTTGTTTAATGAGCTTTAGTTCAAAGTGCTTCTCTGCCATTTTTTAGCACAGGAATGCAGATGCACATAATGCTGGCGGCTGCTGGAACATGTTGATTTCCATGCTCTAGCAGACTCAATTAATCAAGTAGGCTCCCCGCATGTATATTGCAGCCTGTAAATTCTAGTGTGGATGCAGTTAGCCTGAGAGCATATGCCAGTTCATGAGTTATATTGACTAGTGTAGACATAGTCATACAGCTGGACCCACTCAAAGAGTTTTATGGGTTGTATATATGGATATGTCTAAATCAGCAAATCCATCTTCTGGTGCAAGAATTTGAATATTTTCTGTTCTGTGCTGGGTTTTTTCTATTTTAAAACTATAGGATTTAATTTGTTGTTTTAGTAGCTGTTTTTAGTAGCTTCTTGTTTTAGTAGCTGTTTTATATTGCATAAAATGATATGTTTCCTTCCTTCCCTCCTTCTGTGTTTTCCCTTTTTAAGTGCATTTTTATTATATTTCAAGAAGGGAAAGAATTTTTTGTTTGAATAGTCCCTGCATCAGAACAAGTCTTTCACGCAGTGCACTATATGGTACATGATTGTATAATTTTTACATGCTTGCATTGTGTTCTGTTTTAGCACCCTGGTTGCAAACCAGTGCTTTTTTATTAACACTGCTGGGTGTGCAAGCACCTACACAATTTGCCCAATAATCAAGAGATTTTGAATAGGAATCCGTGTAGTGTTAAAACCATTCTGACCCACCACGGTCTTCAGTTCTTAGCAGTGCAAGAATTGCTTTATAATCTTTCCTTAGTCAAAAAAGTGTGAAAGCTGAGAGCTAGCATTTTCCAGGGGGTGTTTTGAGTCTATGAGATTGAGAACCACTCTGCTAGACTTTCCTTAGGTTCAATATCCATTGCAGTGTTTAACATAAGGAAGATACTTTTTATCATCTAATAATATAGTAATGATGTTTTTTAATGGAAATGTTAACTGAATATCTCTGCATTCTAGTTATTCATCTGCCAATACCACATCTGGCTGGCAGCAGATACAAAGGGAATCTTGGTGCTCATTCCTGGATATCCTATGCTTAACATCATTGTCAGCACTTTTATATTTGTGTGTGTGGCACACGAAATTTCTCAGATCACCAATGATCTAGCACAGATTGTCATTCCTAAAGATAATGCAACTCTTTTGAAAAGGTTGCTGTGCATAGCTGGATTTTTTTCTGGACTCCTCTTCCTGTCAGCAGTTCAAGATCAATCAAGGCATTAACTTCAAGAGATACTTTGAAACTTATTTCAGGCTTATTTTGTATCTGCCTGAACAAGAATAACCAACTGGAGGTACAACAAAACCACTTGTATGTTGCTGAGCAGCACAAGAAGACATTTAAATGAAGTATATTGAACATGTATATAGTGGAAATGTACATGTATTATGTGGAAATCTCTTCAAGGAACCTGAGAAACAGGAATGCACTGTACAGAATTGCATGTGAAAATTTTTTTCTACTGGATATATATTTCTGTTTACATATCTATTTTAACATAACATGAAGAAGTTAAATAGGTGGCTTGGCAACATCAATTAGAGATCGTTGAATTAAATTTTCTTGAGACCACTAAATGGTGGATATTTACTGATGTACTACAGCTAAGATATAAGATGTGCTTTAAGTGTACTCATTAGAAACTGTTTTGTTAACAGCAAGGTGGACTTGATATATGACTTCCTAGTAAATGACTGTTTTATAGCTGAATGTGGAATATGAAGTTACCTTCCTGGTCATCCCAGGAACCAAAAAATGACTGTTTTATAGCTGAATGTGGAATATGAAGTTACCTTCCTGGTTATCCCAGGAACCAAGTGTTAACTCATCATTTACGGATGAATATTTTGGATGTAGCAAGCATGTACTATATGAAACCCTTTATCCAATCAACAAAAAAAGCAGCAGCTTAAAGTGATTCCACTTAGAATTCTACCCAGATTTGCATCAAACATCATGTTTTTACTGAAGACAATTTTCAGCAAATATTCTTTAGCTCTAGTAACTAGATCATTAAGAATGCTTAAGTAATTTTATTTTTACTTTCTAAAAGTATGTTTGTGTTTTCAGCTAAAAACTGATTCCACAATATTAATACAGTCCTAGTGAAAAACAGATGATGAGCAAGCTTCAGATTCAGCCAGATATTAAACATTCCCATCGTTTTCTTAACACATCTAACCCAATCATACCTACTATTTCAGGTTTTATAAAGAAGGGGAAATTAGAGGCACAATAGTCTCAGAACCCCCACATTGCAAATAACTTGAATAAAATTTCACTTTGGAACTGGAACTGTATTAGATTCTGCAGTAATGTTTTCGGTGAAAAAATGAAGAACCAACCTGATGAATAGCATGAAGAAGAGGGATTGAGTGAGTGGTTGGTCTAGCTAGCAGCATTGGGTACCTCTTTAAATTAGGAGAGAGAGAAGACTGAGGGCCTCTTGGGGGCACTGGCTTTTCTATCTATATTTAGCAGTCTCATTCCTCCTTTGTGATTTAAGGTCAGAATCTAATACTTCATTTTATTCTCTTTATTATGAATCTCCTAACAAAGTAAAACTGAAAGGAATAGCACTTCAAATTATAAATGGCAGGTTTGTAATTTACATTCTGCAGAATCAGTGGAACTTAATTATGCTTTCATCTATTGAACTATATATAATATTGGTTCATCCTCCAGATATTTTGGGGAGGTTGGTTTCAATAATGCTTTGAGATTGTCACTTGTTGGCTTCATTCTGCTGCTGCTGAACAATGAATACAGTATTGTTTTCTATGCCATGTACAATGCGATATAATGATTTTTAAGTTATACATTAAGCATTCTGAGATGTATTTTCTGATACTGTCTCAGCTGAATTGTGGAGTGTGAACTTGCTAAGCTATCTGTGTCTGCAGAACTTTCTAGCAGTGAAATAGCTGCAAAATTGTTTCAGTAAAGAAAATAATTCTGTAAGAATGATGGACCCAGTGGTGAGATTTAAAAAAAAAAAAAGCTAATGTTCAATAGTGTACTCTTACTGCATTATTTAGCAACCTTGTTGGGTCTGTTGCCTAGTCTGACAAACTGGAGAAAATATACTCAATGCTTTCTCAGTTACTTGTTCTTTGTGTATGCTGTTTCTAGTGTTTTGAAGACTCTTAGTCACTAATTGGGACATTTGATTAACAGAAAAAATAGTTATAGCTGAGCACTGTTGAACTGGTTCAGGGTTTTAATGCAGAGGTTGCATGCAGCCTTCATTAGGAGGAAAGGGGGTGAGTTTGGAGGAATTGTTTTGTTTTGTTCTTCACAAACTAAGTATTGTAGATATTTTATTTATCTGTTGTACAGATTTGTTTAAAGATTATTTTAATGTGTGAAATAATGCACTTGTTTGCTATTACTGTATATGGGATAAATATATTTTCTTTTAAGGTTATGTGAAAATATGAAGTAATTTAAACATTAAATAAATGTGCTGTGGATGCTTACTTTGTAATGGAGGGAGCATCAATAAAGTAAAGGGTGTCATCTTTTTTTTTTTTTTTTTTTGATAGCTTAAACCTCAGTGAACTATAATTTACTTGGCCTACCTAGCTAAAGTCTAGCCTTCAGGTAATGGGGCTTTTATCCCAAAGTAACTTCCTGAAAAACACTTGATTTAACAGTTCCTGTCCTAATGTACAATGCTCATCCTTACACACCACAAAGGTAACATAAGGTGGAGGCAGAAAGAATCCTTCATAAGTCAAAGTGTGATGGTGAAAGCTGCTCCACTGCCTGAGTCTTCATGAATTTGCCCCCTCTGCATGGTATGGTGAGAGCTAACCGGTGGATCTGTATTACTGTAGATCTGTGAAGTCCACCACTAAGTTCTCTACCACAGGCAAAACAGAAGCAGCTTTAGCAGAACATAGCTCCCCAGTGCCCAGATGATACATGCCCCCGAGCTCCTTGGATTAGAAGTCAAAAGATGAGAATACACCATGAAAGAATGGAGGAATATTCTTCTGTACCAAGATGAAAGAGCCAGGAAACCCCCTTCTAAAGTTAAATTTATTGGGAAGATAAGTTACGTTTAATAACTATGATACCTCTTGTAATTATCTAGTAAAATCTAGCAAGAAAGGCATTCTTTTTCTACCTGTGACATCAGGCATCATTACTTCCTGTGAAATCTGTTGTTGGCAGTAGCGATTATTACAGCAAGAAAATCTGTGCCAGATGTTACTATTCAATATACAATGCACTACAAAGAATTAGTACTTTTTCTATATGTTGCAGAAATTGGTATTTCATGTTTACCAAAAAAACATTAATTAATTTTAGTTACAGCTATCACTGCTGCCCTTGAACACTTCCAGCGACGCAAATTTCCTGCCTTGCCAACTTAATTTATGCAGTAAAATCAAGGCTGTGAATTTACATGCCTGTACTTTTAATCTGTTCCCCAAATAGTACTGAATTCTTTAATACTATGTCTAAATACTGTGTCTTTAGCTAGAAAATTATGACTCCAGTGTTTCAATCTATTTATAGTAATGGATCAAGACAATTAGAACACCTGCTTTATTAGCTCATGGGGAAAACATTTAAAATGAATGCTGCTCTTCACAACAAAGACAGTCAAGAAGTAAGATGACCCCTAATCATTAATAGTACCACAACTGTTTGCCGTTTTGTATATTAGGCTTGAAGATGTTCTTAAATTTTGTTACAATTACAGATCAATGGTGTTGCCGTATTCTTATAACTAAAATGTATTTTTACTTCCAGATAAACAATACTATTCAACAATCCACATAAATGAAGCCTGCAACTGGGAGGTCGCAGCAGCTGTGGGCTCCCCCTCTACTTGGCAATAAGGTAAAATAGGATCTAACGTGTGATCCACAATTGTTCCTCCTGCCATGCACACGGCATGGCAGGAGGCATGATGGTGTGGATCATTCATTAGATCTCATCGTGCCACTACCTGCATGTGTAGAGGAGCCTCGTGTGCTAGTCTGTACGTTCCGGTGAGGGCTGTAAAAGATCCTAGGGTTTCCCTTCCCTACCTTCCAGGGTGTTGAAACACCAGCACCCAAACCTACAAATATGTACATACTTAGCTTTATGTGTGTATCATCTGTGAAATCAACTAAATCCATGTATTTGCATGACCCTGGGTATTTGTAAAACAAAACATTCCTATCCTTTCATGTTGCCATGTAGTAGATGACAATCAAAATACGCTGTTTCTCATTAGCCTTAAGAGTTCATATCCAAAGCTGTTTTGTCAACTCACGTTCTGGATTTTTTTAGTAGAATTTGAGGGGAAAATGTGAATTTGTGTGGCTTTTGTTTTTTCCCCAGATATTAATGGTTAAAATATTATGAATGTTTGTAAATGTGGCACTTCTTGTAGAAGTCCTTTGTATTGCACAGAGGAGACTTGTTTCAATTTGGAATTAATTTGTTTTGAGTTCTTTGGTTTTGTTTACAATTTTCTTCCAGAGTGACAAATGCTGCTAACACACAAGATGTTGATTGTCACACCAGCTCCAGTTATTTTACATTTGTGGCTCTGAATAAACCCTATAGATGCTTGGAATCCAAAGGACAATGACTATATTGTATAGTGGTTTTAATGCATGCACTGTTTTGTGCTTCAACTTCAAGATGTCTTATTAAGTTTAAAATGCCAAATAAAGATACACAGAACACAATACAAAGAAAGCAAAAATATGAGTTAAAACGGAGTATCAGTCATAGAGACGGAAACTCCTTTGCTGTACAAACTGACCCAAATAACAAGAATGAGAGTTCCAAAAGTTTGAATCTCAATCAGATTTGAAAAAGGATTACAGACTGTTATGGAAGTTCAGACCATGCATGTAAATATGTTATAAAATAAATACCTGAAATAAATTAGAATGATCTGTTTGTAAAACACACTCTTAAAATGACCATATATAAAAGCATTTTGTTTTATAGATTAAAAGGTTTTAATACCACGATAATGTATCAGGTAAGTGTGTGTTTGACATATGTTGTAAGTGACTTGAGTTAGTCCTTGTTTTAACATGTTCTTGGATTTTTTTTATTAAGATTTTAAAAAAGAAAACATCACCCTGGATATGTAAAATAAAGCCTCTGGCTTAAACTGTTATTGTTCATCAAAAAATGCCCTCCAAACTATTGCCTTTGCCAATTTTGAGGGGAAAAGAACAATATTTATTTTTATAGTATGGAGTAAACAGTTTATTTTAAAATATGCATCTCATCCTGTTAATTTGACTTTAAGCAGTTAGAAAATGTGTTACGTGTTGGCTCCTGAGGAGAAGATGCTGTAGAAATGTTAACTTTATTGTATTTCTAGCTTGCAAAAATTAGTTGTGTAAGGCCAACATCCCACCAACAGTAATAAACTGACTGTCATAATATCCTCCCTCTGTGGTAATGATAGGGACTTTCTTGACTTTAGTTCAAGATCTTTCTATTGCAGACTTTCATCAGTTTCTGTACAGTTGTTTCTTCTGCATCAGACATGCAAATCAACTTAAGCCTTTACAGAACAGAGTCCATCTATCTCTGAATCTAGTATTTTGAAAGAACTCACTTTTTCCTTGGAAGTTTTGTAGTTCATGGGAGTCAGAAGAAAGTTTGATATTTATTAATGTGTTTATTTTAAAGATATTCTTGTAATGTAACAAATATAAAAAGTTATCAGTGTTTTTACAAATTGTCAAAAATGTCCAAAGTACAAAAAAGATACAGTACATTAGTTTATATGGAAATGATTGTACTATCTGGCACTGAAATCTTTAATACCGTGTCATGCACAATATACATCAGAAGAGCTCATGCAGCAATTTGAACAAATAAGGAAATAGGATGCGATTACTGTGTTATCTGATTACAAATTCATTGCTTCTGTTAGTTTCCTTTCCTCAGGGATACCATTTACCTGTAAATAAATAAGAATGCATATAATCCATGATGGCAGAAGTTGTTCTTACAACATTCAATTATTCCAATACTTGTCATCCTGGTAAATAAATGGAAATTATCAATCCCTTCCAAAACCAATGGAACTTGGAATCTGTATTTGAATTCAAAATACTTATCCTAGCTCTGGAAAAGATGTAATCATGAGTTAGTTAATCTGTTGCAATCTTAGATCTTTACATGTGGAGCCAGGTTTGGAAGATTTAAAAAAAATATATATATTTATCTCCCCACTCCTCCTCCCTGAATTTTAGACAGGTCTGTATAGCCTTTAGCTGTTTCAGTGTAAGCAAGTGTGAACATAAATTAAACAAACATATTCAAAATAATATTGAATCTTATGACTAACTGGCTTCCCTGACAGTTGTGAAGGTGTCACTCACCTTTGGGGCTGAAGGACTTGTGTGGTTTTCTTATCTGTTTTCTTTAGTCTTTCTTTAGCAGCCCCCCTGATTTGATTGTGAATCTCTCCATCTAATTAGCACTAACAGGCCCAACTAAGGGAAACTGCAACTCTCAAATTGGGAATATTACTTACCTTTGTGCTGTTTAAGATTATTTTTGCATTACAAGAATAACCCATCCTTTTGTTTAACCAAGTAGGTAGCTTGGATTTTATCAGTTTTCAGAGGAACAAAAGTAAATAGTTATCAAAAGAAGCCTAAGAAGGTTATGTACCTTTAGATCTACTAGATCAACAGTCACTTCCTCAGTACAGTGCAGATATTAAATGAGTATTGTGACATATTGTTTATGAATCTCCAAATTAGTTCTCTCATTGCATAATCCCAATCTGTTCAAAAGTACAACTGCAATGTCAGCAAGCATCAGTCTAGCTGTCCTATTTTTAAAGTCTGCAGTAGAAAAACTGGTTACTGAATACTGAAATTATTTGTAAAATGGGTATTCAGATTAAATACTCGTTGCATGACTTTTTTAAAAGCCTAATGGACAGCACTAATTTGGTAATTCAAATTCTGGTACATGGTGCATTTAGCAGTATTAGCTATTTCTGATGACTCTTCTTCATGGCAAAAAAGGAAAATAGGCAAACTAAATTTCTAGTGCTATATCTTGCCTTACCATACATTTTTATTTTTGTATATTCATTTGGAAGTATCTTATGTTCATTTAATAATGAACATAAAGTTATGTTAATTTGATAATGATGTTAAGTAATTTTTTAAGGATGCCTGAATTCTATTGTTGACATATTAATATTATACTGCTCTGCTACTGTAGATTATATGCTTCCTGTTAGACATGCTCTTGCCATACACGTGTGACAAAAATCTCAGGAAAGCAATTGCATCATTATCAACATTGTCTAACTATATGCTATACTGCTAGATCCTGGAAGGAAGCTCTAACCATCATCCAGTAACATGACTTGAATGGAAGGAAAGTGAGTGCAAAGGGGAATTATTTTGTATCAAGCGTTTAGCTATGACTATACTTGAACTTGAGATGGTACAACTTACCTAGGCACCATTACATGTAAGGGTGTGGTATAACTAACTATGCCTCTCACTGAATGCTCCCTATTTTTTAGGTGAAAATAATTGTGAGTGTACCTCCCTGATAGGTACCACTGTGACTGAGCATATTTGTTTTTAAAACGTACACAGTGTAAAGAAGGAATTCAATTTATTCAATACCCTGAAAATTGTTGGCAATGTTAGTGATTACAAAACTCCAGGCATCCATGTTGAAGACATCTAAAACCAGGGTATTAGTATTTCACCATACATGCAAATGAATTGCATGTATTTTGGGGGTGCCCAGAAACAACAATTACATTGTAGTCCCATGTGTGTAATATACTTTCTGGAACAAACAACAGCTATCACTTTAGTACTGATCATTATTGTTTTGTATGAAATGCAAACTGGAACAAGACAACTATGAAAAACTTACTAAACTGATCTTCTCTAGGTATTGGAATTTTATGTTGAAGGGTTTTTACTCTGCCCAAAAAAAATTTCTGCTGGGGAAAAGGTGAAGCTTCTTTTAGGAAAAAAATATGAAAATAGTGGCTACTGAAAAACAGAAGTGTAGGAACAGCCAGAGAGACTTTTGCAAGCTGCTGTAGGGCAGGTCTATGTTGTTTCTTGTTAAAAAAAGAAGCATAATTCTCATAGTTCTGAGGGTAGGTGATATGTGTATACTGTATTTACCAAAGACATGAAGTAAGTCCTGTGCTACCCATGTGAATGTCCTTCAGCCACTCCAGGGCAAACTGGAAACTAAATGAGAAAAGCAGGACACAAGCACAGTTCTCTGATGAGCCTAGTTTTGGCCCTGATGTAAAGGAAGAGAATTAGGTTTTCTGATTCTTGGGGTGTATATATATATGGATCCCAGGTAAGTTGGAGACCTCCTTACCCAACGGCAGCTAGTAACATGGTCCCAAGGCATCATCTTTCAATGAGGAAGAGTTAAAATATGGATTATGTGCCCCAAGATGGCCTCTGTTTTGGAAGGGTGGCACTGGGCATAAGAGAACTGCTGTACAATGGGCAAAGTCTTCGCTGCTTTCAGAAAATAGAACACACCAGAAAGTTACATAAAACATCATTTGGGGGATGTTGGATCAGCTGCTCTTCATTTGCACAAAAGTGAAAGGACAGGTGGTGCCTGTGTTACAAGTGGTACCTGAGCTACAAAAATGGAAAACTAGGTGAGAGCAGTTAAGGAACAAGACGGCATGTCACTCCCACTGTGTAGAGAAACCACTGCTAATCTTCCACTAGCCGCAAAGAAGGCAAAAACAGATGTTGTAACAATTCACATTCTTTCTCAATTCACCCAGAACAGCAGTTGGCAAATACAGTGGAAATAGCTTCAGGTGACTCAAGATCTCATCAGCAAGGACAGCAATTTCAGTAACTTTCTATTCCTTTCATTTGCTGTGTCCAGCACCTCCAGACGCTGCAATCTCATTTTCATCAAAATAGCAACAATGAACTGCTTTGTTTGCTATTCAAGCGTTGCAGAATCCCCATGAAAAGAAGTATTAAGCATACCCATATTTGCAAAGTGTTCTAAAAGCAGTATACATGCATTTCTTCTCACGACCAGAGCCACGCAGCTCTCTCTCACAAGTACGAAGCTAAAACTAATTTCTACTGAGTAGGTACTAGATTAAAAAAAAACAAATGTTTACAGTGTTCCTATTTTTCCTTTAAAAATGACTAAAGTGTATGCATAAAGCTAATTTTAACCCTAGCTTCTGGTGCTGAAAGCTTTGGACAAAGCTCTACTATGCAACCTAGCACTTTTGTTTATTTTTTTTAATATTGGAACAATATTACCAAAACAATTTAACAACATCATGCAAAATTATACCCAAGATTTTACAAATATTGTTTCTTGGATAACGAAAAAATACAGGGCAGAGTTGTCCGTTGTATACTTGCCTCAAACCTTTGAAATGTTGTCATACGAAATTCTCCTTTAATCCCCCGAAAGCAGTGATGGAGAAAAAGAATTTAGAATAAAGATACCAAACAAGGATTTGTTATGTAACACTATGTTAGACCCAACCTGTGTTTAAGGTTGCAGTCTGCATGTTATGTATGAAAAGTATAAATGCTGCTTCTTGTGGACTCTGAAACTTGCTTACTTTAACCTATTACTCTTTGGCAACTCCATTTTCCTATTTTGATTTCTTATTCACTCTTCTACCTGGCCAAAAATGTAATTTTTTTTCACGCCAGGGATGCTAACAAGATAAACAGAAAGAGGCTTGGATTCGTCTCTATGCCTGAGGACCACAATGTATAAAGGCTGCTTCAGTAGTCAAACCTGTCTTTGGTAGTTGTAAGGATCACAAATTTCCTACCTACAGTGGAATCCAAACAGCCCAAGTACCACCAGGAAATCAGTAGTCAGGTGTTAAAATGAGAGGCTGGTCTAACTGAGATCTTGAATTCAGCTTGTCTGGATCCCAATGGCCTGAGCCCCAAACCCACTGTAGCTTTTCTGCCTGCTCTTCCCCTGGCTTCATGCCAAACCTTGCAATAATTTCTCTATAAAATCTGGAATTTTAAAACATCAATTCAAATCAACATTGTGGGCCAACAGCTGTGTAAGTATTGGCTGGTGCCTGTTCTCCATCATCACTTGATCAGTCAGAACTGATTTTTATACTGACCTGCAGTCTGCTGCTGTGGAATCTGAGTCTGATGTGGCAGGTTCCTACAAATAATAATTTAATATTTTAAAAACTTGTATATGTTGTGTAGAGTAGATATCTATGAACACAGTTGACGTGTTAAAAACATATCTGCCGTCATATGGTAAGGTGATTATTTTGTTTCTAAGTGGATAAACAAGGCAGCCAAAATGCTAAACAGTTCAATACAAGAGGGACTACATTACTGCTAACATACAGCAGTATTAGTCTCACTGTTACCAAGGTTCAGAGAACAAATTATTTACCAAGTGAGAAATGTAAGGCATCAGAAGAGAAGCAAAGAGAACAGGAATACTAAATTCTACACATTTTTCTACTTGCAATACAGAAATGGAAACGTCATTTTATTAGTATTCTGCATGGATTAAAATGCTTCCTAAGTACCCAAGGACCTGATTCTCCAGTTCTTTAGCGTATCTGCTGGCTGCAGCGTATTTCTAACATACACTTTTATATTTGTATTACTGATTAGTGGAGAAAGATGGAACCTGTTAGTTTAATGAGTGTTGCCTACCCTTTATTTCAGATCAGTGGAATTGAGAAGGGGAATTTCCTATTTGGGGAGAAAAGATGAAACATTTTGTATCTGTTTTTAAGTGGCTGTTTAAGATGACATTGAGTCTTAAAGTAATGTTAGCAGATGTGGATTAACGGTCAGAGTGCAGGTGAAGAAATTTTAAGATGCTTATATATTTTTTTCAATAACTAAGAAGAACATGTTTGATGGGGCTGTAGAGCCTATTTGTGAAAAGGTGACTGCATTGGTTGTACTTTTTGCTTATGTGATCAGTCCCACTGAAATCATGCAAGTAAAGTTAAACTTTATCTGTAATATTCTAAATATATGTAATATTCCTTAAATATAGGCATCACCAAAACTGTGGCATAAACTTCCTGAAACACCAAAACTCGGTATTTTTAAAGCAACAAATTCATGAGAAGTGTGACCTATTTGAGTCAAGTTTCTGAGAAGACTAATAAAGTTATGATCAGATTTAGTTCCTGGCCAATTTGCTATTTTTAAGGCCTGAAGAAGCTGTTCTTCAAAACACACTATGAGAGACTAATTAAACATGGGTAAAAGGCTCTTTTGTCTGCTAACTGAGATCTATTCAAAGCTTCCACTCTTTGGGAATTTTGTGCTGGGACAGGAAGGACTGGAGAAACACTTAGGATACATTTACATGCCACAATGCCATGCCATATCATGCTAATTACATTACCTATAAACAAGCTAGCTCAGATATTAGAAGCAGTACAGCTGCAGCATTACAGTATTCTGCCCGGGGTAGTGTAGCTGTACCATTTCCAGTACCTGAGAGCTTGGATTCTCTATAAAGTACAACACTGTGGTACAGCCATACACCTAAAATGTGAGCAGAAGGTAAGGAGTGTCTAGAACAACGGATAGCAGCATATGTTTGAGTGTCATATTTTCTGATGTATAAGAGAGGTTTTTTTAAACATAGTGGCCTAAAAAACAAGTTCTTACATGCCAAAGTTACATAATGGAAAAATAGTAGAAATCACTATAATAAAGTTTAATCAAAAATCAATCAAATTTGTTAAAATTATGGGAAAAAATACTTATCTTTTCTTCAAGGAGTGCATATTTTACTCAGATGTCTGATGCACAAGAAAATATAGCAACATTTCCTGTATTTTAAGTTAAATCTATATGATTTCTGCATGACTTATTTAAAACCTAAAGGCAAAACTTGTCAGAAACCAGTTGATTCACATCACAGTGTGTCTTTTAAAACAGACCATTTTACAGATGCACTGCTTTCTGATGAGCTAAAATAAAGGACAAAGGATGTAGCTTTCCAGTAGTGGTACAGCGAGTTCACTGCACAAAATCCATCATCATCCTCTGCAATAACATCTCCATCGGTCACTTGTTGTAATGGAAATAAACTTTTAGGTAATATAATAATGTCAAAGGATCGATGATTCCTACTTTAAAAAATAAGCACTGAGGCAAAAGTGTTGGTTTCTCCTTTGCATTTACCTATCAGCAGGATAGGTAAGTTGTGATTATGTTGTGTTTCACTGACATGTCCCCTTCAAGAAAACAAGTTATTTCCTTTCTTGAAGGAGATTCCCCTTACTGTATCAAAAAAGAAAGTTCTCAGTATAATTATCAGGAAGGCTGTACATATTAAAACTGACTAGTTAAAGATTCATAGAGACTCAACAACAAGGAAAACAGCAATTCATTCTAAGATACCAGACAGTGTGACGGTGTTGGGCTTCCATCTTTACTATGCTCTTATTAGCTTGCAGCAGCACCCTGGTCAAGAATCACTGCTCTAAGTACTACTGTGTAAAAGGCAGGGGTGACCACACAACAACAAGTCAACCCATTTTTTTTGACAGTCTTGAGCACTGTTTTGTGCTGAACTCCATACCGTAAACAGGCTCTAAATCGCCACATCCAGACACGTGCGGCCATGCGGTATGTGGCACGCAAACGCGTCTGTGGTACCACGTACCACATGTTCAGTTGTTCTCCACACTGCAAGTGAGCAGCATGGAGAGCTTTTTGACCCTTGGATGTCCAAGGGTCAAAAATACTGCAGGAAAAAAAAAACAGAATGGTGCAGGCAGTGGAAGTGTGCACTGCCCAAAGCCAGAGCCACACTGCAGCCAGCCAGACTCCACAAGGCAGGATCACCATTGCTGCAGCCCCAGAAGGCCCCCAGGTAAGGTTGCTGGGGCAAGCCCAGTGCTGGTTCCAGCCTCTCCTACCCCACCTGGGGTAAGCTGCCACATGCCAGAGTGCGTGTGGCACATGCTTTCCCCCAGGAACAACTAGCAGTGGCACAAGTTGCACCACCACTAGTTGTCCCTAATGAACCAAACATCCATGCACATCTGGACGCAGCAAGCACATTTACTGGACTGGGCCACACAGGTACTTGGGTGCTGTTTGGTTTAGGTTCGGGATCCCAGTGGCATCTGGGTAGGAAGTAGGTAGGTACCTAGCTGGTCAGACACTGGCACCTCTGGGAATCAACAGAAGTAGAAATGCAGATGTTAGTGTTCTTTCAGGTCAAACAGGGAGGTGCCTAATTAATTCAGGCACCTCCAAGGTTGACCAGCCACTTGAACAAATTTTTCTGGATTGCAGTTTTGAGCTGAAAGTCCTACCTACGTCTTGTTTTTTGTGTTAAGCTTTTCTTTCTCTCACCCCCTCCCCCAAATCCTCTTTTTTATCTGGCCCTAAATGAAGAAGTATTTTGGTGCAAGATAAATTGTGAGGTGATTGCAAAGTAAAATTGAGAAACATGAAGGGCAATAGGAAGGCCAGGAATGTCATCAAAAAATAGAAATCAACTTGGAACACTGAACTATCCTGAGAAGCAGGTAAGAACAATCTTAGTTTTAAGACTGCACAGACCAAAAACTACTTGCATTTTCATTTCTCCCCAACACATGTTTGTACAGTATCTAGAATAAAGAGGTTCCAGTACTAATTGTAAACTTCAGGTATTATCATAATATAAATAATGATGACTATCCCTTAGGTAAGAAATAATATAATGGAAAGAAATGATTGTCTCTCTAACAGATTAAATAAATAGTATGAGGATTCTCTACCCTCAACTCCCATTAAGTTAGAGCCATAGCTAGATAGCTGTTTCTGTTCTAGTTGTCTCACGAATGAAAGATGGATAAGCAGGAGAGATCTCAAAAGAGATCAGTAAGTAGAAATAAGAGAAAGGCGAGAGGATGAAATAAAAGGTAAGTAATTTGTTTTAAACTATAGTACCTCCTAGAGATTATCTAAAAATATTTATCAGCTCTGAAGCATAGTGAACAGGATTTGACTGAATGATATATAGGAATTTAAGGAAAGAATTATAGGATGAAAATGAAAAGAGAATGTAAAGCTAAATTTATAGAGAAAGTCACTTAACTAAGCAAGTGGCCCATATATCTAAAATATTTGCCCCCAAATTACCCCATCACAAGGCACTTATTTTTTAACTCTGACCTCTTGTGCCCTTTCCTCTTCCCCCAGATTCTGATCATTTTACTCAAGTTGATTAGTACTTTTTATTTGATGAGTAATACTGAAATCACATTAAAAATGTAAGCTATCCCAGTATATGAGCAAAGGTATTAGAATTGAGCTTATAAACACTGAAGAAAAAACTAAGAAACAATCCACATCTTCAGGAACATGGACAAAATGAGTAAAAATATTTTCTCAGTTCCTGCTTCTTGCTTATTAATGTCAGGTCCTTTCATTACAGTAGATACTTCTCTTATCTAACAATGCTCTATAAATTTCCCAATCATATTGTCAACTGCTGTTAAACAGGGACTGCTCTAACTTTAGATGAGAGGTGTTATTAAGAATGGTATGTAAATGGAAGAGAAACTCCGTCATATTAAATTTCTTGGCTTAAAAATTCTATTGTGTCCTTCATGTTCGATTATTGCCCACTTTTGAATCTTTAACAGGTTCAGAGTTACTGTATTTTTTTTTGTTAATTTTGCCCAATGTTCATATTGTGTCTCCATAACCAATGGAAGTGAATCAATAATTGTGAAAATAGTGTTTAAGTCAATTAATAGAAAAAAAAAATTGCATATTTGCTTTTGGAAAAGTATAAGTAACTGCTCTTAAAGAGCCAGTAGAGGGCCCTTGGGAAGATTAAATATATTTTTGTGAAATTTCTGCAATATTTGTTATATTTTATTGTTTGACAGCCCTGAGGTCACAAGCTTAAGGCCACAGCAGAAGAGCTTATGCTGCGCCCCGATCAGATTCCAACAAACCTGCAAATCCTGCTAAATATATTGTCACACCAGGACATGAAAAAGAAGAGTGAAAAAGAACAGTAACCGAAAGCGGCTGCAAAGAGCTTGTAGTGTGTGTGCGTGTATTTTCTGAGGACAGGAATACATTTTCTATTGCAACCTATTTTACATTTTTACACCATTTTGTATTGGTAATATCTATTTTAAAAAACAGACTTGGCAGGATAGAGACATTTCTGTTTAATCCACTACTACATTATAATATTCTTATCCAAAATATTTCTTCATATTTGCACAATATAGATATAAAACAAGATATCATTACTTAAGTGCTATTAGTTAAGAAATATGTAATTTATCTGCAAACACCTAGTAATGATAATGTTTACTTTGGCTGTAATCTGTAGTACAAGTACTCCCTTGAAATGGAGACAATGAGAAATGACAGTAAAGAGGCATTGTCAAAATAAAATTTAACAACTGACTTTTAAAAAGCTCTTTTTCTGGGCTTCTAGTAACCTTTGAATAGGAAGAATTATAATCTGTTTCAAAGTCTATACTACCATTTGTGCTATTTGATTAAAAAGGTAAACTATGTAGATAATGGAATACTGTTGGTTGTTTCACTTTAACTTACAGGAAATTTTATTTCCTAGCTCTTAGGCTAGTTAGATGTTGTTATACAGAACTTACTTAACTATAATTTTTCCAAACCAGCAAAAAACATCTTAAAAATTAATAAAAATATGCCCAATGTGAACATAATCACGTTCTTTAAAGAACAAATGAATAGCAGTGGGTTTCTTCTATTTATTCCAATATTCTGTTATATTTAAAATAGTATTCCAATATTAAATGTCACAACACTGACAACTTCAAGAATTTAAATGTCAAAAGGCTGACCCTAAACAATCAAGAGATACTGAAAAATTACAAACAACCCAATATTTATTGACTTTTTTTGAATTTTGAGTTTCTCTGCAAACGTAAGGGCTAGAAACATTTTTTAAAGTTGAGTCTCCCTTCCTCACATGCATCTAACTGCTGCGTCTTTAAAAAATGTATCAAATATGGCAAGAGTTGGCAATACTGACACATACAAACTTAAGAGTGAAAATCTGCAGAATGGGTACTTGGACAGGTAAATCTAGGCTATGATTTTATGATGGAACTAGCACTAATCAGGAACTTTCCATCACAGTGATTTTTTTCAACCAAAAAAAGTCCATATGGTAAAATTATTTTTTCTACCAGAAAAACTGGAACAACGGCACCCAGCTCCCCACACAGAAAGCTCATCTCAAAGTAAGCTGAACAAAAGCCTTTCAGATGGGCTGCTGGAAGCTGATCTCCCTATCTGCCTGCCTACCACTTGCTGTCAGGGAGGCAGCAAGCCATGGTGTTAGCATTCCCAGCTCCTCCACAACCTGCCTCCCAGGAAGGCTTTTGGGTAGAGGGAAAGATGACAAGGCTGAACACTGCAGCTTTCCATTTCTCACAGCCAGGATACTCAGCCCCCAGCAGGCCATCTGGAAGGCTCTTGACAATTTTACTTTCCACCTGTGAAGTAAAAGTGCACCTGACAAGAACCAGCCAGGGGAGCAGCAAACAAACCAAAAGATGCCATTTCAGTCCTTCCCAAATGTAATTTTTCTGGACATTTCTCCCTGCAAAGCTTTCACGATTTGACCCTCCTGATTCACACTGAGCATATTTTCACAGGAAAGGGTTTCCATCTTTCAGCCAGTTCTGGCCTGAACTGTAGATGGAGCATTAACATGTTGTAACTGTCAACTGCTTACTTTCTTGTTACTGTTTGTATTCATGGGATATGTAAACCAACAACCTTAATCTACAGCACACTGGACTTTTGGGATGGGATATTTCCCAGCATTTAAAATTATTATGGAACTTGGACAGTTATGTAAATAGAGAACAATCAGTCCTGGCACACATTCTCCCCTGCATGCTTCCACACAGAGTCCTAGTCTGCTATGGCCCCTCAGAGCCCCATGGCCCTCCTTGATGGAAGCCAATTTGCCTTTCCCCTATGCCACCATGAAAAACCCAGTTTTTATTGCTCTATTCTCCCTTTCCTTCAAAGCTAGTCTCTTCAGAGCTGTAAGGACATAGAGGTATTTGGATAGCTCATGGAGACCATAAGAACCAAGTAGCAGCCTTAAAGACATCTGCAGGGAAACATGGAGCTGTGAGACATTAAAAATGGGGATATAGAAAGAAGGATACAGGAAGTATGCAGGGCAGAAGGAAATGAAGCAATGAGACTGTACTCAGGAAAACTTGAGACTTGAGCCAGGAGAAGGAGCAGTTTTACTTTAAGCTGCCTATTCTTTTGCCCTTTCATCTTGAAGCTTCATTGCTTCTTCCACAACAAAAACCTAACCCTGCCCTTCTCACCCTTTAATTCCTGCTTACTTCTCTGCCTTCTCATCCCTGTCTCCTGTCCTTGGTTTTTTCTACAGCTGCTGTACAGTGTGCTGAAAGCAAGTATGAAGACTGTCCAGATATCCGAGGAGCAAAGCACTGCCTAAAGAAGAAAAGACCCAAAAGAGATGACTTGGGTACATGGATAAGAAACAAATTTTGGTTGGAGGTATACTTATATAAGCAGGCACAGGGAGTCCAGTCCTTCTAAATCATAGTGGGTACGTTCACACATACTAAACAGACTTAAAATAAGGTGACTTAACTAAATTGATTTAAGGCGCATAGTGTCAGTACTTGAAGAGTTTGGCAGTGTTACTGTTTCTGTTCTCCAAACCCAGGCAGCATTGCAATGGAAAACCTATAATGTACTAATGCTTCCATGAAGGCCTGCCTGACTCCTGCAATGCTATTGTTACAGCAAGTCCTCCAAGCCTCATTCTTGTATCACCCTTACATTCCAGCTTAGAAATAGCCATTCCTGGCTTTCAAAATTTTCACTCGTACTTTAGGAGGAATGCTGTTAGCAATGAAGGTGGGGAAGACTATACCTTGGTTGCTCGGGGCTGTAGGGGGGCGGTCTGAAAGGCCAAGGCAGAGAAGGAACTGGGACTAGCTACCCGGATTAAGGATAACAAGAAGTCCTTTTTTAAATACACAGGGGGCAAAAAGAAGATACCCAGTAACGTGGGGCCTCTGCAAGACGCACTAGGAAATTTGGCTGTCACACCAGACAAAAAGGCTAACCTATTTAACTATTTCTTTGCCTCCATTTTCCTCAACAGGGACCAGATCTGCCCATCCGCCAGGACCCCCTCAGTCCCCCGGGGAGGCACACCCCGGCTAATGGTCAGTGAGGATCTAGTCAGGGAACTTCTGGAGGGACTGCACGTATTTAAATGAGCTGGTCCTGACGATCTCCACCCCAGAGTGCTGTGGGAATTGTCAGAGGTCATTGCGGGACCCCTGGCACGGCTTTACAAGCACTCGTGGTGCTCTGGTGCGGTGCCAGAGGACTGTAAAAGGGCCAATGTGGTTCCCATTTTCTAAAAAGGGAGGAAGGAGGACCCAGGGAACTATAGGCCTGTTAATCTTACCTCGATCCTGGGTAAGCTTTTTGAGAATTATCCTGGTGCATGTCCACGAGGGACCAGCAGGAAAGGTTATGCTTAGGGGCAACCGACACAGGTGCATTAGAGGCATGTCCTAGTATCATCGTATCTAGGGTCAGAAGGGGCCTAGAGCAGGCCATATTGTCTGACCCCCTGCCAATGGCAGGAACGAGTGCCAGGGTCACAGGACCCCAGCCAAGCACCTATCTTATCTACTCTTGAAGATGTCCAAGGTAGGAGCAAGAACAACTTCTCTAGGAAGCTGGTTCCACATCCTAGCCACCCTAACAGTGAAGTAGGGTTTCCTAATGTCCAACCTAAACCTGCTCTCCAGTAACTTGTGACCATTGGTCCTAGTTACCCCTGGTGGTGCCCAGGAAAAAATAGCCTGCCCTATTT
>JAGPOW010000261.1:219910766-219952702 GCA_030014935.1 Caiman crocodilus | reverse complement strand
ACCCCGGTGCTCTTTCCTGCCAAGGCAGGGGGTCGGACTAGATGATCTGCCCAGGTCCCTTCCGACTCTAACTACTATGATATGATACTATGATACTATGATATATCAATAAAACATTGCCCAGGTGATCACTGTCTCTCTTTCTTGTTATATATTTATAGTGTTCTTTTGTTTTAATTGTGGAGGAAAATGAATTTGGGGGTATTTTATAGAGTGACTTTTGCATTTTTTCATCAGGGATTTTTCAGTTTTCGAATAGGGAACACTAGAATTCCTACTAGGGAGGCAGGAGGCAGGACCCAGGCAGAGGAGCCTGCTCAGAACTGGCACCTCGGACCCAGCTGGAAGGTGGCTAATTGGGGCCAGGAGGACATGCTTTGACAGTTCAAAGCAGGTCCATCATGCTGGGAACATCTTCCAGGTGATAGCTGCCCATATGGTTGGACAGGGGCACACATGGCAATAGTGCCACACAGAAGCCAACTCTGCAGCCACAGCCCACTGGCAGCTGGCCCAGAGGGACAGATGCCTCTACTGTCTGTGCAGTCCCCATCCCAGTTTGGCAGGTGCACAGCAGGTCGCAGCCAGGTAGCAGCTCTTACTGCCAGACTGCTGCAGTGGGTAGAGGGTACAGGGAACTCTCAGGGCTGCTTCAGTACTCCAACTGGCACAAGGGGTAGTGTCCCCAGATACCAATTGGCCAGCACAGGTGCTGGCTCCAGGCTCTAGCTCCCCTGGTTATATATCTGGGAGGATCCAGGCAAGGTTATTTTGCCCCAAGCAGCACAACTTACACCACACCAAAGTACATGTTTGGGCACGTGCACTGAGGCAAAAAGCCCCGGCACAAATTTGCACTGCTTCTATTTGAGCTGCTGCAAGCACATGTCCCTGCATATGTGGATGCACCCAACACTGCTTCACAAGATAAACCCAGAAATTTCAAATATAAACCCATATGAAAAATGGCTTTGTTATTTTTCTGCAGTGAAAACAAGAGTGAAAACTAAGAGGTGGCATTTTCTGAACAGAGCTGCAAGTTTATCCAGCAGTGGTGCCATGAGTCTATCCAGGAGTGCCATGAATCTAAAGGTTGAGAACCACTGCTTTTAGAATATAGCGAATCTATACAATATAAATTTCTGTCAATAATATGAATCTAAGAACCTACACAGCAGATGTATTCATATCCTTTAATAAATTCTGTTAGGAAATATATCCTTAAACTAGACGGCCAGTGTTATAGTGGAAAATTTAAAAAGGGAAAACTGCATAAAAATTGAAATATTACTTTAGTGGCTGAATATTCAATACAAATACAAAAAAAAATGAACACGTTCACTGGAAGACTGTTTGTTTTCAAGTAATCTACAATACTGCCAAAAGTGAGATTTAAAACCATGGCTTGAAGTTTTCTAAACTTCCAATAGCTGACTGGTTAAGTCAGTCAAATGAACTTAGTGAAAATCATTTTGCTAATGGTTTCTTTAAATTAAAGCAATTTTGCTGACCTCCAAAGCAATGTTATATGTAACTCTGTCATAGCATTTTTATTTTGCATTATTTTCTAAACAGCTGAAGGTATTTAAAAATAATAATAATAATTTTGGGGACTTTTGCTATTTGACAAAAACTCAAAAAGTCCATGTGTATATTACAAGAATCAATTATTTGTTATTGATTTATTTCTTAAATACATTGATTTCTTAATCAAACTTTTTAAATGTCAGTACTGCCCTCTGTTGAATCAATGTGGTATAGATGAATGGAGAGCCTTTACAGAAAGTCTCTCTCTCTCACCTGTCCTAAATCCAGGTTTCCAACTAGAGTTCAGAATGATGATACCAAGAAAGCCTATTATGTTGAAAAGCATGATAACTTTAAGAGCATCTAGTCTGTCCCACCCTACCCCCAGACAATAGCATTTATACTGCCCATAGCAATATGTATTTTCTGGGAACAAAGAGATCTACTGAAAAGGACAAATATGTGTACACAGCTGAAGGGGCAGAATGCAAGTGCTCTACCTTTTTTCCCTCAGGAAACTATGACACAGAGCCATGAGATTCATATTTGATTTATCTTCTATTGGTCCCAATTTTTTTTTTTGTCAATTTAGTGCTCTCTAAATTGGTAGTAGCCAGAGATTCAGCTCTTATTATTTAAGATATCATATCTTAATCCTGGAAATATAACTGTGCTTTTTGATTTCTGAATTCCATGTCTTTGCATCATGCTACCTGTTCCAATCTTTGCACATAACTTTCCAATTCTGTGCCATCACTCACCTGCCAGTTTTGAGATTGCTGGTAAATGCTAATTTTCCAGCTCTGTCCAGATTATTAATTAAATTAAATTGGACTGATCTAAATGACTGACCTTTTGTGGTAGCCTCCTTTTAAGTGTTATGATTAATGAATACTTTCTGATATTGTAAATTAGATCTTAATCCACGCAATAGTGCATTAGAATGCTTAGTAACAGGTTTTCATGTGCCATTACAATGAATGGCACTGAACCTGACATGTATATTGTTTTCTACTTTTCCTCTGTATACCAAAATGTAATTAAATGTGGCTGGCATAGCTTATTTGTAATTGGGCATTTGTTTTATTCAATTTCATCTTGATTTTAGTGTATTCTTTACAGGCAGCCCTCACATTTATGACACAATTGGTTCCTGAAACCCACGTCTTAAGTTGAAACATGCCTCGGAACAAATTTTCTCATAGGAACAACGTTATAAATGGGGGATTGGTTCCTGAACCAAGGCCCAAACCCTATTTTCACCAAAAAAACCCCCAGAATTTTGTACTCAGTCAATTAAAGATGAGTAATATAGCTAGATTAATGTATTTATATGGTAAATAGCAATCATATTGATTTGGAAGGACTTCTCTGAGGTGACTTTGTTGGACTTTTTGAAGGGTTCTTGACTGGAGTCCTCTCAGGCATTTTGGCTGCAGGTTTTTCTAGAGCCTTGTCTGCTTTCTTAAAGAAAGTGTCCAAGAAAGTTTAGACAGATGTTTTCCAGGGAGATGCGTGATACAATGAACTTGTTTGCTGGCATGGCACAGCATCAGATCAAGCACCCTAAAGTTGAAACTGACGTCAGAAAGTCAAAACAGTGTGTCAATTTATAAACTTTGTAAGTGTCGTTCATTGTAACTTGAAACGTCTTAAGTCCAGGACTTCCTGTATTCTTTAATTCTGAAGTGTTTTCTGTTAAATACACAAAATGGGTACCTACCTCCAGAGCCATCCCTAGGGGTGTGTGGGGCCTGGGGGGAAAGAGGGAGTGGCAAGTGGCCACAGCCAGCAGAACAGGTGGCAGAGATGGTGAGCAGCTGGAGCTGGAAGAATGGGGCGGGGGTGGCGAGCAGCTGGAGCAAGGTGAGCGGCCGAAGCCGGCAGCGTGTGGCGATGGCGGCAGCGCATGGCAGGGCCCGTATGGCACGGACCTCAGGGCCACCCAAAGGGCAAGGCCCAGAGCAGTCGCCCTGAGTCACCCCCACTAGAGGCAGTCCTGCCTACCTCTCTGCCGAAATTCCTGCTGTTATGCATTATACTTGTCTATAATGCACAACAAATGTAGTGTCTGCCAGAGGCCAAAGGGACAAATGGGCCAGTTTGTTTTCAGAGAAGTGCATGGTCATTAGAAGGAAAACAGCCTAACTCTACTTCCCCCTGTGTCTCACCCACTGCTGCTACAGAAAAATTGCTCTTAATTTTTCTGTAGTCATAAAATGAGTCAACACTAAGAGCTGTCATTATCAGAAGGGTGTGGGTTGCCTCAAATCTAAAAAGGTTGGGAATCACTGGCCTAGGCACTCCATGGAATCAGTCAGATGCCTAACAATAGGATCAATAAGAATCATGTTGAACAGGCAGTCACCTAGGACAGCAGATATAAAATGCTGAACAGAGGGCTTAGGTTCCTGCCTTTATCTGGAATTCACAAACTTGAACACTGATGTGGAGTTAGGACTGATGTGGGTGCCTTTCTTTCAAAATGGAGGAGGCAGCAAACACGGTAGTCATGCCACCTAGGCCATCATCCAATGGTGGTGCTACAGGAAGTCTAGCCTAGCACACTTTCTCTCCTTTCCTTCCAGTCTACAAAAACACTTGAAAGAACTACAGACCCACGTGGTGCTCTCAAAAAAACCCTGGCAAATGTTACATTTGTTGCACAACAAATTGTTACATGCCAACTGGCCACACATTAAAATTATCAATTTTATGTCTGTGCTACAAATAAGTTGCTTTTTCAATGAGTAACTTATCTGTGGCTGATCACCATTGTTGTCCAAGGATAAACTGGTTTAACATCTAGCATGTTATGATTTGTCACAATACTTGTATATAATGTGCAACAAATATAATGTCTGCCAGAAGCCAAAGGGACAAATGGACCAGTTGCTAGGTCCAGAGAAGTATATGGCCTTCAGAGGAAAAGCAGCCTGGCTCCACTTCCTCCTGTGACCCAACCACTGCTGCTAGAGCAGTTGTGACAGCTACAGGGTGCTGTTGGTACTGAAGGGAGGGTGATGGCTGGTAGAAGTATGGCTTCAGCATTAAAACGTTTGTACTTTTACAGTGGAAGGCAGCCAAAAAAAATCTGTGCAACAGAAGGGAAATGACTGAGTTATATAAACAGTTAAAATGGCAAATCTGAAATTTTATCAAGGCACCAGACTTTCTCTGATAAATTTCAGAGAAACACAGGCTCCTTTTAAGACACTTTTCTAGGTGTTTGTGAAATAAAACTTACATTTGTATTTTATGCTCATTTTTTCAGTGACATTCACAAGAATAAACCATAAATATTTTCTGGATCTTCTTTCTTCCTATTTTCAGACAACAATCCAGATTAATTCTGATTTAGTGAAAGAGAGAGACGCTTCCTGGTAGACTGTATGTGAAAAAGGAAATTAGGAGTTATCCTTTTTCAACACTGGGTAAGACTTCACATTTTTGTTTCAATTTTCCCATCTATGAAATGGGAACAATTCTTATTAATATTCTTATGAATAGTTCCCTTAAGTGTACATGAAGATGAACTGTAAATCTATTTAAAAGTAAGAAAAAAACCTCTATGCATAGCATGACCAGGTGCTTTAGTTTACTTTGCTAACTTCAGTGTTTCTGAGGGTATCTCATCTGACTCTGCTGAAATACTAGTTATGCCAAATGTAATTTCATCAGCATTTTCAGTGTTATCTGGCAGATTACATCTTCATAGTCCTTATTTTCCTTGTTTTGGTTTTCTTTGAACAAAACTGACCTTTTGAAAAAATTCAGCCCTTTGGGGATTTATTTTTTCCTTGGTGAACTGCCCTGTTTTTCTATAATGTTTCTCCTTTATTTGAAAAACATGAGGAACTTTTTTGTTTCTTTTATTCCGTAATCAACATAATTTT
Source organism: Caiman crocodilus (assembly GCA_030014935.1). Taxonomy (NCBI): domain Eukaryota; kingdom Metazoa; phylum Chordata; order Crocodylia; family Alligatoridae; genus Caiman; species Caiman crocodilus. The sequence goes on along the minus strand of JAGPOW010000261.1, from coordinate 219,947,279 downwards.
ATTTCCCTTTTCTGTATCCTTATTTAGTGAAAGAGATGTTTTATATTATATTCAGAAGGAGATTTTAAAAATGCTGTAATACCATTAAACTACTACACTCAGTAGGTTAGCAACTAGCAAAAAAATTATTTTGTGGGCAATTGACAGAATTGTGTGTGTTAATGCAGTTAATTAATGAGGCAGACTTTTATTCATGGGTTCAAATCCTACTTTTATCATTCCTTTACTTGCTCCCTGGCTGCACAGACCTTATCTCACTTAAGTCATCACAAATTAAAATGAATCTGATGCTTTCACGGTTACTCACATTCTAATAGGTTTGTGTGTGTCCACACTTAGCAAAATACTACCATTTCTGCGAGAAGGAGAGTAACATCTGATCAGTCAAGAAAAGAAGTGCCTGTGGCATAACTGTATAGGGAGGAAGACTTGCAAAACACTTATTCCCTTTAAGTCTGGCTTTAAATAATGAACTTTATACATACCATTTTTAATATTTAATTATAAAGTAACTCACCAAAGAGATTTTACACCAGTCAATATGGAACTGGGTACGAAATTTTTTATCACAAGTTATTACAGGTTCCATTTCTTGGCTGCATCTCAGCTGATTCTGTGGGTTTTCTACTTCTCGTAAGCATGAGGAGAATGGAACATCTGCACCAACCATTACATAGACACTGTAGGAAGAGATGTGTGACAGTATTGAGATGGCAATTAAACATGCTGAATGAACATGGCTTGTTCCATTGCATTCCAATAATACCATTGTTTGGTGTTTTAAGGCTATGACTTGCAAGTTTTTTCTTGATAATTATATACTTTTCTCAAAGCAGAATAATGAACTGGAACCAAACTATTTTTTCCAGCTACTTATTACATCTTATGCTGCTTAAGGGTGTAATGCACTATGTGTTTTTAACTAACAGTAGAAGCAGTCCTCAGACTTACAACACAATAGTTTCCTGAAAATTGCGTCTTAGGTTGAAACATTGGAAGTTGGAACCAATCTTCCCATAGGAATTATATTATAAAGGAACCAATCCCCCATTTACCACTGTCGAGACAGCTGCATAGAGCTGGTAAATCTGTTCATAGTATCACAGTATCTAGGGTCAGAAGGGGCCTAGAGCAGGCCATCTAGTCTGACCCCCTGCCAATGGCAGGAACGAGTGCCAGGGTCACAGGAGACCCCAGCCAAGTAGTGGTGGGGGTAAGAGGGGAGGAAAGGAGCATGGGGGTGGCAGATCAGTACCCCCATAGAGTGGGAGGAATTGGGGCTGGGGCTGGGACTAGGACTGGTGCAAGCACTGCCCAGGGAAGGGTTGAGGCAGCTGGTGCCACTGCTCACCATTGGTCAGGGAGCTGCTTGTGTGGTGGCTTGTCCAGCAGCTCTTGCCACTGCTCCCACCACCAGTCCAGGAGGGCATAGGGTGTGGGCATGTAGCACAGGATCTGCGTGGGAAGGCCAAGGCTGGGGCTGTGCTGGGCTGCACTCCAGGCAGAAGGCACTGGGAGTGGAGCCTATGCCCCCTTGCTGTTCACCCAGCCAGTGTGAGACTGAGCCGCTGCCTCCAGAGAAGTGGCACGCAGTGACAAGAGGTGGCCCGGCCTCCTCACGCCTCCCAGGTGAGCAAGGGCTTTGCCCCAGCTGGGTGACCAGCAGCAGGGCATGGCAGAGGTGTGTGCCTCTGGATTGGGGCAAGGTGGAGCAGGTGGCAGAGTGGAAGCTAATGGGGACTGCAGTAAGTTTTTGGGAAGCACATGCCACCACTCACCCAGCAAGGGAGAAGCTGCTGCTCATTCAGGAGGCATGGGGAGTCCAGACCAGCTCTGTAAGACTTGTCCATAGGCAGTGCAGCAGCGCACTCTTGCACTGGCCCCACACTGGCTGGGTAAGCGGCAGGGGGGCATAGCTCCTGCTCCCAGCACCTTCCACCTGGTGCACCCCTGACTCCGCTCCCCCGCACAGATCCTGGGGCACACGCCCCTGCCCCATGCCCTCCCCAACAGTGGCGGAGGCAGCGGTGAGAACCGCCACTTGAACCACCACACAAGCAGCTCCTGAACCGATGGCACACAGTGGCTTAAGCTGCCCCAGCCCCAGTCCCTCCTTCGCTGTGGGGAGGCACTGACCTGTGCCCACACACCCCTGCCCTCCCCCCACCACAACGGATTTACCAGCTGGAGGCAGCTGTGTCGACTGTCATAAAGGCAAAACTGGCATGGGAACCTCGAAACAGGGTGTCAGTTCACAAGTATCATAAATGTCGTTTGTCATAACTCAAAGTTGCAAGTTGAGGACTGCCTGTAGTCAAATTTCCTACAGAAACTGATGAGGATAAAAGGCCATGGCTACATGCTAAGCTTACTGTATCTAACAGCAGCATAATCAACCTGGTGTCCCTGCAGTGTAGCCACAGCCTCATGACACTGGGGAAGTTCTAGCTAGTACTCTTGAGTGACTGACCAATTAGCCTGCCCCAGTGCTAACTAACCCTCATATACTTCAGTGTGGGCAGAGCTACTCTGCTTCTCAATTAAGAGGTAGCCTGCCCAAAGCAACCCTTGAGAAATCTAATTCTGAACATGATACATTTACCACACAGACATGGCCAAAGATTAGGCAGCTTAGGTAAAGGATGCCATAAAGCACTGTGAAAAAGTATCTTAGGAAATTATGTTAAAATTACAAATGAGAAACCAATATGAGAAAACTCCTTGCTTTGCTCTGCAAATTTATGGATAAAAACATTAGTTCCAATTTCAAAATGCTTTAAAACAGAGCTACCATTTAAAAACACATTGCTGATTCTAACTTGTTAAAGCTTCCAACATTCAATTTCTACAATGTAGCTCCACATTAAAACTGAATGTGGAACAAAATGCACTGTATTTAGCATCAAAGTAAATAAAGGAGAGTTATTGTATTGACAATATTCTTCATTTTCATATTCAATGTATATGAAACAACCTGTGTATATATATATAATGCTTCAGAAACCCTGATGGAGTTTTGCCATGGCGTATATAGGCAATGCTTGACCACAATATGGACGGACCTCCACTATCCTTTTCTGTACCTAATTCAGAATATGAAAGTTAATTCATCTCTTAAGATCTGTTTTTTAAAAACAAAAAACCTCCTGGGGCTATATCCACAAAAGAATTCAGATGCCCCTGTCCCAGCTGCATGCCCCAGTAGGTACTGAAGTCAAGAATTTAGATCCTAGCCCCTCCCCCACCTCAAATCAGCAGTTTCCTAAGCACCTATATTTTTACCAGTAAAATTCTATGTTCCTAAAAGTCTGATTCTGGGCATGTGCAAAACTGATTTCAAAGTCCCAGAAGGATCCACAAACTATGTGTTTCCACCTACACCAAATGCAGAGCCTGAGGTGACAGACATGCTCATAATACACCCATTGGGCCAGGTTCTGTAACAAAACACAGTTGGTGAATTCCTTGAATCAAACAGCTCAGTGGCTGGATAACTGAGACAGATAAAGGGAACCCAAATGCAATTCCCTTAACTTAGCCTGTTGCAGCTTGTTTCTACATGTATCTTAGTGTAAGATCCTTGAGCAGAACTGTGGGTTAGATCCAGTGAAGGACTTGAACACTTGACAATTAGACACTTTAACACCAAATGTTAATGCATCTGACCCACAGAATGAAATCCAGAAGGTTGAGTTAGGAAAACAAGACACTGTACTACTTATGGAAATAGATAGGCATCTCAAACTAGCAATCCGAAAAAAATGCACCCTCTGAGCAAGGAGATGCCTAGAGCAGGGTTGCCAAGCTTACCCTGGGCTGGATCTGAATCTTGGGGCTCCTCCCAAATATGTGGGAGCAGCAGGTTTGAGGCTGGAGGCAGGGGTCAGTGATATGGAAGCCAAATGGTAGCAGTGAGGATCTGGTGGCTCACATGCCCCACTGTGGCCAATAGCCATGTCCACTGGTGACAAGGGTCTCAAATTCTGCAGGAGGTAGCAGTACCTAGCCCACCCCAACTTTCAGAAGCCCTCTAGCAGCCCAGTGGGCCAAACACAATGGCTCCACAAGCTGAATTCACCCCACACGCTATATGCTTGACACTCCTGGCCTACAGCTACCTAATAGGTAACACTAATCATAGACGGCATTTGTACACATGCATGTGCTACAGCAGCAGGCACGTTGAAAAGCACCTGGCGTTGCAGCACATAGTTATACAAGTGACTAAATGCATGTCAGCACTGAAAAAACGGCAGCAGCGCACTTTTAAACTAAAACACAATAGAGGTGCTTTAGTTCAAAAGTGCACTGCTGCCATTTTCTGCGCGATGATGCACATTTCACTGTTATACAATTGCACACAGCACAGTGCAGTTTGCATCAGCTCGCATGCGGAGCAGCTCAATTAATCTGCCATTCTGCCACACAGCTCTGCCTGGTTCTGCTCCCCCTAGGCAGATGCTAGTTACTTACCTGCTGCAGCAGCTGCACAATGCTGCAGCCTGCATCTACGCTGCCTGCCAGAGCTGCTTCCTTGAGTGGACAGCAGTGAGCTGGGAGGTAAATGGTGAATGTAAATCAGTATAAATATAATTACCTGTGACAGAACACCCCTTTGGTTGTCTGTCAATTTAAGGGCTTGAGCAGGGAGCTGCCAGGTGGCTGATGAGAGCAGACATTTTTTGGAGAGCTCTATTATAAGAGCAGAGCAGTTTGTGTTCACGTGCTGGAGGAGTAACATTGCTCAGCAGAGCTCCCACTCCAGGAACATCTTGGAGGTAAAGGTAAGGCTACAGGAAAGGAGGCCTCATTGGTCCTGGGCATGACCTAAAACTGCACCCTGCCAGGATAGGGAGGCCTGATGGGTCAGCCTGTGGCAGCACAGGACCACCCAAATGTCAGAACTGAGAACCTACCTGGTGCAAGGCAGGTCAAGGCGCCTATACCCCTGCCCCCACCTTTGGGTGGTTACAGAGAGTTATCTTAGGTGAAGTACCTGAATCCCATGGGGTGTTGGACCCTGGAGGTGGGCCAGGCACGCTCAAAGAGACGCACCTGAGCCCAAGGGGGTGTAAGACCCCAGGGCCTGAGACTGGCTGGGCGGAGTTGTGGGGCCACTTAAACTCAGAGAGAAGCAGCTGAGTCCCAAGGGGGTGGAAGACCATATGCCCCATTGGTCTGGTGGTCCAATGAGGGGCCAGGGGTGTAGTGGGTCCATCATTGAGCAATCCCTCAGTCCTGTTCGGGTGAGAGTCACAGGAGAGGCCCAAAAGGTTGTGCCAGGGTTGACCGCGGGGTGGAGAGTAAAGCCCAAGGATCTCGGTGAGTAGGGTGATGTGAATGTGTCCTGGATAGGTGGTGTGCAAGAGACCAGGTGAGAGCCAGTGGAGTATGAGAGTATGCAAGAGGGGGATGGTGTGTGTGTGGCCTGAGAAAGCAGCATGGGAGACAAACAACTGTGTCCAGTTGGACCCGGCTTTGAACTGGAGATGGAACACAGTGTGAGACATCAGTGAGGCATGGGACAGGTGTGGGGATGGTTGGAGCATGTACCTATCACCTACAGTCATTTGGGTGCACAAAGGGCAGCTTCCCACCTATTTAACATCACAATCATTTATCAACAAGGCATGGCAGGTGAACAAGATGAGCAGCTTGCCCAGAGACAAGGGCAGAGCCATACTAGTACTGGGCCTGGAAGGTGCTCTTGTCACATTACTTTTTACATCCATACCTTGTATGTGATTCTAAGACTAGGAGCTTTTTCTGATATTAAATTAAGGAAAAACCTTGTCACAGAATTGATTTAAATGTTTCTCAGGGTATATGAAAGGTGGGCAGTATCAACACCATGTAAGTGCATTCTATGGTGGTCCTGTAAGAGTGCGTTAAGTATGCTCTGAGATCAGATCTACTGGAGCATATATCTCGGGGGACCTAAGCAGGAGGGTTTAGTTTCTGGATCCCAAAAGGGCTTAGACAAAGATAAGCACTTATCTGCTTACTTCTGGGTAAGAACAAAAGCAGAGCTTAAGGTTCCTAGAAATATTTTAAGTCAAGCAAGGGACACATCTAATGAATTTAGATGCATCCCAAGGTTTTATGGCAGCTGAGCAAGAATTTATGTTTGCAATTTTGGACTTTGGTATGTAATATTCACTCAGGTCTTGCCACAAGTGTCTACACTGCTCAAATGTACACCAGGCAGCACCAAACTGAGATCACACTTTGCTACTTCATATGCACTACTTCCTGAACCAAAAACAGTGCAGCCAGCTGCTTTAGTGTGGCACTGAATGTGTGCCAATAAGCTCTGCTGAGAAACAGTGAGAGCAAGTATGTGCACACTGAGGTGGCTACAGGCTGAAGGTGTAGAGCAAGACATGACCTCATACAGCAATGCCTAGTGCTGTAAGTGGGAATTACTAATATAAGTTCTTTATTGGATAGAGTTCCATGTTTGTTTGGTTTTTTTCATACAGTGCTCTGGCTTGATTGAAGCCTCTGTCTAGTAAACTTTTAAAATCTTACACAAATTGAGTTTTTAAAAGTAAAGTCTCTTGAATACCTAAAAGTAATATTAAACATTCCAATGACATTCAGTTTGCATGCTAAAAGATGTATATACCTAATATATTTACAGGTGTATGCTTACCCCTCCTTCATATCATTGATAGGAAGTGGAACTCTGCCGCCTCTGTCTAGAGCTGAGGTGATGTTTATGGCATTCAAACGCTCTGGTTGCCATACATTTTTCACTGCTCCAAGAAAATCTCCAAGTACCTCACTCGCTAACATTTCTTCTACATTCATGTTCTTTATGAAGAATTCCGCTTGATAAGGTAAAGGAAAGTCTAGTTGTGAAGGAAAAGTTGTGTGTTCATTGAAGGTTATCTTACAAAAGAACTAAAATAATAGTTGAATAATTATACAGCACTGCCTTATTAGAGAGACACCTGTTCAAAATACCTTACTTAGTATACCCCAGATCTGATTTGGGTATTCTTATTTCTCAATTTTCTTCCCTTCCCCCACCCCTGGCTTTTTTTTTTTTTTTTTTTTTTAATATCATCGGCCATTGTTTAAAGCAGAAACACTGGAGATTGTCTTGGCAATGGTGCCTTTGACAGTTTGCATTGCTGACTTCAATGGAAAAATGGCAATTTTCATTAGGTAAGGATCTGCCAACTGAAGGCTAACATGGATCTTTATTACATGGAGAAAATCATATTTACCCTGACTGAGAAGGAAAAGATGTAGCCTACATTGTGCTCCAACCTGCAGTGCTCTATACTTTAAACCTGAATCACTTATAGGATGATGTAAACTCAACAGGTCTCAACTCCAGGTTGAAACTGAAGGTAATGGCAGACAACATTTTAAGTTTCACTTTATCTGTCTTCTGTCTGAAAAATCATTTGCTTTTCTGTGCATATCCAAAATCCATAAAATGTCAATCTACAGCCAGGGTGGTCTTCTAGATTTTAAGACAAATCATTAGTATTGCTTTGAAGTTGACCCTTACAGTTTTCAGATGTGAACTATGACATAGTTATTTGTTTAATGCAATACAGTTGGCAATCTAGTCAATTGCCCAATCTAATATTGTCAATTGACCGGTCAATTGACTGCATATATTTATTCTAACTGATCAAAGATTATAGTAATGTTACAAAAAAAATACATTTTTTCGTAATTTTCTTGACCAAACTATTAATTTTGACACCTTTTAATGAATAATCTGTGCTTTTTCTGTGTAGTTTTTGGATCTATTGGCAATTTTTTTTTTTTTTTACAATTTTTGACCAATATTAGGACCAAGCTTTATTTGATTAGTCAGTTACCCAGCCCTATAATGTAAAATATCTACTTTTTACATTTCAGCTAGGGGTGCACCAGTTGAGATTTTGGGGGCCAATACAGACACTGATTTTTAACGAGCCATATTGGCTGATACTGATCTGAATGCTGATATGTGGCCTTGGAAAGCAGTGTCCGGCTGGTAAGTCTGAGGAGGTAAGCTGCATGGGGGGAGAGAAGAAGGGGCGTGTGGAGTTCCTGTGGGGAGGGAGGGAGTGGGGCAGGGGCACAAATGCAAAGGCATATGCCTCCATGGCCTCCCGGGCTGCATATAGTGGCAAGAGCCACCATCCCATCCCCATACCCCCCAGACAAGCTGCTGGTAGCTCAATCCTGCATCCCACCCTGGCTGTGCAGCACCTGCCCCTGCCACTGCCACAACCTCTACCCTAGCCCCACTCCCTCCCTCACCACAGGGGCTTCAGTCTATCCACCCCCCACCACACCCCTTTCTCCCAACAGACTTACCAGCCAGACACGGCTCTTCACACTGCAAGGCTGCGTTCTTGGCCTATGCTGTGGCTGTGCGCATGCATGCGGCATTTATTGGCGACATTATCAGCCACATCAGACAAAAAAAGCTGATTGCTAATAATGTCAATTTTTCTTATATCAGTGGCAATACAATAAGGGACCGATATATTGGTGCACCTTTAATCACAACAAAATTGACACAGAGTATCCAGTCTCCTGCATCCCTACATTTTGGGGTATGCTTACACAGTAATTAAAAATGTGATTGAAACACAAGTAGGGTATACTTGTACTAGCTTTTAACTAATTGGCAAGGGTAATGAAAAAGACTTTAGCAAGATATACCCAATGCATTCATATAAAATAATGAGGAAAAGCTGCTATCAGAACATGCAGTTTTAAGAAGAAATTTTAGTTGCAGGCAGTTTTGAAGAGCATGTGAAAAGGAAAAGCAACCAACAGAAGGCTGTAAGAAAATGCCCCCACTTCATCTTCAAACATTCTGCTAACTGCTTTTTCCTATGAACACAGTCCTTTGAGTGTGTTTATTTTGTATATTCAGTGAATGCCAAATCAATACAAATGCTTCCTTTATCACTTACACTCCTCTCTCACCAGTCTGCACCAGCATTAATCCCTGCTGAATGTGACCCTCCAACCAGGTATTTGTCTGCACTAGTGTGGGTTTCTTGAAAGTCCACTGACTTCAGAGATATTCAAGATTTACATCAGCATGAAGAGGATTAGAATTTAGCATATTTTATTTACTTGGAAAATCTTATTCCATGAAAACTGGTCTCAAACATAGAAAGACAGATAAAAAGTACAACTGTCTGCTTTGCAAAGCAATCTGTATTTTGAAGGTTACAACTTATCTAAGCATTTGTTTTTAATCTAATTAAATTCATATTTCCTAAAGATGCTAAAAACAGTGGACTGATTGTCCTTGATAACATTTCAAAATCCTAATATCATTACTGTGAGGACAACACTGGGCAATTCAGTTTACTTTCAGTAGAGCAGAACCTTATTATGATATTGGTGAATGTGACCCAATGTCACGGACTTAAGAAAATACTTATCAATCTATACTTTAAAGATTAATCCTGAATTTACCTCAAATATGCAAAATAATGCTAACATTCCTGTCTTTAGTTGTTCTGTTTTTTAACTTTAAAGGCTAGAAGCACTTCTCAAATATCATTATTATATACCTACCATTACCATTGATGTGCAAAACAAATAATTTGCAGGAGGGCTAAACCACTTCTATGTAGTCTGGATGCTGAAAACAAGTACAGGCAGTCTTCAGACTTATGACACAATTGGTTTCTGAAAACTGCATCTTAAGTCAAAATGTTGTAAGTCGTAACCAATTTTCCCATAGGACCAGTGTTATAAACAGAGGATTGGTTCCTTTATCGCTGTTGATACAGCTGCGTTGAGCTGGTAAATCCATTGTGGTAGAAAGTGAGGGAGAAGGGAAGAGGTGTGGGGGGCAGATCAAGGTCCCCATGGTGAGGGAGGGACTGGGGCAAGAGCTGCCCACCCGGGGTTGGGCTGGTACAGGACTGAGCTGCAGCTTGTTGGGGAGGGAAGGTATGGCGGCTCCTGCCGCTGTGCACTCATCCAGCAGTTCCCACCACTGCTCCTGCCACTTGTCCAGGAGGGGGTGGGGGGGGCGCTGGGCCTGGATTGGGGTGGGCAGGGCCAGGGCCTGACTGGGCTGCACTCTGGACTGGTAGTGGTGGCACTGGGAGTGGGGGCTATGCCCTCCCACTGATCGCCCCAGCAGAGCAGGCACAGGACGGAGCTGCTGTGCTGCCTCTGGACAAGCAGCATGCAGCAGCAAGAGCCACCACCCCCCTACACCCCACCCCAACGAGATGCAACTCAGTCCAACACCTGCCCAGTCCTGGCTGGGCAACCCTTGACCCAGTCCCAGTCCCTCCCTCACCGCAGGGGCCTTTATCTGCACCCCCCCATGCCCTTTGCCTCCCTGCTCTCCTTCCACTACAATGGACTTACCAGCTCGATGCAGCTGTATCAACTGTCATAAAGTCAAAACCCACGTCAGAACATCAAAACAGTGTCAATTATAAACATTGTAAGCGACATTTGTTGTAACTCAAAGTCGTAAGTACTGCCTTTACAATTTGGTGTTAATCTGATAAAAAGGAAAAAACGTACCTCTTTTATAACTATTTTTATGAACAAGTCGAACTTACCCTGACAAGAGATAGTTTAACAATAAATAAATAGGAGAAAGAAAGAGGGAAAAGAATTAGCATATATTTTAATAGCCTAATGCGGTATAAGCAATTTTCAGTACGTACCTTCTGCTGACATTATGTTAATGATTAAATTATGTCTTGCAGTCTCAAAGGTGCGCCTATTGTAAGCAGTAATCTAAAATGAAAGAGAAATGATAGAAGAACTGTGGTATAAATATAAAAACCAAATTATGAAATCAAGGTAAAACATCAAAAGAGGATGAAGCTAGACTGTTCTCAGTGGTGACAGAAGACAGAACAAGGAGCAACAGTCTCAAGTTGCAGCAAGGGAAGTTTAGGTTAGAAGCACTTTCTCAGTAAGAGAGTAGTAAAGCACTGGAGCAAGTTACCCAGAGACATTGTGGAATCTCCACTGGAGGTTTTTAAGATCTGGTTAGATAAAGCCTTAGCTGGGATGATCTAGTTGGGGATGGTCCTGCTTTGAGAAGGGAGTTGAACTAGATGACCTCCCGAGGTCCCTTCCAACCCTAACTTTCTATGATTCCATGATCTTTTCTTGTTTTGAATATGTTCCCTTACATAATCACTGGAACAAGCTTATTTTGACTGCAAGAAAAATAATCTATTTGGATCAACAGAATAAGACTACGGGTTTTGATAGAGTACTGAAACTTACTGAAACTTTTTCACTAGTCTACCTAGTTATCTAAACTCTACTCATTTGTGCAAGAGCTATGAATGTAACATATTTACATCCAAATAAGAACTGGTGCACTGATAGAGATTTGGGGGACTGATCTGATTCGAACAGCTGGTGAGTCTGTTGTGGTAGACAGGGAGGGAAGAGGCGTGGTAGGGCAGATCAAGGGTTCCTGTGGTGAAACAGGGAGTGGGGCTGGGGTAGGTGCTGCCCAGCTGGGGCAGGGCAGGGCACAGGAAGGAGCTGCAGCTCGTCCAGGGGGCATGAGTGGGGGGTGGCTTCTGCTGCTGCATGCACCCTGAGATGGCATGGGGAGGGAAGCATGCCCCCAGATCTGCACGGGGTGGGGCTGGCTGCAGTTCTGGGCTGGAGCCAGGACTGTGACAGACTGTTCCCAGAGGGGGGTGGTTGGGCCAGGGCTGTGCCTTTCAGGGTGGGTGGTGGTGGGGCTGGAAAAGGGGTTACGGGGGTGGGGAGGAAGGGGCTGCAGCCACCCAAAATGTCACCATAACCGCCTTCGAGCACAGCCCCCGTGCACTGGGAATGCAGCCCTGAGCATGGCTCCGCAGCTGAATGCAGCCTCCACGCGCCAGGAAGAGCCTGGCACAGCACCGGCCTGAGCTCAAAGCAGCAGCCCACCTTGCACAAATCTGGGGGCACATGGGAACCACCCTGCCCCACACCACCTGGACAAGCCATAGCTCCATCCCACACCCTGCCCCACCCCAACTGGACAGCACCAGCACCAGCCCCAGCCCCTACCCCACTCCCTCCCTCACTGCTGGGGCCTTGATCTGCCTTCCCCACTCCTCTTTCCTCCTCCCTCCCCTTCTACCACAACAAATTTACCAAGCTGCCGGGCTTTGCTCCTTGCTGCCTGCATACTGTACTGTGGCTGTGCGCACGCACGGGCACTTATCGGCCAAATTATCAGTACCAGTACATCAGGCCAATTTCCAATGCAATCAATTTTCTTTATATTGGTGCTGATCCAATATCAGACTGATACATCAGTGCACATCTACAAATAAGTTATTTTCCACAAACATGTATTTTCTCTTCCTCTTTCTTTCATTTGAGGAACAGAAGTAGAAATGTATGTGTGTGTGTGTGTGTGAATCTTTTATTCATGTAATTATGGGAATACTGTACCACAGGAATGGATTTTGCATTCTGTCCTGCAAGCTGTAAAGTTTCTGTTCAGTCTTCCCTTTGGTTGAGCTAAACCAGCTGTAGGTATTAGAGGAAAGATTACTGTAAGTTCTTTGTGAAAGTGGCCATCTTCTAGTTAGGGCCATTGTTTGGTTTCCTATGCACTATTTCAACACAAGATAAATAATACCAAATTGTTTTATCTTTAGGTAAACTGAAAGCCACTAGAGGATGCAGAGTATATACTTCTCCTTTTTGGAAAAAATGTCTCTGTATATAGGAACTATGTAAAGGTACCCAGACATGAAACCTTAAAGTCCAGGTAAGATCTGTGGTGTCCATACAGTGGTCAAATTCAGTTCTTTATGATTACTGTATGACTGTTGTTAGAAGTCACATATCAAAATTATGAGTTAATTCAAATGGAATTTTAAATGAATCCTGTATCAATATTATTGTGCATCTTTCTTTTTCTTTCCTTTCTTTCCTCCCCACCTCACACACTACCATCATCTGAAAGTACATGATCTCAGTTCCAAAGAGTTTGCAATGTACATTTTAGTGAAAAGACATAACAAAAGACAGTGGGAAAACAGGCTGCCCAGTCACACTGCTGGGGCAATAAGGCCTGTGTACCTTCTGCTGGTCTGTACATGTTAACCTTGTAAATGAGCTGTTAAGGAAGCACTGGGATGGCACACTGTGCTCAAGAGAATTATCATAGGGTTCTCCCAGAGCATCCTTACATCTAAGGATGACCTGTGCGGAGTGGGAGCAGATAGCTAGGCTTACTGTTGTCTTGGCATAACTGAGCACCCTACTGCAGTGGTGTCAAATGGTCAGAGACTGTTAAATAATCAAATCCAAATTGTCAGAGTGTGCAGGCAGAAAAGTGGTTACAGGAATGGAATTATATAGCCTCTCAGGTGAAGAAACGAAAGAGACAGTTCACAGCATAATGGAACAAATTCTTTAAAAATTAATAATTCTTGAATACATCAGAATAACAATGGCAGATAAGATTATTTGAGTAGATGTGATATATTTTATTAGACCAACTAAGTAGTTAGAAAAAAGTTCTTAGCGTGCTTTCAGGTGCAATCATCCTTCTTCAGGCATAGGAGGTCTCTGCTGTTCTTCTCTCATTCCTTGGAGTCTTAGAACAGCAGAGACTTCCTATGCCTAAAGAAGGGTGATTGTGCCTGAAAGCTTGCTAAGAAATTTTTTCTTACTACTCAGTTGGTCTAATAAAAGCTATGACATCTAACCAAAGAAACTTCCCTATCTCCTTAGACCAACACGGCTACAACCAAAAACCTCAGAATAACAACAGATCTTTAGAATGAGTTTGAATAAGGAGGAATAGTCTGGTACATCCATTACATACACACCTCTATGTAAGTGAAGAGAATAGTGCTTAAGTTGCAAAATGCATCCTACAGAACAGAAATGGTGAACAATAACATTAGCAGAAAATTATATTTCTGTGAGATTTAATAAGATGACTTTTTGCTGTGAAACCAAATCTGATAGAGGTGTACCAATACATGGGTCCCATATCGGATCGGCACTGATATAGGAAAATTGCAGAAACTGGCATTTTTTGCCTGATGTGGCCAGTAAATGCCCTTTGCATGCACACAGCCAAAGCATGCACGCAGCCAGGAGCACAGCCTGTTGATTTGGAGAGCGACAACCAGCTGGTAAAGTCTGTTGTGGGGGAAGGGGGGGGGGGAAATCAAGGCCTCCATGGTGAAGGGGAGAGAGTGGGGCAGGGCAGGTGCTGCTCAACCAAGGTGGGGCATGAGACAGAGCCATGGGGGGAGGTGGTTCCCACCACTGCATGCACCCTAAGAGAGCATGGCTTCCCAGGGTACATGCAGCAGTGGGAGCTGTCCCCCCACCAAACTCCGCAGATGAGCTGCTTGTGGCTCCATCCCGCACCCTGCCCTGCCCCGACTGAGCAGCATCTGCCCCTGCTCCACTCCCTCCCTCACTGTGGGGGCCTTGATTTGCCCCACCATACTCCTCCCTCCCCCACACCAGACTTACCAGCCTGACACTGGTGTCCAAGCTGCAGGGCTGCATATCAGAATCAGATTGGTATTGGCCAATATAGCTCCTTAAATACTGGTCATTGGTATCAACCCAAAAAAATCTCTATTGGTGCACCCCAAAATCTAGGGGAATACTGATTAAAACAATTAATATTCTTATTTTTATTTATAATTCAAGGCTGCCTACAGATATAAAAAGAAAAAACCTGGTACTTTACTTTAAACTCCATGCAGCTCAGTGCTGAGCCCAGCACATGCCCATAAGAGGCATATATTAGCTGGACCTGGCTTGCTCAATGTCTGTATAGGCTGGTTGTTTTTGTGGGGCTTTTTTGGCCCTTTTAATAGCAAATTGAATCAGCTTTAGCTAAAAGCACCAAAAAGCCCCACTGAAGCACCCAAGCTATACAGATTCTATGGAAACAAGTCAAACTAACGCACTGTTTCTTCCCATAAAGTTCATTTTTCCCCCTCCCCACGTCTGTCAATGCCCCAAATTATTTAAGAATAAATACAAAACAAGATGGATAAAGCATTCATTAGAGCTATCTCACAAAATACATATTAAAATATTTCATAAGATGACAAAAGAGAGCTCACTTATAAAGAAATGTCAAACAAAACAAAAAAAAAATCAAGCTTTAAGAACAGATAACATTTTAAATCTAAACCACATCAAATATTCAGCATTGAGCTCAGTGGAATAAGTTATCAAAAAAACTAAAATTATCATATGAAAACGTAGGTCCTAATCTTGTTATCTTATTTCTGTGCCCATTAAGGCTCCTGCACTTGACCAAAGCCATAGTGGCTGCGCCTACACGAGATGCTGACTGCACAGTAGCCCATGACTACCACACAGCAGCGCTGCATGGCAGGAAGTGTGATGCAATGCTACTTAGCACTAGTAATGAGCTACTGTGCAGCCAGCATCATAAAAAGATGTTCCTCAGCATGACTGAGTAGTAACACCAATGAATGCCCAATCAACATCTTATGTAGACACAGCCACTGACTAATCTAAATATTAAGTTAAAGTATATATACATGGCAATGTTGTGCAGAAACACCTGAGCTAGCTCTGGAACCAGAAGCTATATAGCCCCAAAAGTTATAACAAACAGCACACTTTTACTGCTTCCAGTATGTCATGTATACAAAGGTAGCTTAGATGGTTCTGCTTTCTACTGTATACTGTGGTTCAAGATAGTGCATTCACAGGGTGTCTATGCTCAAGGCATCTCTGCATTGTCGCAGAGGTTCACCCTTGGTGAAGAATGATACAGGTGTCAAACCTTAAGGCCTCTACTAGATGTTACATTTATCACATAATTAATTTCAGCATGCCATATCTTCAACATTTATCACAATTAAATGTAGAGCATATTTGTGGCTGGTTTGCATTTTAAATTAAAAAGTATGATATTGAGGTCCCCAATCCTTAGTCACCCACACTGTAGACAAATTCATATCATGGACAGCTATGGATTGACAACTCCCAGATCCCCAGCTACCCACACCCCAGTGTGCTTGTAGTTGGCTGTAGGTATACAGTTTAAATGTCCAAGTGCTCTGGGAACCTGGTATCAGAAATGCTATTTGCTGGTAGCTTCCCATGTCTTAGCAGTCATGCAACTGGGATCTGACAAATTTTATCCTGAAACCCAAAATCATGTGTCCTTCCATGTACTTCTGGCATGGCAGGACACACAATTTTTGGATCCAGGGTAGAATTTGTCAGATCACAATCACACAACTAAATCAATATCTACTAGGGCCCTAAATGACATGCTTTCCAAGAGAGGGCAATATTTTAAATAGTTTCTTTGAAAAATCCATTATTCTAATCCTGCAGATTTCTGCACATACTTCATTCTATGCATTTGATTAGTCACACTGAAATCAAAGGATTCATCACATACATAAAATTAAACATGTGGAAAACTATTGGCAGGACCATAATTGAGATTAGTATTTAAATATTTTGTCTTTGGAAAAGAGTAAGTTATTAAATCTATATCAAAACCAATCTAGAGAAATAATTAATCAAAGTTCTAACACATAGGTACTGCTGCCCAAGCAAAATTACTGAAGTGGGTAAGTTAATTTTAGCAGATATTTTCCTTAACACTTAAAAAGGAAAGCTGCAGAACTGCCACTTCTGCTCCCCAGTTTATGGTACAGGAAGAAATGTATGCTGTTCATTGTAAGAATAATAGTATTTTTAAAATTTTACTAAGTTAATTGTAAAAGTTACATTCATATTGGGGATTTTGATTAAAAGGTACTCGTCAGCATGATTATTATGAGATTAGAATAGCAAATATTTTGTTAATGAGAATAAGAACATAAAACTCTTAAGAAGTGATATTTACTGGGTCAGGCCACAGGTCCATATAGCCTAGCACCTTGTCTCAAAAGCAGCAGAGAACGGATGCTCAGGGAAAGGGTGAAAAGGGCGTGTCCAGAATTTTCTAGCCCTTACTCCTCTGCCATTGCAACTTCCAACATTCACAGGTTTAGGATGTTCTGCTTCAGAGGCACATCCTTATTTATTATGTTCATCACCTACTGATGGACCTTTCCTCCAAGCACCAGCTCAGTTCCCTTTTGAACTAGCTTAACCTATCTGGGTCAAATCTAATCTAAAAAAATAAAATATATTGTTCCATGACATCACTGTCATCAAGTAAGAAAAAGCTAGTTTAACAACCAAATTTGCTTTGCATTGAAAAATAATGTCTATTTCTAGGGAAGAGGGCTATAAAATTCAGATGTTTCACCTAAATATTTTTTTAATTTATGTTGAACTATATTTTATGTAAACTGAATACCAACACAAGATTTAAAAATTACTTCTAGTTTACTGAAATAAACTACAAATATCTACAAACATATTACAAGGAAAAAAGGACAAAAGGCCAGAGGCTTTTTTTTTCTCTCTGTTATGTAAAAGCTAAGTCAGGTCTCTATATTCTTATATGTTACCAATATTTTCATACAACACTATAATGATTTCTAGGGAGAAGAAAATCTTATTGTCACAATCTCCCCCAAGACTTTTTTCTTTTTATTTAAACTTCTTTTATTTTTTCAAAAGTTAAATTCACTTGTTTTAATATAGCACATAAATAACACAATTCCAATGAGGGTTTGTATTGGTACAATTATGTGTAAGTTTACTAAAAGCTGAACTCTCATCTGGAATTCTCAATATAGCTCTGAATCTTAGATATTTAGATGAACTGCATTTATCTGATACTTTTTTTAAAGGAGTTACCTCAATGATGGTTGGCTTGCCCACATTTTCTATAGTTGGTGATCCATACAGCACTCCATCACTGTATGGTGTCCTCTGAATGTAGCGTAGCCATCCAGGTCTGTCAGGGTAACCCATTAAGTTGGTATTAAATGTTATAGGATCATTACTTACTTCACCTGGGTAAGACATAAATATTAGACTATGTAAGTGCATTTATAAAATCTAATATAAATATATCTTATATATATAAATATATCTTATATAAAATAATTATATAAGATTATAAAATATTATAAAATTTATCGCTTCTCGGCCTCTTGAAGGCTCAGATCAAGTGTAGTAACTCATTTGATAGTTTCCATTTCCACTTCAAATCTGTTTTTGTTGTATAAACAATATATAGAATGTTTTGGGATACACTGCTGCATTTCCATGGGGAAAAATGACAGTTATTAATTTGCAATTTCCTTTCACTGTAATCATTTAATTTGACAGATCCATACTCCTTCCCCAAGAAATGACCTACAATGCCAAGGATTTGGCACAATTCTGTCCCAGAACAAGTTTAAACAAAGGCCATGTAAATATTGCAAAGATTAGGCCTTCTGGCTAGCATGGCATTCATGAAGTCTACGATATACCTACAGCTGTGGCCTTCTGACCCTAGAATCTATGAATCTTTGACTTGACTTGAATTAAGTTATAGTCTGGGCTAGCAGTGTACTAGAAACTATATGCAATTAGGAAGGAACTTTGAAATCCTTTCCTTCTGCATAATAAAGCTGTTAGCTCAAGCCAGGCACACTGGGATAGAACTAGGCAGATTTCACCCTACTACTAGCTAGCAGCCAAATCCCACATCATTTCCAGTCATACATGGAGCACAGACCCAAGAATAAGAGAATGTCTAAACACCCAGCCTTAGATAAGATGAAATAAGAACAGAATAAGTCACTTCTGCTCTTGAATATTTTAAACCTGACAACGAAAGAAATTTATTTTTCTCCAAAGTGACTTCAAGGATACTGTTTCTGAGAATCAATTAAAAAAGTTATCCATTAATTTTATTCATATTTCTTTCAATAAAACTATGCAATTATTTATGAATAAAGTAGGGCAAAATGTCCTTTATATGATTTTTTAAAATTGCAACAAAAATTAGAAATCTTTATAAGTTTTTGAGAACACCTTAAACTTTTATTTTCCATCTTACTAATCATAGTCTTTGTTTCAACTTTGGGGGTATAAATCAAAATACCATGCTTTTGACAATACAACTTTTTCTTTGGTAAAAGGTTGCTTTATAATCTCAATGTAGGAAAGAAGAGAAATTAATTCAAGGGAATATAAATGATTTTATATTGTATTTGTCCAAAATTACTTCATGGTCATTCTTGGCCTTGGACAGATGTGCATTTGTAGTGCTACAAAGGGAATTAACACATTCAGAATTCTTGGCTGGAGCACTACAAGATCACTGTAAAGGCATGCTCTCCAGCAGGGGCTAAATAGAGACATTTGGGGGCAGTAAGGAAAGTTAAATCAGTCCAAAATTGCTGCCTGATATCGCGTAAGTCAGGATAGGGAGGGCTAGTGGGGGGTATGGGGGTCCAGCAGGCTGGAGGGGATTACCAGGTGATGAGGGGAGGCACAATCCATGAGAGATGGGGGACAGACAACCTGCACATGGAGCAGGAGGGGTTTGCCCACAAGGGGTGAGGGGCAGGCACAAGCCACAGGGTTTTGCTGGGGTCCAAGAATGTCTGGAGGGATCGGGGGTGGGCAGGAAGAAATCAGGGGCTACCTTTAGTCCCCTACCTCCCCCCAGTGAAACCCTAGTGATCCCCATCCCTCTTGCCCCTCCCCACACTGGGACTATCTGCTGCCAGAGCCAAGCAAGTAACACTGATAAAAGCAGCTGCACCTGGAGCACCTTGTGGGATGTGGGTTGAGAGAGCTGCCTGGTCCAGGGGGTGTGGGTGCAAAAAACAGGCGAGTTGGGGGAGAAGGGTGAAAAGAGAAGCCCCAAGGCTAGGACCAGCGCCTGAGCAGGGAAAGTGTACAGAAGTTCTATGCACTAGTTTGACCTAAATTGAATAGGTTTCATACTACAGTAAAAGCTGTGTTAACCAGCATTTTACTAACTGGAATACTCTATTAAGCGGAATCTCTGGCATGCGCATCAAGTATTTCTTGAGCAGGACCAGAGGGGGCAGGGAGGGCAAAGGCAGCAGCTCCCCTCTGCAGGCTGCATAGGTGCCACCTGGCTGGCAGGACATGGAGTGGGTGGGGAAGAAGAGGAGGAGCTTGCATGCCACCACCACTATCCACCACCCTGAGCCACTACCATGTGCAAGTCCAAAAAACTGGAATCCCCCTTACCCTACTCATGCCAGATAACAAAGCTGTTTCTGTACATAGATCCAGGTTTATCTTAAACTGGGTTCTGCAATTTTTAGACCAGTTTGTGTGCACGGAACTTGTGTACAGTTACAGGTTTAGACTGACTGCCGGTTACTGAGACTGGGTCTGTAATTGTAAGGTAAGCACCAGGGCAAGCTAAGTTTAAAGCAGGCAGCCATTTGGAACCCGACTTAACCTCCCCAAATGTCTGTATTTAGCCTGGGAGTGAGGCAGTTACTTCTCTGCTTCCCCCATGGAAGAGGAGCCTGTCAGTGAACCTGATCACTGAGAGCCTGCCTAGTTCAATATGGTGGAAGCAACAAGGCCTACTGCTACCACAAGCAGAGCTGCAGAGCCCAGCCTTGCCCACAGTGCATCTCTATTCCCAGGCTGGACTGTAATTGAGCCAGTTGTCCCCCTACCTACTTTCCTGAGGAAAGAGCAGAGCACTGTGGGATGTTGGGAGTGCAAGAAACCCCCTCTTAGTGCTATATGCAACTGCTTTTCATTGCTTTGTTCTTCCGTAAAGATTTTTTATGGTGTTACAGAGATCAAGGAAATGGACATCCATAACCCATGTCACACCACAAATGCCCAAAATTTGTGGTCCCAACAAAGGTGGTATCAAATTGTGCAGTTAATTAGTGGTAGGCATCCATGTACTTTATGGTGTGAGAGTACCATCAGCCCAGAGCTGTTCACATTTTTCAGTCCCCCAGGCAGGTCTGATGGGGCTTAAGACACCCTGGAGATCTTTGGAGAGCATCTCAGCAAGTACAAAAGGCCAGACAGGTGCTCCCAGGACATGAGCGGCCCAATTTTGCACAGGAATTCCTGGGGTTCACAGGATCAGGCCCCTCAAATCCAAGGAGCACCTTCCTGGCTTTCCGCGCTTACCAAGATATGCCCCAGAGATCCAGGAGGCACATGTTGGTAAGCAGGGAAACCTAAACTCTCCATTCCTATCAAGACACACCCTAGAGATCCTGGAGACACATTTCTGTAAGCAGGGAAAGCTGGACAGGAGCTCCCATGGCTTGAAGGGCCCAATCCCATGCAGAAATTCCCATGGAGTACAGATCTGGGTCTTTTAAAGCCCCAGGAGAACATCACCCACGTCCTGCAGCATCAAAGGGTGGGACAGTAAAAGACTTGTTTTGCTCGATGGAGTGAATCAGTTGTGCCAGGGCACATCCCAGCACAACTGATCTGCTTTGTCTGACCACTCCTATTTCTATCCTATATTACATATGACTACGGAGAAATTCCTGAAAATTCAAACAGATATAACATCTGTCCAAGGCCTTTGACTATTAATGTGCATTTAATATGAAAGATAAATAATACTCAAATGGTGACATTTTTACAGAATCACCATAACGTGGGATCTTTTTACCAGTTATTACACTGAATCAGATAGCAAAGAAAAGGGTCACACCCACATAACTTCACTATTCAACATATACAGCAGCATGCACTTCTTTTCACACAATGCTAGTAAGTCTTAAGATTGAAAAAATTTCAAATTATCTGCTTACTTTATCTGAACAGACTCAATAGCCATTACAAATGTTGGTTTATGTATATATTAAGTACAGTATTATAAAGCATTCAAAATACATTTGAAATTTGAACTTAAAAATAAAAATATTTTTCTATAATACAGAAGATCTAAGCATCCCATACCCGGCTTTGGATAAGGAGGAAACTCCCCCTTAAAGTACTCTCTCTCCAAAACATGAACAAAAAGAACTCCAGCCGAAGGATATACATTCCGATCTGAGTGCACCTTAGAGAGAATCGTGTACACTGAAAAGCAGAGGGAAAGATAAGGGACAGAAAAAGCAAAAAGTGAGACATGCTCTAGATAATATAGCATGCATTTCAATGGAACTTTTCATTTCTGCGAAAAAGGAAGCAACATTTATTAGATACCTGTTAATAAGTTTTTTTAAAAAGGTTGTGCAGGGTTTAAGAACAGAATGCAGAACAGATTTACTCTCTATCCTTCACAGATCTTACAACTCCTGTCCGCAATTCCAGTGAACAAAATCAGACCATTTTAAGTATATCAAATGTGCATTGATATTTATTATAATAATAAATAACAAAGAAGCCAATGAGTAGTTTTGATAACTTGTTTATTTATGTCACTCCACATATTAATGACACCATAACATATGAAGTAACTCATCTAATTTTCCCCATGTGACTAACAATAAATAATAAGGAAAACGAATAATAAAGTGGATTATATAAATGTCCCAAAATAATTACACATAAATGATTAGTGACAAAAAAACCCTTTTGTAAGCAAGGAAAACTTTAACTTTAACTATTTCCTTCTTTTTATTACACTAGAATATACTACCAATAGGGAAATACAGAGGAGTTTTTCAAATATATTAGGAAAAAGGGAATATTAACAATGGTATCTTTCCATTCCTAAAAGGAAATATTAGACTTGACTTGTCAATAATAAGCAAAACTCCCCAAACTTCTAATTTATATTTCCGTTCTATATATTTTTTAAAAGCCATATGTTGTAGTTATATAGGATGATGATGAAATAGTTCTCAAGGGTAACCGAGTGTATTAAACAATACACTGATAAAGGCAGAGCTTTTCTAAATAACCTGCATTTGAGTTTAAAAAATTTGGCTCTAAATTATTAATGTGGATTTTCAACAACACTGGAGAAGTTCCAGAGAATGGAAAGAAAGCTCATGTTTTGCCAAAAATTTAAGCAGGAAACAGGAACAACTTGGTAATTATAGGCCTGTAAACCTGACTTTGACCCCTAGCACAAAAATGGATTAACTGCATCAGGATTCAATTAATACAGAATTAATTCAGTGTAATATAATTCATGACAATCACTAAGTTTAAGGAAGATACCTTTCATCAAACAATTTTGATATCTTTTTATTTAGTATTTGATGTTTGGTTGAAACAGGTAATAGAGTTGATTTCTTTTACTTTGAAATAAGGCATTTTATGTGGTTCTACAAAATATCTTGATTAAGAAACTAGACTGCTACAAATAAATATGGCACAGATTAAATGAAGTAGAATTAACTAGCTGGTTCAAAATGCCACTAAATGGAAAATCATGCTTGAATGGAGATGTTTTTCTTACTGTATTCTGCAGAAATCAGTTCTTGACTCTAAACTATTTAATATTTTTAGCAGTGCCCTGGAAGAATAAAAATACTTACTGATAAAATTTGTAAATGACAGAAAGACTGAGGAGTTGATGATAATGGAAAGTACAGGTCACTGATGCAGAGTGATCTGTATTGTTTGGTAGGCTGTCCCCAAGCTAATTATATTATATTCTGTTCCAAATGTGAGATCTTTGATACAGGAGTAAAGACTGTAGATAGCATTTACAGATTGGAAAATCTCTGTCCTCAGAAGCACAGACTCTGAAAAATTGGGAGTCCTGATAGGAAGTAGTAGATGAATATGACCTTGGAGTATGATGCTGTGGCCAGAAGGATGAATAAACCCTTGTTTACAGTTGCCTAAACAAGAGCTGTTTCAAATTTGCTGCTTCTAGTTGACTACCCTCCTTCATTTAACAGTAAAATTCTCAACAAAAGCTAACACCACCTCAACCTCTCTTCCTCAGAGAGAAAAACTATGTGGTCCTTAAGATCCAACAGCAAAATTAGAAGAATTCTTCAGCAGAATTTCTGTGAAAGAATACTTCTGCAACAAGAGCTGAACCACCTCTGACCACCTTCTTACATAACAGATAAGACTGGGGTGTTCAACTTTGGCTATGTGGGCCAAGTGCGTGGTGCTGGGTTGGTCTGCAAGCCTGATCCAGCATGCATGGGACCAGAGTCCAATCTGAAGCATGCCAGATTAGGCCCTGGTCTGCAACACTGTATTGCAGCCATGGCCCAGCTCTGGCCCTAGCCCCAGCCCCACATCAGACAGGGCTTGCTGCCTTAGCCTCGCCCCTGATCATGCTCAATTAGGTCCCAGTCCTGGCTCTTGCCCTGTGCTGGCTCTAGCCCTGGATGCATTGGATTGGGCCCAAACCCTGGCCTTGGTCTTGGTTCCAGACCTGGCCCCATGTGCACCAGATCAGGCCCTTGACTTGGCTCTGGTCCTACCCCTGCATGCATTGGTCCTCACCACAACACTGTGTGAGCCAAAACAGGCCCCATTTCTGGCCCTGGCCCTGGCTCCAGCCGTAGCCCCATGTGCAGTGGATTGGGCTTCAGCCCTGCTCCTCACTCCAGCCCCCTGCACAATGGATTAGGTCACGGCCCTGCCCACATGCATGCCAGAGTAAGACCCAACTCTAGCTCTGGCCCTGGCCCTGACCCCAGTCCCACGCACACTGGATTGGCCCCTGGCCGCAGCGCCATGCATGCTGGATCACACCTGGTCCCAGCCCCAGCCTCTGGCCTACAGTTCCCAATATGGCAGTGAGGAAGTGGTGACAGCATTAATCTGGCCCACAGGTTTGGGGTTGAGCACTCCTAAATAAGGCCAACAACAACAAAATCAGACTGGACACTTCCAGCAGATAGAAGTGTACAACGGACTACTATATCAACTGTTTTAGATAGAAAGCTGAATGTCAAGAATGTCTAATAGTGACATTCTTGACAAAAGCCAAAACCATCACCCTCTGAGAGAAAAGCCACAAGGTCCTTAAAGTCCAGAAACAAAATAGTAATCAAACCAGCAGGCAAAGGAGGATCTATAAGCATCCTCAACCACCAAGTCTACATCAACGATGCTAACAGACAATTCTGATACCAATACCTATAAATAACTTGGAGAGGATGCCACAACAGTATTTGCTCTGGAACAGGAAATTATTATTAAATTCTTCCCACACCAGCTTCAGGAAAATCTACTTCCACTAATCCCCTACTCTCCTACCCCAGGAACACTTTTTATGCTCCCAAAATTCACAAACAAGGTGACCCTGGCAGAGCCATCATATCCAACTGTGGTACCATCACGGAAAAGCTATGAGGATTCATACAAACAATCCTGAAACCACTTGTCAGTCAAAGAGCAGGTTTCCTACAAGATGCAATAGACTTCCTCAACAAGATCTGGAACATCAACCATCTCCCCAAGAAGGCCACACTTACAACCATGGATATCACCAACCTATACACTAACATCCTGCAGCATGAAAGCACAGCTGCCTTCCTAAAATCCTTATAACAACATGGACTACACCCAGGTTTGCAACATGTTGACAAATCATCTACTTCCTTACCTACAAGTTCAATTTCAACAATGGACACTTCCTTCAAACTATGGGTACAGTTATGTGCACAAAGATGTCCCCAACCAATACATCACCCTCTTCATGAGCCATCTGCAGGAGGAATTCTTAGAAAACTGCACTAAACCACTATTACACCCGAGTTACACAGCTGATATTTTCATCATCTTAACCAAACACCTAGACTCGCTAACTGACTTCCAACACAAATTTAACAAGTGTTAACTTTCAATCCAGTTCTCTCTGGAGTGTTCCTACCTTAACATCAACTTTCTAGACACTATTATCTGCATCTGGGATGGCACCCTACAAACCACTATACAGGTTTCCCTTGCTTTATGTAGGTTCTGTATGTGCGAATTCACTCCTATGTGATGACCCTTTATATACCAAAAATTCATTATATGTGAGGTAAATTCACTCTTATGCAATTGGTGTGGTGGAAGCCCACAGTCAGCTCCTTTGTGCAGTGCATTGTGGGAGTGGCACACACCAAATATAGTCTCCTGTGTAGATCTGTGCTCTTCACTCATTGTCTGCAACCTGTGTTTTTGTAGTTGCCATCCCCATTATGATAGTGCCCTGTGCCTGTGTGTACTGTCTGCTGTTGCTGAGTACCAAAATTGTCTTGTAGAAGTGGTAAAAATGGATCTAGGGATCAGTACAGTTGAGGTTTTGGAACGTATCCCTATTGGTTACATTGTAAAGTGGGTTCCCTTTATGCGAATTAGAGTTATGTGCCACTTTCCACGAATGCATATACTGCATAAAGTAGGGGAAACCTGTATACAAAAAACCCACAGACCACCATAGACTTGTGTCCCAAACTAACAATCATTCAAAATACACCAAAAAACCCCCAACCCGGTAACCTACTGTCAGGCGTCAGGTACCACTGCATCTGCTTTGAAGAGAATACTCATAATACCCACTTTGCCAGCCTTAAATCTGTCTTTATATAACAAGGACACTTCAACAGTGAAATAGACCATATCTTTCTAACAGCCACCCAAATGCCATACTACTGCATGGTACCTGCTACAATACAAAAAAAAACCCATCACTGCATGCCCTTGGTGGTCACCTACAATCACCCCACACTTGAACTGATAAAATGACTCATCAAGCAATTATAGCATATATTTGGAAAAACTGAGACCTTGAAAGAAATATTTCCACTCTTCTTCCCCTACTCCTGGCTTTCAAACAACCCCCCAACCTTGCACAACTCATCATGAAAAGCAAATTCCACATAGTGATGAGAAAACTTCAGAGAGATTGTGGCTTTTCTGTAACCTTAGCTGCAAATCATGTCAATATCTCTCCACTGCTACAACAAACAACACTTCTTACAACAACCCCACCAGATTCCATGGATTCTGCACATCTATGCCAAAATGTTATATAGGTCATCCAGTGTACCAAATGCTCTCATGCAAACTATGTGTGTGAAACAAAACTAAAACTACACATGGTAATTAATGACCACAGGAAAAAAGATTGAGGACAGAAACACATGTAGGAGGAGACTTTTTACAAAACAACCATTCATTTTCTGACTTCACTATCCTCAGGCTCAAGGGAAATTTACAACATCCCTTCAAAAGGTCAACCTAGGAACTAAAATTTCTAAACTGGCTGTACCCTAAAAACCAAGGACTGAACAAAGACATGAACTTCAGAGATCACTATAATCTACCTGAATCCTGATAATCTTTCTTCACACCATGGGTGATAACACCATGGGTGTTCCCTTATAAAAAGTCTTGAGCTTCCACTAATTAAGCTATCTTTTTTTGTCTGCCAGTTACCCCTCGAAATTTTTTTCTTCTCCAATTTCATAACCCTACAGACTGTTTTTAGGCCTTGCTATGCCTGCTTTCTCCTCAGACTGGAGAATAATGCACTGTATTTAAAAGCTCATCTAAGTCGATCCGAGCTATGCTACTGATCCAATAAAAGATGTCACCCACAAAAAATTCTTCTCATGTTTCCCGAATCATCATGGTGACGACATCACTCCAGCACTACTATCCTCCATTTTACAACTCTGTTTCTTAGCATCATCAGAACTTTGTATTTATTCTTATTATAAATGCATGATCTACAATGTGTCATACTGATTATAATATCCTTTCTGAAGTAAATTTACTATTTGAAGACCAAACCGATACAAATAAAACATGACCATCTGGCTGAGGTAGGGACAGTAGAGCTGGCCCACCTTTAGACATGATCTTTCTCTGGAAGGGAAAGTGATGTTTAGGCTAGTGGTTCCCAAAGGATGTGCCATGATCTCCCTGTACAAGGTAAATGCTTCCCTGCCCCATTCTGCACCAGCCCCAGCTACTTCACTGGCACCTATAACTGCTCCTGAGGACTGCTGATGCCTTTCCCCACCCTCTCCTAGCCAGGTAGAAACTATGCCAGCTTCCCCCCCTCAAAAAACCATGCTCTCAGCAGCACACTCTGGTGCAAGAGTGGCTGGGCAGACACATAAACAAAGTTCCACCCTGCAGCCCAGCTTGTTCCAGTTACATTTTCCAGGTCAACAGAAGGGACCATGGGGGTGGTAGCTAGTGTGTAAGACCTTGCAGGAACAGCCTCAGCACTCTGGTCCCTGTGGTACAGACCAGGCATCAGAATGGGGTAGACAATGGAAAGAACACAGCACAGCAAGGTGAGGTCCTGCCCTCCCCCCACCTCACCCCTAAATAGCACCAGCCAATTCAGTGATTCTCAGCTTTTTAGCCTTGAAGCCCCCCTTCCTTATCTTTTCTGAATTGAGATCTATCTCCATGATTTTCAACTGAAAAATGAAATTCAGAAAGTTAGAGGTGTGCCTTAGGCTTAAAAGGTTGAGAACCACTGGTGTAGAAACTAATCCTTTGCTTAAAGCAAGATATATTCAGTGTCATTTTTTGACAATACATTTCAGCACTGGTATTATTTCTTCTGGCAAGGTATTAGAATATATGTTTTGAAAAATATACATTATTTTTAATAATGTATATCTGTATACCTGTTCAGGTGTAAGAGTAAAGTGTGCTGCCAATTTTAATCCAGGAGAAAAGTGTACCCCAGGCATCAAAATTTGGGAATACTGGTTTAGAACACCGAAGCTTTTGGTGCAGCTGCCACTTCTTTTTTTATATATGTTCCCTACATATGTAGTTAGTATCTTTAATGGACTACCCACTGGCCCCCATTTCACAAATCTACACAAAGCGTGGCCTTATATCCCAACTCCATCCATTATTATGGTCCTTCTTCCCACTGTGGAACTGGATGTATGACAGCTACCTCTGCCACATAGCAGCTGTGTGTATGCATGTAATACCAGATACAACATGTATCTTCATTGATGGACTCACCATGCTGAGCTCCACAGAATAGTGCTCTGCCTTAATGTACTATTAAGATCAAGCCCACATTGCTGATGCCATCCAATCTGGCAAGATTTCTTTTTTAGTCTTTCACTATGCCAGACCTGTCACCTGATTTGTGTTCACAACAGTGCTATAATCACTATTCCATTCTTTGCACAGGATATTTTGAATCAGGCTTTCCAGGATTAATATTTTTAAGCCCCACCTATATTATTAAGCAGATTTCAGTGCAGGAAAATTTCCATTAAATATCACTAGCTCAGTGAAAAGAATAGTCTACTAAGAGAGACATTCAAGGTGAATACCTTAGCATGCATCTTACTAAATATCTACTACCCACCTATTGATAGTAAAAAAACCCTATCAAAATCAATAATACTCATGATCCTTTCCTTTATTTATATATTAATGCGGTTATAATTACTGCTTTTTCCCATTGTGAATATTATTTTTTATATTGTACTAAACAACTAGACCCTACAATAATTTATCAGCAGGAATAAAAATAAATGTAAATGGTCTTAAAATGTAAATATATTTTATGAATGGCCTTATCTGTGTTAGTAAACTAATAATTATTAATATATTTTAGTTTTCATTTCACTAAACTAACCTACAATTACTTGCTGTATATAGTCAAAATTGCTAAGTATACCCACCATCTGGCCTTAGTCATCCCATAGTCTTTCACTCCCTTTTGTGTGTGAACTGTATAATTCTCAGGGAACCAAATATAAATTCGTATAGAATTCTAGCAAGAGATCTGAAAAAATAATTTAAAAATGAAATTCACAGAATCCAAAAGGTAAGAAATACATGATGACTATATATGAAGGTGTATCAGATATCAAAAGAGAAAAATAATTATTTTCAGGGCACTTAACTAAAAATCATTTTCAAAAAGGAGAAACAATGAAAAGCTAGGCTCTATTTTCTCCACAAGAATAGCTATAGAAGATTAGTAATAAAGAGACTACAGTGGGCAATTTCTGCAGAAAAATTATTTCTCTAACCTACATATGTATTATGTCTTACACAGGTCCACTGGGTACTGCCAAATATACAGCCTAAGGTATTCCTGGTAATGGGGCATATCCTGTTGTTGAAGTAACATAGCAACCCACTATGTACACATGTTCAAATAATCTAGGAGAATTCTCTCAGGCTTATTTTCCTGGTAAAAAAAAATAACTTAAGACTCTGAACCAATATTCGAATGCTGAGCCCCTGAAGAGCAGAGAGCCTGCAGTGCTGATACTTGTGCAGCCAGGAGGCCCCTGGTGCACACACATGCACAGTGTGCTCTCCATACATCCTGTCTGTCTGGAGACAGATGGCAATAGTGCATTGGGCAGTCCTGACTGGCTGACAGAGACTGCTCAGGGTGAGTCTGTGTCCCTGCAGAACAGTTTAGGGATTGTGAAGGGGGAGTATTTACATCCTGCTCAGCTGCATCAGTAGAGTCCCAAGCAACATAATGTCTCCCTGGGGCTTTGGGAGGAGCAGGAGCAAAGCACACTGTGATGCTGGAAGACTGTGCTGTGGCTTGTCTTAGAAGGAAACAGACATTCACTATCCGAGGAGAAACTCTCCCAGGAGTGATTTAACTCTGGTTGTTCCCAGGCTGTTTTTCTCCTGGAGCAGCCACTTTTGCTCTAGGACAACAATCCAGAACATCTGTACACTTGTGGTTTTTCCTGAGAGACTAGTGGAAGTAGAAAGAAGTTCAAAATAATTTTCAAATGAATCAGTTAAAACTAATCTGATTAAACTTGGTAAGAACAAAATGTACATGCCAAGAACAGCTTTAGAATTTAGCCTATGACTAAATATACTATTTGTCTACAGTGGGAAAATGGAGGGCAGGTTAAAATGTTAACTCTCATATTCTGATTAATTAACTTATTTAAGCAAACATTAATATTATATTATTAATATACAATATATATTATATATATAATATTAATGTATATATATTAAAATAATATATTCATTTAACATTTTATTAAATGAAATCCCTGGTTTCAGTAGTGATAAACAGCAGTATCCAAAACAATTTTATTTTCTTAGCCTAGGTGTGGCACTGAAGGGTAGAGTTTTAGCTTCCATGTAGACATGTTAGGGATGCATGTTCATTTCCAGTACTACAAAGTGACAACCCCCTGGCTAGAGTGCTACAAAATCTCACAAAGGAGTAGTCTCCATCCAAGGGGCTGCTTCTCAAGGGTCCTGATACTTGTCCACTTTAGCTTCTTACCCACTATAACCCCAAAATACATTACAAATCAAAAACACCCTATAAATGTGCCACAAGCAAAAAGTAGGGGAAACTGTGGTATTGACAATGCCCTGCTACAGCAATGATGGAGAAGTAGTTGATTAATATATGCTCAGAAGGTCACAGGAAGAGGTCCATGCCTTATTTTACAGCGAATGGCAAAAAAAATCCAGTCCTTGCTAATCCGACCTGGGGAAAACTTTTCTTCCTAACCCCAACTCTGTCTCCTTAATAATCTCTGAGTGAGTCTATAAAGGAACATGCAAGTGACCTACAATGTTGAGGTACAAAACTGAACATGCTCATTGACTCCTAAATGTTATTCCCATAAACCAGATTGCCAAATATTATCAATATGATAATGGAAAAAGAATAAAATCTCTACCTTCTACAAAAGAGTATCTAAATTCCTTTATTAATGGTCACATGGCACAGAATAAGTACTCTAGCTCAAAAAAAAATTACTTGCATTCACTGAATTGTTTCTCTTACTCCTTGTTGCAGTAGGATTCTTTTTTGCCAGAGACCCCCAAGGATCGATAGGGCTCATCAGATTCAGTATCAAGTGAACTTTAATAGTAACCCCCTAAGCACTATTACAAGCACCTTCCCTGCAATATGCAAACACGTGGCTTTTTTAGACGTTATAGGAGTGACCTTTGGTGGTATCAGCCTCACATCATCTGTTGGTGTGTGGGATGTTTCTAGTTTTCCTGCAGTTCAAGCAGAAATTCCATGACTGCCCCCCAACTTCCAAGAGTAACAGCACAAAACACACAGCAGGTCTTTGTTCATCCATTACTTTTGTGACTTTCTCATCTCAAATTGTCCAGTCCTCAAGTTCCTTATCTCATCTTTTTAGATAAGGTATTCCAATCCTTTTTTTTTGATTTTG
Organism: Caiman crocodilus; assembly: GCA_030014935.1. Classification (NCBI taxonomy): domain Eukaryota; kingdom Metazoa; phylum Chordata; order Crocodylia; family Alligatoridae; genus Caiman; species Caiman crocodilus. Next base: position 219,915,309 of record JAGPOW010000261.1, on the reverse strand, counting down.
TTTCCTTTTAGAGAAACTGATATACCTGGTTCACTCACCATACCAGTCACTGCGCTCACTTTTTCCCACTGCCTTATAAGGCACTGTACAATTTATTGCTTAGTTCCGGAAAGGCCTAGACTATGGCCAACAGCCTTAGCATAAATCAGTTTTCCCACTACACTCCGTGCTTGAAAAATGGCATGAAAGCTCTTCTGTGGATTCTAGGACCTAATGCCTGAAAGAGCTGGAAATCACGCATATTTGGGAAAGAAGTAAACAGTCTGACGACAGAGGTAGGAGGTATAAATAAATCATTTACCACTAACTCCAGGCAAAATAATTCAATCCCAACCTAACAGATCCTGGGGACAGTCCGGTAATGTGAGTTTCTATATCAGAGAGGCCAGGTTGTAAACTGTCAGAGACAGTAGAAAGGAAAAAGTCTATGATTCTCATCTCCCGCAGACTTCAGAGGTTCCACCAGGCTGGTGGCAGACCTGCAGCTTGCTCTGAATGTGAGAGGGGGAAACTCCACCTTTCCTAGCAATATATATGGATCCTGACAACAACTAGTGCTGCAAACAAAACCAAATGCTTTCTAAGCTAGTTAACATTGTCTCAGATGTCTGAGTGCAGTAAAATTCAACTATAGTAGTATTCATGTGTATGCAAAAGCATTTATTTTTTCTATCTAGAAAGATGGAAAAATATTTTAATATTTAAATTATTTTAAGAGTTATGAGTTATTGCATTAAGCACACTGCAAAGATATTTTCAAGCAACCAGCACTGACAGGAAAATAAGCAATAGTGAGTTATACATACAGCCATTATTTTAAGCAAAGCCATAAGCCGCAAAAGGAAAAAATGTGGGAAACTGACACACAGAAATCCAAAAGTTTAGAGGATTAGAAAACTATTGGACTTTTTTCAGAATTACTTACCTCAAGGTATCAACTTAATAATAAAATAAGCATATGACTGAAAAAGCAAAAGTAATATTGAAAGCACATGTTGACTGAACCCACAATGGGATTTACATTTACAACCTAAACTCACCATTCTTCTCAACAGCCTTTATTCTGCTGATAATAAAACTGTTGGCTTGCTTAGTCTTCCAGTTAACTGTTCCATTTATGGCATCAGCAGAGCTTAACAAAAAAGCTTTTCAAAATAAAACAAATGCAAAAAAAAAGTGAATTAGTCAGATTAACAGAATCCCACAAATCAAATGCCTGTAACTGGAACTGGATTCTTTCTAAGCTAGCCTTTATTTTCAAATTTTCTTCAGTTTAGAAACAGAATAAAAATTACAAAAATAAAACAAAAACAAGCCAACCCCTCCTTGCCACCATCACACCAAATGACAAAGGTATTTATATAACTGGTTGACCTTCTCTTTCCAAGTAAGGTCAGATCTACCCCACAGACTTTTGCTGCTGGAACAATGTTATTCAGGGTCATGATCCTGCTCCATATGGAAGTACCTGAATAAGCTACACCACTAAAAAAGGCCATTATTTAAGCTGCATCCATGTCAAGAGCACACCAGTAGTATAATATAGTGGTATAGCTACACTGGTAATGTTTTTTATTGTAAACATGGTTTAATAGGTTGAATAAAAACTCATATTCAGTTCCATCTATTCTCTTGATAGTGCTGTTGATTAAACACTTTCCTCTGTTAACTGACAGAGGGCATTGTTACACGTTACACTGTGAGCTGTACAAATGTTAATAGGCTCAGTGCTAGCTTGCAATCACACCTTCAATTTGAGCAGCACATTTATGGGGAGTGGCCACACCTAAATGGAAGAGGAGCCGGGTTATGAGGATCTAATCCTGCCCTGGAGTGGCATAACTTTGAGCTGTATAACAAATGCTTTAAACCACTTAAAGGTGCTAACGAAAGGAACAAGCAAAGTCCAGCCCGTGGGTTGGATCCAGTTGGATGTAGACTCCATTTCCCAGCTGGAGCTCAGGCAAAGCCATGATCTCCTGCTTGTGCGCCCCTGCCTGGAGCATGCAGGGTGTGGCTCTGTCCTGGCTCCAGAGCAAGCTGCCCTCATCCCAAATTCCCAACAGCTCCGGAGCAGCTCCCTATGCTGCTTTGCTGTGTGCTGAGGCTGGGCTTTGCGGCAACCCCAGCCTGAGCTTTCCTGTGCAGGTGTGGCTGGGGTCTCCACAGAGACCGGCCCAAGCCATGAGGGCAGGGGCTGCTAGGAAATGGCATCTGGCTGCCAGCCGGATTAGCCATTTTGCCCACCCCTATGTTAACATATGGACAATCCAGGGGTTAACATCTCCAGGGGCCACCCAAAATTAATATGTAACAAGTTAATCAGTGGGAGATGAGTGATCTAGGTCTTTCTCCCCAATACCAAATAAGTGATAATATCATTTGATCAAAGCGTGCTCTATATAACATTATTTCATTTGTCACACACATGTAATATATTGACTCAAAAACTCATTAAAATTCAAACATACAGTAGGTGATTATTTTATGCAAGCACACTGGGACTTTTAAACATAAAGGGTAAATGTTAAAAGATTTACTTGAGGCAGTTAAATATAAGTATGTTTATGTAACATTAGTGTGGGGGCTCCAATCCATCTTCCCCATGCTCCAGCACTGGCTAGGGAACCCCAAGAGTGGCATTGCTGCAGAGACTGGGCTGCAGGCTCTCAGCAAACAGTTGGAACTTCCAACTCTCAAACCCAACAGCGAAATTCTGTTTGATCTTGGGGATCGTTGCAACTCCTAGCGCCTCCTGCAAAGCACTATGAGTTTCAACAGAGAGCTGTGCCCTAGGTCTAATGGGTCTGCAAAAGATGACCATGATCAATCAAAAGTAAGTGAATATCTACACTTACAATTCAAAGGGGTCTACACCTCCATTCAAAAATATTTAGGGGCCCACAAATCAAAAGAGATTCAAAACCACTGATCTAGGGAGCACATCAAGCTTCTACAAACCCAGTATTGCAAGGCAAAGGATGGCAACAACTGTCAGGATGCCCAGGATATAAACCAGGATCTTCCATGCCTACAAGCAGTAGGGATGTGAAAGGTTAAATGATTAATCATTAATGGTGGTTAAACAATTATTCATTAATCATTTAACCTATAAGTGCAGTGATAACTGGTTAGTTTACCAATTATGCTTTAGCTCCTGGTGGGCACAGTCTGGTAGAAAAAGGGGGAAGGGAGTGCTCCAGCAGGAATCAGGAGAGAGAGGAATGGGGAGAGGGAGGGGCAAGGGGGACTAGCCTAAGAGGGAAAGGCTACAGCTTAATAACTCATCAGTTAAGCAATTTGGTGCTTGTTCACAGGTGCTGCTCCCTCCCTCCCAACGCAGAGCTTCACTGGAATGTGTTGTTTGGCTGGGCTTGCCTCTCCCAGTTCCCCCAGTCAAAGTTCATCCAAGAACCTGAGTAGCTACTGTGTTATCGGTAGATCGTTTAACCAATATATTAGAGGACGTTAAACGAATATTTAAAAAATATAATTACATCCTAAAAGGCAGAGGCCTAGGCTGCAGCACCTCCAAGCCACAAATCAAATACCAATGGGAGCCATAAGTCCTTGACGAGAGAGCTGTAAACCCCTCCCATTTTCTCTTAGACCTTGTCCCAATAAGTCAAATTGATGTTGTGGACTCTCCAGTCTTGCTCCTGTCTCTGACTTTTTGGTATTTGGATCAGCTGCTGCCCTGTCTACAATCTTGGCACTGACCCTGGCTACCTGGATTCTGGTAAGCCCCTGACTTATTGGTGTGTCCTGGTCCTTGTTTCTTGTTCCTATTTCCTGTTCCCTGGGTCCTGCTTCCTGATGTCCTAGTTCTATCTTTATTCCTGGTTCCTGCCTGTTAACCCCTCTGCTCTGGACTGCTTTGCTGGCTCCTGACCTAGCCTGGTGTCTGCCTAAGCCCTGGTTGAAGGCCTGACACAACGAATCAAGCAATTCCTCTTCTACCCATTTTTATTACAAGGTATTTCATCAGGTTCTCACCACCAGCACCACCATAGAATCTACAGTCCTGAATGACTTGTTTCTTAAAAGTGACAGTTCAATTATTGGATTGAAGGAAGATCGGGTGAGGACAGAACTGAAGGGGACCACAAAGGAAGATGAGATAACCTCACAGAAAAACTGTGGTGCTAAACCCCAGGGTCAAATCATGCAGGTTAATGTGCTACCAAACATCCTAAATCCATTTCCCAAGGACTTATTTGGAATTAACTAGAAAAGGAGTGAACAATGCAGTAGCAGGAACTGTATCAGCCAGTTTGCTATACATCAGCCTTGTTGTTTACTATATAATCTGTGAAAAGTATAATGTTAACTGTGATGCATCTGGATTAAGATAAAAAACAGTACCATTAAAGAGGATACTATAAACAGCAGAATAAGCCTAACTAATATCAGTTAAGCATAGAGACTGTGATATTTCCATTCATAGTATCATAGTATCTAGGGTCAGAAGGGGCCTAGAGCAGGCCATCTAGTCTGACCCCCCGCCAATAGCAGGAACGAGTGCTGGGGTCACAGGACCCCA
>JAGPOW010000261.1:219880901-219910666 GCA_030014935.1 Caiman crocodilus | reverse complement strand
TGCACCTCCTGGACCAAGTGGAGGTCCTGCAGCTCCGCCAGGAACCTCCGGGACCTCTCGGACTTGGCCGACTGCTCCTCCCAGCAGATGTCCAGGTAACTGAAATCCCCCATGACAATGACATCCCTCATCCTAGCCGCATCCTTAAGCCGGCCAGCGAATTGGAGGTCCTTCCTTCCTCCTCAATATAGACCTTAATACATCTGCCTGAAATGGTTTCCAGGTGAAGGTGGTAGAACTAAGCATAAGATGAGTGATTAATTATAATTTGAATTTAGTAGTAAAAAAAAAAAAAAAAAATCCAGACTGACAGGTCATATCTCTGCATACACTCTTTTGTTCGTAACTGCTGCACCAGTATAATAATATTCACTGTCATTAGCATTAAAGCATAGTCCCAGGTAGCACAGAATATGAATCCCAATGCAGAGGTTTTTCCTCATCTCAGGAGCAGGGTCAGAGCCCAAAAGCAAATTAATAAAGGAACTGGCCAGACCGCAGTTTCAAGGAGGCAGTGGATAAGAGATGGGCTTCCTCTGCATCTTCAGGAAGGAGAGAGAAGCAGTGGCAAGATTTAAAATTTTATTGGGGGAATAGAGAGAGCTCCAACTTTTTTGACTTGGGTTGATTTCATTTGCATGAACAGAAATCATAGAGATGACGTCACATGTAATGGGCACATCTTAAGGCTGGCTCACGAACCATCATTTGCTCTGGTCACCAGTCATCATAGGATTGGGTTAGAATCAGAAGGGAGTTAGATCCCAGCACTTAGTCTAAATTGCATGCCCACAGCTCTGGGCTTATCAATTTGTAGGCAAAAATTAACACAATGGGCATGTGACAGCTGAAAAGTATGCTTGTGTGATAAAGGTGCTTGCTGAAGGCTCTATGAAGATTAGACCAAGTGTTTTTCTGCATTTGTTTAGATATTAAGCTATATGTTGTTGCTAAAATCTAATTAAAGTTTAAGATGTAGTAAAGCTTTGTATAAAATAAGACCTATTTTAGCAAAGCCTTGAAGTAGTAAGGCCCTGTGGCATAGTTAAAATTACCTTATCAGAGGAATGCAAGCAAGGCTTGTAATGCTATTGATCAGTCTAAGGACAGTTGAAGTAAAAAGAATCTGAGTGTTTGTAAGTTATCAGAACCATTCAGAAGCTATAAATTAGCTGGAATATCTGGAAACCATTCTGAATCAAAATAGAGGAGATGGCAAGGAGAAACTTGCTGTGCATCAGGCATCAAAGGGGACTGCCGATAAGTTGCGAACGCAAATTGTTGTTGTTTGTCGTTGTTTGTCTTGTTGTGGTTGTGTTTTCGTTAAGTCAATAAACCTTTCTTACCTTTCTACTCCCGACCACACTCTCAATCCTGAACACTCCATAGGCAGCTGGGGCATGGGTGCATGTCCATTCAAAATAAACCTAGATGCAGATGTTTTCTTTGTTTATATATATACTGCACACAGTTTCTAGCAGAGTTAGAAGGACCACTGAATTTAGCCTAAGCAGACAGACATGTCAAAACCCAGTCTATGTATACAAATGTGAGTTATTGAATATATACCAGGCACATGCATCTTTGTTGCTTCTCCACTTTGGAAAATTTATTCAATTTGTAAGCTTTTGTCTCAAAACATCTTATGTAAGACCTGCTGTTTGCATTACAGAAATATAGAAAACAAGATTATATACTATGAGTTTCTGTTACATGTCTTTAAATTATCAGCTAGACAGCAGGGTCAATTTGGCAAAATATATTATTAGTTCCACTATTTTCCATGCACTTGCAAAATACAAGAAAAACTAATTCAGAAGGGAAAAAAAATCTTCATAATAGTGTTCCTGTAATATATTTGGGGCCAGATCCTACTCAACTTTGAATATCTAACTGTGATTTTTATTCCACCCTATTCAAGTTCCTGAATATCCAATAATGAATCTAATTTTTGCATCATAGCCTAAAAACTGAGTCAGAAAAAGGCAGCAAGGAGGGGGACTATTCACCCTCTTTTGCATTAACAGGTTTTCCGTCAATTGAAGGTCATATTTAATTGCCTAATAGGTGGAAAAGGATCTGTCTTTTAGGTGTATGTATAGGATGTATCTTATACATCACACGTATACTACACAATATTTTGATTAGTAGAGTAATAATAAATTCAATATGGCATATATTACATGATTTAAAACCTGACTGACTGATAGGTTTCAAAATGCAAATTTAGATGGAAAATCACTACCAAGTATGTGTATTTCCATTGGAGTCCTACAGGGACCAGTTCTGGCTCCTATGCTGTATAATATTGTCAATGCTCCAGAAGAAAACAAGTCAGGCAGAAGGCAAGTCTTCACTGAAGATTGCAGGTAACAGAGGTTGGGAGAGTGGTAAATAATTTAGAGAACAAGCTACTAATGCAAAGTGATCTGGATTGCTTGGTAAACTGAGCACCATCAAATAATAAGTTTTAATGTAAGGCCTAACTTTGCATTTGCTTATATCTAGGAACAAAGAATGAAGGCTATACCGATTCTATGCAGTATAGAAGACAGGCAATGCCTCTAAAGATTTGGGCGTTTTCATAAATAACAATATTTAGGTACAGTGGTACCTCGGTACTCGTCGTTAATTGGTTCCGGGAGGCGCGACGAGTACCAAAAATGATGAGTACCAAACAAACCCTTTGTTTCCGCTGGAAAGGGTAGTGAGTCATGAGGCAAGCGACACCGACAAGTTCTCGCTTGCGCGTCGAGTACCAAGCAAATGACGAGTACCAGGACAAAATTTTCGCGTCAAAATGCATCGAGTACCAAATTCGACGAGTTTAAAGGCAGTTGAGTACCAAGGAACCACTGTATTAAGCGAACATGAGCTCTCAGTACAACACTGGCTAAAATGGCTAATGTTAAGTTTGTGTGTACAAACGGGACTACTGAGATGGGAGATTATTTGGTACTGGTGTGAGAAGATTGAGAGAAGTGCCCTGAATATCACAAAAGAATTGACAAAACAGGCATCGTAAATAGCAAGTTTTGTGCCCTGGAAAATCTCTACTGAAGAGAGATGCAGGGTACAAAGCACCAGAAAGCAGGAAAAGGGGCTCAGTCTTACGTGCCCCAGGCACTGGTTGCTGCTGTCACAGCATGGTTTGACTGAGAATGCTGCCATTCTGGCATCCCCTCCAAGTCAGCACCCATAGCATGTGCCCTAGTCACCCACCCTTAACTGTGCTACATGCTTTACATCAAGCTCAACAAGCTCAATCTATTTATCTGAGTAAAGAGAAAGCTGAGAGATGATTTAATCACAAACTATAAGTATCTACGTGGTAAAAAAAAAAAAAAAAAAAAAAAAAAAAAAAAAATCAATAATGGTATGCCTTTTTATTTAACACACAGAGGTACACCTTTAACAAGATCTAATAGCTAGAAATTAAGGCTAGACAAATTCTAGTTAGAAATAAAGGGCAAATTTTAACAGTAAAATTATAAATCAATGGAATAATTTCCCACTGGGATATTTGCGGCAAATCATTCATTACCAGAAAGTTTAAATTATGCTCTTGTTTAACAATAGCCATTTGGACTGGAAATAAGAATTAAATTCCTATTAATCATATGTTCTGTGTTGTATATGGAGTCAAACCAAATTATCATAGTGGTTATTTGCAGCCTTAAGCTGTAAAATTATTAATAGTTTTATTAATGTTAAACCAAAACACTGCAAGTTTTTTTTACATGGTTTAAATATTTTATATATAAATTTGTTTTGATAACCTGGGTAACTATCACCTAGCAAACTGTCTGACATATACTTGTGAATATATCAATTCCTGGAGAACTTCAAGAAGGACCCTTGGTATAAGGCCTTTTAATAAGCCTTTTACCAGCATTTTCATTTCTGTGACTACTGCAAGCAATGGCAGAAGAAGAAAAGCTATTTTTAAATTAATAATTGTAACGTTACTACATTCTAATCTCTTCCTATTCTACTCTATCTCTGATGATACAAAGGGTGATACAAAAAATGTGATACACTTCCCAGCATAGCTGGCTCTTACAATACACCCTTTGGAGTACTTGGGATAACTACCTGATGGGAGTAGAAAAGCATGGTTAGTGCATGCTGACTATCCTAGAATGGACATGGTCCTTTGGATATATCACTTTTCCTCATGTATATTAGAGCAAGGGTTCCCAACTTTTTAGGCTGAGGACCGTAAACTGCGGACCAGCAATGATCAGCATACTATGGGCTGGTAGCCAACACTTCTTTATATTCAGTATAAAAAAAGGTTGGCTACTGGTCCACAGTATGCTGGTCACTTCCAGTAAGCAGTTTGGTGGTCCGCAGTCACTTCCAGTCTGGCAGCCAACCCTATCATAGATTTCATAGACATTAGGGCTGGAAGGGACCTCGGAAGATCATCGACCACCTACCCCAGGGGCAGGAAGTCAGCTGGGATCATAAGATCCCAGGAAGATAAGAATCCAAATTTCTCTTTTAAGGCGTTTAGTGAAGGTGCTTGAACCACCTCTGATGGCAGGCTATTCCAGACCTTGGAAATTCAGACAGTAAAGAAATTCTTCCTTATGTCCAGCCTAAAATGGTCTTGCAGTAGTTTATAACCGTTTGAACTTGTCATCTCTTGGGGCGCTTTGGTGAACAAACATTCCCCCAGATACTGGTGGTCACCCTTGATAAACTTATAGGTGGCCATCAGATCACCCCTGAGCCTGCACTTTTCCAGGCTAAAGAGCCCCATAGCTCTCAGCCTGTTATCGTAAGGTCTGTTTTCCTGACCTCTGATCATGCACGTGGCTTTCCTCTGGACTCTCTCAAGCTTCTCCACATCCTTTTTGAATTGTGGAGCCCAAAATTGGATGCAGTACTCCAGCTATGGCCTCACCAAGGCCAAGTACAACAGGAGAATGACATCCCAGGATTTGCTTAAGAAGCATCAATGGATGCAAGCCAGCATTTTGCTCGCTTTACTAGCTGCAGCATCACATTGAAGGCTCATGTTCATCCTTTAGTCAATCATGACCTCCAAGTCCCTTTCATCCATAGTGCTAGCCAGTGTAGCACTGCTGAGCCTATAAGGATGCTGCAGGTTTTTCCTCCCGAGGTGGAGAACCTTGCATATTTTGGTGTTAAACACCATCAGGTTCTCATCCGCCCATTTCCTGAGCCTGTCAAGGTCAGCTTCAATTGTTCTCCTGCCCTCAGGTATGGATGCTTTACCCCAGAATTTGGTGTCGCTGGAGTCAGAAGTGGACTGGCCAAGTTGGCCAAAGTCCACATCATTAATGAAGAGGTTGAACAACACAGGTCCAAGGACAGAGCCTTGGGGGATCCCAAGGCTCAGGACGGTTAGGATCTGGAACCAACTTCCAAGGCAAGTGGTGCTCGCTCCTACCCTGGGGGTCTTCAAAAGGAGGCTAGACAGACACCTTGGTGGAGTCATTTGACCCTAGCATCCTTTCCTGCCCATGGCAGGGGGTTGTATTTGATGATCTGCTCAGGTCCCTTCCAACCCTACCAACTATGAAACTATGACCCCACTGGTCACAGGGTACCACAACGATTGACTTTCATCAACCACTACCTTCTGGGTCCGACCATGGCCAGGAGATTGGGAACCCCTGTATTAGAGCGCCTCGTAAGAGAACCAGGTTTTCCATTCCAATAGAAAACGGAGAAAAACATGGATTTCCCTATTTACCTGAGGAAAATGCAGATTTTTCATTTTAATGGCAAAACCCATGGATTCTGCACTTTTGCAAAGCACCCTCTGCAGGCTGGCACAGTTCCAGCCTACATGGGGCTGCGGGGGGAAGCAGAATGGTGGTCAGACAGCAGGTGCCATGAGCATATACATGCACATGGCCACCAGGCAGCTTGGAGAACAACCTCCGCAGAAAAGTCTGGGGTGGGGGGAGGGGGATTGAGGCCACCATAGGGAGGGAGGGAGCAAGCTGGGAAGGCCTGGGGTTAGGACTGTTACCCAACTGGGCGGTATGTGGGGCTTGGGGCCCAGGGCCACAATGCACGGCCACTGGGCCCCAGCGGGGAATGGAACGAGGCCACAGGCAGCTCGTCTGGGGGCTGAGTTGGCTCCCTGCCATTGCGTGCATTCTCAGGGGGGCCAGGAACACATTGCCAGGACAGCACAGAGCTCACAGCAGCAACAAGCTTCCCTGTGCGGACACGCTCTGCTCTGCAGTGCCAGGTCGCACCCATTGGGCTGCGAAAGCCTCAGGGGGAGCTGCAGGTTGGGGAGCCAGAGCCTGCAGCAGGCAGCCCATGCCCTCCCTGCGCACAAATCTGGGGGGGCATGGAACCGCTCTGGCTCCCCAGGAGTGCATGAAGTGGCAGAGACCATGCAGCAAGGGGAAGGAAGCTGGGCTCCATACTCCGCTCCACTGTAGCAGCTGTCACCTTCTGCAGGTGGCAGCTGAGGTTCGGGTCCTGCTGCGGGGGGCAGGGGAATGCAAACCTGGGTCCCTGGCCCCATAGCTCTGGGAGCTGGGGACCTCTTCTGATAGGGGTGTGGGAGGGAGGTTGTGCGGGGCATGAGCAGAGCCAGGGGACTGTGCATGGGGTGTGAGGGGCACTGGCAAGGCCAGGGGGATACACTGGGGGAGCAAAGGGCACTAGCAGGACTATGAAGCTGCATTCAGGAGTGAAGGGCACCAGCACAGCTGGGGGGCTGGGGAAGGGCGTGAGGGGTGAGCAGGGCCAGGAGGCTTTGTGGAGGGAGTGAGGGGCACTGGCGGGGGGGGGGGGGAAATGTGTGTGGAGGGAGCAAAGGGCACTGGCAGGACCGGGAGGCTGTGTTCAGGAGGAGTGAACAGCACCAGCAGGGCTGGGGAGAGGAGTGAGGGGCACCAGCAAGGCTGGGGGCTGTGGTTCAGGAGTGAGGGGCCTGAATCTGTTCTCTGAGCTAAGCAGGTAGGGAGAGCTCTGATTTTCCATTATAAAATACCCAAAATTAAATATCAAAATGTATAGGTATTTGGAATTAATTATTACAGTGATTGAGGCACCGGTAGGCATCCATATTGCTTTAAAATTGTAAATATATCAAGAAAACATTGTGTTCAACTGGTCAGATAGATAGATAGAGGCCATTTATTTTAACCACAGATTTATGGGGTGTTTATCAGACAATTTTCAATTTTTATCATTAGAGATTTTGTGATTTTTTTTTTAAATCGGGGAAAAGTAGCATACTTGTTCATTAAAAAAAAAATCCCCAATTTTTGGTTAAAAATAAGTAACCCCAAATCCACATTTTTCCATGATTAAGATGAAACACCACCATATATACATCTATATATTAGTGGTGTTTAATTTAAAACATGGAAAATGTGGATTTGGAGTTGCTTTATTTCAACCGAAAATTGGGGGGGGGGGGGGGTTTAAATGAGAGAAAACCAGGGGATCCCTGCTTATAAACAGTGGTTTCCAACCTTTTGAGACTCAAGGCACTCACTGAAAAATACCAGCTCTTGGCTCTTTTTTTTTTTTTTTTTTTAAATATAGCAATTCTTCTGTTGCAAAGAATTCAGAAAGACCTTAGCAGGTCAGAAATATTTTTTAGACTATGGACTCCTATTTGAAATCTCTGGGTTTATCTTCGAATTATGTGGAGGTGTTTTGCACACTTACCAGGACTAATATGCATGGCACCTTTCTAAAGGATCTCATGACACCCTGGTTAAAAATTACTGCCTTAAACTAATGCAAAAATATTCAGAGCTGAAACATGGTAATGGGTTCAAAATGTCAAGATATGAAGATTTCAACATGATTGTTATATTTTTAATATTATCATCTTGATCCATTTGTTATTATTCCCACAAGGAACTTATTTCTTTAGGCAATTTGTGTTGCACCTCTAACAATATTTAGGTATTGTTTTCTTTGTCTTAGTTAAGAAAAAAAAATTCAGTGAAAACTTGGAACTAGGATTTAAAGCATTTCCCATTTGTGTCACTGGTTCACATTCGACTAACCTGATGATGAGTAAAAACTGATAAAACTGAAATACTGTTCTATGGCCAATAAGAATGAGCTTTACCAGTTGCAATTTCTTATACAACAATTCTCAATTCAAAGCCACCTTTATAAATAGCATCTGTTTGTTAAAGCCAGTAACTAAAAGAACCTCTCTTCAACATTTATTTTTATTTTAAAACTGCTAAGCCCTCAAGTCAGGGATAGTAGATATCCTATCCAACACAACTGGTACTTAAGATACCTTGTTTAACATAACATAAAATTCTATAATTATACTTGTAATACAAATATATATTTATAATATAAATATGCATATTGTGCCAATTACCTCCATGGATACTATCAATTTTACCTCACTTAGCATGCAGTGTCATGTCTTGCATATTCCTTTAAAAAATACCCACACCAAGAATACCAAATCAATGCATGTGAGACAACAGTAAACTTAAACTTATGGGCAGAGACAAGAACTAATATGAATTTAAAAAAATTAAAGAGAGAAAACCTTTAGCTCTATGAAAAGACACACAATTCCATTTATTTATGACCAGATCTGTGCTGCTCTTTATTTATTTAAATAAAGTTTTACGTGTGAAGTAGTACATCAGTGGTGGGACCAAGCTTTTTGGAAGACATGCCACAGGGTGAGCCATACACCCTGAGTGGCACTGCAGTCCTCTTCTTTTGTCCAGTCTAGTGCTCTATATGTTCCCTGCTTGATCTGTTGCTCAGCTTCCTGCTCTGTCACTGTGGTCCCTACCCCCTTCCTCATCTGCTGCATGCCACACACACAAGCTGTGCATGCCATGAGTTAGCCGCCCCTGTAATACATGCTTCTTAAAGCATTTCCCTACTAATTTATATTTGAGAAATAACAATTAACATTTTCGTTTTAAATTCAGAATTTTACAACTAAATAAAGTTGAAACAGATTGGTTTTTTTTATCATGTGATAACCAATAATGACATCAACGTCTGATCTGACAAAGCATGTCCTGTAGTCTAAAGCTTGTTTAACTACATAGCTGGTCCAATAAAAGGTATCATCCTAACATATCCTTGCCCCTTTGTAAATCAATGTGCTTAGTATTCTATAGAGTACAAGGTAAAGACAGACCCTGCTCCAAAAAGATTACAATCTAAAAGCCAGACCCACAAAAATTAATTAGGAAATTTACAAAAGGGAAGTTCTTTATTGTTTTGAATATCTCGTTCCTTGCAGGTTCTGTGGAAGATGGAAATTTCTAGACTTCATTTCTACTACAAATGGATTGTGATATGCAATGTGGGATAAGTACTTTATTCCATTTCTCTAGGCTACAGGCAGCCATTGTTTGACATGCAACAGATAAGGACGGGGTGACGCTTATGTTGAAGCCTCCTTGCACTTAACTTGTGGCATGCTGTGGCTGGGTACCTTTGGTGCTTGCCACTTTAAGAGATTTAAACAGGATGTGGAGAAGCCAGCAGGTGCAGCACAGCCTAATGAGGTGGTCATATGACCGTGGCAGGGCTCCTGGATTGAAGCATAGGGCCAAGCAGCCTTAATATAAACCCAGGCCCTCAGGACTCAGCTGGTAGATGCTGCAGCGAGTCAGAGAGAAAACACTGCCACCTGGAGTTGCTGCTCCCAGAACACATGGAGGCTCAGAGTAGGAACTATGGGGATGGAAAAGGTTCCTGGTCTGGGGGAATGACCTAAAAATACACCCTACTAGGGATGGATGGTGCGGTGGGGTTGAGTGTGGCAAGATGGTCCCTAGGAAATGCTACACCAGTTGCCACCCTAGTGAAAGGCAAGTATGGAGCACCTTATAGCCTTGGCCCCCACAACCTGGTGGGTAACCATGTAGCAGGGACAGGCAGGGTATAGGCACATCGATAAGACACCTGAGGTCTGAGTGGGCTGGAGGCTGAGCTGGGGACCCAGGTAGGTTAACAGACTCCTGAGGCCCAAGGGGCATAACGCCCAGAAGCTCCACTAAGGGGACATGAGTTGAGGCCCTGGAAAGGGGGGCATGTGGCCCAGGTAAGTCTCTGCACACCTAAGGGCAAGTTTGGGCCAGAGGCCGAGTGCAACCCAGCAATGGGGTCAGGGGAATTGAAAGTAATTGGATGCCAACTGCGAAGCATGGGACACTGTGTAGTGATAGTACAGAGCCATGTATACTTGGCATTGGGCAGTAACACAGCCTCCCGCCTTGTAAACATCTATTAATTATTACATCAAAGGCATGGCAGGATGGCGGACTACCCTAGACAGGTGGGTGGGCCATCGTTCAACCAGCCACAAGACAGCCCCCTGTCACACATGCCTACCAAAAATGTTGGGCACTACTGCTCTAGGGCAGGCCTTGGAACCTACCACATGGGTCATCCCTCCCACAGAACCACTAGATCCAGCTCACAGGCATGGGGCTTCAGCAGCATTTGGCACTACTGGGAGAAGTGCTGGCAGTGGTCACTTGTACCTGTGCCAACATAGGGGCAGATCAGCTGCCAGCTAGTCCTAATTCCTGATGACCCACCTCTCCCTTAGCAGAGGTCATTTTGTTCCATAATCAGAGAAAGTTGCCTATCCCTGCTGTTGGCCTGAAGTGTCAAACATGCAGCCTACAGAGCCATGTAGTCTAGTTCTTTAGGCTCTGAGGCCAGGAATTTGGGGGCAGGGTCCACCACTGAAATCAAGGAGCTAGAGCTCTGTTCAGCGTATGAATAGGTGGGGGAGCAGAAGAACAATAGCCGTGTTAACCCCCGCACAACTACTACTTGCCCCATTGCTGCATCTGAATCTGGCCTGCAAGAAGGGATGAGTTTTACATCCTTGCTCTAAAACACAGCATAATGATAAGACACTGACATAAAATGGGAGGTAACATGATACAATAGATATGGCATGTTAGACATCTCAGTACATCTGAATTCCATTCATGGTTTTGATTGCTTGTGTGACCTCCAAAAAGTAATTTCACCCTACTGTCATAGTTTCATATCTGTAAAATAGGATAAATATACTTATTTTCTTTGGAAAGTACTTTAAAACCTACAGAGGAAAAGCACTACATGAAAGCTAAATATTGTCATATGTTGATGAACTGCTGAGAACTAATTATAGAAACCAGCATACTTTAAAAGCCTGCTGTTACTTGTGGGTCTGTTAGATCTGTTATTGGGTAACCACCAAAGCTTTCCTGTAGAGTTTTTTTGATGGTACAACCAGGGTCATCAAAATCCCTGGTTCAAATCTACTTTCCATGATAACTGCAGGGTTGTATGGACAATCAGGGAAGGATTAAGCACTGAGGTATAGATGTAGTTGAGTCCCATGCACCTATTGGGCACTGCTGTTTGTCTATAAAAGGAAGCAGCAGCTAAACTGGACCAGGTGAGGGATCAGATTTGAAAGCTATCGTTTAATAACTTGCTTATCCTTCTCAGTGAGCAGGATTGTTTAAACAAAACTTTAAGCAAGCTTTAGGGTTTAAATACCCTTTGCCAGGCTGAGGAAGGGTAACTTGCTTGTGAAAGAAAAGTAAGGCTATTTATTTTAACTTTGTTTATGTCCATTAAAAATGTGCTTATTGTGAGCATGCACTACCATGGAAAGGAAAAACGTACCCTGTAACAAAAGTCAAGAACTTCAGATGCTCAGAACTTTGTTATAAGGACAGTTTTGATGGACACCTTCAACTTGGAATGTACTCATCTTCAAGCCGAATGATAAAGATGCAGAATTTTATGAGAATACTTTAGCATTGTTATAACTGTGGCTCTTGTTATCCTTGTTGCTGTATAAAAAGGCCACACACAGACAAGTATGACTAGCTGTACAGTAAGTGCTATCAGATGCCAAATTTCAAAAACTGAAGGAAAGTTTTTTTCTTTTACTTCACTGACATGCATGTTAGACTGAAGGTATCTTTCCAACTGCAATCACTCCAATCCTTTCATCTGCTGCCTCATGAGAAGTCATTCAACTGCATGGGAAAAGGTCTGCTTTTTCATTTCACCTCAGTTTTCACTCCTGTTTCTAACTCCTGACGACTTTTCCTGTACTAGAATCCCATTTACAGTCTGTTCTACCAGGAAAAACTGTAACTTTGGAGTTAACCAAGAGAGAGGGAATCCAAAGAATCAAACACATTGCTCAAGAAATAGAACGGAGGAGTTTAATGAATTATGTAGCTATTTTGGTGCCTTAAAGATAAAGGGATGTTTCATAGAAATCTGAAATATAGATCATTTATACCAAGACTTCCCACTCCTATCTTAAGATTCTCTTAAATATCTGAGCAAAGTAGCTGAATAAGTACACGGTATTTCTTGGACTAATTAAAGACTAACAAGCTTACAAAACAAGGATTTGGCATGTTTGCCTCTGATAACAACCTATTGTGAATATTATTATTAACACTCTAAAGGTATTAATATTGCTTTACAAGTATACCACAAATATAAAAAAAAAACCAGCAATATGTTTTGAAATCGGCATACTTCCTGATGCTGCAAAATACTACTTCTAAAAGAAAGAAGTTATTGTTATGAGCCTTTCTTCTTAGAGTTTGACTTAGAACCTCTTGTATTTATTTTCCTTTTGATGTAATTTATATGAAAAAAAACACTTTAGTATTCTATAATTATATTCTGTCAAATCAGATGACTAAACTAGACTTTGTTTTGCTGATCCGTCATATAAAGAGGAGACAATCTGAGCTGGATTAAGGCACAGATACTTGGCCTAAAGACCCAGCTCATTGAGACATGAGACAAGATCTGAGCTTTTTACTGAGAACTTCTAGCCCTAATGGCTACATGCATACAAAAAACCCCAGAAAATGTGCAATGCAACTCCCTGCCTCAGTGGGCTGCTAATACCAAAGCTACAATGGAGGGATTTTGCCAGCATTGCTTCCAAAGGATTGCAGCAGCAGAATTCAGTGGGTCTAATCCAGTTTCTTAAGCAGCTATGTCCTGGCTTCTAAAATACTGGTACCTCTCTCATTTCCTTGTCTCTCAAACAGGATAGAGGTCACCCACTGTTCTCACTGCTGCCCCTGCAGTGAAAAGGACAGGGGCAAGCTGTTATCTCTCCCAAAGCAGAGGAAGCTGCCTACCCCCATCACTTGAAGGGGAAAGGTGTGGGTCCCAGGATTGAACTACAAAAACATAGCCATGGGGAGCTGAATCTTAGTGTGCCTAGTGGGTTTCAGCTTATCTTAATAATGTTCTCAAGGCCACATTATGATTTAGAGGAAAATATTGTAAAGATTAATCAAGATAACATGCAAGTCTGCATTTCAGCCTTTTAAATTTCCTGCCATTCCATAATTTCAAACTGCATGATGCTGACTGGTATTGACAGTAATTACTGGAAGTGGCTATAGTTTTCTTTTTTTGTAAAGACAAACATTTTAAAAATTAAGTTTGTTTTATAACAATAAACATTAGATATGTCAAATCTTCTCCCTGACTTTGCCAGACAGCTTCAAAAACTGGGGGCGCTGAATCTTCACAAGTTATTAGACACCAGAATTAAATGTTAATTTAAAAAAAAAAACCCTGAAGCGCAATTCAGATCCCTTCTCATCAATCTAAGTCTCTTGAAAAGTCATAATTTCTAATCTTTATGTGGATTTATTGTCCTCCAGGCCAAATGAGACCTAAAGAGCACGGACTGACTTTTGGAGGGTGGCACAGAAGAGGGTAAAACAGTGTGTTTTCACACATGACAAATAAGTGAAAAGAGCATAAATCAAGTCCCTTTCAATTCCTAAGAAAAGTGATAGGAAACAAAGAGAAACCAGTATCTTCTGAAACATGGGGGAGGGGAGGTTCCCTTTAAAACACAAAACAAAACACTACTTGTCTTGCAGGCAGACTTTATACACTTTATCCATAGGCCTTGCATGCTCAGGTTAAAATCAATTTATAGACCAAAATGCTTCAGTATTTAGAATGAGGTTATAATGAAGTTGCTGAACTGCTGACTGTTCAAGAAGTAAAACATCAAAATGTAGAAGTAAACATCTTCATTCAGTGCTACATGTCTGGTTACCTGGAAACAAAACTCCTCTCACTGTAACAGAGCCCCTTAATTAAATCAGCAAAAAAATCTTGTGCTAGAGTTCCTTTGAAAAGCAGGATACTTTTTCCAAAACAAAACACATTTGCAATAACAGCTGCCAGAGCAAGACCTATTCACCTTTCAGGCTTAGCAAAGACTTAAAACTGATGAAGGAGGAGTGCTATTAGCTGGTTACACTCATATTTTCAGCTATTCTGTAGCTTGCCTGGTATCTATAGGTACAATTGTATGAACTTGATGAAATGAGTGTGAATAAGTACAACAAATACAGTACTGCCAAAGTAAACTGCATATTGTCATGAAGATACTATCTGGTAGGCTGCACAACATTGCCCACGGCCCAAATCTGGCTCATTTGGATTTCATTAAAGTCAAACCCATTTGGGAAACAAAAGCTAGGGAGGATGAAAAATTTCAAATGCATTTGGGTTTGTTGGGTTTTTTGTGTTTGATTTTATTTTAAATATGCTCCTTCTGAAGGTTTTTAATGCTATTCTGAAGCCCTAGATTCTTTCCCACTACAAAGCTATCAGCCTTTTACAAACCAAACCCTTTCAGATGTAATGGATGTGGAAACAACGTGCAAGACTAACTCAACGCTAAGCACCCGGAAACAAACAGCTTGTCTTCCAAAAACAATTCTTTTTTTTTTCTTCCATGTTTCAATACCAACTTAGTTAATACAGTTCTGAAAGACCATACTGACAGTAACTGGGCAGGTAAAGGATGGTTTCTAGAGCAGCTGTTTTTGACCTGTGGTCCGCAGATCCTGTGGGGTCTGCAAATTATGTCCAAGGGGCCTGTGAAATATGACTGTGATCAATCAAAAGTATACACATACCCGCACTTACAACTGGAAGGGGTCTGCACCTCCATTTAAAATTTCCAAAAAGGTCCGCAAATGCAAAAAGGGTGAGAACAGCTTCTCTAGAGCATCCATCTCAGGGGCATCGGGAGCACGCTGCCATGTATTGGTGGAAATGGCATCTCCCCCAACCCCAACCCCAACCCCACACATTTTTTCTCTTCAAATTCCTTTCGGTGGATCAGCCCCCGGGCTGCTCCAAATCCCCGCAGCCGCCGGCTCCCGGGAGACAGCGGGGAGGGGACGCGCCCGTGCCAAGACCGGGTCTCGGCTCCACGGGGAAGGAGCCAGGAGGCAACTTTCTGGTTCCAGGGTGGGGCGAAGCCCCGCACCGCCCGGGGGCGAGAGGAGGGACAGCCCAGCGGGTCCCGCTGCCCCAGGGACGAGACCCGCACCTGACCTTGCCGCCCTCACTCGGCCCCGCCTCGCTCGTTTTTAATGCAGCTGCCGGCAAGGCGGGCCGGGCCGGGCCGGGCCGGGCGGTGCCGCTGGCGGGGCAGGGAGGCCGCGGCAGGGACCGACCTGTCAACAGGAGGGTGGTGAGGGCGCCCCCGCCGCGCCGGCTCCGCAGCCACGGCCCCGCCGCGCAGCGCTGCATGGCCGCCTGCTCCTCCCGCCTCCGCCGCCGCCGCAGCATCCTCCGCCCGCTCCGCTGCGCTGCGGTGTGCTGCGCTGCCCGCCGACACCCGGCGGCCGCCGCACCTCCTCCGGCCCGCCCCTAGCGACCGTCGCCAGGCAGCGCGGGCTGCACCGCGGGGCATGCTGGGAGCGCACGCCGCCATTTTGAGGGGGAGGTGGCGTGGGGACTTGTTGGGGTGGCGTCTGGGGCGCGGCAGGGAAAGGAATGGCGCCGTCCCTTTCTCCGAGGCCCGGTCTGCCCGGCTGGGCTCCCTGCGGCACGGCTCCGCAGTCCCGCAGCCGTGGTTACCGCACGGCCTGCGCCTGCTCCTGGTGCGGGGATAGGCCGGGAGGGGTCTAGAAATCCTTCCTGCGCGGGAAGGGAGACCACGTTCTTTGGGAGGCGAATCCGGTATCTCTTATTACACCACCTATTTAAGTTGGTGTAATGAAAGATACTGAACTTACCCAAAGAACCTCGCCTGCCTCCGTCGTTACACTAGTGTTTCATAACCTTTTCCAGCCCGGACATGCATTATTACAAATTTTCTGTAGCACACCTGTTAAGGCGTTCCCCATCCTCGTCCCCATTGTAGCTCATTGCCATGGCAAAATTCCCAGGCACACCTGTGTATTTCTGACGGCACACTCCTGTGCCATGGAGCGCTGGTTAGGAAACGCCACCGTAGACCAACATGGCTACAACCTATACAGGGTGGGTGCCATGTTGCACCCCAAGTTCACCGCTTCCTTCAAGCAATATTTCTACTGCTAAGAACTTGGACTACAGCGGGTCAGACAGCTTTTGACTGGTTATTCCTGCTGGAAATCTCTGGGTTTGTGTTGCAAATCATCAGACGTTTTTGTACCCAGCAGTGCTCGTATTGCACAGGGCCTGTAAAAGGATGTGATGGCACCTTGGCTGAGTACCACTGTCTTAGATGGAGAACCTGTTATTTAGAATTATCCAGAGGCCAAAGCAAAATTATCATTAGCTACTAGATTGATGAACACTATACAAAAAAATCTGTTAACAGAATAATACTGGCATGAAGCTGGACTAAGGAAAATTTAGGCTAACCTATTGATCCTTAAGAAGGATCAGTGTGTTGTGTCAAAGTTGACTAGTTTTACTAAGAGAGTTTGCATAGGGTGTTTTGGACGTAGACGATCCGGCCTCAAGCTGAGGGTTGGACTAGGTGACCTCTGGCAGTCCCTTGTAGCTCTACTTCTCTATGATTCCAGCCTTACTTTTTCTACCTCCACCAGCTTTACAACTTCAGTTAGAGACTGCACCATATTCACCAAGTCACATGCCTAATCATTTTGCGCTCTTGCCAGCCCTTGGCTTCTACCCTTGGCTTGATGTGCCAGTCAGAAGCAGACATTACACCAAATATATGGTAGCACTAGAGGCATATCCATGCTTGTCCCTTCTGTGGAAATAGAAAAGACAAGACAGGCAGAACTAAGTGTCTTTAGTGACTTGTAATCAAACTGTAGTAGTAGATAGCGGTTCTCAATACACTGGAAGAATGAATCTATTCAGTTAACACACCTGATATCTTTGGCAACGTGTAGAGGGTGCATGTGCACCCCCTGAATTTGGTGGTGCATTCCTCCCACCCCAATCACCACTGGCCACCACTGACGCTGCCTGCTGTGTCTGTGGATGGTAACCATCCTCTAATAGCTGTAAAGCTGTAAAGCTTGGACTGCCTCTTGCACAAAAATGTAAGACAGTGGCAAGACTGGGTTGTAGTGACAAGTCTGCCACAAAAAGAATCCAACTCAGCTAATGGCGGCAAGCCATCAGGCATAGAGAAAATGGAGCTTGTGTTACCCAATACCAGATCCATGGCATAAGATGATAGCAGTCATGATAACAGTCCTCAACCTTCTACCCACCATACCTGATCTTCAAAAACAAAAGTAATGGTTCAAATTATTGGCAGAGACTGACATACTCATTACATGTATGTAACAAGACTCAAAGAACAAGCTAGAAAGCCAAATGGCCTAGGGAGAAACCTATAAACTACAAATACATCTCAACTGAGCTAAGGAAACAAAGGAACTAGAATATCCACTTCAAAGCAAAGACTGTAAGAGACAAGAAGCTAAGGTGCACTGAAAACATGACTGTAAATATATCCTGGTTAACACATTCTCCCTTTGATTAAGGCATATTTCCCAAAGCAAACATTCAATGTCTGTCTTGAGTTTTATAAATGCAGGGGGAGGAGGAGGGTCTGCATTTATATGTTAATTATGCTAAATCAATCTACCTGACAGCATCTAACCTACCTACCGCACATCTATTGTCCCCAGTGACCTCTGATTCTTACTGCCTTACATTCACATTCATTAATTAAGACATTTTTCTCAAAACAGACCATCAGTCTCTAAATGTTTATTATGCTAAACCAGTGTATTCTCCTGAAACTCACACCTATTGTATCCAACGGCCTCTGATCTTCATTATCTCCATAAGCCATTTGATGCAGCTATTTTTTAGGCTCCATTGTTAAAATAAATATTGAAAGATAGAGGGGTGTAAGTTGTAGCTGTGTTGGTCAAGAATACCCAGTTACCAGTGGGGGTACATTTCTCACAAGAAAACCACTCTCTCTCTAGTCTCTCAGTTCTAATCCTCAAAGGAAATGTACAAAACTTCCCAGAAACCAGCCTATGAACTTCGCTTCATCAACCTCCTGGATATTAAAAATCATGGACTAAATATAGACATTGGATTTATGACACATTACAACCTGCCTGACATCTGACTCCCCAGGTACCTCTCGACTATTTAACTACTACCTTCATTCCCCTTCTCCCCACCACCCAGCCTGTCTCTAACCCACTGACTCCTCAATTTACATCTTCACTGACTGCCTGTCTAATATGCATACCAGCTCAGCCTCTGGCTTCTTTTCTATTCATTCCATCCAGGAAGAGCATACACCAACTGCAGACACTTCCTCAGCCTGTTTAAACACGAACAACTCAGGCTCAGATTGTTTAAACATGAACAACTCTTCCTATTGAAATGATCCTAGTGTAACAGGGTCCCACTCCATGGGTGGGCATGATGCCCCTGGAATTCACCCTCAGCCATTGTCCTATCCTATGCAGTGCTACATGGGATTACATAAGACATAATAGCTGAATTTCTTTTGAGAAATCAGCTTTCTACACATACTTTGAAAGAGCTTCAATTTCACAAGAAAAAATGCAACAAATAGCATAAATATTCATCTAGTATTTATTACACTGAAGAAAGTCTAAAAAAATTATCCACCAAAATTAAAATAAACCGTTTTCATTGACTGTAGTTTTGAGCTGTATTTTTCTCTAACTTTAAATGGGTAAGTGGAGCACAAAAGCTTGAGTTATGTAATGTAAGCAGTTTTTTTCTCAAATTGGCATCTATCTTGGAAAACTTATCACGTGCTCAGGGAAAGGGTATTTTTTATACCCAAAGATAGAATTTATATGAACAAGCTCTTTTAAAAAACTATCCTTGGAAGAAATAAAGAACACACTGTAAATTAAAGCAGCCCACAGGCAACTAATTTGCTGAACCAGCACTTACGTAGCCAGTCACTGTACATCTCACTAACCTTGGCAGAAGTGTAGGGGTCATAGTTTCATAGGGTTGAACCATTTTGTTAGTTTCTGCAGCATTCCTTCACAAAAGAATTCAGCTTCTTTTCTAACTTTTTCCTTTACCATGGTTCCTGTTGACAATGCAGGAATACCTCCCTCCCCTTTACATACATATACCTCCTTCTTCCTCCTCTCCTGTGGGTTATATCAGTTCACCAGTATTTTTCTCAATATTGCTCCACATTATTTTGTGAAGGATTTCACAAAGCAGCACCTACTTGTAGTTATTTTTCTGGCACCTCCCATCTTGGCATAATACATCCTGGAGTATTTTTTTTCATATAATTATAGTTCTGGAGAGTATACTGGCTCAAAGAAAAAGTATATTTTACCGTACATTTGAAAGACATGTGACTGTTCTATAGAGATACTATAAAAGTATTGTATTTGGGTCTGGGGCAGTCTTTGAGGCTATCCTTCTTTTCCTTCCTCAATTCACTGGATTACTGGGAAAGTTTATCTGGTAGAATTCCATATCACATAGATACTGAACTTATGCTTGCTTTGTCTTGAAAAAAACAACACAAAACAATTGCACAAGCTTTCTGAAAGCACATTAATATGTATCCAGATTAGCAGTGTATCTTTTCTCCAGTACTTTGACACTCTTCTTGTATGCTCTTCTACTCCCTCTAAGTCTCCCAATTTTCAATTTAGTTCAAATTCCAGACCTGTAATTGTGGAGGGGCGACACCCTGTCCCCAAAAAAGGCAGTTTGGCCAAAGTTCTGATGCTGATCAAAGGACATCAAACTATTAAAAAGATTACCCCTTCAGAAAGGGAATAGGGTAGGCTCACTACTGCAAGCTGACACTGATGAATGCAAGGGTCTGCAGCAAGCCAATTGTTACTTAGTCTCCATGAGAATGCAGGACACCTAGACTAAATCATGTTTACCTAGGGCTTGAGCAAATGCCAACTTTAGACAAAACATTGTGCATGTTTTTAAATCCTGCTCTAGGTGCTGCATAACTTTGGAATGATACATCGCACTTTGTTTGGAGGAAGCTGTTTCTGTGTCAATGAATAGTGTTACTGTCCAGAGACTCCTGAAGGAAAATTCTTGGAGATGCCAAACCATATTGGGCTTGGTAAGTATTGTAGCTGGTAACCAGGAGGAGTGTAAGCTGTAACCCAGAGATTCATTTGGATCACAGGATTTTGCTCCAAAGGAGTGGAAGCTTGAGTCAGCTACTTGAGCAGGTTACCCCTGAGACCTTTCCTAGTCCCTTTGAAGGCGGCCAAAATGCTGATTGTAGGGATTATTCATAGTAAATAACAATAGTATATTGATGAAGTAACTAGGACCAAGCATCACTGCTTGGTTTTTCCCAGCTTTGTATGGAACAAAGCTTATCCCAAATCTCCTCCACTATTCAAGGGTCACTTCTTTCTCTTACTCTACTGTGACAGATGCCCTGAGCTGCAAGTGTAGCAGGTAACACCTTGAGGAATACACATTCACCATACTTCTGCAATGGAGGGAGGAAATGGCAGGACCTGATCTTGGGGACAAACTCAAAGGTTATGAATTTGCATGAAAACTCTCCAGGTGTTCTCCTGTTTCACAGTAGCAGGGAAAAATATGTGACATTTGAAACTGCTCTGTTATGGGAGCACTTATAGAATGAGGTTTGGAAGTGAAGTTAGGAGGAACTTTCACAGAGTACTTTAGATAAAGATTTTTTTTAACTTGTCAAACCTTATGCAGACTCACAAGGTTCTTATGCTTTCGTGGTCCGGGTCACATAAATAACAAGATGGCTAACAAGAAGGATGATCTTCTGGTAAGGGCAATGGACATCAACATGGGAGATGTATGTCTGACCTTGGACAAAACAATCTGTAGTAAAAGGTAATACTTCCTTTGGTTTATCTGTGTAAAATATGTAAGCTCTCAGAGCTTACAAATGCGTTCAGAAGTAAGCACCTAGCAAAATAAGACTCTGACCTCAGCAGAGCTTCTAGATACTACTATAATATATATAATTTGGTGCTTATATATTAAACAGGGATGTTTCTGAGGCTTAACCAACATTTCCAAAGTTGTCTGAGATCTTTGAACAAATAGATACACAAGAGAAAGAAGTATTAATACTCCTACATTGGCTACAGGGGTAATGCAAAGAGACAAGTTTTCTTTTCTGCTTCTGAAATTCTCCTAGTCTCCTTGACTGATATAACCATGTAAACAGAATTCTGGTTTCTCCAAACCATGGATCACTATCCAAGCTAAATTCAGATCTCTCTGTTTTTATACATCAGCAAAAGAAGCAGTGCAAGATATATGATGCATCAATGACTTATTTCCCAACATGTGGAAATAAATCTATTTCCCAAGACAAAAAATTATGACGGTATCTATATAGAGTTGCTCCACCTGAGACCCAGCTGGTGCGGGAATTAAGGTGGGGCCATAAAGACTTAAAAGCTCCAGGAGGGCCAGGTACAGACATTACACTTTTATAGGTATAAGTGATTGGAAATCGATCTATACCCATAACAGAACAGAAGTTTGGCACATATAGACTGGTTTAAAAATGGTAGAACCCAATCTAAGATTTGCCCCTCTCCTCCACTCCCCCCACCAAAGGGTGAATGCGTGTTCTGTTCACCACCAATCTAAACAACACTGCTTACAGAAAACTTCATAACTTAGGTTGATTCTGCCTTGAGCTTTTTGAATGTCTTACCTAGCTGAGAAGAGTGGAAGGGTAGTGTTTAGGGGGAAGAATTGAGTCTGTGTTCCTCTTCCTAGGGTCTGGGAAAAGACCACAACTTTTGGGTTTTGTTTGTTCATTTGTCTGTACGCTTGCTTTTATTGTGGGAATAAGGTTGCCCTGGTAAAATAAACAGTGGGTAAACCTAGCCTTGGATCTAACTGGCCTCAATTAGGCAACTGTGCAAGTGAGTCATTTACACAATCACTTTAGAATGTAGTGAATCATATGTGTTTATTTGATGTGCTCAAGGCAATTTCCACAACAGAACTCTATATTTGGTATTAAGTCAAGTGTCCTCTTTATCCTAAAGCCCCCTTGAGCTAGTGTAATTAAGGTGTCCCAGTTTATGTAGCCAGTGGCACACTGGAAAGTGAAGTGGCTAGCATCATGCCCAACTATCTTTGTTTCCCCAGCCTAAATAACCAGGTAGCTATTTATAGGTGAAAGCAGCCACTGGCATGCATCCAGAGTATGGCCAAAACCTATGTCTTCAGAGGCACAGTAAGACAACATGATCACTCTACTGCCATACTATCTTGGTGGTTAAATATACCCCAAACCAAAATCCACTTCACAGGCTGGTATGTGATCATTTGTTTGGAGTTTTTTAAAGAATACTGACAGACAAATCACATGCAGGTGTTTTATTGAAGTTTTATTAAAAGCTAGTTGCTGTTGTATCTGGTTCTGCTATCCATTTTCTACTGTGCATACACTTTTACTGTTTAAAACAGGGGTGGGCAAAATATGGCCCATGGGCCGGATACAACCTGCCAATTGATTTTATCCAAGCTGTGGGCAGGCAGCAGCACCACACAGCAGGCCCCGAGTAAGCTGCACTTAGACCCTGGTCTCTGTTGGTGGGTAACACGGGTGATGATTCCAGATCCACCTCCAACCTCTGCAGGTTCTGCAGTGTACACTGGGCAGAAGCAGCACCACCTACCTAACAGTGCACAATGCCAGCAGAGGTGAGGGTCTGAGCACAACTCACCCAGTCTGCCCCATGGTGCTGGTCAGGTGGAGTTGCTTCCACCTGGTGTCCCCTGCAGCACCTGGGAGATGCAATCCAGCCCTACAGGCCTTGGGCAAGCCACACTCATGCTCTGGTCTCTGCTGGCAGGCAGCACCCAGAGCCTGCAGGACCATACTGCATCTCCCGGGCACTACAGAGGATGTTGGGTGGAAGCATCCCAGCACCATGTGGCAGGTGCTGGGTGAGCTGGGCTCAGGCCTTACCAACTCCAAGCACCATGTAGTGCCAGATGGATGGTGGTGCTTCCACCCAGTGTACCTCTGCAGCACCAGCGGAGGCCAGCTTCTGCCAGTGGAGGATGGAGCCTGACCACAGGACTCTGTGCTGTCCTGTCTTGTCATCAGGGTGCCTGGGAGCTGCAAAGTTGGGTGGGTGGGTGTGTGTGGGTGTGTATGTAAGCACTCTCCAGGAGCCCTAATGGTGGGATAAGGCAGCGCATAGGCCCACAGCCAGACTCCATCTCCTGCTTCACCCCCAGCCGCAACTAATGGTATCTATCATTGTTAACACCCATCACCTCTTGGTAGAAAAAAAAAGTAAAATAGGAATAGAAAATATAAGGCAAGAGCTGCTTTGTGCAGGAGCTACTGTACAATGGAGGCAAATCTGCAAGTTTAAAATAAGGTAAGGAACTGGCTACAGCTTTAATTTTTTAAAGTGTAACAACTTTTGAACTTATATCATTGTAAGTTTTTTCTGTCAGCTGAATCTGCTAGTGTGGAGTTTTTGTTTTTTGTAGGGGTTTTGTAGATTTGAGATGGTAAATGCACATGTCTCAATTGTTACCAGGTATGTATACAACAAACTGAAATTCATGCTCAGTAGCCAAGACACAATTAAACAAGATAAGACTAACCAATCAGATGAGTCACCTTCCTTCCACAAAATCAAATCATTAAATATTTTATTAAAGTTGGCTGGTGCTCACTCACATCATTGCACTGAAGACAGAGATTCTCTCTCTGCTAGGTTATTTTTTATAGTTGAGGAATAGCAGTTTGTGTTGAAGCAAGAGTTAATCTTCTACCCAATGTATGCATTTTTCTGTTGCTATGTCTTGCACAACCAGAATTTAAAATTACACAGTAGGTGATACCCTCTCTTTCCCATTCAGGCAATGACAAGCCTTGCTTTAATCAGCAGGTGAGTTATCATGTTGCAGCATGCCTAACTGGGATTAGAGGCAGAGAACTTTTGTAGAACGGATTCTGCCTATGCCTGGAAATTACAGTCATATAATATCAATCATTTAGCAAGACAGTGACTAATCCAGATATTATCCTTCCCTCAGATAGAGAAACTTGTATAGCACACCTTCCCTCCACTCAAAGTGCCTGCTTCCTCCACTTCTCTAGCCCTCCTGAGGGCACAGCAAATGTGGGTGTGTATGTGAGCATGCTGATGACATTGAACTTTGGGAAAGAGTCTCCACACTTGAGAATAGGCTGGTGATCAAGGCCAATCTCAGTAGGCTTGCAAAGTGGGCAGATGAAAACCTGATGGCATTCAATACGGAGAAATGAAAGGTACACCACCTCAGGAATAAAAACCCACATCACACTTATAAGCTCGGCAATGTTACACTTACTAGCACCATGACTTGGGGATCATGATTGACCACAAGATGAAGATGAACCACCAATGTGATACCACAGCTAGCAAAGTGAACAAAACTCTGGCTTGCATCTACTGATGCATTTCAAGCAAAACCCAGGATGTCATCCCGCTGTACTCAGTCTTGGTGAGGCCACAGCTGGAGTACTGCATCCAATACTGGGCTCCACAATTTAGGAAGGACATGGAAAAGCTTGAAAGAGTCCAGAGGAGAGCTACGTGCATGATCAGAGGGCAAGAGAACAGGCCTTATGAAGACAGGCTGCAAGCTTTGGGACTCTTCAGCCTGGAGAAGTGCAGGCTCAGGGGTGACTTGGTGGCAGCCTATAAGTACATAAGGGGTGTACATCATGACAAGGTCAAATGGTCACAATCTCCTCCAAGACCATTTCAGGCTGGATGTAAGGAAAAGTTTCTTTACTGTCCGAGCCCCCAAGGCCTAGAACAGACGGCCTCCAGATGGTGCAAAAGGAGTCCAGGTGGTGCAAGCACCTACTCTGGACTCCTTTAAAATACATTTGAAGGTTTATCTTGCTGGGATTCTTTGACCCTAGCTGACTTCCTGCCCCTTGGGTAGGGGGCTGGACCCAATGACGTTACAAGGTCCCTTCCAGCCCTAATGTCTATGAACTCTATGAACTCTTCTCCACATCCTTTTAAAATTGTGAAGCCCAAAATTGGATGCGGTACTCCAGCTGCAGCTTCACCAAGGCCGACTACAGCAGGAGAATGACATCCTGGGATTTTCCTGAGAAGCATCTATGGATGCAAACGAGAATTTTGCTCACTTTGCCAGCAGTGACATCGCATTAGTGGCTCATATTCATCTTGTGGTCAATCATGACCCCTAAGTCCCTTTCGGCTGTGGTGCTAGCAAGTGTAGCACTGCCAAGCCTATAAGCATGCTGCAGGGGTTTTTTTCCCCAGGGTGGAGTACTTTGCATTTTTTGGTGTTGAATGCCATCAGGTTTTTGTCCACCCATTTTCTGAGCCTGTCTAGGTTGGCCTGGATCACCATCCTGTCCTCAGGCGTGGACGCTTTACCCCAAAGTTTGGTGTCATCAGTGAACTTGGCCAGTCCGCTTCTGATACCAATGTCCACATCATTAATAAAGATATTAAAAAGTATAGGCCCAAGGATGAAGCTTTGAGGGACCCCACTGGTCATGGCACACCACAATGATTTACTTCCATCGACTACCACTCTCTGGGTCTGACCTCGGATCCAATTCCCCAGCCATCAGACTGTGATGTAGCTGAGGCCGCTGTTGGCCAGTTTTTCCATGAGATGATCATGGGACACCAGATCGAAGGCCTTTTTAAAATCAAGATATATGACATCAATCTCTTCTCCCTTGTCCAGGTGATATGCCACCTGGTCATAGAAGGAGATGAGATTGGTCAGGCAAGACCTACCCACAACAAATCTGTGCTGGCTGTCCCTCAGAATGTTATCATCAGCCAGTTTGTCAAGAATGGTCTCTTTCATAATTTTTTCCAAGGTCTTCCCCGGGATAGAGGTCAGTCTGATAGGTGCAATTTGACTTTCACCATGGCCGAAAGGGACTTAGGGTTAGTAATCAACCACCGCATGAACATAAGCTGGCAGTGTGATGCTGTGGCCAGCAGGGCAAACAACAAACTGGCTTGCATTAACCATTGCATTTCATGCAAAACTAAGGAAGTGATACTCCCACTGTACTCCACATTGGTAAGATCGCAGCTGGAGTACTGCATCCAGTTCTGGGCACCGTACTTCAACAAGGATGTGGAAAAACTTGAGAGGTTCCAAAGAAGGGCCACCCATATGATCAGGGACTTGCAAGACAAGCCATACAAGGAGAAGCTGAGTGACTTGAGCCTCTTCAGCCTACAGAAGAGAAGTCTGTGAAGGGACTTGGTAGCAGCTTAGCGCTACATCAGAGGAGTACATCAAGAACTCAGTGGACAGCTGTTCACAAGGGTACCCCTGGGGAAGACCAGGAGCAATGGGTACAAACTCTGGAAGGCCACTTCAGGCTCAATTCCAGGAAAAACTCCTTCACAGCCAGGGTGTCTAGACTGTGGAATAAACTCCCTATAGTGGTGGTGCAGTCATCTACCCTGGAAATCTTCAAAAGGAGACTAGACAGTCACCTCGCTGGGGTCCCACTTGACCCCAGTTGACCCCAGTTGTCTTTTCCTGCCTAATGCAGAGGGACTGGATCTGATGATCTACAAGGTCCCTTCCAGCCCCTAACAATCTATGAATCTAAAGTTAAGGATTATTTAGAATAAACAGTAAGAATCAGGAGGGTAAACAAAGGCAGGATGGCTAACTAGAATGAGGACGTGGGAATGGAAATTACAACATCTGAGCAAAACTTAAATCTAAGTGCGCACAAAGTAGCTCAGGGGACTGTTGGATAATCTCCATTCAGTTCTGAAAGAACTAGCATGTGAAATTGTAAATCCAGTAGTAAAGCTTTTTTAATTAGCTGCCAGCTTGAGGTGGGAACTACCATATGACTGAAGAATAGCAAACACAGTGCCTGTATTTAAAAAAGGGAGAAAAAATTATCTGGGCTGGTACAGAACTGTTAGTGTGATCTCAATGGTATGCAAGGCTTTAAAACAAATGTTACAAGTAAATGACATTAAGAGCATGGAAATAAATGGAAGGTGGAATAAAAGGCAACACGGGTTAACCAAAGGTAGATAATGCCATACTAAACTGGTATCTTTCTTTGATAGCTGATTTTTCTAGACAAAAGAAATGTGGTAGATCCAGTGTAGCTAGATATTAGAAGAGCGTAAATTGTGGGGCCCCAGTGGAAAACTAATAGAAAAACTGAAGAAAGGGATTAGCACAAGATGATAAGGAAATGCTTAAAGGGAAATCTATGATATGGTGTGCTGGAAAGAAAACAATTAGGGTATGGGGAGTTTACTAATGGAGTTCTTCCAAGATCAGTCTTAGTACTGATCTCATATCATATTTTCATGAATGACCACAAAATGTAACAGTGTGCTAATGAAATTTTTTGATGACAGAAAGGTGGGAGCCAATACAGAAGAGGATCAGAGTATTATAAAGGAGGAATTGAATGACCTAGAGGAGTGGAGCATTAGAAGCAGGATGATGGTGCAAAGTGCATGGTCATTAATGTTGGTCCAAAAACAATAATTTTTGCTATAATATGGGAATTTATCAAAAAGAGAAAAACAGAGGAAGAGAAAGACTTGGGTAGGCCAGTTAATAATTGAGGGCATTTATAGACATGCTCCGAGAGCCACTCTAAAGTGCCTGGAGTGTCACATATATCAGCATCCCTGCACTAAAAGATGGCAGCGGAGGTGCTTTAAATACCAGAGAGGAAGAGGTATTTCCTCTAAAGAAAGAGAACAATTTTTATCTATGAATAAATTTAAACTAGAAAATAGAAAGTTTCTAAAGTTTGAAGGAAAGAAGCCTGGAACTGTTTGCTTCCAGGCATAGAACAAGAAAGCTAAATTTTAATGATGGAATTTCATCCGTTTATGAGAGGGTTATATTACATGGTTGCCTATGACAGTTGGGGATTGAACTTGATTATTTAGGAGGTCTTTTCCAGTCCTATTTCTTATGTTTTTTCTAGAATTAAGCACACATTGTTAAGGTTATGGAGAAAGGAGAGCCCCAGGGTTTTGCAGGTCCAAATGCATTCCTTAGGCTATTGGTATGAGTTTGAATGAGGGGTTTTAGGCTTTGCAGGTGTGGAAGGGGGACTATTCCAGCCACAGGACAAGGGACAGCTAGAGAAGAGAATGGGAAGGTATTAAGGGGTAGTTCTCTTTAGGTAGAGCAAAGAGTTCAAGGAAATAAATAAAAATGAGGATTGGAAAAGGAGAAAGCCAAGATTTGCAGGTCTTTATACAATAGAACAAGCAGCTCAAGTTTTAGTTGGAATGTGAGAGGTCAATGAAAGAGTCTGAGGGGGGACCACGTATGGTCTGAGCTGCAAGTGAGGTTGGTTGAAATTTGCAGCTGCATTCTGGGGGTACTAAAGGTAAGGCTGAGATGAGGAAATTAAAACAGATACCTAGCATTTTCTTGTCACATCAAGGGCAATTAACTCTCAACATTAAAAATTACTTCAATAAAATAAAGGGCACTGTCATATTTCTTACACTTACATGTCACTGTTGTTTTTTTAGGCATAATCACAGCATTCTCTGGAAAATAAAATGAAAATGCTAGCTTGCAATTATTTCTGTGTTTAGCCAATTACAGGAAGCTAAAAGAAAAAGTAGAATGTCATTATGTACAGTGCAGAAGGTGACAGTTCTATTTATGTTCCTACTGCAGGAATGTTTATAGCCAATGGAAAATAATGCTGGAAGTACAATAATTATCTGCATTCTAAAGAATAGTCTGGAATCTCTGGGGAAAACTAATGACTGAAGAGATAAAAAAAATGACAACTTACAAATAAAAATCATGAACTGTAACAATAGGATTTTAAGAACAGGTTGCAGAAACCATTTGCTAACATATACTTTCGTACCTTCTACTTCTACCTTAGCTATGACTAACTATTTAAAGTTCATATATATAAAATACTTTTCTGTATTAATGTAGAATAACTCAGCATTTCCATGTGATAGATCACAATCTGAATCCATGTGCCCTGTGCTGCCACATAATGAAGGAAAATCTTGCACTGAAGTTCTTTGCCAGGGTGGGCTATGGATAGAATAAACATGATTCCATTACATGTGGGTGCCTGATGGTTGCCTTCAGTAATGGCAAATTTGGGCCTAAAAGAATTTTAAGACACAGAAACTTTGTAAGTAAATAATACAAAAACAGCTTAGTTTAAAACTAGGCAGACAAGATTCCTTGGGTGAATCTGATATGCATTTAGTGCATTGATGCCCTGATGGAAAATACATAGGAGAGACCAAACAACAACTGTGCACCAGAATGAACGCACACTGGAAATCTATCAAAGACAGAACTACCCAATTACCTGTGGGGGCACATTTCTCACAAGTAAGCCACTCTCCCTCCAATCTCTCAGTCCTGATCCTCAAAGGAAACTTACAAAACACTTCCCAGAGACGAGCCTATGAACTCCACTTCATCAACCTCCTGGATAGTAAAAA
>JAGPOW010000261.1:219867337-219880801 GCA_030014935.1 Caiman crocodilus | reverse complement strand
CAATCTACATTTTCACTGACTACCTGTCTTGTATGCATACCAGCCCAGCTGCTGGCTTCTTTACTTTTCATTCCATCCAGGAAGAGCACACACCAACTGTTGAAACTTTCTTAGCCTGACGAAGGGCTTTTGAACCCAAAAGGTTGCTTAATAATTATTTTCCAACTATCTGGGTTGGTCTAATAAAAGATATCACCCAAGGAACCTTGTCTGCCTGTGTCCTTAGACCAACATGGCTACAACCTACACGCCGAGTTTAAAACTATAAAATTAATTAGAGGAAAAAGAAGGCCAACTTGTGAATTAGACTGTGGTTACAGTAAATTCTATAAAGATTAGACCTCTTAAAGGTGATTAAGGCAGCTGTTCTTAACTTCAGCAAAAATTTTGCCAGAACAGGATTAGGCTCTGTAGTGAATTCAATCAATTTACAGGCAACATTTCCAGTGTTGTAGCTCACCAGTGCAATTTCAATAGGGTAAGTTAATGATTTGGCTTGTTTAGTTAAACTATTACTCGATGATAACTTACTTCTCTTTCTCTCTCTTCTTATTAGAAGACAGTCTGCATTATAGCTAGTGAGGGTAGAATAAGGATTATTAACAATTGCTGAGTGAGATCCATGTGCCTATTGATATATGTACCTGCCTCTGCTCTATCAGAAGTTCACGTGCAGCCTTTGCCCGGGCCCGAGATCTCGTGCTCCCTGGCTTTGCGAATGCGCCCCGGAGTTTACCTCGACTGGTATCAAGGGTGGGGGAAGCCTTGAACTCGCCTGCCACGACTTTGATGACACCTTCAGTGGGGAGTCTTCCCTTGGGGCGTCCTCCGGTGTCGGCACGTTCCTCCGCAGGTAACCTTGGGGCTCCGTCCTTCCCTACACACCGGCCACTCACCACCTTAGGGTCTTCCTAATATGGCCGCTACTCTGTTCTGCCTCGCTCCCTCGCCTCAATCCGCCGGCTGTCAACAGTGGTCCTCGGGCTGGGTGTCCCCCCACTAGGGACACCAGCTTGGTCCCTTCTCCCTCAGAATGGGGCTGGCCTCTCTGCCACTCCTATAGATTACGCTGTGGCTACCTTCACCATCGGCTCCGCAGTGTGAGGTCCAGAAATGTGCCTTTGTGTTGAGGCTATGTACTCTTTTAAAAGCTCAATTAAAGGAGTTTTGTAGGCTCAGGTAGCATATAGTTATGGCACTGGTGGCATAAATGATGGAAGGTTGTGCATATCAATTAAGTACAGAATAAAATAACAGCTTTGTCAATCTTTTTTTGTATGAAAAACATTTTCTGGAGGGTTGTATTAAGAATGAAAAGGAACATGGCAACAATTATATTTGAGAAGGGATTTGAAAAAGAAGGTGGATGTTATCTGTAGTGTGGTAAAAAAGAATATTCTTTGCCTGGGAGGCAGTATGAATGCAGAGGAAGCTATCAGGTGAGAAGTATTGGTAGAGTATGATAAAAAGAAAGATCAAAATTGTCAGAAGGGATGGAGATGAGCAAAGCTGTGAAAATGTGATTTGGAAGCAAAGGGAAAGTTAATGGAGTGACTTACAGAAGGGCTAATATTTTTATATGGGAGTGGGGACTGCTTGAACAAACATGGTCTGCACTGACTGCAAGAGTGCCAGTTGGGAATGAGGAAGGGTAATGAGGGGGTAGATGTAGTTTAGAAGAAGTGAGGTTTTAGCTGTGGGGATTTTAAGGAAAGATTGACTTGTAGAGATTTTATAAATGAGGAACCAATATGATTTGACAAGTCAGGATGTAGTGAGAAGCTGGAATGGACTAGAAAATGATAGATGTTTTGTGTTGGGAAACAGGGGAGGATGAAGCAGAGTTGTAATAACACAGAAAGATGCCACCGAACCAGAGAGGACTACCATGAATTATAGACACAGGCAAGCCAGAAGTGATATAACAGAGGAGCTAAAAGTTCTTAATTTTTTTCAATAGGATATCTTAATGTGTAAGCTAGAATGTGCCACAAGAAACTTATTTTTCTTTCTTGGGTTTTTGGGGGAAGGGTTCGGGGGGTGATGGGAAGGAGGCAAGGGGGACTTTCATTTATAAAACACCTCTCAGGTCCATGGAGTTATTAAAGGACCTTCCCCACAAATCCATGAAATATTTTTCTTATCTAAAGTATGTCCAGAAACATCTGTTCTTCCATTCATGTTTCTTTATACTCAAAATAACTTTGGAAGGTTACAGTAACATGCAGTTAATCACATGGCGATATGAGGCATAATGGCTGTAAACAATTAATTTTTAGTTGCTTGGATTACCTCTCAGTGGCATGCCAGTTTGTGGAGCTGATGTAAGTTTACAGCAATGGAATCTCTTATGAGCCTTCTCACAAGAGGCTTTATGAGACTCTTCAGAAACTTTTCCTGAATAGTTAACCATCTCTTTAATCAAATTTGCCCTCTGATTTACTTTTTAATTGATTAAAATTCCTTTTTATTATTAGTTTTATCTTCATTTGCCTCCCTTAAATGCAGCCTTTCTGTTGTTTCATGGAAGAATGTTTGGAGAAAACAAGCAGTGGAAGAATTTCCATTATAATATCCTTTGAACAGCACTATATTGAATCCTATTATCTTGGTTCTTCTTAGTTTGGTAAAGCTCTTAGTTTGACAGATGACTTTTGAGGGAAAATGTAAATAGTATTCCATAATAAGATTTCACATGATGATCTCAGGGTGCTGACTGAGGTGGCATTTGTGGTGTGATTGGCCCCTTGAAATTGCTTTACAATCATGCTCTGACAGAAGCGCACAGCTGCAGAGCACTTTAAAAGTGCCCAATTACGTGACATATTAATCCTCATTACATGCAGGTTCAGATGAAGGCACTCCAAAGTGGAGCACCTTCAATAATTTCTGTAAGTCCCTGTGTATGTGCCCCCCTCAGTGGTTTCCAATCCACACACCCCTGCTCCAGCTCAGGCTGGGGTTTTCTTCTCTCTCCCTTTTCCCCCTCCCATCCTACAAACAACACTGGAGCTAGGAATAGCAGGGTGAGGCTAGGGGAGACAGGTTGCAGATAGACAGCTCTTTGGCTGGATTGGCTGCAACATAGAGCTTGATCCCCCCTCTTCTTACCCACCAACCCAACAGGTAATGTTTATTGGGCTGGGGGGGTCAGTCTAACTCATGACACTTTCTGTGAAACACCATGAGTTAGACTAGGGAGCTGCATGTCTGTCAGCACCCTCAGTTTACTTATTAGTGTAACTCTGACAAAGTAACTTCAACAAAGTCACACAAAATGTACACAAATGTAATTGCAGCCAGATTTGGCCACAAATGTCTGAAGGCTTGGTTGTTCCACATAGAGTAATATATTATTGAATAACTAGTTCCAGTGAAATCAATGAGACCATTTCTGAAGTGAGGTTCTATGTAACATGGGTTAAGGTACCAGAACTGGGTCTTGATTCTCCACTCCCTCCAAAAAGAAATAAAGTCAAATCTGATACTCTGTATTGTTAAATTCTTATAGATGTGGTTGGGGTATTGCGGCGGAGGGGGGGCCAGCAGGGAATTTATTAAGCTATTTTTATCTTTTAGAAGATGCTAGAGAGGAGCAGAATAGTTGTCCACCTCTGGCTGGCCTGTGTCTAATTATTCACAGCAGTCTTTCCCAATTCAGTGGCACCTTTCTTTGCTACTATAGCTCTGTCATCCTCCCTGTTTTCCAGAACAAAACATCTGACATGTTATAGTTCATTCTAGCCTTTCACCATGTTTTTTGTACTGTTCCCATTTGGAGCTCATAATCACAGTCACATCCATTCCTGAAATTATTTCCAATCCCGGATGTAGCTTTTTATGTCATTTAGTGGGTAAGTCTTTTGGCAGCCATCACAGATATTTGCTTCTCCCAAAAAATAGAAAATACTTGTTCCTTCTCTGCATGACAGACTTTCACAGCAAAAGAACATAGGTTTTTTTTTTTCTCTCTCTCTCTCTCTCTGTATTAGCTGCAAATTTTGTACCATAAAGCACAACATTGGTCAGCTAGTTGCACAAAAAGGTCTACTTCATTGCTGTTAGTGTCATCAGTGCCATAACCAGAAACTTGATTCTCTTTGTTCTTACTAATCTATTCTTATAATATTATGTTATTTCTTCCTTCCAAACACCCGTCCATTATTATTTCACTGTCTGTTATCTTCCAAACTCATAAGACTATACGGGGGTGTCACCCGTATTTGCAAAAACAAACAATATTTTCCATCTACTGTATAGTCTCTTGATCCTGATCATTGAGTTTTAGGATTTCTGTGCCAATCAGATAAAACCTACTTATTATTATAAACAGTTTTTATTTGGGCTTTTTGAAATTCTAAACTTGATCTTATGTTGACTGAAGAGCTTAACTAGAGTGGAGGTACACTTGGTACATTTTATAACAAACAACTTCACCTTCAAAAACAAAGAAAGCATTGAGTTGATTTGTACTGAAACACTTAGGAAAAAATGCAGTACCTCATATGCAATACTCATTTCCCTCTGACCTAGAGTTCTCTGAAAAATAGTTCAAATGAGTGTGAATATACCGCAAGAGAGAAGGAATGTCTTGTAATTGAAGCCCATGAATGGAAGGTCATAGAACCTTGATTTTGTTCCCAGCTCTGCCCAAAAGAATGTATGTATATTATGTAAGTCACTGAAGTCAATTTTTTTCACATTTGGGAGCCTAATAGGGATCACACAGATCCATGTTTAGTCACTGAAAGAAAACTAACTTGAAATAGGTAGCTCAATCTATTTTTAGGGGGACATTAATCAGGCTACTTTTAATTACAGGAAATGAGGCCAATTTTTACTGTTTTTTATTTGGATTACTGCAGTTATTTTAGAGAGGACCTGATTGTGCTAGATGTGAACAAACAGAACAAAAAGACAAGCCCCGCCGCAGCAAATTTATAATCTAAGTATAAGACAACAGAGGACAGATGGATGCAGTCAAGATAGGGGAGTGCAAGGAAAAAGAAATTATATTGATTCTCACAACAGACAGTGGTAGCAGCAAATCATCAAGCTTTTTTAAGTATCGTGCAAAGAAGAGACAGAGAATGAAGGGATTCATAGAAAGGCATGATAAAGCTCAGGTGATGCATTCACAAAATGCTCGTTGTGCCAGCATTATGAATGGATAGCCTCAGGGCAAGATTACATTTGTCAAGGCTAGAGAAAAGGATGTTGTAGTTTGAGATGCTAGATGATGAGAGCCTAGATTAGAGTTCTAGCTCCCTGTATGGATAGGAAAAGTTGTATTTTAGATGTGTTATACATAAAAAATCTGC
This sequence comes from Caiman crocodilus, assembly GCA_030014935.1. NCBI lineage: Eukaryota > Metazoa > Chordata > Crocodylia > Alligatoridae > Caiman > Caiman crocodilus. The sequence goes on along the minus strand of JAGPOW010000261.1, from coordinate 219,875,480 downwards.
AGGACTTAGACGCAGCCAGGATGCGAGGACTTGTAGTTTGACTCAAATATGATGCTCAGCTTGCAGTCCTGAGTGACAGACAAGATAAGATTTTTCACAGTAATCAAAGGATGAAGCAGAAATGTTTTATGGAAGAGAAAGATCTGCTAAAACAAGTTAAGTATGAGATGACAAATTAACAATAGAGCTGGTCCTCTATAAGGGAAGTCTAAGGCAGGCTGATATTTTAGTGTTGGGAGAAGATGATGGGTCTGGGAAAAAGCAGACCCATAAATTAATGGCATAGAAATGAGGTTGTCCAGAGATAAGCTGCAGAAGGAGAAAAGTAGGAGGCCAAGGATAGAGTCTTGAAGGACTTCCAGAGAAAGCTAAATGAAGCAATGTGGGTGGGAATGAAGATCCTTTGAAGAAAGCTCTTCAAATGGTGCTTTTGAAAGTTTGTATTTGTAAGACTCTGGATTGTTATTTAAGTAAGAAGCTATATAAGAACAGATCTACTTGTCTTTTTACATCCACTGTCCCTATTTTAAAGACTTCCATAAAGTAAGTGTAATAATGTACCTTGTCCCTCAAAAACACATTGTAATTACACCTAGCATTAGGGTAGTTTAAGAGAATCTAACATCACCAATAACAGTTGTAATTTATTAACATCTATGTTTCTGACCAAAATGAGAGAAGTACTCGAAAGTAAAGATAAATAAATTACATGTTTTAAAATTATTTCTATAACATAAAGCCCATTTAAGTCAGTGAAAAGCTTCCTATTGATTTAGTAGGTTTCAGATTGGGTCTCATATAACTTTCAAACTTTAAAATTTTCCTTCTAATAACAGCTACAATTTTCCCAGACTAGATGTGGCATAATACTTTATTGAGTAAGAAGATTCTCAGGTTTGTACAAGTACTTACCCATGTGTTTGACCAGAATGGGTCCTATGTTTTTCATGTAATGTTTATTTAAATATAAATGCTAATTCAGCAGTAGATTAAGGATCTTCTGTTGAAGCCAAGGAGCAAATAAAAAAACCCTTTTGATTCTAGGTCAATCCTGTTATTAGCATATCAGGTAAAACTAGTTGCATGGCTGTTCATACATGATTATAAAAGCAGCATAATAATAATCCTTTTAAAGCCGGTTTTAAGTACTGGTTAAAATATTTCTAAACAAACATCTATTTAGCAAGATTTATAATTCTTGTCTGTCTTAATCATTCACCCATTCATGGTCACAGGATGCCACTCTCAACCTCCTGAAATGTCATTGTACTGGAGCTGTACACTTCACATGGTATTCCAAAAGGTGGCAATCTTATACTTCCAGATTAGACGATCTCTTGAACAGCTGAACAGTTCTTAAAAATGTATAAATATTTTAGGAATGTTTGGATTTATGTCTTTGAGCAAAATTATCTTTTTTTTCACACATTCAGTCCCCCTTCTATTCCTCTCTACATTGAAGCCAAGGATTGTATTTATAGCAAAAATACACTATTTTCCAGATTTGATGACATGGTAGGGTAAAACCTTACAGCAACTGTCTCTAGGTTTCAGTCTGTGATTTCCTGTCATCTACATTAATGAAGAGTCACTGTTGATGTTATCTACTCACAATAGACAATGATAAGCCACCAAAACTTGAGCAAATGTATGGAAAGAAAATCACCTAGTTTATTAAATAATTAAAACTATGTTTACAGATTATAGTCTTCCTGTTCATGTTAATGTTATATAAAAATGGAGGTACATGCCATATAAAACAACCATACTTTTCTGAATAACTTAATAAATTAATAGTTATATCCTCCTCTTCTGTGTGTTCATGCTTATGTGAGTTTGAGCATGTATGTGCATGTGTATGTGTGTACCGACACAAAGTCTTTGTCTTAGAGAGAGGTAAATACTAGCTGTGTTAGGCTAAAGTTGGGCAGAAGGCAGGGAAGGGTAAAACCTTACAGACTGATTCAGAGATTTGGGTATAAATCTTTATTTTCCCATACACAAAAATTCTTATATTTCCATCCATCTCTCCTTCGCTATCCTAGTTAATTCTCATTTTTCTGGCCTGATCCCTTTTTTGTCTTTTGTAACCATTTTCTTCTTTCGTCTTGATTCTCATTGATAGCTTTTACCTGTGGATAGTGAGTAGAGCTGGTCAGGAAAATTGGATGGTACCTTTTTCTATCAGAAAATTCAATTTCTTTTAAACACTTTGGAGAATTTCATTTTGCAGAAAAATAGACAAAAAATACTGAGTCTACATGTGCCAACTTAATACTTTTAGACTTAAGCGTTATGAAAATTATTTTTGTTTAAATGTTTGATTGTATATTATACTGTGTATATTAAAGTGAAATCAAAATAATTTGATTTTTTTTGGTTCAGATTAAATATTCTGACCAAGTTAAAACAAGGAAATTTGGTCTAAATGACATTGTCTTTGTTTTTTCTTTTGTGGAGCATTTGCAAGCTTCCCGGTTGTATTTTGATTTAAAACAATTATGTTTTTTTGAAGCAGAACTTCTGTCTTCTGTCCACATTGCTGTAATTTTTTTTTCTCATGGTTCAGGACAAAATATTTCTGATAAACTAAAAAAGTCATTTCTTATTCACATTTCTCTAAGTGCTCGAATGTTCTTTTCTTCCAGGAAGAACAGACAAGGGCAAAACCTTTTCTTTCCCAATGCACTAGAAAGCAGGGCCACACCTGATGAATTAGTTACTGATCTACTTTCCTATCGCTCTCTCTCATCTCTACAAGGGTTGGAACTGGACAAGGAATTGTGACAGAATCCCTGGTCTGTGCCTGATACTGGACAGCTGTTCAGAGTTTGTCACTAAAGGTGAAGACAGTTACAAGCTACCTTTTAACTGGATTTTCTCCAAGTTAGATCTTTTCTTTCCCCCCTGCTGAGTGTTCTGCTCCTTTTGTGCATATTTTTTCTCTCCATGCTTGTTCTTGCTATGTATCTTTAAAAGGCTCTAGTTGTATAGCTTATTTATAGCAGGTTCAGCTATGGCCCTGTTACCATAGTATCAGACTATCTCATAATCTGTAACGGCAGTTATAGTCCCAGCTCCCCTGTGGGGAAAGAAAGTGCTATTACCTGCATCTCATGGATAGGAAACTGACATTTGTATACATGATGGAAGGGCCATGTACACATGACAAAAAGTAATGAGAAATCATTGTTTGTCTAACATAATGACATCGCTGTGTACACGTGCACAATTTTTTGTGTTAAAATGTATGTAAGCGTGGCAACTTAGACTACCTCAGATGTATTTTAGTTTGATATGGGCAAATTGTCTCATTGTGAATAAAAAAATCGTGCATGTCCAGTGGCCAAAGAAGGCAGTGGGGACAGTGCATGGGGCACTGGAAGCCTGGGTGGACTTGTGGAAGCTTGGGCTTGGTGGGCTTCCAGCACCCCATGCACTACCCTGCCACCTTCTCCAGCTGCCAGCACAACTAGCTTCCCTCCTGCTGCTTTCCCACACTGCCCCAGGGGCAATCCAGCCCATTTCTGGGTGGTCCTAGGTGGCAGGAAGGCAGCAGGGACAGTGCATGGGGTGCTGGAAGCCTGCCAACCCTGAGCTTCCCTGAGCACCTCTGGACTTCCAGTGCCCCATGCACCATTGGATGCTGCCACGGAGGGAAGCACTGCCCCCCCAGGGGCTGGTGGCAGCTCATATAAGCAGGCACTGCCAGTGTAGCAGGGAACCTGCAGAGCCTGCCACTTTAAGGTTTCTAGTTGGCACTGGAACAGCCAGCAGGTGGGTGCTAGCCTCATCAAGGATAGCACATGACCCTAGGAGGACCCTGGAATTGGTTGAGGGGGCAGAGCAGCTCCATTTTAAGCAAGGCTCTCAGCAAGAGAAGCAGCAGTCTGAGTTGAGCAGGCCAGCAGGCAACATCAGGCTGAGCTGCTCCTGGGACAACTTGGAGGTAAGGGCAGGAACTATGGGGATGGTTTGGAGGCTCCTGGTCCTGGACATAACTTGAAAATGCACCCTGTCAGGGATGAGTGACCTGGTGGCACTCCCTGTGGCAGGGGAGTCCCCAGGAAATGCCAGGCCAGTTACCTCCCTGGTGAAAGGCAAGGAGGGGCACCTTATAACACCAGCCCCTGCCTACAGGTGGGTTACTAACACTAGAAGGGAGTGGGGCCAGACAAGCCTGGTGTCAGGACTGCTTGAGCCCAGTGTAGAGGCCAGGCACAGCGGCAGCTATCTGAGTCTACCATGGTGAGAGACCTCAATGCAGGGGGTCAGACATGGCAGCAGCCACCTGAGCCCCACTGTGTGAAAGACCCCAGCAGCCCAGTGAGGAGCCAAGTGTATAGAGCAGCCCAGTTGAGAGTGGTAAAGATGAGTGGCCCTAATGAGGGGCAGAACAACCAACTTGGGGAAACAGATATATCAGATTGGATAATATGGAAATACCAGACGTGACAGAAATACTGGAATTGACAATATGGAAATACTGGATGTGACATCAAAACATCTGTGAGGCATGGGGCAGATGTAAGGGGAGGCTGGAGCGTGTACTTAGGCCCTTGTTATCAGGAGGTCGAACAATGGGCAGCCTCCCACCTTAGAAATAACATTCATATTATTTTCACCCAGGCATAGAAAGCGACTGAGCCCAGGGTTTAGCCTTGAACAGGCACTAACACTGATACCCAGCCCTAAAAGACCAGCCTGTTACAGCCAGGGGAAAAAAAAACCCATTCATTTTAACAGCATATTGGCACAGATTGAGTTGAAGTGGAGGGGAGTGTCCCCAGATGGGAGATGTGAGGTTGAATCCCCCTTGGACTTTAAACCCAAGTCCCCCACATCCTGGATGAGTGCTCTCACCAGTGTGAGAGGTGGGTATCAGATCCCTGTCTCTATCTTGTCCAATCATATTTTAAAAGAGCATGGTCACTACTGAATTTTATGAGGGCTCAGCTCTATCATCGTGGCCTGGGCATCCTCTGAAAACACCTCCCATGCTGACCCTCTTAAGACCTCATCTGCATATCATTTTTTCTTCAAAGAGTCATTAATTAAAACTCCTTATTGGGAAAAATTCCATTCCAGGTTTCCTTTGATCTGGTAAACAGATACTAATGGCTATTTGGCATAGAAAATCTAAGAAAGAAATGTGGTAATTCCAGAATGTAAAAAGACTCTGAGATTTGCCCCCTGTGAAAACTTCCTTCTCTCCATCATTGTTGACATTTCAGCTGTTCACACAGCCCCTCTCAAACTTCACTGGAGATGGAGTTTCCATGGGAACTAAAGCATTTGTGCTGATGAGTCTGGAAACAGACAAATAATAATCTCTGCTTTTTACCAGTGGGCAAAGATTTACTTCTCTAATGTTTAAAGGAAGGCATTGTAACCTATTGTAATTAAACAAAAAGCTGGAAATGGGCCAACTGTGCTGTAGTATACTTAAATGATACACAATAGCTGAAATAAAGCTGAAAAACCATATGCATTCCAGTGCTGTTAGTTTTCCAGACTGATACCGAAAAGGACACTATTGTGTTGAATCCACTAAGCATTCATATGCCAGGTGAAATAGAAGAGGTTCAGTAGTGATTAGGAAGATGGCTGCTGAGTACAAGTCAGAGGCACTGACTGAAGAAGCGGGTGGAGCATGGTGTTTTAGGTGGCAATTTGCTAAGAATTTATTAGGAGCTGCCAGGTGTTGTAGCCTATGAGTGATTACAGCATCTGATGAAGTGAGCTTCAGCTCACAAAAGCTTGTGTTATATTTATCTATTTTGGTTAGTCTATAAGGTGCAAATCTATCTTGCCTTTTACATGACTTCAGACTAATACAGCTAACTACATCTCTATTACAATGAGACCATGCAAGGGCGATAACTGTTAAAGAACTGTCACTTGAAGATAAATAACATGGGCTAAAACCTTAGTGAAGTCTAGTGAGACTACTTGGCTGAGTAAGACTAATAGGATTGGCCCCATTGTGCATTATAATTCTGGATCATGTTGTCCTTGCTTGCAGAAAACCTGGAGGAGAGACCAGAGGGATAGGAACTTCATGGAGTTTCATCTAAAGCAAATGTGTCAAAGATGCAGCCCATGAACCAGATGCCCATGGAGCAGTATCACTGAGCCTGCAAGGCTTCTGAAGGGATTGTGAGTTTGGGGACAGGCTGAGTGGGGGTGGGATCTGCTGCTGAATTCTGGGATACAGAGTTCCATTTGGGTCACATTTTTGTGGCAATGGGTTGAGTGACAGCTGTGTTGATCCCCAGGGCTCCCTGAGCTAATACCATAACTGCTGCCATTTGCCCTGTTGCTGGAGGTACATCTGGATCTGGCCTGTGAGGATGCCGTGGTCCAGATCTGGCCTGGAGAGGGGAGGCCATCTGATTTTGGAACCCCAGCTCTAAAACATCCTTTTCATGGAATCACAGAACAGGATGGGTGTAAGAACGTCTAAGCTAGCGAGACTCCCAATATCTGTGGAGAACACTCCTATTCACTCTTTGTTACCCCCATGAGACAGGAAACCAAACCAAAGGAATTCTGGAAGGGAATATTTTTAATGAAGACTTTTCGAGGAAAAGAGGGTCAACATGGGAGATGTTTTCAGAGGATGTCTAACCCATACTAACAGAATTAGGCCCTCACAAAATGCATTAGTGACCATGTTTGTTTCTAAATGTGATTGGAGGGGGAAGAGAGTGATGTGATGCCTGGCTCCATGACTTCATTACAGTTCTGATTATCCTGAAAATGTTGCTGCCATAATCATCACCTACAGGGGACCAAGGAGCTTCATTTCATACAAGAATTTATTTTTGAAAAATGGTACCCAAAAGCATAAGAAAAATAGAGCCCTGAACTCAGATCTTGGTGGGTAAATGAGCAATATATCTGAAAAGTTTTGCCTTTTTACAATTTAATTCTATTTAGTTTTTTATTATTTCTTTGTATGATTTTCTAGTATCTGGACAAGTTTGTACTCTGTCCAAGTTTGCAGATGAAAGCTATGGGGAGAAGTGGACACGCCAGAGGGCAGGGAACAGCTGCAAGCAGACCTGGATAGGTTGGACAAGTGGGCAGAAAACAACAGAATGCAATTCAACAAGGAGAAATGCAAAGTGCTGCATCTAGGGAGGAAAAATGTCCAGTACACCTACTGCCTAGGAAATGACCTGCTGGGTGGCACAGAAGTGGAAAGAGATCTTGGAGTCCTAATGGACTCCAAGATGAACATGAGTCAGCAGTGTGACGAAGCCATCAGAAAAGCCAATGGCACTTTATCGTGCATCAGCAAATGCATGACGAATAGATCCAAAGAGGTGATACTTCCCCTCTATCAGGTGCTGTTCAGACCGCAGTTGGAATACTGCGTGCAATTCTGGGCACCGCACTTCAAGAGGGATGTGGATAACCTGGAGAGGGTCCAGAGGAGGGCCACTCATATGGTTAAGGGCTTACAGACCAAGCCCTACGAAGAGAGACTAGAGAACCTGGACCTTTTCAGCCTCTGCAAGAGAAGGTTGAGGGGTGACCTTGTGGCTGCCTATAAGTTCATCACCGGGGCACAGAAGGGAATTGGTGAGGTTTTATTCACCAAGGCGTCCCTAGGGGTTACAAGAAATAATGGCCATAAGGTAGCAGAGAGCAGAGAGTGGCCAAGGTCTGGAATGGGCTCCCAAGGGAGGTGGTGATCTCCCCTACCCTGGGGATCTCCAAGAGGAGGTCGGATATGCATCTAGCCGGGGTCATCTAAACCCAGCACTCTTTCCTGCCTATGCAGGGGGTTGAACTCGATGACCTATTGAGATCTCTTCCAACCCTAACATCTATGAATCCATGACAACAGTTTATTTGAATTTATATGCACAGAGGGTCCCATTTGTCGTCCTGACCCCTTGGGCAGAGAGGTCTGCTGCCTGCCTGGAGCACAGGTTCAGGACGTCATGGAGTGCGTCCGGAAGATTGTTCGGCCCTCTGATAGTCCACTGATAGTTGTTGGTAGTCCACGTGGGGACCAACAACGCTTCTAGAGGCCAGCCGGAGGACATCATTGAAGACTTCAAGGCTCTTGGAAGACAGCTCAAGGCGTTTGGATCGCAGGTGGTGTTTTCTTCCATTCTGCCGGTGAGTC
>JAGPOW010000261.1:219832824-219862137 GCA_030014935.1 Caiman crocodilus | reverse complement strand
ATAGAACAAAGGAGAAATGCAATGCAAAAGCAACAAGGTACATTCCTTGTTTCTCTTTCTAGCTACATGTGGCAGGTTGAAATTTGTGCCACTGAGATAAACCTTTGATAAGGAAGCTACAGTTTGGCAACAAATGGGACTGTGGCCATTAAGGTGTCTGTTGTAACAAAAGCATGTATTTTTGGGGAGATGTGGAGCCTGTAAAAAATAAAACTGAAATCCTGGGGGTGGATGACAGCGAGAGGGAGGAAACAGACACTTTGTTCTGAATTTAATTCAAATGACATTCACAGAGTTTGGATCTAACAGTGTTAGAATAAAGTGATGATGTGTCTGAGGAAGTATTTCCCATCTGTATTATAATGCAAGTGACTCTGAAAATATTTATTCCCCTTTTGTACACAACCTGCATATTCTAGAGTACATGCAGAGTACATCCAAAACCTGCATGATTGTATAAGCCATGAGTAACAGTGTATATGAAAACAGGTACAATATTCAGGTTCCTCCTTCAAATAAGTTCTTTGAGGTTAAGCATGACTGAGTTGATTTCTGTAAGAGGAAAGGAATGTTGGAACAAAAGGTTCCAAGGCAGTTGGCAAGTCAGAGAGAAGAAAAAGCAGCAGGAAGAAATGATGGTAAGTTTAAAGCATGTAGGAAACATTCACAGTTGTATACATAAGGGAACGATGGCTTTTTGGCATACTCTGCTCTAGTACCAATTAGATCCGACACTCACAAACATCGATGGAAGCTTTGCCATCAACTTACACAGCAGGGGGATTGGACTCACAGGAAGTAGGTAGAGGCTCAGTCAGTCAGTCAGTTGGTGTAACTCGGTGTAGCGTTGTTAGACGGTGAAGCTATGCTGATTTATAGCTGCTCTGGTATGTGAGGCCAAATTTTGCTCTTAGAAATTCAGTTGTGACTAACACCAAACAGTCTGGAAGTAAACTACTCTAGACTGTTTTAGAGTGCTAGTGAGCAGGTAATTTTGTTTTTGGACTAAAAACATGAAAGGGCCAGAACATACCTAACTTTTTAGCAGATGCCTGGTGGAGTTGTAGCCTCCATTGCTCTGCCAAAGCAAAACAACAGTCCTTGCACTTAAGCGAACATGGATTGGATTCTGCTCCCTCTTCATCTTTGCAGGAGCAAAGAATCCCACAGAAAGGGGTCACTGTGCAGTGAGCATCAGCTCTACCCTTCAAAGCATATAATAGTAATATTTAGTATGAGTTACAATTGGCACAATAGTGGAGTAGGAAACAGAAGGGAGTTCCTGTGGTCACCAACTCTAAAGCAAGTTATGCTTCTTGTTGGGTTTTTTTGGAGATTTTGCCACTTTCCTGTAGCTAGTCACCAAGATACACCAAGCGCTTAAACCTGCTGATCTAGATTTGAGCTTGTATTCATTTCCCAATCAACCAGCTGCAAAGAGGAACTGTTAAGACAGCACTGAAGACTGAGGTGTAGATTTGATACTGTCATTTGTTTATAAAGATGCAAGTGTGGCTAACGGTGTGCAATATATCTGAGGTTAGCACTAATGCTATAACATTCTATTGTTTTTGTTATAATATGTAAAATCAGCAACCAAAAATTCTAAGCGTGTGCGTAAATATGACATGGCCTACTGTGCAAGAATTTTGCTTTATTAGAAAATGTTGCTTTGCATCATTTGCTCAATTATTTTGTATATTTCACTTCAAGTAAATTAGAATAAAACAGAAATAACCCTGAACAAATGCTGACTAGAGACAAAAAAAATTAATATTTTTTCTGAGTGTGTTCAAATTCCTTATGTTTCTATAGTGTCTTCTAGCTCTATAATCATCCTTGTGCCTGTTCCTTTCTCAAGTCCTTGTGACACAACATTTAGCAGAATTCACAGATTTGTTGAAATCTGACAGGACCACACCATGAGTGCTTCTACTGTGGCTTTGAATTTGCAACCCTTTGGGCTGTCAACTATGTACCTTGGCACCCACAGGACCCCAACTCTGTTATGGCTGTGAATGAGGGTATCTGGGCCCTATGGATTAGATGTTTCTAGTTATGCAAGCTCCTTATTTATTTTAATTAAACCTTCAGTCCCTGTGATTCCTTTACTACTTTTCTTATCTGATGTTCAGCTAGCACAATAAAGTCTGTATATCAGGTGGCTTTTTTTAAGTTTCTTGCACAGATAGATGAATCGGGTATCAAAGAATGCACCACTCCTTCTCGAGATAAAACCTGAGTTCCCCACGTAAACAGTCTTATCATTCTGCCATTTACTTTGACAGTGACATATCTGTTGTGCATAATACCCAAATACCCAGCACACTTATTTGTGTTATAATAATAATAATAGTGAGTAGAAAACTGAGATGTAGGACCAGAACCAAGTTTTCCAAGATTACTATTTTGAGATCAGGATGGTGAGAATCTTGCTTTACCTTCCTGAAGGAATCCATGTTATCTGAATAATCATGCATTCTATGGCACAGGAGAGGTGGTTTCACCTCAAGGTCTAGAGGCATGACATATTTATAAAGGAATAAATTGGCTTTATAGCAAGTGTGTGAAACTTGACCAGCACCCCAGACCTGATATGGGCTATGGGGCTCCACATTGGCTGGATTGGAACCCAGTGGTGGCAGGTAAGCAGTAGTATTAATTAATGCAGCCTTTATCCATACCACGTGTGTCTCCATACCCAGGAATTCAATGGTAGGCCCCACCTCTAAAGTTCTGGCCCCTCTGGGACCCCTTCACATGGTATGACTCTGCAGGTTAGCTCTGGCCCATGTGATGCATATTGGATACCACTGTTACTTCTGAGGAGACACGTGACATGCAAACTTATACCTGTGTAAATTGTTCAATTCTGGGGTAAAGTGACTTCTTAAACCAGGGGCAGGCAATTTTTTTGGCTGGAGGCCCAGTTAATTTTGGCGAGCTGTCAAGGGCTGCAAAAGTAGCCCTTGACAGGTGCCCTGCCCCCTGGTCACCATCTTGGCACTGGAAATCCCATTCCCTAACCCCTGACCTTTGCCACCAGAAGTCCTTCCCCTTGCCCCCAGAAGTACCTCTTTTGGGAACAGGGTTTGCCATCTTGGAACTTGAAAAAACCCCAAATTATATATTAAAAATTAAACATCCATCATAACATACTTTAATTTTATTTAAAAAAACATAACTTCTGTCTTGATTTGTGTGTGTTTGCATTGTGTATACAGAAGTGAATGCATAAAATCTCAAAATGAAGTCTTACTTTTGTATATTGTAGGTGTGCAGAGGGATGTCGGGGGGTATGAGTGAGTGGGTATGGGACCTGTGGGAGGAGCTGTGCATGTGGGATGCAGGGGAGGGCATAGGGGTATATGTGGCAGCTCCTTCCAGATGCTGCTGCCACCACCACTGGCCCCAGCCCCACGGTACCGGTAGGGACCTGACTGAACAGCCTCACCTCAACCTGCCCCATGCCTGCTCTGGACTTGCCTGTGCTGAGCCATGGCAGTGGCCAGACAGAAGCTGTTGCTCAGTGCAGGGGACAAAGTCGTCTCTCCCCCTAACCGCTGCTGGGCCCTTCCTACTGCAGCTGCCCAGAGTCCATGCCAGGCTGCCCTGTGTCTCTGCTGCCATCACTATCACCTCTAGACTGTGCAGCAGGGCAGTGGTAGCAGCGCAGAGCAGCCACAGGGCAGCCCAGCATAGGCTCTTGGTAGCTGCAGCAGGAAGGGCCCAGAAGCAGCAAAGGGGAGGGATCACTTTTCCCCTGTGCTGAGCAACAACTTCTGCTTGGCTGCCTCTGCTGAGCCTGGGCAGGTGAGTCTGGAGCAGGTGCAGGGTGGGCTGGGTCAGGACCTTGTGCAGGTCCCCACCAGTACCACTGACTGGGGCCAGAGGTGTTAGCAGCTGGAAGGAACTGCCACCACCTGGGCTGCCTAGAAAGGCAGTCCAGTCACGGAGCCATCCCAACCCCACTGTGTAGTTAAGGGGTGGGAGGACCTGCCATGGCCAGATGCTGGCTGGCCCTGGTGGGACCGAGGGACCCACTGCAGTGGGTCAGTGGCTGACCCAGTGCTCAGCCAAAACCTTTAACTATATTAGGATAATTTCTAGGTGGTTGGTCGTTCTGGCCTAGTGCCCATTATCTGCCAGAGCTAAACAATAAATGTCATTTCTCCAAACAAAGCAATCTGGTGCCAAATCAGATGAATGGGTTTGTATCTTGTCAGGAAAACTATTTTAACAGGAAAACATATAGGGCCAAGTCCTGATACGCTGAATGCTTGCAATTTCCTCTCATTTTGATGAAGGTGTATGTTCTCCCTCTCCCTCAACACGTGACATATAAGGAACTTAAAAGCTTAATTGCTGTGGAAGAAACAGGAGCTAACTATACTTTGTCTTCATAAGTAAAAAGTGGTTAAGAATATCAGGACTCATTTCTAGAAGTGCTCATGCACATACATATCATCACTTATATGAGTCATCCCTTAAAAGTCAAGGAGGTTATTTGTATTAGAAAATGCAGTTGCAGGACATAAAAAGGTAGCGTGATTTCACTTTGTGATTTCTGTGTGTAATGTTCTTCCTGCATCCAGAAGTGCGGAGTGGAAAGAGAGATGCTCTGAATTGTAGAGAATGGTTCATTCACCTATTTCTAGAGGCTGGACTGGATCTATTATAGCCCAATTTCACTCAGCAGACTCAGAGGAATGTACAAAAGTGGCAATGTCTCTGTTTCATGCAGTAATCTTATTTCCCTTACAATGACCCCTTCTTCTCTTCCACCCTCAAACTACTCAGAATTCTTTTCTGAGTTTATGTTCTGCAGCCAAAACACTGGATATCTGCCGCATGTCTTATTTTAGCCATTCCATTTATCAGCTCCACAAAAGCTGTTAAGGAAAGTGTTTGGGGTATCTGAGAACAGTGAAAACTGCTTCAGACAGCAACCAAAAGGGCTCACTCAAGTTTTTAAGCCTCCTTGACACAATCACCATGCATATTTTAACAATGTTTCTTTCCCTTGCTCCTAGCAGTCTAAACTTCTAAATTAACATTCAAATAATCCAGTGCTGTTTACAGCTAGCATTTCCCATTTAAGCCATTGCTGGCTGTGGATGCATTGTCCCAGCAAAACAGGTTTACATACCTAATTGTTAAAAACTATGGGCCAGGCTCTTTTGCACACTGAATCTAGTGAAACTTCTTGATAATTCACTGCTTTCAATCATTTTGCACTGATGTAAAAAAGCAAACTTGAAAGAGTCAATGAAGTTTTACCTTTGCAAGGACTCCAGGATTTAATCAAATGTCCTCTCTTTTCTGAGTGGAGTTTCTCTTCTTGTGACAGACTTCTGTCCTCAAACTCAATATGGTAACTCACCATTCATCCCTTTATAAATGCACTCTGTTCTTACTTCATAGCTGATTATTCAGGATAACAAACAACATCCATGAACTATAAATAAAAAATGGGCTCAGGATCTGTTTTAAATTAAGTCTGTCCAGGATGTGTACATGTTCACATGTCTGTGTCCAGTCTGAGGCTGGGTTTCAGTATCTGAATGCAGGCTCCCAAGATTTTCAACTGTTTTCCTACTTCTCAGTTAGACCCCTCTAAGATCTCACCAGTTCCTAATTACCTGTTCAGTCCATTTCACACCTTCTCTCTTTGGGAAGGTCAGCTTTGGGAGCCCAGTGCACTTTCATTTACAATTAGGATTTAACTCTGTGTTCTTTCTGCCCATGCAATTCAGGCCATGGTAGGTGCTGATGATGGGATTGCCAAAGGAAAGAGGCAAACTGGCTCACTACCAATTGCCAAGACTGCAGAGATTTGAAAAATAGGGATAAATGTTTAGGTTCAAAGTGCAAAATTAAGAAGAGAAGCAGACTGGAGAAACAAAAAAATCCCAGACTCTCGTCCATCCTGCACCATCTTTCTTCAGTGCCATTCAGACCTTCTTTGGACATCTGACAACTCGGCTGATGTTTGTAGTGAACAATTATCTCAATTTAAAAATAGAAGAATACTAAGCATAAGCTTAGCAGGGCTAGTTAGGTAATGGTATGCTAACAGTAGGCAGTAGTATATGTGTCTACAGCTTTGGATGGACTGCAAGAACTGCACAGAACTTACTGCATGGAGTAATATTGCTCAGTTGAGTCTCTATTAAATTTCCTTTTCTCCTCTTGTTTTTAAAGGCTTAGGGCATATCCTTCTAATTAGCCAGATGGTATCATGGCTGGACTGCTGGCCAAAGCACAGTAGCTTACTGTTATCTAGTGCTATCTTCAGTATCCATTTATTCTTTGAACATGCTATAGGCAGACAAGGTTCTTTGAGTAAACTTTTATCTTGTATTAGACCAACTAAATAGTTGGAAAAATTGTTCTTTGCAAGCTTTCAGGCACTCTCAAATACAAGCTTTCAGGCACTCTTCTTTAGGCATAGGAAGAGTCTGCTGGTGTTTTGTGTTCTCCTCGATGGAATAGGAGACAGTGGGTGTGAGACGTGACTGACACGGGTAGTTGTGGGTGGAAGGGGGAATGTTGACTTCGTGGTAGAATGGAGGTGATAAAAGGTAGAGAGGTTACCTGGGGTTATGAGATGGCAGGCAGATTATAATATGCCATAAATCCAATATCTATATTTAGTCCATGAGTTTTTATATCCAGTAGATTTATGAAGTGAAGTTCATAGGCTCATCTACAAAAGGCTTTTTGTAAATTCCCTTTGAGGATCAGAACTGAGAGGTTGGAGAGAAAGTAGTTGTTTTGTGAGAAGTGTGCACCCACAGGTAATTGGGTATTTTTGTCTTTGATAGATTTTTGGTGCACGGCTCTGACCAGCACTGCACATGAGGACAAGAAGCACAGCCAGGCCGGCCCACCTCTGTTGTGTGGGGCTCCCCATGCAGTAGGTGCAGCTCCCGGCACTCACATACCACCAGGGGAAGCCCCACATGATGGAGCTAGCTGCCTTTCCTGCCCTCTGCCATGCAGGTCTCAGGACTGCTGGAAGTGGAAGGGAGCCCTGCCCCCGCCCCTGCCTCCTGGTTCCCAGCAGAGTCCTGAGACCTGTATGGCAGTGGGCAGGGAAGGCAGTCTGCTTCATCACACAGGGCTTCCCTTGGTGGTGCATGAGTGCTGGGAGCTATATGTGCGCTGCACACAGCCCCGCATGATAAGAGGCAAGTTGGCTGGGCTGTGCTCCTTGCCACCACGTGCAGTGCTGCCTGGAGCCATGCAATGCTAGACAGTAGTGTCTGCATGGGCTCTGAGCACCTGCTGCCTTCTGCTGTTGCTGCCGCTGGCAGCTGAGGCTATGTGACATGGTTGGGGGGAGTGTGTGTGGTGGTCCCTGTACCCCGCCACACATACCCTACCCAACTGAGTTCTGTGCTTCTGCTGGCTCCCTTGGCACAGGCTCCATGCTGCCGCTAGCCCCATGCTCCACGCTCCTGCCCAGCTGCAGCTCCCCTTCCCCCCAAGCCCACTCCCTCCACTTCCCTAACTGTGACCCCAAGCAAGCAGGACACCAGCGAAGCCGAGCAGGTCCCTGGCAGCAGTGGCAGCAGTAACCCTACCCAGAAGCTGCATGTTTTTACCTGTGGATAGTAAGTAGAGCTGGGTGGGAGCAAGGAACATGGGTTGGGCAGGGTACAATTCACCTGTGGACACCAATGGGCCAGATGAAATTGCATGGTGGGCTGGATGTGACCCATGGGCCATATTTTGCCTGCCTCTTATCTGTTTTTGCTGTTTTAGGCAGCAGGTGGCACATTAGCATACACCTGCCCAAGAGGTACTTTGCATTGCCAACAGTGTCTTTCTGTTACATCTAATCCTTCCTGATCAGGCTTCATGTCAGTTCTCTTATTTTCATTTTTGAAACTCCCTTCCTATTACTGAGAAAAGAGAAGAATATGGTATTCTGGGTTCCTTCTTCCTTTATTTGTCCTTTAGTATCCCCATTCACCTATGGATAGTCAAGGGATTTACTAGAACTTTCGATCAAGCCTATGCAGAGAAGGAAACACTTGGCTTTATTATCTCTCTGGCTTTAGAAGCAACAGCCTTCTTCCAGCACACTCAATCCCCTTTTTAGTGATCTCTATTATAGCAACAGGAAAAACAAGTAAAATGAAACACTTTAAAACAAAGGTCAGGGGTTTTTGTTCCTCCTGTACTTTCATTGTTTCCCTGGTATTAAATTAAATATGGTGTTGGCAACCCTGTGTCAATCTGTTCCTTCTATCTACCACCCTCCTCCACGCCTAGATGTTACTTGTTCTGTTCTATTGTGGTATGATGTTAATTTACCACTGGGTGTGTAGGATATAATCTAGTCAAGATACATGATCCTGCTTCTCTTCTTGAAGTCCTCAGATCTTGTGTCCTTTCTTACCCCTTAACACAGGGGTGTCAAAGATACAGCCCATGAGCTATATCCAGCCTGTGGGGCACTATTATTTAGCCCCTGGTGCTGCCAGCAGACCCGTAGACAGAATGTGAGGTGTGTCAGATGGCCCCATGTGCTGCATACAGTATCCACTCTGGCCACCCTGGAATCATGCTCTGCTCCATACTTGGCCAGGATGGAGCTGCAGATGGGCATGGAGCAACATATGGAAGTGGGATGGGTGAGCAGGGGTTCTGCACCAGTTCTGTGGTCAGGGGTGTGTGGGGAGTAGGTTGCAACTGTTGTTGCCTGTCTCACTGCCATGATCCCCCGGTCCCTGTGGAAACTGCAGGACCCCCGTGGGCAGGGTGTGGAGCCAGGAGGATGCGATGGGGCCATTTAGGGAGTTTTGGTAAGCTGTTGTGGGGGGCAGGTGCTGACCTGGCCTGCCACAGTTCACCAGAACTCCCTATGTGGCCCACGGGCCCAAATAATTGCCCACACCTGGCCAAAGTCCTCTCCCATGGTCCAAACCCTTCCTTGTAAAAGCCTACTCCTTAAAAAGGATTTGCTCTGAAGAGTGGTCTCCCAAAATGACAATTTGTACAATTCTTTAGTGTAAAGCAGATGTTTTTTCCTCCTTGCCAGGAAAGCCTAATTCCTTCTACCATTTCCAGTAACAGGCATACATCTATTCCAGCATAGTAACTAAAGAACCCCTTTTCAGAACTTTCCATGTCCCCCCCCCCCCCCCCCAGATGACTGAAATTTTCATTTTTATCCAAATTTGCACCTAATCATCAGTTCAAGGCAATTCTTGCTGAAGTAACAGGGGATCTTCTGCTGGTGCTCCTTAGATTAATGCATGTGTAATTTTGCAGTCAGGTGCTTACAGCTATAAAAATAGATCCAATATACATAATCTCTGGGTTCCAGCTAGTGTTCTATCTCAAAGCAAAATACTTGGCTCAAGCCCACTCCTATTTTACTTTTAGACATTTTAAGACTGAAGACTAATCACCTTCAATACCACACCTTTGCTTTTCAGTGTGATAGCAGACTGTCTCAGAAGCTGGAAACTAGTTCTCCCTTTTTCTGTACTTCCCCTTCTGCTTGCCCTTTCCCCTCAACCCCCTCACTTCGACTAAAATCTAACTGGGTAATAAAACAAAAAGAAAGTCATTAAATATGCAAGAGCCATGGTAAGTTCCACAGTCTCACTGTTCATTGGTTGGTTTCCTGGGGTGCTCATAGACATTCTAGTTATAAGTGAGATCCCACCTAAGCATCATGCCCCAAACAGGGCCAACCTACAATTTTTTGAGATCCCCAGCAAGCTATTGTTTTGGGGCCCCCTAATCCATCGAAAAATCATAATTACAGTTAATTATGGTATAAACTCACTGAAATAAAATAGTCAGGGCTGGGCTGCATGCATGTGGGCTGCGCTGCAAGGGGTGCAGGGTGGGGACAGCATGTGCTGGGGATGCCTGGATTCTCTCCATGGGGCCAGGGTGGGAGCAGAGCTGGGAACACCTCCCCCAATGGCTGGGAAGAGGCACCCTGCCTGCATTGAGTCCTTTAAACATAGTGCAGGCAGCAGGGGGTGAGCAGGACATGGCCCCTTGAAGCCACAGGTTCTGCAGGATAAGACAGGCTGGCCCTGCTTCTAAATCCTGTAAAATCTGTGGTTGTATCAAGTGAGTACAGGGCTTCTTTGAGCTTGTACAGTTTACTTTTTGCCATGGATTGCTCCAGTCTGTCAGGCTAAAAACAGATATGGCATTGGAGGCAGCTCTGAGTCAAAATCTGGGATAAAGAAAGAGTGGCACAGCCCTTTACACATGTACCTGGTCCTTAGCATGAAAAGTATTTAACTCAAATTGGTTGCTGTTGGCCCAGGACAAAGTATCGTGGGTTAAAAACAGAGGTCATGTTTATCCTGGGTCTGACTGTCCCAGACTTTAGTCTGCACCAACACAGGCATGGGTAGCTTGAATGACAGTTGTCTCTAATCAGCCCAAATAGTCCCTGGGGAAAAAAAGCTTTATCTCGTCATAGACTTCACAGGTACTTAAAGTGGGACAATGAGCTTGTACATCTGTAGGATTCCAGGATAACTTTTTTTTTAGCCTCAGTGTTGGCTCTGGCCAGTATGCTAGTTTTCACATAATCTGCTGTCATCATGTAACTTTGTCTATTTTATCGTACTACTACTAGCTTCACTCTGGTCCACTGATGTTACCCAATCAGATCAGCTCTGCTCACACCTGCATAATGCTGGCACGTTGGATCTCCTCCCAGTGAAGTACAAAGATTTATATTTTGGGCCTTTTACTGTACTAAAAATCCAGAGGGAAATGAGAGTTTGGTAGGATCCTAGCTCTCACTTGTTCATCCTGATGTTAATGAATTAATTGCAGCATTAATCAGCTATCCAAGCATATCTACTTTCTCTACTTTTGTATGTTTCTGACCTCTTCCAAATATGGCCACATAGTTAATTGAATCCTATCATTCATATAGAAAATATTTTCTAATTTAACTTTAAAATCTTAACAAAACTACAGTTAAAAAAAAAAGAAATTGGGCAATAAGCCACAAGCTATTTTTTTCTCCCTTTGTTCCTATAGGGGGAGCCAAAGAGCTTCTCTTCAAGTCTCTTAACTCTCATTTCTATTGTTTCTGGAATGTGTCAGACCTGATCCTGTGATGACTGGAGTTCAGTACTGGTGCTCTGATTTTGAAAGTAGTGCACAGGCCTTTCTTTTCAGTCCCACTTGTATGTATTTTAAGGCCTGTGCAAAGCAGTCCATCTTAGAAGCAGGTTGTCGTGTTTTGTTTTGTTTTGATATTTTTATTTGATGAGCTGTACAGATGGAAGAGATCACAAATAACCTGTTGGGCACAAAGTACCCTTCCTTAAATCTGGTAGAGAAGCAGAAGCAGCCTAACCTAAATACAAGATAAAACAATGACTTCTCTCATCTCTAATGTGCAAATAATAAATAGTGCTTAAGGAAATGGAAGAGGGCCATAAAAATGCAGAACAAAGACAAGCTAACAGAAGTATCTGTAAAAAAAAAAAAAGTGAGGGGTAATTGAAGCAGATAAACTAATAAGATAAATTGTGCACCTCAAGCCCCACTACAGCTTGGGTCTCAAAGCCCAGTGCACAACAGCAGCTCCCTCACACCATGCACAGATCGGGGGGGGAGGGGGAGGGACATGCCCCCTAGGTCTCCACCGGGGGGTGTGCAACAGCAAGAGCTCCCTGTGCCTGGATGAGCCGCCCAGGCTCCACCCTCCTCTGGCCCAGCCTAGCCTGGCCCCACTCCCCCAGCTCCCGGCCTACTCCCTCCCTCACCACAGGGGTCTCAATCTCCCCCCGCCCAGATTGACATGCTGGGTGGTGGGACAGAGGTGGTGGGTAGTCACAGTAGATCCTGCATTGCCTTTTACTTCAAAAAATGATCTTCACCTTAAAAAAGTTGGAGACCATAGGCTTACTTGGTCTGGATGTCCAACTTTCTCTGTAATTTTCTAATGTCAGTGGTCTTCCCCTTTTTCAAATTTGCAAGCTCGGATTTATTGAGCGCTGTTTGTTTTCTGGGGTTGTATGTTGTAGCAGTGGAAACATGCAGGGGCAAGAAGTCAGCTAGGGTCAAGGGATCCCAGCAAGATAAGTGTCCAAACGCTTTTTAAAGGAGTCCAGAGTAGGTGCTTGCACCACCTCTGACGAGAGTCTATTCCAGGCCTTGGGGGCTCAGACAGTGAAGAAGTTTCTCCTTATGTCCACCCTAAAACAGTCTTGGAAGAATTTGTGACTGTTGGTCCTTGTCATCCCTTGGGGTGCTCTGGTGAACAGATGTTCCCCCAGATCCTGATGCACACTGTCACAGGGGGAGAAGTCCTGGGGACATGCCGAAGTGCCCCAAAGGAGCTGCGGAGGCAGAGGCGAACGGCGGAGACCAAGAGGAAAGGAAAGGAAAATGGCGGTTACTTACTTTAGGATCTCCAGAGAACCCCTCACGTGGCTGGAACGACGGCGTGAAACACCTGTGGACGGCGGGTGACATCAGCCCGAGGCACTGGCAGAAAAGTATAAAGGAAGAGGCCGCGGCCAGGATGAGGGGGAGCACGTGGCTGCCAGGCAGAGGCCGCAGCAGAAGCTGCTGGAGTTGCGGAGCACCGGATCTGGCGGGTGGAGCAGGGTCCAAGCGGGAGAGTGAGCCTGGGAGGTGTGGCTTGCCAGAGCCAGCTGCCGACGCATGCTCCGGGCTAAAGAGCCAGCCCGGAGGGTGCAGGATGTCAAAGCTGACTGCTGGCGTGTGCTGTGAACAGGAGAGAGAGCCCAGGAGGCGCGGAACACCAGGGCCGACTGCCGGCACGTGCCTTGAATGGGGGAGAGAGCCCGGAGGACGCGGAACGCCAGGACGAATGGCCAGCGTGCCCTACGGAGAAGAAGAGCCCAGAGAGAGACAGATGCCAGAGGATGGCACAGCTTTAACCTGTGAGCCAAGGAAGAGCGGGGAGCAAGCCGCGGATGCATGGAGGAGCCCGCGGCCCCGAGAAGTCCCAGAAAGAGGACTGCAGCCAGACGCAGACCCAGGTGGGAGAGGGAAGCCCTAGGGCGACCCGGAGAGGGGACGTCCAGACCAGGTGGACCCAGAGAGAGGGCTCTACGGCAGGGAGAACCTGGAGAGGGTGTCGCTTCCGGGGGAGCAAGATGAGGAGTGGTGGGTAGCCAGCCCGGAGAGTGAGGGCTAGCAGGTGGAGTCGCGGGTAGCGACTTGATCTAGGGGCCAAGACCCCGGTAGGGGACTAGCGGTGTTTAAGTTTAATAGAATTCTTTTGTTTGGTTGTGTTATCCCCAGGTTAGAAGGGGTTGCGACATGGGGGCAGATAGAGGGAGGAAAGCTCATCCGTCGGTTGCGGGCCAGGGAGAATAGCAACGAGAACACCAAGAATGGCCAGGCAGAGTAAGGGCAAGGTGGAAGGGGTGGAGGAGCCTCACAGAAGATCCCGACTGCAGGTAGCCAGAGGGGACAGCTGCCCGGAGGGAAGCCCCACCCACTGGAAGATCAAAGTCGTGGCAGGATAGAAGGGCTGGACCCCGGAGCGGAATGAGACCTGCCCCAAGGCTTCCTGCGACGGCCAACCGGATATCTACGAAACCTCGGGGCAAAGAGGCCCGAGGTAAGATGGTTGACACCCAGCGGCTACACACACACCTAATGTACTTAGGCTGCCACCAGGTAACCCCTGAGCCTGTACTTTTCCAGACTGAAGAGTCCTATAACTCTCAACCTCTCTTCATAAGGCCTGTTCTCTTGCCCTCTGATGATGCATGTGGCTCTCCTCTGGACTCTCTCAAGCTTCTCCACATCCTTCTTGAATTGTGGAGCCCAGCATCGGATCCAGTACTCCAGCTGCAGCCTCACCAAGACTGAGTACAGCAGGCAGATGACGTCCTTGGTTTTGCTCAAGACACATCATAGCTACTATGAAACAGGCAAATTGCAAGTCGATATTGTGCTAGCAGATTGGGAGCAAGCAGCCTGGTGCCTTCCAAGTGCAGGAAAAGGGGCAAGGTGGGAGGTGGCAGTGGTGGGGTGAGCCACCAGTGACACAGCCTGTGTGGAATGCCTGCCCCCACACCCATGCATACAGCTCATGAGCCACCATGCTTGGGGCTACCTGGGGGTTCTGTCACTGCCCCCGCTGAAGCCTGGCTTGTTACAGCCTGCTGCCCCACTCCTTGCTGCTGGTACAGTCCTCTCACTTCCCAGCAGCATTTGCATGGTGTTGCTTCCCTCCCTCCTCCCCAGCTGCATTGGTAGGGCTGTGCACTCACATTGGTATAGCCTCTGGGCAACTGGTGCCACTTGAGTCCAGCGGAGCACCAGCAGGTCATGACCGGGGGAGTGGCCCCCCAGCAGCCAGCCAGTGACCCAGGGGGGAGGTCTTCCACCACTGGCACTTCCACTGTCGACATCCCACCAGTGGAGTCGATTTCAGAGAGACTCAAGCACTCTCCCTGCTCCCCTAGCAGCTGGAGAACTTACTCTCAGGAGGAGCACCAGCGCTCTCAGGGGGGCATATGCCCCCCCTATGTGTCACCTATGGTATAGGCCATGCTCCTCCCCACCCCGTTCCCCCTGCAACTGGCATTGGTACAGCCCACTTATGCCCTACTGGAGCCCAATGTAGGGGTGGTATAACCCACCTTTCCCACTCCTTGCCAGGATATGGCCCCTGAAACCAACGCAGAAAGTGTGTTTTTGAATTGTAATTTTTGTAGATATGGTAATAAATGTAATATTTTTTCTCATTTGGCACACAATTAAAATGATTATTTTTATAGGTATTAAAATTTTAGGGTGGTGTTTTTCGGTTCTGCCCTGGGCGCCAAACTTCCTTGCTACAGCACTGTGAAAGACACTCTGTTTTGAAACCTCTTCCTCTGACCCCTCATGAAAGGTTAGATTTTCACCTGATCAGCCATTTTTTAAGCTGTTTCAGCCATGCACTTGTGTTTTGTCATGGTTATAAACTGCTTTCTGTGGCCAGGTTGGATGAAAAATTTCACTTTGGTCTGTGCCTTTAATCTTTTTTTCTGTATTTTAACAAAATACCATTAGGTACATGGCACTGATGTCACAAAACATTTAATTAGCCTTCAGGGCTCCCTAATTGGTCATTTTTATTTTCATATCATTTAAGTGAACAAAACCATTTCTTACAGCCATCCCTGAGCCAAAATTATGTTTTAGCCAATATTCTTACTGATGCTTTTATCTTCTGGCAACATATGGGGTTTGATCAGGTAATTACATTATTATATTTAACCAATTCCAATAGTTTAAGCCACATAGGCAAGAACTCTGAAATATGTATCTGCTTCCTGTTCACACACTTTAAATTTAAACTGATTACCAAATCTTGGGTTAGAGAAGAATTTTCACTGACTGCATATTTGCAAGAAAGCACCTCTCATACGTGAAGCCTATCCCAATGCATGGGTAAAGCAATCAAATTGTATAAAAAGTGACCAAACTGAGGGATAGTTGTGTTTTTTGTTGTATGTCCTGTTATGAATCTTGATGCACTATACTATTTAACTATACAAACTTTCTTTAAAGTATTCCTTATTGTGTGTCAAATAAACCATTTTTAAAAAAGAAATGTGAAGAAAAGAATTCCATTGTTTTCCAACATTATGATCCCTCATGTGGATCATTAGTAGGAGTTGAACCACAGACTTCCATGATTCATGTTACAGGAAAATCATAATCATTATTCTCCATAAAGAACAGTCACAAGATGCACACTTGACATGTATCTTGTAGCAAATTACATGCAGCATGTGAAATCACGAATCCTGGGTCCTAGTCCTACCTCAGGCGAGTGATCTCTAATCACTAGCGTGAGTAACTGGCAACAGAGTATCAAATCTGTGATCTTGAGTAGACAGACTTTGAATAGTCCTATCTGAATGGGTAAGATTTTGGTCTGCAATGTTGGACTTTTATGGTTCTACATTCAACTTTG
The DNA here is from genome assembly GCA_030014935.1 of Caiman crocodilus. Taxonomy (NCBI): domain Eukaryota; kingdom Metazoa; phylum Chordata; order Crocodylia; family Alligatoridae; genus Caiman; species Caiman crocodilus. The sequence continues at coordinate 219,846,179 of JAGPOW010000261.1, read as the reverse complement.
ACAGGTGTCACAGAGCACTAAGGTGCATTGTGCTTTACAGGGAGAAAACTGCTAGGGAAGCAGCCCCAGCAGTGACTCAGCAGCACAGCTGCGGTTTGCCAGGGTGACTAAGGAGCGTCAGCTGTCCCTAAGGGGCAGGACCTGGCTCTTATAAAGCCTGGAGCTAGGGCTAGGCTGGCAGTTCTCTACTAGTAGTTGTAGAGGCAAGAGCTTCTGGAAGTTGTGAGTTGAATACTGCAGGAATTGCTAGAGCAGAGGGAAGGAAGGTGGCTCTGGAGGCTGGGGTGATGAGGTGAAGTTATAGCCAGGTGGGTTATATTGTGGTGGCCAGGTGCCTTATATTTTAGTTATAGCCGAGGAGCTGGAGTTTATGTTCTGTTGTTGTGATAAAAACTGGTGGTTTGGGCGAGGCTATAAGGGGAAGGAGGAGGCCTCATATGGGACCCCAGCAGTGTGGGGATCCTGGCACCTGTGGGGGTGTGTTATCCTCAGGGGCAACCCCCAGTGGAGAGGGAACCCCAGTGCCAGTTTTGGCGCAGCAAGCATGAGTCCCAGAAAGGGAGGCAGTGCAAGCCCCAGAGAGGAGGCAGCATTTAAAGAAGTCCAAGAAGGGCAGCAGTGAGAAGCCCAGTTTGGGCACGGTAAGCCCTAGAGAAAGGGGGCATATTTGAGAGGCCCCAAGTGGGCACAGAGAGCCCCAAGGAGGGGGCCACTTTACTGAGAAGCCCAGGGTGGGCACAGTAAGCCCCAGGAAGGGGGCAGCATTGGGAAGCCCAAGTTGGGCATGGTGAGCCCCAGGAAGGGGGCAGCTTGGATAGGTGCAAGTGTGGGTGCGCAGCAGCCCCAGAAAGGGGGCTGTTTTAAAGAGAAGCCCAACTCTGGGCACTGGGAGCCCTTAATAGGGAGCTGCAGGAGTAGGGAGCTCAAATTGAGTGTGGTGAACTGGGAATAACACCAGTGAGGCATCCAGGTTGGATACAGAGAGCCCCAGAAAGGGGGCAGTGTATTGGGGAGCCCAAGAAGGGCAAGGATTGGGAGGACACGGTGAGCCCCAGACAGGGGGTGGTGTTTTAAGGAGCACAGGGAGGGCAAAGAGTAGGAAGCCCAAGTTGGGCATGGCAAACCCCAGAGAGAGGGGGCAGCGCTAGTGAGGTGTCCAGGTTGGATGCGGAGAGACCCAGGAAGGGGGGCGGTATATTGGAGAGCCCAAGAAGGGCAAGGATTGGGAGGATGCAGTGAGCCCCCAGATGGGGGGCAGCATTTTAAGGAGCCCAAGGAGAGCAAAGAGTAGGAAGCCCAGGGAGGGCACAGCAAGCCCCAGGGAGGGGCTATTGGCCTGAGGGGGCACGGCAAGCCCAGAGGGAGGGGTCATTGGAAGTCGAGAAGCCCAGATGGAGCAGGGATTAGTAAGCCCGGTGTGGGCAGGGCAAGCCCCAGGGAGGGGGCAGTGTTAGTAGGAGTCCCAAGGGGGCCACAGGGAGCCCCAAAAGAGGGCATTTGCAGATAGCACCCCTAGTGGAAGGGGCAGTAGAAGGGCAGCCTCCCGCTAATTAATAAACTGATTAACATCAAAGATGTGGCAGGCAAGTAGGCAGGCAGTTGCCCAGAGACGGGTGCGGGGGCCACACTGAGGGCAGCCCCAAGGTGCCCTGTCACAATAGAATATTTCAATTCCTGTATATCAGTGGTGCTGATTGTTTGGTCCATAGGGCCAAAATGTGAGGTGTGGGGCAGATCTGCACGCCAAATCAGACCCTGCATCACCTCTGCCTAGTCCCACACATGGGGATTGGGCTCCAGGATCTAGCCAGGGTGTCTGGCCAGTTGGACATAACTATGGATAGTGGCAGTGGCTGCAGCAGATGGGTTCCCCCTCCCTGCCCAGTCCCCCCAAGTATTCCCTTATACCTGGGAGCAGGCCCTCGGGGAGGAGGGACCCACCAACCACTGATTCTGGCTGAACCTGGCTGCCTGTACAGCCTGGCTGGAGTGGGGCAGGAGGAGCTCTGGAACTCCCTCTTATTGTCCCCAGCAGACTCGGGAGATAGCAATGGTGCCCTGGGGAGTATGTAGAATGGGAAGGGAGGAGATGGGCTGAACACAGAGGGAAAGGGATGGAGTGCCAAGAGCAGTGAGACATGGGATTCTTGTCTAATCTGGGGACTTAAAAAAAAAAAAAAAAAAAAGTCCTTGGGTGCTGCTCCTATAGTGGTTGACTTGGCCTGGTGTGGCGGTAAACTGGAAGCTAGGGTGTAGTCACACCTGCAGTTCCAGTCACTGCTTCTGCTTCTGCACTCCCTTGATAAAATTCCTGGATCTGCCCTTGCTTACAATTTAACCAGGTTCAGAAGACCATTACATAAATTTATGCAGAAAAGATCCAGCAGAGGGTATTAAACTTTATAGGTGCAAGATGAGAAGATTTCCTAGGTCTAAATCCTGGAAGCGGTAAAACAAGAGGGGCATGGGAAGATCATTATGGATAAGCCATGCATAAATACTCTTCTCTTTAGCATCTACTCTGTGCCACTGTCAGGTACAGAGATACTGGGCTAGGTAGGTCTGTGGTTTGACCCACTATATTTCTTATGCTCTTACATTCATTTAAAAATAAAACTTGGGAAATTATACTTTAAACCTATATTAATAGAAATCAGGTTGTAAACTAAAGACCCTACATAATCTTAATTTTGGCTTTTCATGTACATAGATTATGATGATCTTTTAATAATATGACCGTGTGTTGTTTTCCATGAGCCCTTAATAACACTTTATCACCCACACAAAAGTAAAGAATTAACAGGGCAACAGCAATGTTTCCTGAGTTTAAATATGTGACTTTACAACAAAAATAGTATTCTTTTAACCTGGTTTCTTTAAGACTATATGCAATATATAATTTTTGTCTTGTTATGAAAATCCTCTTTGTTTTCTAGCATTAAGTACACAGTGTTAATAATTAAAAACAAAATATTCAAAAATCTATGTAACAATATCCTTATCATAATAACCATTCTCCAATTACTTCTCTTGGAATGAACCAAATATTAAGATTACATGGACCTATCTAATAAATTGTTAATTGTGTATTTTTGTTAAAATGCTCAGCAGTTTCTCCCTTGGATCTTGTAGGGCAAAGGTCTCTGACACTTTCTGAGCAGTCAAGTAGTATAGTATGTCCCAAATGATACTTGGATCACCTTCAGAAATTGCCAAGTGAATATTAATGAGCCTTTACCTTTAAATATTAATGACTTCTTATAGATACAGATTTAGTTCATGGACTGTTGGTTACTACTATGAACATTGCTTATTTTAGTTTTCTGCTGCTCTGGTAACAACTGATACCTACTATGAACCTTTCTAACTTACAAACAACTTGTATCTCTGAGATCAGGCACAGTCTCATCATTTGAACTAGTTTACAAAAGATGAATTCATATTTCAAAATCTGAGTACTACAAAATAAGGCTGACTTTCACTTATCTTGCACAGGTCTTTACAGGGGAGGAGTGCCTTTTTCTTCCCCAGTACTTCTATGGGGCTGCCAGAAAGAAGGCCATCTTACACAAGGATCAGAACAGACAGAGAAATTGGGACTATGTTCTTAACCATAGAGGCCTTAAGGACTGAAACACAGTTGACAAGGAGAGAGAAAGCAAAGCTGGACAGTTTCCATCCTCACCTTTGTCACCTGGATCATGTGGGAAGGCTTGCAGTGCTGTGGTCTCTGCTGTCTAGCTGTGGTCTCAAACTGCTATTTCAGCATCTTTTTGTAAGCACTGAATTCACTCTAATATTATTGATACATTCATTTAAGAGCACTGTTTGAAAGTAAACAATTACTTTCTCTTACACTGCACAGAAAATAATGATATTCAGCCTTGACATTTTGAATAAAAAATGGTTAAAAGGCCATTGGTTGAAAGGGCACTGTCAGGTGTGACAAGTGGGGTCTGTTTTCTTCTTACAACTGTAAATCCAGAGTAATTTCACTACAATTAATAGAGTTACCCCAATGTAAGCAGGAGAATCAGATCTCATTATATATAACTAGTAACATTTGAACAAATCCTGCTCTCTTGAACCAATATAAAGTTGGAGTAACTATATTCAGTGAATTATGTCTGAATTTACACAGATGTAATGGGAACACAGCTTGCCCCTTTATCTTTCAAAGGTTTGTTGCATAGTATTTTAAGATGTATCAGTATTTTAAATATAGCAGCCATGCTTAACAGATCCATTTTTCTTGTTTGCATTCTCATCCCATCAATTTGTAGGACATCTGATCCTCTTGTTTTACTATTGTAGCATAGTGTATAGTTTTGTATTACTACTTGACAGAGTAGTATTATGTTTTCTTAGGTGCATTATTTACAATGTATGAAAAAGTGATGCTAGTGTTGTTAAAACAGAAGCAAAACTTTTGGTTACAAATATTATACTGGGTGGAGGGGGACCCTACCTGTGCTGTTTATGACTCTGGATATGTAGCTTTGGTAATGCAGACATTTTGAAAAATTAAGTACAGTAATTAATCTCTATACATTTTCATTCAATGAAGGTCTTTTTTTATCTTGTTAATGTGTTTGTTAGTTTGGGTTCTCAGTATCATGAATTTTGAATCTTCTGCAAATAGATATAACATGCACCTAACAGATTTTTGTAACAATTCTCAAGTCTTGTTCTGTACAAAGTTAGTCATTTAAACTTCAGTTTTTAGGTTCCTATTTGTTACTGTATAGTATTCAGTACCAATAAATGAATTTTTTTGGTCTGTTTACCTTCATGGAGAGCAATTGCTTTAAGTGGTTTCTTAACCATTCTGTACAGATCCATGCAAGATCTCTTTTTCTGTAAATGATACTGACGCTTACATGGGCATTGTCAAATTTGATTTACCTTTTAATGTTTGATTCTACACATTCCATTTCTAAACATTTGAAGACTAATAGTCTAATCTTGGGCTTTGTGTCCCAGACCTATGTGAATCCTTGACCTAGCAGCCTATGAAGTAGTTATTCTGTAGCCATTCTGTTTACAGTATGATCCCTAGACTGAATTTTCAATCCGTGTGATCCACATATAACACTACTACATCCTGCCTATTTCCAGGCTGTTATAAAGATACCTTTTGGCCCATAGTGCTCAGCATCTTTTAGGGAATAAAGAGTTTTCCTCTTTAGCCTGCCTGTGCCCATTTCCCCATACAGTAATAGAATCATAAAACTGAGGTGAGGCTTCAAGAAACTTCCATGCTTCTGTTAGTGGGAAAGATCTGTCCCAGAACAATTTTTACATTTTCTGATGAATCAACTCAAGATTTCTGTTTAGAGAAAAAAAAATTAGAAAGTTGTCTCATTTCAGCCAGAGACAACACAATCTTAGTTGAATGTGGGAATTCTGTTGATTTAACATCTAGTTTGGTCCCTGTCAAAATAATTTTGAAAATGAAGGAGTGGTGTTATGTAGGTAATCAATCTTGAAATATTTATTTCCTTTCAATATTGATGTTTGGCCTTGAACTTCAGAGAAGTGGGGGATTCTGAGTTTGCTTATCTGATGCATGCCACATACCCTCCAGCTCCAATGCTGCAACCACTTAAGGTGGTGTCTAACTCCACATACTTGCTTTTTGTCCCACTAAAGCCAGTGGAACAGTTTGTATGTGAATTTACACCTTCAGTTTTTGCTTCTAGTCTCTTGCATGCTGATTCTTTCTATATAGCACTCCAAAATGAGATTACAATATGATAGCTAGCTAGCTTTGGAGTTTTTGTTATATACATCCCAGTTTCTGTAAGTTAATGGATTCTGTGCTAGTGAATAAAAATGACTATGTTCTGGATTGCTAATTTTACAACTTATTTGAGAGCGGTCACTGGATCTCCTGCTTTGGCATCAAGGTTTCTTATCTCTGCAAAACGTAGACATTTGTGCGGGCAGCCTACACTGCAAAACACCAGGTTCTGGCTGGGGTGTAGTTGTGTTCCTTGTCAGGGTAAGACAGGCTGCTGGTGTCACGCTAGCCATGTGACCCAGCTTTGAAGGGTGTTTGCTGGAGTAGAACAGGATGACTAAACACACACCGACTCCTGGGGGATCTTTTCTCCTTCCTGTTTTGTCCCTGATCCTGAATCCTGCAAAGACCAAGGGAGGTAAACAGCCAAAAGGGGCCAGCCCGATTTCCAGCCCTGACTGCTTGATGGGTGGACCCTGCCCCCGTGAAGCCTGTAGTAGAAGCGCCCTCTCCCTGAACACTGCCCTTCGTGCAAACTACCAGCTGCTTCCCGCCTGTCCCGAGACGGGACCCGCACAGGTGCAGGGCCGGGGAAACGGGCCCGAGGGGAAGGAAGGGGCCACCAGCCGTTCAGCAGGGAAACCGCAGGCCGACAGCCGCGGCTCTGACCTCCTCGGGGGTGCTTCTCTCGTTTCTAGCAGAAGGGGAAGCCCTCGGGCCCGGGCCGGAGCGGCAGCCCGGGACAGAGCTCGGGGGCGCCCGTGCTTCCCTCCTCCCTTCCGTTCGCCTCGTGCTGCGGGCGCGGCGCAGATGCCGCCAGGCCCTGGGGCCGGCTCTGTCCCGCGCTGTAGATCCCCTCAGGTAGGACCTGCGCCCAGGCCCCCGGGAGAGCGGGTGGCTGCCGATGCGGGGGGTGTAAATCACGGAGCCCGACTACCCGCCGCCTCCCGCTGCGGCAGCTCTGCCCGCGCCGGGGCCCTGGCGGTGGGGGCCGCGGTTTGCAGCTGCAGTCGGCTCCCGCCCCCCTCCCTCCCGGCGGCGGCGGCGGCGGCGGTGGCAGCAGTAGTGAGCCTCGGCGGAATTTCGGCTGCGGCACCTGTCACGGCCGCCGGCTCCGCTCGGGGCGGGCTGCCGCGGGGCCCGGCCGGGCCATCGCCTTCCGCGCCGCCGCCTGCAATGGCGCTGGGGAGCGGAGGCTGCGGCTGCGGGCGGCCGGGCAGGCAGGCAGTGGTGGCGCGCGGCTCGGGCGCAGCTGTGAGCGGCCGTACGGGTAAGGGGCCGGGGCTGGGGTCGGGGGCTCGCCCCTCAAGCCGGGGCATGGTGCCGCTGCCTCGTCCCGGGCTTCGGCCGCGGGCAGCGCGGGCCCAGGGCGCTGAGGATGGCGCTGCCGCCCCCTTCCAGGCTCGCCCCGAAACACGGGCGCGGCGGAGGTGTGTTGGCTGGCCGCGGCCTGGCGGGGTACCCCAGCGGCTGCGGCGCTTGCCCGGCCGGCGCCGCGGGTCCGAGGCGGGCTCGGGCGGTGCCGCCGGCTCAGCCCCCGGCCTGCGGCGCCCGCGCCCCTCGCAGGGGCGAGCTCTGCTTCCCGCTGCCCTTTGCCCAGCGCTGGCCGCGTGGAAATGCCGCTGGCACTCGCCTGCTCCCTGATTTTGAATGCCCTGATTTTGAACGCCTCATCTGTGCTAGGGTGCAGGGCTGGGGGGGCTGGTGCCTGTGGCAAGCGTGGATTGCCAGCCCCGCGGCTTTGGAAGGGGCAGGTTAGTACCTAGCATTGGGGCAGCTGTTTGGTTTTCTGTGAGCCGACCAACTTTTTTTAAACCCGCCCGTTGTGGCACGTTCCCTTCGCTGTTTGCCCCTCTTCACAGGCATGTGTAGTGCTTGGTAGTGAGGCTGCCTTAAGGCTGCTCCCTACATTTGTCACACACTTTCTGTTTTTAAATAGACACTTTCTTTCTTCAAACTGATTAGACTTGAAGAGTACTTATGCTCACCTTGATCCAATCCTCCTTTCTATTGCAGGTTAAGCCTACCTTTGTTTTTGGAAGTCCTTGGCCTTGCCACTTGTCTGGTGTTACAGTTACTTGCATATGCTTAGACAGTGTCTGCCAGATCAGCTGCTGGATATGGCTCTATAGCAGACAAGAGCTGCCTGAGAGGCAACCACTTGCTTCTCCACCAGAATTTCAGTAGTTGTAGAAATTGGAGAGCAGCATACCTCAGTCATTATGTACATTGGCTTTTCACTCCTGAAGTAAACATGATGAAAACAGAGTCTTCAGGGGAGCGATCAACCCTCCGAAGTGCCTCTCCTCACAGGAATGCTTACAGAACTGAGTTCCAGGCACTGAAAAGCACCTTTGACAAACCGAAATCAGATGGAGACCAAAAAACGAAAGATGAAGGAGAGGCCTCTCAGCAGAGCCGGGGCAGGAAATATGGCTCCAATGTCAACAGAATTAAAAACTTATTTATGCAAATGGGTATGGAACCCAATGACAGCAGTGGAGTTGTCCCTAAAAGTAGGGGGAAAGGTGGACCCACATCTCCTCAAAGAAGGATTAGACCCAAAGAATTTGTTGAGAAAACAGATGGTTCAATTGTAAAACTGGAGTCTTCAGTTTCAGAACGGATCAGTAGATTTGATACTATGTATGATGGTCCTTCCTATTCCAAATTTACTGAAACTCGAAAGATGTTTGAGCGAAATGCTCATGAAATGGGACATTCCAATCGCTACTCCCCAAAGAAAGAGAAGGGAGTTTCTAATGAACTCCCAGATGAGTTGTGCAGCTCAAAGTCTAATAGGGGCAGTACCGATTCATTGGACAGTCTTAGTTCACGGACAGAGGCTGTTTCTCCAACAGTGAGCCAGCTCAGTGCAGTGTTTGAAAACACTGACTCGCATAATGTAATCATTTTGGAAAAGTCAGAAAATAATGAAGAATACTCTGTAACTGGTCACTATCCACTAAACCTGCCTTCTACCGTCACAAATCTATCCCCTACTGTTGGAAACCTTGAGGGATTCAGTCCCATAAAAGAAACTACTACTTGGTCATCACCGGCCAAACAAAGTACAAGTTCATTAGTTGTTGAAAACTCTCAGCAAAACAGTACATCATCAACAATAAGAGAAGAATCTGTAAGCAGTTTGCCGCTTTCAAAAACGAATGAAGAAATAAAACAGAATAAGGAAACAAGTTCAGATTCTGTTGATAACCGTGCAGTAAATAAGCAAGAGTCAGTCGATACAATTGATGGTGAAAAGTCTGAAGACCTCTGCATGAGGAATAAGGCAAAAACAGATTTGGCAATTTCTTTACAACCAAAAGAGCTTTCAGAAAGTGGGGAGAGTGCCCCTGATGGAGCTGAGGCTGTAAAATTGTCAAGAAGCTTAACAGCAGGTGACAATTTAGCAACAGGTGCATCTTCTGAGTCCCACTATGATGATGCAAGTGGAAAGGAAGTGCAGGAAGATTTGAATAACTTTCAGAGTTCACACGTATATATGCACTCTGACTATAATGTCTATAGGGTCCGATCAAGGTATAATTCTGACTGGGGAGAGACAGGAACAGAACAGGATGATCAGGATGACAGCGATGAAAATAACTATTATGAACCTGATATGGAATATGCGGAAATCAATGGATTGCCAGATGAAGATGAAATTCCAGCAAACAGAAAAATTCAGTTTAGCTGTGCTCCAATTAAGGTAAACTACAATCCTCCTATATATCTTTGATTCCTTTTTAAATGTTATTTTGTTCAGGGGAGGTTTTGACAGCTGCATCTGGTTTTGAAAAGATCGCTGAGGTCTTTTAGATGCATATTTTTGTTAGAGCTGGCAAGTGAGCATAATTTCAAATGACTTACAGAGAGCTAAGCTCTGATGACCTTGTCTCATTTCCTAGCCTGCTTTATGGTTGATTAAGCTAACAGAAATTGAGAATGAGATCCTGGGTTTTGAAAGTTTGGAACTAAAACGTGCATTCATATTTATGTGACTACAAGCTATGATTACATGGTGATATGTAGACGATAGACGTTTGGTGACCTTCGTGCTTATTTCTGATCTGAAAAAAACATATGGACTCTTTGCATTCTGAGCAATGATTTTAAAGAACATCTGTGAAGAATTAGAGCTACTGTAGTGAAATTGGAATGAAATATAATGTGTTGTTAAAGAGCAATTTGGACCCACTATTATTACACCATTAATCTTATCTGTCTGAATTAATAATTTATATAGGCTAGGTTCTTCACACCAGTTAGTCTATCTACATGCAGAAATGAAGTAGACATTAATACATGTACTTTAACTTACTTGTTTTGGCATATACTACAAGTAATTTTAAAGATGAATCTGTTTAAATATACTGTTAAAATATAAGTGAAGTAAAATAAATGTTTGAAGTAATGTCTTAGAACATGTACCACTTTGAATGTTTCAAGTTCAGGGAAAATGTAGGTGGCAAGGTGTGTCAGCATACCAGCATGTCACATTTTAGGAGTAGGTTAAGTTAAGTGTAGATTGGGAATGAACTGCATTTGATAATCTTAGTTGCCAGTGTACATTTATCATTGAAGTGTTTGGCATGCTTGAATTCCTCAGAGACAAATTCTAGGCTGGTGGAAGGATTTTACAGACTGCTGACCTTACATATCTGGATTTATATGAATGAGCAGGATTCTATTTTGGCTCAGTTTTCATTGATACACTTGTTTTATCTATGCGCTGCTAAGGGCCATCAGATTAGATTTTTACTGCTGCTTTTCACAGGTGTAAATGACTACACTAAGGAGAGAGTAGAGGCCAACTGGGTCAAATAAAATGAACAGATATAATTGAGGGTGTCATTAACTGCGAACAGAATTTGACCTTGCTGTTAGAATGCTGTTGAACTCCATTTGAAGACCACAGCATTAAGCAGATGGAATGGTTTTGTATTATGGTAATGATACACAGTGTAGTCAAGAAAAACACAGCTTGACTTTTCACATCATATGATCCAACTCACAAGTCTGTCAGCTAAAAAAAAAAATCTTTTTATTTGTTTGAGCAAATTTTGAAGCTGAAATTGCTATCTGACAATAAGTACAGAATCCTATAGTGTTAGTCATTGTTAATTTAAATGTTGTCCCAAACTGGCACATGCAACAATGACCACTTGTGAAGCTAATAGAAATGTTTTTAAGAAATCTCTTGCAATAAATACCACTGTAGTGTTTGAAACTAGACATTGCAAAACAGCACATAATAGTGAAACTGACATTGTCTTTCTCTTTCTAAGTTGAATGGTGAGAAAATAAAGACAAACTTTTAAAAATGATGTCTCTTGATAACTGAAATCATAGATATAAGAGAACCGTCTTTACAGGGTATGTTTTAAATTGGTATATAGCTATGAAGCTTAACACTATTATGAAAGATATTTCTGAGTGGAAAAAGATGGATTTGACCCAGTGTATATAAGAGAGAATTTTATTCTTCATTTCCCCCAACGTACTTTTTTATCGAAACAAAATATTAAATGCCATAACCCCTAAGATTTGCTTGGCTAATATCATGTGTGTGTTTAAATGTTTGAGTAAAAATCTCAAGAGTATAATTTCAAGAGTTCAAACCTATGTGGGTTACTTATATAATATGATTAATCCCTTTTATTGAAATGAAGGTGTGAGGGCATTTTACTGTGAAGACTTCTCAAAAACATTCTTTGCTGATGTTTTCTTCAATAGTTCTTGCAAACTAGACTCCTTCATTTTTTCCTGGACAGTCTACAGATTTATAGAAATACCGTGTCTTAAGTCAATTTATCCCAAATCCAAAATAATTGCTTAAGGAAAAGTAACAAAGAGCCATCCGTGGTCTAGTCTGACAGATTAATTTTTTATATCCTTAAAATGGTAGAATTTATTTCTTAATATTTCCCTTTCTTAATTTTAAAGATCTTTCTGGCAGTAGCACTATTATCACAGTATGTGAACTAAGCTTTTTGGCCATGAACGAATGTCTCAAGCTTTTGAGCCAAAATAGTATGATATTATAGAAATGTGTTTGTCTGGATTCATATAATGCATTTACCAAAGATGAAAGAGAAAGAGGAGTTGCTTGTTATGTAAAAGAGCTGTATGATTGATCAGAGCTCCAGCATGAAACTGGAAATAAGCCTGTTTGAAAGTCTCTGGGTTTGGGTCAGAAGAGAGAGCACCAAGGGTGACGTCATGGTGCATGTCTGCTAGAGACCACCAGACCAGGAGAATGAAGTATATGACACTTTCTTCAAACAGCTGGTGGAAATTTCTGGATTGTGGGCCCTGGCTATCACAGGGGCCTTCCGTCACCTTGACATCTGCTGGACGGGCAATACAGCAGTGCGCAGACAATCCAGGAAGTTTTTGGAGAGTGTTGGGGTGATAATTTCCTGGTGCAAGTGTTAGAGGGGCCAGCTAGGAACCATGCCCTTGACCAGCTGCTCAAAAACGGAATAATTGGTGGTGAAATGTAGTAGTGGATGGCAACTTGGGCAGCTGCAGTCACGAGATGATTGAATTCAGGATCCTGAGGAAAGGAAGGAAGAAAAGCAGCAGAGTATGGACCCTGGAATTCAGAAAAGCAGATTTCTATAGTGTCCCATTTTGTGCCCCCACTAGGGAAAAGATGTTGACATATTGGGGAGAATACTGTGAAGGGCAATGGAAATTGTTAGGGGACTAGGGCATGTGACTTCTGAGAAGATGCTGAGGGAACTTCTCATCCCACTTCTCATCTCGCAGGACTAAATGTTGAAAAACTTGAGTTTCATATTGTGTCAGTACTTTGCCTTGTGAAGTTGGGTAGGTTGCGTCATCTCCCTGTGTGTTAGCTTACCCATCTGTAAATTGGGGATGGTACTCTTCTAGCAGTTTGTGTAATGCCAATTTAAATATTGCTTAATCTGGAGAAGAGAAGATTGAGAGGGGATTTAATAGCAGCCTTCCACCACCTGGAGGGTGGTTCCGAAGAGGATGGACTCAGGATGCAGTTAGATTAGGTATTAGGAAGAACTTTATCACTAGGAGGGTAGCAAAGCACTGGAACAGGTTACCTAGAGAGGTGGTGGAATCTTCATCTGTGGAGGGTTTGGGATTTTTTTGAGACCCTGCTAGACAAAGCCTTGGGTGAGATAATATCATTGGGGACAGTCCTGCTTTGGGCAGGGGGTTGGACTATATGATCTCTTGAGGTGCCTTTCAGCCCAAATTTTCTAGGATTCCGTGAAAGGAAGAATTTGTTTGTTTTTTATTTTTATTTCATAGCAATATGTAATAAGAATTTAACATAACTATATAACTGCCTATCAGGAGAAAATAATCCCTGAAAGTCATGTGTAATTGATAAAGAAGATGTTTAAACAGTTTATTTAATCTTTGGCTTTTCTTATCTTTAAATTTGGTTTCTGTTTAGTTACTTCTGTGATCTCTTATACTTTGCTTCTGGTAATGGTCTGTACCACATAAGGAGAGAGGAGTACCCCCCTTTATGCGGCATTGGTCAGGCCGCAGATGGAGTACTGTGTCCAGTTCTGGGTGCCGCACTTCAAGAGGGATGTGGACGGCCTCGAGAGGGTCC
>JAGPOW010000261.1:219809519-219832724 GCA_030014935.1 Caiman crocodilus | reverse complement strand
TGGTCACAAGTTACTGGAGAGCAGGTTTAGGTTGGACATTAGGAGGCACTACTTCACAGTTAGGGTGGCTAGGACATGGAACCGGCTTCCTAGGGAAGTAGTTCTTGCTCCTACCTTGGGTGTCTTCAAGAGTAGATTAGATAGGTACTTGGCTGGGGTCCTGTGACCCTGGCACTCATTCCTGCCATTGGCAGAGGGTCAGACTAGATGGCCTGCTCTAGGCCCCTTCTGACCCTAGGCACTATGATACTATGATACTTGAGAAAGTAGAGTGCGTTGTCAGTGATTCAAAATTTCTACTCTGTTAGAGTTGTTGAGGGAAACATTTGATTTGACTGTCAAAGAATAGGGTCTGTACCATTGAATTTAGAGGCAAACTATTCATATTTGAAGGGGAACAGAATTAGTCTCTTTGTCCTCCAAAAACTTTATTTAGTATGAAAGCTGAAATATTGGAATAATCTTATGACCAATGCTACTTGCAGTAAAACATTGTCTGACAAGCTTCTTTCATTCAAAGGATCAAGGAACATTCTTCTCTGATGCAGCCCTGAGCATTCCTCATTGCCGAGTAGATCCTAGAAAACTTGTTAGTGTGTATAGGGAGGAAACCTACAATGAAGGAGGGTACATATGTATATTGTTTCAGTTTTCTCTGCAAAAAACCTCTGCAGCTAGTTATTCATGTGAAAAAAGGAAATGAGACTGTGCAGAGGATTTGTTTAAGAGGAAGAACTGCAGCCAGGGTTGTGCAAAATTAAATGCTGCTTGATTGGCCTTCCTCTCTTCCTCATGCATACTTGGTACTTTCGATCTTGGAGGAAACTACAGTGGCAGCAGGTTACAGGTAACTACAGTGGTTGTGTTACTTATAGCTGGTGAGGGGGGACTCAAGATACTGTTGAAGACTGTGGCTCCCTGGAAACTTGTGATTCTTGTTCTTTGGTGTTCCTCCTCAGGTCTCTCTGAGCTTCATTCTCCTGCCTGTATTACAGACTAGTAAGGGGGACTACACTCAGGAGGGCAGCTCTGTACAAATTTTGTACAAGTTGGACAGGAAGCACTTTCTACTTCTCATCTCACAGGACTAAATGTTGAAAAACTTGAGTTTCATATTGTGTCAGTACTTTGCCTTGTGAAGTTGGATAGGTCATGTCATCTCCCTGTGTGTTAGCTTACCCATCTGTAAATTGGGGATGGTACTCTTCTAGCAGTTTGTGTAATGCCAATTTAAATATTGTTCTGCTTCGTGCATTTTTTTGTCAGAGGCATATAACCTTGTTCTGTGTCCAATTGTGTGACTCCATTCCAGAGGCATCACTGGGTGCTTCAGTGCCCTGGGCTGCAGCTGTGCACGGGGCAATGTTAGTGGTTGCAAGGTAGGCCACTTTGGGCAGTGCAACTACTGTTATTTTTGGTTTCCACTCCCCACCCCCCCAGTTCGCGGGGCTGATGTCCTGGTTACCCTCCACCTCTTCCTTATGCTGCTGCTTAGTTCTTGCTGAAAGTCTCTTGTAACCTTTCCTGATGCTTCAACCCCTGCATAACAGGTTTGAGGGACACTTGCTAGGAAAATATAGTGGAGTGCCCCAGACTTTTGAAAGCTAACCTCTCAGAAAAATAAGTTCAGTTACACATCATGATACTGCATCATTTTGTCCTCTCCCAAATAACTTGTCTCTGCTTAAATAGTATTGAACTTCACAGTATGATTGTACTTGTTTTCCTTTACTACATGTGATGAATAGTGACATAGTTAAAAGTGTTGACATTTAAAATACAGTATTGACATTGAATTGGAATTAGCTGTCATTGAAATGAATAAGCAGTTCATGACTCAGAACTGTTGTTTCAGAGTCTCAGCACAGTCAGATAGACATAACTCAGTTGGTTAATTGGGACACTTTTTCAAGGTTTTTGCAACTATAGATGTATTTATTTTAAATGAAGGATGGGACTCAGGATAGCAATTAAGAGGACTGTTTTCCCACAGAAAAAGACTTTTTATCCCTTTGGTGTAGTGGTATATGTGCTTTGCTTGGTTGGAAATGTTGACATATAGGAATTAAGTTGTATATATAAAAGCCTTACCAACTGCAATAATGAAAAAGGGTAAATTATTCTTGTCTTCAAAGAATAAAACCCAACAAAGTTCTCCTTGTATTCAAGGAACAATACATACAGTATGGGTGGCTAGAGGGTTAGTTCTACAGTCACATGCAAGGTTCTGCTAGTAGTTTTTCTGGCCCGTACAGCATGCGTCACACTGTGTCCCAGCGATGCAGACCCACATGGCCATAGGAAGAATGTTTTCCTGTAAAAACCAAAGGGACAGGATCTGTGCTGTGCTTTGGCCTTCCCCTCAATATGGTGTCCAGCATTGCTGTTACCTTTCCAAAATATCAGGTTATGCACAGCTGCCTAAAGTGTACAGGGTTTTTAGACAAGGCTTGACAGATGTACCCAAAAACCAGTTGATGAAATTGCCAAGCAGAAATTTGTTAGTAACTGAAGCCATAGCTCCTCCTGCACCACATGCAGCTTAGTCATTTTAGAAGTCCCTCTCAGCCACCGGGTCCAAAAAATTAGGATTTTTAAAATTAGGGGTTTTTTTAGGCTTAACTCAGTATAAATGCTTCTATATAAAATAGGTCAATTAAAGCAACACTCCAAAGAAATCCCTTGAGTCTTTTCCCATAGTCCTCTGAGGTGTCCAGAGAATCCACTGATAACCCTGCTTTAAAAGGCATCCAAGCTGCCCTATGCTTTGTAATGATATCTGGGTTTCCTGGATCACCTTAACAGAACTGGCAGCCAAGCCCAAACCTCCCTAGAATACTTATACTTTTGGGAACTGGTGGATGGGGGCAGTGCTTTAATTACAGCAGCTCTCTGGTGGTGGGGGTGCCTGAATTAAAGTTTGCTCGATGATCTTTAGTTCAGGCACCCTCAATGCCATTTTTAAGCATGAGGACGCTGACGCATGAGATGCAGGAGGCTCCTGGAGCGCAGCAGTTGCTACATAATAGTAGAATAGTCTTTGTGCATACTGGAGAAACTATTACAGCTCCAGTGATGCTCATTTCACATACGAAAGGTTATCTGTGTCACAGCAGAGGCCAGAGGAGGGGTAGTTATTTTTCAGAAGAAGTGAAATTATGCAGAAAGCAACAAGGAGTAACTCTTTCTTCCCACTCGTCATAGGTATATGCATTTGTCAAACCCTGCTTTTGACCATTAAACCCACCGTTACGGCCCTTGTCTCTTCATCTGCTTCCATTTCAGAGGTAGAAAACAAGAGGAAAAACAGATTTGCCTTTTTTTCCCTTTTGCTTTGTTCTTGGTTGTTTTTGTTTACTTTTTATTTTTCAACATCACTCCTTCCTAATTTAAAAATAATTATCCATGCTATTGCAATACATGGACAGAGTAGGAGAGCCAGGAATCATAGTATGTGATAAGGCCTGGTAGGAGGAAAGAGGAGTTGTGTCTCGAGCATCATAGGCCTACTCAGGGAACCCTAGAATGGAGTTCCAAGCTTGCAATAAAGCATATGTTTCTGTGAAATTGTTTTTTGCTGTTCTGTTGAGTTTCCACAGTGTGTTTTGGGAAGTGTATCTGGAAAGATATTTCAAGGGGCTCCTCCATTTTCCAAATGTTTCCGTAGTAAGGGAGGATATGGACACTAGGGGCGTTTATAGACTTGCTCAGTGGGAGGGGGGGTGCTTTTAACTAGAATGACTCTGAGATCTTCTCTGATTAAAGTACCCTAAGCGTCACGTGTATCAGCATTCCCACGCTGAAAAATGATGGCATGGGGATGGTGATACATGCTTCTGATGCTGTTTTTCAGTGCGGGGATGCTGATACACATGATGCTGGAGTCTGCTGGTGTGTGGTAATTACCATGTTCCAAAAGACTTGATTAATTGAGTCTGCTCTGACATGCTGTAAATACAGTACATCGGAGTACCTTTCTGCACATGTATAGGCACCTTAATGTTCTCATTTCAGACTCTCCCCACTCATTCCTTGCTCCTGGCCAAATTAATGAATTATATACTTCAGAGCACACATGTTTTGCAAATATATGTGCCCTGATCAAATCATAGTTTCCTCAAGAGATCTAATTTACAAGATTTTTAGTCATCCTTTAAAGAGATTTTACAAGAAGTATTGTGATTGTAGTACAGCATACAGAAATATAAATGACAATTTGATGCAACATCGCTCTTCAGGATTCTTATATATAAAATAAATACATTTCTCAAAAAAAAAAGTTACCACCATGTACTTTATTTAAAAATTGGTTCAAGGAATATATTTTGCATGTAGATATTTCTGCTATTAATGGACATTACAACTGTATTTTTTCGTTCTTTGTTTATATCACTAAAACATATTCTGGAATACATATGAAGGTGGAGAAAGAATTTGTAGGACTATCTGACATTGTAGTTGCTTTAGAAATCTTTGGTTTGTAAAATGTTTTGAAATGTATTTTATTTTGATGCTTACTAGATAAGAGTAAAAATATCCACAAGTTGTATGTGGCTGAAGAAAATGTTTAGTTTTTTTGTTTTATTTGTTTTGTAGAAGGTGGATGAAACCATTGGTGCTAGACACAAATTAAGGTTGCCTGGCTCCAGACAATTTATAGATAAGGCCTTGGTCCTGCTTACATTTAATCATGTTTTTCTGAATTCACTGAAGTCATTCCCATGCTTGTTTTTGCGCAAGTGTCTTAAAGAAAACCATAGAAGACAGGATTCACTAAGAGGTCTGAAAGATGGGCAGGTATTAAATGGACACAGTAGAACCTCTCTAATCTATTTGTTGCTGAGCCACGAAGTTTGCAGTCCTTACAGAAAAGTGATGGTGTAAAATATTCATTTTCTGAAGTCAGTGGCAGTATCTGCATCCTAGAACATGAAAAATGTGACACGTGACAGTGCAAGTCCTATAACAAAATGCCCAATAGGTTACCCACACTGCTGTGCTCCTGAGTAATGGGACAGCAGCAAAGATGATACCTGTATTTAAAAAATAGGTAAAAAAAAATCCTCCATGGAACAGCACAACAATTACTGTGACCTCAGTAGTATGCAAAGCTTTGCAACAAATTTTAAAGGAAAGAGTAATTAAAGATATAGAAAAAAATGGAAAATGGGCTGAAATGCATTGTGAATTTACCAAATGTGGACCATGTCAGACTAGCCAGTTATTTGTCTGATAAGATAATACATTTATAAGCTAAGTAAAAATAAGATCTAATTAGTCTTGGTGTCAAAAAAGCATTTGTTGTGATGTCAGATGGAGAAAATTGATAGAGAAGATGGGTAATGAACTAGCTTAAGTAGAGGCAACAAAACAATGTGTTGTGCTGAAAGAACTATTGAGCCAAAGGGAAGATCCTTGTGAAATTTTTCAAAGATAAATCTTGGCACTGGTCTTATTTAATGGCTTTGGCACAAAATTTAGAAGTGTGCTAAGGAAATTTGCTAATGACAAAATAGTACTCAATAGAAAGAAGGATTGGAATATTATATAAAAAAGATTAGTTGACCTTGAGAACTGTCGACCTAGAATTGGGAGAAACTTTTTACACCCCAAGGCTATGCACATAGGGACAAATGACAATAAATGTTGTTCATCAGTTTGAGGTGAATGATGGGGGAGAAAAACCTTGGATGTATCAGTCAATCACAAGATGCCTCTGAGCTATCAGTGGGATGTGAACATGAAAAAAAATCAGATTGGATATTTCCAGTAAAGATACGGAAGTATTAATGGCACAAGAAAAATGGGTATAAACTGGTCATATATAAATTTAGGCCGGATATTAGAAGAAAGTCTATAACCATCAGGGAGAGGAATGAGCTTCTGAAAAAAGCTTCCCAGTAAGAATGGGGGACAGAAATCAAACTATATAAGATGTTGCTTGAATAGGACTGGAAGACATGCTTGCCTATGTTAGTGGGGGCTCTTAACTCAAGAAGCAGACAGAAGAGTAGCTCGTGTGAAGCACCATGAGTTACAGTGATCCCTCGGATCCAACAGACATTTGCTGTTGAGTTCCAGGTGTTGGGGAATCAAGTTCGTGTTTAGAACAGCTGTGAGCCTATAGCCACTCTCCCTTAGTAACACCCCTCCTCCCTCCCAGCCCCATGGTTGTTTTCAGAATGGGAGGGGAGAAAGGGAGTGGAGGGAGCTCACTCTGGGGGTTGCCCAGCTGGCACTGGAAAGTGGATCAGGTGGATTGGAGCCCACCTGTCCCTTCCCTTGCTGAGAGGGGACCTGGTGACAGTGCCCGGAAGTGGTGAGGCACTGCCAACAGCTGGGAGGGAGAGAGTTGAGCATGGAGGCAGGAGAACGTGGGCTAGGCGCACCCAGAACACAGAGGTGAGAGGGAGCAGCATTGTTTGTTGGTGCCAGAGGGGGTGGGGATGACAGATGACTGCATTAGTTAGTGTCTCTTCCTCTTACCCCCTGTTCTTGCTAATGCTGCTGCTGCGTCCATATCTGACCTAGGAGAAGCCCTGCAAGCCAGATCTGGCC
Organism: Caiman crocodilus; assembly: GCA_030014935.1. Classification (NCBI taxonomy): domain Eukaryota; kingdom Metazoa; phylum Chordata; order Crocodylia; family Alligatoridae; genus Caiman; species Caiman crocodilus. The sequence continues at coordinate 219,826,166 of JAGPOW010000261.1, read as the reverse complement.
TGGGGATGCGTGTGAGTTTGACACTCCTGTCATAGATGCTTCCAGGTTAAAACCTGGAATTTATTAATTTAAATGGAGAAAATTGTTTCACTTTCCCCTTTTATTAGAGCTATTTATTCCACCTAATCAAATCAATTTGAGGGACTGTTCAGCTCATTTAAATTTTTTTTCCCATTTATATTTGGGTTCTGAGGAGAAACCTGATATATTGTTATTGCAGCATATATAGCAAGTTCCTTTGTGTTAAAGCATATCAATAGTTATTTCATAGTCTCCTCTTTGTTGTCATTTACCTCCATGTCTGTTGTATCCAGCAAATAATATCCTCTTGTATGAGTTTGTTGCATGTCCAAATGGGATTTTATTAATAATTAGATTAGATTACTTATGCTTCTGTGCCCGTCTGGTCTTGGGGATGGGCTCGCGTGCTGCCTTGGAATGTGTGGTGGGTGTTGGCCGCTGCATGGGTTCCAGCGACCTCTGAATGAGCTCATGGTCACCCTGGGGAAAGCCCAGTCATCTGCCATGATTTTGATGATATCTTCAGTGGTAGGCTTGCCTCCAGTGGGCTCCCTCAGATTGGATGCAACCCTTAGAGGGTATCCATGGGGCTCCATCCCCCTACACCCTAACCAAGTGCCAGCCTCTAGGATAGCCCCTTGGTGTCAGCACGGTTTGTCATCTGATGTTGTCTCTTCCCACTTCTCTTGTGGGGAGGGAGATGATGGGTATGTCGCCTGTGCCCCTGCACTTACCTCGGAGCTTCTCGGGACTGGTCCCTGTCAGAAAGGAAAAAGAAAAAAAACAACAAAAAGATTTCAGTAGCAGTCCAGGGTAGAGTCCTGACCAGTCTCCCACTCAAGGATATGTTGTTTTACAGTCCTTGTCATCCCTTAATGTCATCCAAGGACGACTTCTCTGCCGAGAACCCCTCCTGATGCTCTGGCACCCTGTCCCATGCTGTATGCCAGCATTGCACATGCCTGGCATGTGAAGCACCCTCACTGTGTGCCTCCTGCGGTGCTTTCCTGTTGCCTCCCCCGGTGCCGGCTTTTATCTTGTCCAGGTGGCGTCCGGGGATGATGTCACCTGCCTGTGCTGGCTCAAGCTGGAAATAAGTGCAGCTCACAAACTGTGGAGCTGTTTTGTGCCAGCACGGCTCATCCGCCTCCTCTCCTCCTGCAACAGGTAAGTTTGCCTTGGTTTCAGGGCTTTTCATGTAGGGGTGGGCTGTCCCTGTCCCGAGTCCCACCGTGGGAGGGGTCCCCTGTTTTCCAGTGACTATCCCCCTGGGACAGTTTCAAATACCTATTTACTTGTCATGTTGACTGTCTTTGGAAAGTACTTCTTATGTTACTCACTGAAATTTAATTGAATCTATATGTTTTGAATGGCTGTAGTTGAACTGGAAAGAAGTGTTTAACAAAGCTGTAGCCTCACTCTTAAAGTTCTTGTCCATCCCTCATGAACATCACAACATTATACAGGAAAGCAGATTTAGCATCATCTTGCTGTATTTAATAAATACTCTTCATCTTCAACAAAAAGATGAATGATAGATTACCATTGGTAATTGACTTGAGGAGACAATCTCAAAAGATTCCTTTGCATGTTGTAACAAGGTTTATAAATAGACTGGTTTTTTAGTTTTTAAAGGACAGGTATGGTAGGAAAAATGTTGAAATGATATATTTTTATGAAAAGGGTGCTACCAATAATTACAAGACAAATTGAGAAAGTTTAGCTTAAAAGTTATAGATCAAGATTTTCTGTAGGACTGGAAGACATTGCCTCTTCTTTGCGCACTTTGCTTTTCTGAGATGGCAGTTGGTTGCATTTAAGTGAGGCAGACAAGTTAGCTAATAAAAATCCTGTATTAATTATAGTGGGTTTCTCCCAAGTGTATGAAGTATGAAAAAATGGTATTGCTAAACTGAATGACTGGTCTTTTCTTCATACTAAAACAGAAACCATCAGGCTTTTCCACCTCAAAAGCTATAACCCGTATATTAATAAAAGTTGTTATAGTTTAGAGACGCTCCCTTACTTAGGGATTGGGAATTGGGAGATGGTCCCTCAGGGTAGTTAGAAAGAGACCAGGGTCTGCAGAGGTTGCCTGCTGCTCTACAGTAAAGTTCATTGTTTAGTTCTCATTCACCATGCCTGTATTTTTTCGAATTCAGTGGTCACTACAACCCTGAAATGACTGTCTTCTTCAACCATTTTGAATGCAAATGTCTTTATATGCAATATATTGAGCTTTGATCAGTAATATCTGATCAATACTGGAAACATGGCCTATTGCTGATGGTGGATGTCAGTAAAAGGCTCAGTTCAATAGAGTAAAACTACAGCTAAAATGCTGCTTCAATATTTTTCTGATGCAAGATGTATATTTAATAAAATATTAAATTTCACCCTTGGGCTAGGGATAGCAATTGCACATAAACCAGTATAAGCAATTGGAGGCTGGTTCAAATCTGTAACACAACAGAAGTTCAGTGTATGTAAGCTGCTTTCAAAATGGCCAAAAACGGTTTAAGATAAACCTGGATGGATGTAGTATCAGACTTAATTGATTTAGGTTAAATCAGTTTATTGAACTTCTGTCCCAGATCCTTTCAAGGTTCAAGTTAATTCACAGCTCCCCAGGGTACTGTGCACCTCCCCTGCAAAACCCCTCCCCCCATGAGGTTGGTGGGCTAGTCTTGACCCAAAATGCCTGCTGCAGCTGAGCTGGGAGCTGTGCTTTAGCACAACCCTGGCTTTTGGTCTGGACCACTGCAGGCATGTGGCTGCATTTCCTGAATCACAAATGAATGTGTGTTCATTTACTTATCAGTTCAGTCTATACATTTTAAGACTAACTTGTGAAGATTGATCAATTCAGCCTTGGGCTTTTTGACTTTCTCTACTTAACCTACTTGTACAGTTGGGATGATGCACGTTTCCCCGGAACAAAGACAGATCTAATTTTAAAGCCTCTGGCTATTAATAGGCTTCCTGTTTTGGAAATCTAGACAAACTGGTATTTCATGTTGTTAATATTATGAAAATAGCTATCTGAAAGAGGTGTTTGAAGTTTTTTTGTATGTGTTAAGTTTGTACTACAGGATAGGAATTTGACCTGAACTTATAAACAACATTTCAGCAATGTGAAAATAGAATGTTCAAGGTCCTCCTATCTAAAGTAAAAATTGTCCATGAAATACGAGTAACCAATTGAGAGATGCAATTTAAAATAATTTATGAATTTGTTGGTTCCCAAATTCATTTATTATGGAGGCAAAAAAAAAAAAGGCATGTATCTTTTAAATCAAGGTAAGGAAGGCCTAAACCTATTCCTATCATTTGACTTTCTTCTTTAGCAGCCGTAACTCTTATTTTAATATTAGAAACTGAAATATCAATTTGAGGCTGCATACTAAAAGGCCCAAATTAAATTCTGTTTAAATACATTCACATTATACAGCTTCACTGTAATGTTAAAATCATTCACTTTACTAAATGTGACCAATTATTAACATTTTTTAAAAATCAATTTATTTATTTATTGATTTAGGGTAAAAATGGGTCTGGTAAAAGATGTATGTTTGATGTATGCTCATGGTTTCTTTTATTTTTTGGGGGGTGAGCTGGGGGAGGAAGATTGTCGGTGTTGCTTTTTTTAATCCTGAGGAGCTCCTATTGTTAATCTGTACGATTGAAGCCCTTGTATCATATTTACTAATTTAGGAAAGCTGGGTTGAACCTCAAGCATTGTATGAAAAAATCACTCTGGATCTGGTCAGAGGTCAGTGGCAGAGCCATATGGGGCATTTCTTTTGCTGTTCTTTGATAGATGTTTCCGCCCTGCTGATCTTTGGAGCCAGATAGGCTGTGAGTGAGAGTATATGTATATATGTGTGTATACACATGCATTTGTACTGACCATTGGCTCAACACTGTGTAAGATTTTATAAAATGTAATATTTTAATGCTGCACTTCTAGTATTTAGGGATAAAAGTAGGTGTTCACTTCATTCTTTGGACAGTGCATCAATAACACTAATGCCCCTACTACCCGTTACGTATATTATGCAATTAACTGATAAGTTGCACAATAGATTTGGACCAGCCACACATGCAAATGACTGTCCAGCTGTAAAAAAGGTCAACCAGCTATATATAAGTTAGCGTTTGAAAATGCGTAACAATCCTGTGACTGGTTTCTATTCAGCTTCAATTGAACGTGTAGCAGGGCCCTGAAAGTCACTGAAGAGTTTGTTTAAATATGCAACTGTATTTCCCCCCCTTATATAATTTAGCCTTGTTTGACTTCACTTCTTGACCTTATCTAACTTATGTATTGTGCATTGTAGCTTTTTAAAAAATACTGTCACTGACTGCCTTCCACTGCAGTCTGTCCCCTGTATTGATTATGGGCCCTTGCCAGTCTCTGTTTTCATTGATGATCCAGGATAACATTCTAAATGTTATACTTATTGTTTTGTCTTCCATTACTTACTTGGCATTTGATTTGTTTTTAAATGAAGCCTCTTTTTATTTTTTTAATATGCCTGTTACTACTATATATCCCAAATGTGTTCCACTTGAGAGATGACAGAATTTTTTACCATCAATTGTAAATTTTTTCTGCTGAGTATCATTGTGTCTTTTGAGGAACGTACTCATAGACTGAATGATGTTTTACACACAATTAATTTGTGACTGATTTTATAGTTTTCAGAAAATGAGGATAATCAAATAATAAAGCGTAATTTAACTACTTTGCTGTATTTTTCAGTGAGATTTTTATTTGGTATTATACATCTTCCCCCTTCTCTTTTCTTTTAATGTCATGTGATATCTTTAATTATATGAAGTCAGCAGCCAAAGTCCTGAAGATACTGTGCATGCGTAAAGTAAGTTATATGATATAACCTCATAAATCTGGATATCAAAGTAAGTAAAGTAAGTTATACAGTTAGTAAAGTAAGTTATACTGTATAACCTCATACATCTGGATATCCGGAATTCTTTAAAGTCTGGCACTTTTAAAAAATACATTACATTGGGGACTTGCGGTGGCTGGTCCTGGAGCAACTGAGGGGGAAGTTTGCATGCTGTGGCAGCCGCTGCCATCTACTATGCCATGTCACCGCTCTGCATGCCGCTGCTGCTCTGGGACCAGCTGCCACTCTGGTTTTAAAAATCTGGAATTCTCATATTTCCGGCAGGTGCTGAGTCCCAAGCATGCCAGATTTATGAGGTTATACTGTATAAAAACATACTGCCAGAAATGTTTAGTAGTATTGTCCAAGTAAGGCTATCAGTAACAATTCATGTATACATTTGGCTTGCACTAGGGTTTGATAGGCTTTTTTTTTTTTTTTGGTTAATTGTTGCTGTTCTGCTATCTCTTCTTCAACTAGAAGAAAAAGTTATTTTAAATACTACAAAATTTGTTTCTATAATTCTCATTGTTTAATTTCTGACCTGATAGTCTAATTTATTTTGTGAGAATTTATTAAAATTGATAATAATGAACATTTGAAAGTTCACATGCCAAAGACTGAGGTCACTAGACTTTTGAATAGAAGACTATTTAATTTCTTTTTAATGGTTTACTGTCCTATACCCCGGGCATATATTCACTTTGTATAATTGATAGTGGTTATTCCCAAAACACCATTTGGCTTTGTATATTAAGTATGTTATTCTGTGAATGGTCTTTCTGTAAATCCTTTTTGTTTACCAGGTTTCTTTGTTGCAATCTTCAGCCAAAATCTATAGTTCATTCTCTTCATAAGAGATATTTCTTTACGTTCCTACAAAGAAAGAAAACTACTTATCAATTTATTACAGAAAAAGTCTTGCTTCTGAGGAATAAGTACTGATGACTGGTGTATATATTTTTATTATTAATGCTTCCATTCAGTTGGGGCTAAACTTCATCTTTTTCTTATACCAGGATTTTGTGCCCTTCTTAACAATATAATAATGACTCCAATATTTTACCTCAAATAATGAGAAAAACTGTTAACTTAGCTAAATACATGTCCTTGGGAATCTAGATAAAGTATTTTCTCGCTTCTTTAAGGTGCCTCCATTGGTGGGTTATACTCTCAACATATAATGCCAAGACCAGGACAAAGCTAAGAACTCTGCAGAGTATTCAGGGAGCAGTTAGCTTTCTCTTTTTATAGATCTCAGGATATCAGTGCAGCTCCTTATGCCTGAGCCTCTTTGTGATACGGTTATTTATACTTCCATCTTTTTTAGGGTGCCTCATATTTGCAGTCTGTAAACTTAAGTATTGATAGTTGTGACGACGGTGTGCCGCCATCATGGGCTCCGGGAAAGCAGGAGGAGGGTCACAGGTGACCGGCAGACCCCATAGGGGGCCCCGAGGCGATTCACTTACTTGCTGGAGGGTCGACAGCACCGGAGCCAGGAATGTGGCAGCAGGAGCGGCCGCCGTCGTTACAGCCGCATGAGCTGCTGCTGCGCCGGGTCTTTAAACAGCTGTTCCCGGCAAGAGGAACAGTGGAGCCAATCGCTGCAGCCGGTGTGGCTGCCACGGGAAAGTTTAAAAGCCCCGGCAAGCCTTGCGACCGGGGGCAGAAGGAAGGGAAGGGAGCAGTCAGGCAGCATGATCAGGGTGCTGCAGCTTCTCTGGAGGCTGCCTCACAGGCAGGCAGCACTCTCTCTGCCCAGCAACCGAGTCAGGCAACGAGAGCCTGGAAGGTTGCAGAGGGTTTGGCCTCCGGGGATTGCCCAGATCAATACTTTGCCCCAGGAAGCCTCCCAGGGGCAGAAGAGTACTACTTCTAAAGTCAAAAAAAAGGAAGAAGTCCCACAGTAGGGGGGAAGACAGTCGGGTTTGAGGGCGCTGGCTGGGAGCTAGTATCAGCTCAAGTCCAGGAAGTGGCAAGCACTGACCAGCTTATAGACCTGTCATCATGGTCCTGGCAAACCCTCAAAGTGCCCGGTTGGCAAGTGGACGGGGTGTAGGGGTGGCGGAGCCCTGTGGAACATCGGACATCGCATCCGTGAGTACCCCTCGGTGGGAAGACCCCTCCAGTAGCAAGATCTCCACTGAACCCCTCCGTTAAATAACTCATTTCCATCAAAGTCGTGGCAGGCGAGACGAGGGGGAGGGTCTACCCACGAGGGGCGTCACCCAGTGCGGTCCATGGATGTCACAATAGTTCTCTGTGTTCCTTGAATTTTTAGATAGGAGGATGTTAAACACTACAAAAGTCCTAATTTATTACATGTTTTTTTGTAAGAGTTTTATTAATCCTAGCAAATAACAACAATAATTCTCTTCAGACCTTCCATCAATAGGCAAGGAAACTCCAAATTGTACTAGTAATTCAACTGTAAATGTTTTAGGTGGTCAGACTGCCTCATGCTTTCTAGGCGAGTGAAAGAAACTGCTTCAATAGCACAAATCATTTTTTTTTAAAGTGCATTGATAAACATTTTTAGCAAAAGAACACTTTTGAAATGCATACGTTTCAGGAGTCTTTGGACTGTATATTTTTGTTGGATTTCTTTGTAATTTCCCTCTCCATATCTTTGTCATTTTCTTCTCTCCTTTTGATTTCCTTTCTCTCTTGCAATAAGGGTTCACCTTTTTTTTTATTGTACAAGAGAGCAAAATTCAGTCACATAATTTTTTCCGTTGCAGCCTTCCTTAGATTGGCATGTTCTGTTTTCTGCTCTTGATGAGGCTGGCACATGCAAGGAAGAAATGCTTGTTGGGCCACAGTGTACAGATGACCATAATCTGGCAAACTGTGTTTTAGACTTCTGCTTCTGATCCAATTTTGAACTGGGTGGCATTAAATGATCATGTCATTTCATGCCTAGGAGTCCTGAGAGTTTAACATAGACATTTGGTCAGAGGGTTCCTTTCCTGCTTAATGATCAGAAAAAATAAAACTGTTAGTGAGAGAGAAGCTTTAAGATTAGTTCAAGAACAACTCATTATTTCATAACAAATATAATGTTCCTGAGATGGTGAAGAGATCTGGTGTTCTGCCTGCAAGAGGACCAGCAATGCAAGATGAATAGGCCAGGTGGAAGTAGCACCTTTCATTTCAACAAAATACATTAGGCTTGAGTGCTGTGTATTTTTCTTCCATGTAAGGCATTTATCTTTTGTTTTTAAACAAGAAAAGTATTGTGGTCATGAAATATAAGATCAAATCCTGTTCATCCTAGGTCTTTTAGTACTCCTGATCATTCATGCTCTGCAACCTAAGTAATAGTCGTCTCTTAATGACTAATGTTGCTTTATTTTACCCTGTACACCTTGTTCCACTCCCTAAAAATCCATCTGTACTACCAGGAGGAATAGCAAGGGCTAAGAACAGATAGTCAGAAAGCCCGAGGGTTGCTCATTACTTCCTTTTCCTGCTTTCAGTATATTCCACAGTCACAGCCAGAAGTAAATTTGCATGAGCAAAGGGGTATTTAACTCTCTTCCCTGGCCACAGGCCCTGGCCTGTGGTGGGGCAGGGGGGCAGTCCATGCCTTCTTCCCTCTCCCCACAACCCTTCTCTGCTGGAGCAGACGGCACAGCTTAGCCCATGGGTGGAAAGCATGCTGGGATGCTGAGGGACTGTGATTTAACTTGAACAAGGAAGGGGTCTGGAATAAAAGTTTCATAAACCGTTTTGACCAAAATCAGTTAAGCCTGATAATACATTCAACCAGACTTATCTTAAATCAATTACAGCTATTTTGAAACTGGTTTAGGTGCACTGAACTTCTGTTCTGTTACAGGTTTAAATCAGTTTCTGATAACTTCAACGGATTTATGTGTAACTTCTGTCCCTAGCCCAAGACTGTATTAAGTCTTACACCTGGTTTAGATATCTGATACAAATATCAGATATGAGGCAAGATATGCAAAAGGATTTAAGTTCTAAGCAGAACTTGAGCAAAGTTTAGGTGCCAAAGTCCAGATTTTTGGTCTAAAATATCCCTACCTGTTGAGCACCTCTCTTTCAAGGTACCTGTACTCATTAGGCACCTTTCTGTCTGACTTAAATGTTCCTTAGGTTCCTAGACAGTTATGCCCCTGTGAATGCCCAGAACTGTGCCACTCTGAACAGCTGGGCATCCATCCATCTACCCCCTGGAGTGTAACCAAGGCTTAGAAGCTAGTCAGAGGCCAGCACTCATGTCTGCTGGGAGAATCCAATACAGTAGACAAGCTGATAGCATGCCTAAACACACTGACAGCATTTGGTCCCTCAATAAATTAAGTTGTGGTTGATTTATTTTAAAGTTGTGATTGCAGAAGAGGAGTTGGCTGTTGTAGTGATGTGATGTGATGTAGTGAGTCTTTAGATACTAGTGGTCAAACTCTCAGCCAGAAAGTGAGATATCCTGTTTTAATGTCCTTTTCTGTCGCATTTAACCACATCTCCCAGAAGAGCACCAAGTTTGGAGGAGAGCTCTAGCCCTTCACTCTCAGTCCCTGTTTGTGTTGAAGCTGGATCTCCATGCATAAAGGAATACAAGATTCCTGGGTTTAGAGACAACATGATGAAGATTCTGATTTTTGTGTCTGGTCTGGATGAGGAAATGCTGGGCTCCAGCCTCATTTCACCTTCTAAGACTCTCAGTGTTTTATAACAACCAGCCATTGGATAAAAGACAATTGCTAGAATAAAATATATATAATTCCAGCAGTTGTCTTTCATATATATCTATCTCCCCAGGCTGAGGAAGGACTTGAATCTGGGGCTGTCACTACCTGAATTAATGCTCTATTGACTACCCTTTTAAGTAAAAGTTAGATGCTGTCACCTCCTCTTTCTTTTCCTCTATGTTTTAAAAGGAGGAAAGTAAGGTCAGCTCCCTTCTTTTACAGAAGTGGAGTAGGTTGCTATGCTGAAATCCTCCAGTGAGCAGTGGAACTTGCCTGAAGCGCTGACCTGAAAAAAAGTGGCCTTATTTTTAGAACTAGCCAGTAGGAGACACTAAGCTGCTTGTTTTTCAGTCTGTGGATTGTTTACTTTTGTTATCATCCTTTTTGAGGCTCCCCCTGCCTTCCCCGTACATTCTGGGCACCAAACTCTGGTTTGAGGGAGCTACGTTCATGTTTTAAAAAGGCACCAGTTCTGGCAATGCATTGCCTTGTCTAAAATTTAGGCATGTACACTCATGAGTGGTGTTCAAAAGAAGAAGTTAAGTTTTCTGGATATCAGTGTCTTGACTGGAATGTGCTTAAATGCCTGTTGATCAGAATTCATAGCAGCTGGCAAGCTATGTGGGAAGGATATATAGGCCAGACAATGGGAACTCTGGAAAAGTCTGGAATAAATGTTACCTCTCTTGGAGTTAAGTAGCTGCTTTTTTGTTCCTTGCAGCAGAATGAATGGGGCATTTCTGTTAATGTGAGGAATCACAGTCTGTGAGCTGTGCCTTGGTTTAATTGTTTAAAGCTGTGTCCTTATTGAATAATAAAGAGGAAGAGGAGAACCCACCTAACTTTTTCCTAAAATCCTAGTGATTAGGGAACTGACCCAAGGAGTGGAAGACTTCATCCAAGAGGATTTGAATCTGTTTCCTAGTTTCTTAGGGCCTCAACTCCAGGTGGTTCTTGAGTAAATTACCTAACTGCTACACCGTAGAGTAAAATATAGGTGTATGCTTTGTTGCTACCACTGTGGTACTCCTAGTATACCTAATGGGTTGCATTCCTTGGGAGTCTTAGGTGTAGAGATGCCTGCTTTTTGAATCCCAAAATGCGATAGGCAGGATGTGGGACACTAATACCCACATCTCCTAAAAATGGCAGACATTCTGAGTGTGCACAATAGATAGGTTTTCAAACACTTAGGTCCACTGTTCCCGAGACATAGAGCTTATAAATTTGTGCTGAAATGCCTAGAACTTCTCATGTGCATAAATATTCAGATAGGACTTGGTTGAATTGTACTTTAGAGAAAAGACACAGGTTCTAATTTAAAAAGCTTTTGGTGCATATAAATCAACTTTTTAATCTGGATTCAGACACCTAAAAGTTAGTCATTGTGTTACCTAAGTGAGGATTAGATCTAACTCTATAAGAGTCTATAAGCAGCCGCTATGGAAGGTTTTGTTTCTTGTGAGATCCTTAATTATTTCTTGTACTTCTTTCTTACATAATATTAGTTTCCTGAAAGCAAATCAAATGAACTTTTATGTTGTGTATGTTATTTAGAAGCAGCACTTATTGCATGATAAATAGTACCAGTGACTTACAGTAGACATTTACAAACATAAATATGGAACAAAAACAATATAAAAAACACGAATAAATAAAGGATAGATGAATGAGACAGGCAAGTTTTAATTCTAGTGGTTGTATACTCAGGGCATCCATTTTGCTGGTTGTTGTTAATCATAATCATAAACGTGCCTTTGGGTCCCAGTCAAGGCCAGTGTCCACTGTGCCTGGCATTTACTTGTCTACACAGTGAACAAAGGAGCAGAGAAGAGGACAAAAGAAAAAGACTGATTTAATGACTTCTCAGATTTGATAGCTGTTCAGTGGCAGAGATGGGACTTGAACCTGATCTTTCGGTTCCCACTCCACCATCTTTGCTTTAGATCAGGGATTGGCAACATTTTTTTCATTTGGGGGTGAGGGGTCTTGTGTGAGGGGGCTTGTTCAAGGGAACTTAGGTCACAGCACAGGCTGCTTTCAACTCGGCTTGTGTCACTTGAGCCATGATCGCACTTCCCTTCCACAGTGCTGCCACGGTCACTTCTTTCCACTGTTTGGGCAAAGGCTCCTGCAACCAGAATGCCACAGAAGCCCCTCACAGCTCTGTGGGTCAAATAAGATAGCTCCTCTGGTCATAATTGATGCCTGTTTTAAATAGCTTACACACCGTCTTTCTAAAAGTCCCTGTGATTTTCCTGCAACACTCCATTTTACTGAGGCATAGAGACTAGGCTCAGATTCTCAAAGGCATTTAGGCACGCAGCTCCTATTTTATCTCAATTTATTTTATCTTGTAGGCACATACACTTCCAATGTTAGTTAGATACCTAAATACCTTTTGAAGGTTCAGGCTTAAGCAGTATGCCCCTAATTGTGCAAAAAATCTGTGATAAAGCCAGGAACTGCTTTTGTTTTGACTGGATTACCAGTGCAGTGCCTTAACAAGAAGACTGAGTGGAGATACAATAAGCAGTCTTCAGTTACATCTTATGCTATTTTTTCCCCCTGGTGAATCTGATCTGAATCTCCCTTGTAGCAGTTGAAGCCCATTATTACTTGTCTTATTTAAAATAGATATAGAAATGATTATTAATTATTCTCCTTGCCATAACTTTATATGCAATTGAAGACTGCTTATCAAATTTCCACTGTCTTCTGTAACCAAAACCAGGCTTTTTTTTCCCAACCATTCCTCACAAGTCATGTTGTCTTGACTTCTGGTCATCTGTGTTTAGGTTTCATAGATTTCATAGACATTAGGGCTAGAAGGGACCTTGGAAGATCATTGAGTCCAGCTCCCAGCCTGAGGGGCAGGAAATCAGCTAAGGTCATAGAATCCAGCAAGATAAACATCCAGATTTCTCTAGGTTCAAGGTTTGAGTCACCTTTGATGGCAGGTTATTCTAGACCTTGGGGACTCGGACAGTAAAGACATTTTTCCTTCTGTCCAGCCTGAAACAGTCTTGCAGTAGTTTATAACCGTTCAACCTCATCATCCCTTGAGGCACTCTGATGAACAAAGGTTCCCCCAGATACTGATGGTCACCCTCGATAAACTTATAGATGGCCATCAGATCACCCCTGAGCCTGCACTTTTCTAGGCTAAAGAGCCTCATAGCTCTCAGCCTGTCATCATAAGGTCTGTTTTCCTGACCTCTGATCACATGCGTGGCTGTTCTTTGGACTCTCTCAAGCTTCTCCACATCCTTTTTGAATTGTGGAGCCCAAAACTGGATGTAGTACTCCAGCTGCAGCCTCACCAAGGCTGAGTACAAAGGGAGAACAGCGTCCTGGGATTTGCTTGAGAAGCATCTATGGATGCAAGCCAGCATTTTGCTTGCTTTACTAGCTGCAGCATCACATCGAAGGCTCACGTTGATCTTGTGGTCAATGGTGGCCCCCAACTCTCTTTCATCTGTAGTGCTAGTGAACATAGCACTGCTGAGCCTATAAGGATGCTGCAGGTTTTTCCTCCCAAGGTGGAGAAGCTTGCATTTCTCAGTGTTAAACATCATCAAGTTCTTGTCTGCTCATTTGCTGAGCCTGTCCAAGTCAGCCTTTTTTGCCCTCCTGTCTTCAGGTATGGATGCTTTGCCCCAAAGTTTGGTGTCACCTGTGAACTTGGCTAGTCTGCTTCTGACTCCAGTGTCCACATCATTAATGAAGATGTTGAACAATATGAGTCCAAGGACAGAGCTTTGAGGGACCCCACTGGTCACAGGACACCATAATGATTAACTTCCATCAATTACCACTCTCTGGGTCCGACCACAAAGCCAATTTCCCAGCCAGTGGATCATGGTGGACCCAAGGCCATAGTTGGCCAGTTTTGCCAAGAGGTGATCATGGGATACCAGATCGAAGGCTTTTATGAAGTCAAGATATATGACATCAATATCTCTTCCCTTGTCCAGGTGATAGGTCACCTGGTCATAGAAGAAAATGAGATTGGTCAAGCAAGACCTACCCATAGCAAACCCGTGCTGGCTATCCCTCAGGTTGTTGGCGTCAGCCAGTCCATTAAGGATGGCCTCTTTAATAAACTTTTCTAAGACCTTCCCCGGGATAGAGTTCAGGCTGATGGGCCTGTAGTTTGCTGGATCCACCTTCCTGTCTTTCTTCAAGATAGGTACCACACTGGCCTTCTTCCAGTCTTTGGGCACTACACCAAAGTGCCATGAGTTCTCAAAGATCCGTGCCAGGGGCTGGGCTATGATGCTTGCCAACTCCTTGAGTACCTTGGGGATTTGTCAGGGCCATCTGACTTGAAGGTATCCAGCCTCTCAATGTGTTCCACATATCTGAAAAAGGACTTTTTATTGTCCTTGATACTCAAAGCTAGTTGGAGTTCAGTTGCAGCCTTGGGTTTCCTGGTTTGCTCCCTGCAGGACCAGACCAGTGCAGAATATTCCTCCTTGGAGGTGAATCCCGTCCTCCATCCTTTTGTAGGCCTTTCTTTTTAGCTTCAGGAAGTCTGCTGGATCCCAGGAGAGCCAGGAAAGTATGCTGTGCCCTCTTGCTGCCTTTCCTCCGAGATGGAATAGAATTAGCTTGTGCATTGAAGATCACTCCCTTGAGGAGCAACCACCCACTCTTCCTGAACTCCCCTCCTTCCAGGGTCATGGTCCCTTAGGGCCTCACTGACAAGCCTTCTAAGTTTGTCAAAGTCAACTTTCCTGAAGTCATGGACTTCAGTGTTGCTGACTGACTTGCCAGCTTTATGGTGGATGGTGAAGGTGATCAGCTCGTGGTTACTGTCACCCAACTTTCCATCGATCACTAGGTCACCGATTAGGTCATCCCCAGTTGCCAGTACCAGGTTGAGCAGCGCTTTACCTCTTGTTGGCCTGTAGACTTCTTGAGTCAGGTAGAGGTCATCCATGCATAATAGGAAGCTTTGTGACTGCTCAGATTTTGCTGAGTGATTCTCCCACGAGATGTCTGGGTAGTTGAAGTCACCCATGACAACCATGCTTCATAGTTTCATAGTTGGTAGGGTCTGAAGTTACTTGAGCAGATCATCAAGTCCGACCCCTTACCACAGTAGAAAAGAGTACTGGGGTCAAACAACCCCGGCAAGGTGTTCATCCAGCCTCCTTTTAAAGATCCCCAGGGTAGGAGCCAGCACCACTTCTCCTGGAAGTTGGTTCCAAATCCTAGCCACCCTGATGGTGAAGTAGCGTCTCTTAATATCTAGCTTATCTCTACCCTCTGCCAGCTTCTGACCGTTATTTCTTTTTACTTCTGGTAGTGCTTGGGGGAACAGGGACTGCCCCAGTGCCTGCTGGTGACCCCTGATCACTTTGTAAACAGCCACTAGATCCCCCCTCAGCCTTCTTTTGTGGAGACTGAGCAGGTTCAGGTCCCTTAACCTCTCCTCATAGGGTCTGCCCTGCTGCCCCTGGATCATGAATGTGGCCCTCCTCTGGACCCTCTCTATGTTGTCCACATCCCTCTTGAAGTGCGGCGCCCAGAAGTGAACCAGTGTCGCATAGAGGGGGAGGACCACCTCCTTGGACGTGCTTGAGATGCATCTGTGGCTGCATGACAAGGAATGGTTGGCCTTCCTGATCGCTTCCCTGCACTGTCGGTCCATGTTCATTTTGGCATGGTCCTGGAGCATGCGGCCTCAGCCAGTTCCCAGGGAACCTCCTGGTCAAGCTCTTGACTTTGGGTGGGAGGCCTGTAGTAGACTCCCACTACTGTGTCCTCTGTGCCATGTTCCCCACGGATTTTAACCTAGGAGGTCTCCACTATCCACTCTGGTCACCAGTATCAGCTTGCAGGGATATGTAACTTTGTACTCTCTCTACTTGCACATCATTTTTCTTTAAATATGATGCGTCAAATTGGACGCAGATGAGGCCTTACCAGTGCTGAGCAGAGTGGAAGATTTACTTCACGTGTATCTTACATAGTATAACGCTTTTTTACAATCAAGTATGGTGATTGGCCTTTTATGCAATAGTAGAACATTGACATGTTCCATGTACAATCTACTTAGTAAATCCTTCTGTGCAGTACTGCTGTGCAACCAGCCATTTTCCTCTTCATATTTATGCACATGATTATTTTAAATTAATGTTCTATGTATTTCAAACTACTTCTCCTATTTGTTAATATCATTGTGAATGTTAATCCTGTTCTCCAAAGGGTTTGCAACTTGGAGACATTCACAAATGTAGTAAGTGCACTCTCTTTATTCCATCTTCCAAATTATTAATGAAAATTGGATAGTAAGGTCGTACAACAAATCTTTGAGGCATGGATAACCATTTTGGGGTGTAGTTTGCTAACTTCCTTACATTAGCTTTCTCCAGACTAGTGATTCTCAACCAGGCTTCTACGGCATTGTTATGTGTACAAACATGATTCACAGTATAAATCCAGAAATTCTGACTTTTTCTGGTCTTTTTGAGTTCTTTACAACTCTCTTGTTAATTGAGTCTGCTGAAGCATGCTAAGTATCATGCTCCAACAATCCCAGTGTCACATGTATTTAGCATCTCTGCATTTCAAAATGGTGGTGGGGGCTACTCAGTCTGTGTGTGTGCTCCAGATACCTTTTACAAAGGAACCATGTGCTAATTAGCCCTCCCTTATCCTGACTACAATTAGGTGTTCTTGTCACAAGTCTTGGGATGTTCCAAAATTCTTCTTTGCAGATGAGGTGCAGGGCAATCTAGTCCAACTTTCCCTCACGGGTGGTGAGTCCACACTAATTGTACGTGCCAGGTGAGAGAGTAGGTGACAGATTCTGTCAGGCTGCAAGGAGGATGAGGGGAAAGGGACTTACTGGTAGGTGTCTGCTATAGACCACCCAACCAGAAGGAGAGGAGCTGGACCTCCAACTTGCTGGCCAGCTTAAGGAGGCGGCTAGGACGAGGGATGTCATTGTCATGGGGGATTTCAATTACCCGGACATCTGCTGG
>JAGPOW010000261.1:219793246-219809419 GCA_030014935.1 Caiman crocodilus | reverse complement strand
TGGTCACAAGTTACTGGAGAGCAGGTTTAGGTTGGACATTAGGAGGCACTACCTCACAGTTAGGGTGGCTAGGACGTGGAACCGGCTTCCTAGGGAAGTGGTTCTTGCTTCTACCTTGGGCGTCTTCAAGAGTAGATTGGATAGGTACTTGGCTGGGGTGCTGTGACCCTGGCACTCGTTCCTGCCATTGGCGGGGGGTCAGACTAGATGGCCTGCGCTAGGCCCCTTCTGACCCTAGGCACTATGAAACTATTCTGGGTGAATTGCGTGCACTGTTGTGGTTCACCATGACTTAAAAAGAGGTGGCAGTGAGGGGGGAACTGCGCTTAATGGGCACTACCATATGTCTTATTCAGCTGGACTATACTAACCTATTCTTGTGGTAGGTTTCCATCAGCATTTTTGGTACCAGGGGAGGCTATTGGAGCTTACTCTGGCCCCTCTGAGTGCTGTCTTGATATTATAGTACCTCCAGGCCTGGTGCTCATTCCCTCCCGGGGAATCAATTGCCTGATGTTTGTTTGTTTTTTAAAGGATACACACATACACACAGGTTCCTATTGGCAAGTTTGCTCAATGTGGGCCATGTGTTTTATAACCATGCTCAGTGTTGGCTGCATTTAGTCAACTTCAAACTGATTTTCGCAGCAGTTTAATGTTATACAGTCTATTTAGTGAGATTTCCTTGTATGAGCTTATAAGATGAGGGACTCTTCCTCCCTTTCCCTGTGCCAATTAAAAGGAAAAAAATAGTGTTTCCTATTTGAGTAAGAACAGTATTTATTTAGTTTCTATACTGCAGATAAGTCCCTTTCCTGAGGAATTTGCTTTCTAATGACCTGATCCCAAATCTGGATCTACATGGATGGACCCCTGTACCTACACATCTCCATGTTGACTTCAGTGGGGTTCTGCCTTCTGTATATTCAGTTGCAGGGTCAGTCCTGAATATTTAAAGAGCCAAAGGGTGCCAATACACGAGCAGGGAGGCTGCTTCAACATGCTAGCATTCCAGTGTGTCAGAGCATGGCATTTACTGTTGTTCAGCAGCCTCCTGCATCTCGTGTATCAGTGTGACTGTGCTTCACAATAGCAGAGGGGTGCTTTATTTAAAGCTCAAAAGAGTTCCAAGCTTGAACAAGCTTTAGGTAAAGCACTCCCACCACCATTTTGAAGCTTAGGGATTCTGATGCACAAGATATTCTGGGTGCTTTAATTAGAGTGGTTCTAGGAGCAGCTGTAATCAAAGTGCTTTTCCCTTCCCCACACTTCTGGAGCATGTGTATAAACATCCAAGGATCCCGCCTTTGCAGCTGTGAAGTGGATTTATCTTGAAAGCAAATGGGTAATATTGTTTCCATTTTATAGGTATAGTAATGGAACCAACTTTCTGAGAACTTTTGTTCTATAGTGTCTGAGCAAGTTGTTGGCAAAATCAGGACAAAAGCCTTACTACTTATCTCAATATTGTGCTGGGCTCTTGCACTTAAGAAAGAATTTATTGGTAGTGATTGCAAAATAAATAAATAAATAAATAAATTGATAAATAATTATTTATTTTGCAATCACTACCAATAAATTCTTTCTTTCTTAAAAAGGAATTTCAAATGCCTTGTGAATTTTAAAATGTTATGCATCCTATGAAATAATTTCAGAAAGCTAAACCTGTAGCCGCTTCAGGTCAGGTTCCAGTTAAGCTCTCTAGTTAGAGTTAAATCCCAAAGGCAACAGATCCTTCTGAAGTAGCTATGTAACGTTTCAGTGCCTCACTAAGAGCTCTCAATAGGAGACATTAGTAACTTTGTCCAGTGTCACTGCAGTATGCACCAGCTGGACATGTGGAGGTAACAGAGGGAGAGGTGCTTTACATCTGTAACATCTGAGAGGCTGAATGATGTACATTACAAAGGAACCTATACAACCATTTTATATGCTCATCTTGAGCTGAGTTTGCTTATGTGTAATTAAATAATATCTTGATATGGTTCCTGACCAGAGTTACACAGTGGAGTCCATAGAAAGCCTGTGATCCATAGTTATACACTGTAGATATAGGCCAGAATCCTATTCTAGTTACTAGCAACCTAAAATCAAGGTGGTTACTTGGTCAAAAAACAGTACCGTAGCAAGGGAGGGGTGAGCAGGGCAACTGGTCTGGGAGCTGAAGCAAAGTGGTCTAGCTGGGGTGGGGCGCAGGACTGAGCCATGAAGGCTTATTTGCATGGATGGGGGAAGCGAAAGGGGGGGGCGGCTCCTGCCGCTGTGTGCATCCCTGTGCAAGCATGGGTGGCGGGGTGTGTGCCCTTTGGATCTGTGCACAGGGTGACGGCGAGCTGATGTTGCGGGCTTGCCCTGGATACCAAACTTCCTTGCTACGGCACTATCAAAAACATCCCTAAAACTACAACTCACCTGAGGAGGATGATTGTAGTCTGCCTGAGGAGTCCTGTTCTTTTAGTAGGCAGCCTAATGTACCCCATGGCATGTATGTTCTGAGCTAGGAATGGTTCATAGTCCATGCTACAGCACTATCCTGGGAAGTTGGAGATGAGTGCAAGTCTCTGGTTTTTTAAATTTATCATTTAGCTATATTAGAAAGGAAATTAATAGTAATTTAGAAATATTTATTTCCAACTGTTTCTTAAGTACTATGAATTTATATTGTGATTGTTCATAAAACTACTTCTCAGAGTATATTAAGTATCATAAGGCATTTTGTGCTTGTCTGCCCAGAAACACTTTTTATGTGAATTATTTTTATCGGAGTATTTACTGATACAGTATAGCTAATCTAAGTATTAATTCATTGCTTAGGAAAAATTGACCTGATTGCTAAGCTAATGTGTAATAAATAAATAAATAAATAAAGCCAATATAAAAATTCTTACTGGGGCTCAGATCCCAGCCCATGCACATGCACATGCACACAAGATCACTTTCTTTGTTACTTGTGTATCTCAACCTTCTAAACCATAAAGAAGGTCTTATCCACATTGTTGGGGCATGACCAAGTGTAATGAACCGTTGACAGAGATAGGTGAGAAGTCATTTTTGAGCATGTATGGGGACATCAGAAATCTTTGTAAACTCAGAAGAACAAGATAAGTGCAGAGAGCCTCAGTCTTGCAAGTGCTTCATCTTTGCAAAGTTGAAGTTAAGCTCTGCATCCATGAAGCTCAAAGGTGAGAGTTGTGCAGAGGTAAGCTTCTAAATGCAAGTTCCACAGGAGTGTATAGGTGTATGTTACTTGTTCTTCATTCTTTACTTTTCCTCTTTCTCCTTTTTTGCTGGGTAAAATGTACTTTAACTGGCTGTATAGATCTTCACAGCTCAGAGACAATATAGAAATTACAGTGCTGAGACATTGGGAACCTTTTATCATTATATACATAAAAGTAGTTATGGGTAAATTCTTGGTCCTATCTGGATAGCTCACAGTTAAACTCTCCTTTTTTCTACACGATACTTTCTAAATATTTTAAATTACTTATTAGTCAGATGACTTTCCCCTATATAATCCAGTTGCCTTGGAAACTAGTGTTACATGCACGTGTAATCTCTGAAGAGGCTAAATAAAATTTACTTGCAATAATTAATTTGAAGAAGCCTTCGTCTTTTAGTGTGAGGAGGAATTGCGGGGGTGGGAATTAACCCCTGAGTTGAACAGGCCGGGGACGAAAGGGTTCAGGAACATTTCACCCTATTACGTCTTTTCCATCCTGAATAAAAAACTCCAAAGCCAATATGAAGAAAATAAATGCTTTACTTACAACTTGAACACCGTAGACACACTGCTTCAGATACCACCGTGAGGCACTTCAACACCTCGTACCCACTCCATGCCGGCAGTTCCCTTTAAATTCCATAGTAAACGCCTCAACCGAAAAAACCTCAACTACGTGTGGTCCCGCCTTTCCTTTCCTGAGCTTAGGTTTTATACTCCCCCAACGACCAATCAGCTCAGATCTTACTTTCGCGTGCTTTTCAAGCTGCATGAGCTGGGGATTTTGCTGCATGCATGCTTTGCCCGGCTGATTGGGCTGCACCCACTGTTTCCCCTTCCAGCGAGCGCGGTCTGCTGGCGTTTGGTCACTATTCATCACCAATTATTTATCACACTTAGAATACATTCAATTTAACATGTTGATCTCTCCTATGATAGAAACCTGAACACAACTTAAACTAACAAAAGAGCATGGAGCTAGTAAAATGTACCTAAACATTTCGAATCTTTTGAAAAATCTTGGAAAATCTTTTGTAGTTTGTAAAGTTCTCTTGTGAACAAGTAAAACAATGAATTCTTCAAAGTATGAGGCAGTGTGTTCATATCTGAGGTTAAAACTGCACTGCTGTTACAATCCATGTAAAGCAACTATGCCAGTAATAGAAGATTCAGAAATGTGTTGAAGTAGGATCCACCATAACAAAAATTGGGGTCAGTCCTGTAGAAGTATGGGTTTGGCTCAATTCTCACCTGGGTCATGTGGGTCATTCTTCACTTCCATGATTTCTTCACACTAGAATTTACTATACAGCAGGTAGTACGTTCTCTCATAAGTGATGCTGCCTTTGCATTTTTTTCTGTTTTTCCTTTTACTTTTCTCTTCTCTCCTTTTTTAGTAAGTTTTCTCCATTCCCTTGCCATTCTTTTCCTGTCTGTAGCCTAATTTGATAATTCCATCATTTAAATTACTTTTGCTCTTTATCCTAAATTTTAGGGAATCATTAATGTCTCAGCAAAGTATGCTGATACTAATATGTGCTTTAATAATTGAAATATAAAACCTGTCTTAAGCGATTAGTTCTGTTTTAATAGTAAAACACATTCATTTAATCTTCACAATCTAGAAAAATGAAAATTGGATGAAACCTTTCATTAACCTGAAAACAAACATATATTTTTTACCATGACTTTATTTATGGTATGGTTTATTTTTGAGTCTAATGGTTGCGGGAGTTTGATGACTAGAAACATTAAAATCTCTTTGTTAGAACAGAACATGTTCATACTTTTTCTCTCATGTGCTATGAGGTAACGAAGAAGACAGCATCCAGATATATTATGAAAAAATAATCTTTATGTTTCACTATCTTTTTTTTTTTTTTAGTAGTTCCCAGTTTTTTGGACAACTCTATGGAAAAATTAAAAATGGAATGCAAATGCTTTAAGTTAATACTGTGTTTAAGAAACTAATTCAAATTATCCATTAAAAAGTTGTAAAAGTTATTTTCTTTATAAATGGACAGCCAATAATTGCTTATAATTATTATCTTTTTCCCCTAATATGCTAATGATATTTGCATGCATCTCTTGCAGATTGATTTAGACCATTTAAAAATCTCTAAAATACATTATGAAATGCTGTTAGACCTGTTTTCCAAATCTCTAGTAACAAAGCGGCACACTAAAAGGTTTATTTAAGGCAAAATATTTCTAGAATTCTAGAGTGTTTTGTGTCTAGGAAAGCATTAAGTCTTTCAGAGACTATAGAACATGTTTGTCCTTTAGTTAAAATGGAATACAGATTCTTAGTAAGTCTGCTTATGGTTTCCTGCTGAGATCCTAAAGATTAAGGACCTAAGATTTAGACTTTGGATCTCTCAGAGAATTTTTGTAAGTCATTAGGGTTTTTTGAAGAAAGACATACACTTGTAAAGTTTCTGTGGCTGGCTAGAGCAGTGGGTCATGGCTTACTTTGAGATTTATTGCTAGAGGAAAATACGTGAATAAATTGCTTGATTTCTAGCTTTCTATTTTGTTTCTGGAAAACTAGCATGCATTTTGCTGCCTCTAAAATGAGGTCTAGAAAATGTTATACTGAAGTGAGGGCTAGAAAATGATCTTGGGATCTTAGGCTGTGTGTATATGAAACGAGAGGTATGTGTGCATGACACTTTAAAGTGGGCTAAATGCTTTTGCACTGTTTTAATGGTATCAGTGTTTGCATGCTTCAGTGGCGTATTCCACATCAGTTCCAGCTGCTGTAGGAAATTCAGCAGTGTAATGTGCCTTAAATGACTTTGGGCATTTAAGGAGTTTTAGTTTGCTGCCCCGACAGCTGCAGAGCGAAGCACCAAGCTTTGTGCAGCTCCGTGCCTCTGCAGGAAGCCTGACAGTAGCCCAGAAAAGGAGCTCCACCCAAGAAAAGTGGCAAGCCTGATCTTTTTTTTTTCTACACACATCCTTAATCCTTTATTTTTAAAGAACTAGAAAACAGTTCTAGGAGGTTTAAATTGGGATAACTCTATTAAAGGTTTTGGATCTCATCCTGTTTGCATCTGCTGGGCACATCTACATGTACTAAATGACTGCGCAGTACCCACTGGTACTGTGCAATCCTGGTAGCACATGAGTTGTTTCTAACTCTACTGCAGAGCAGCGGCGGTGGCATCACTGTTAGTACCTACCAGTGTTACGTCGCTGTAGCTTCTCCCTACGGTGATGTAGTGTCTTGTGTAGATGTGTCCAGTGACCCACCTGATCCTAAGAAAATATTATTTTCCTAAGGTATAAAAAGCTACAGTAAAAATGATAAGAGAATAAGTGGGAAGCATTTTATATTTCATCACTGGAAGTGACTTGCAAAGTGTTTATTACTGCCAACCATCCTGGCTACTGGTTTGGTCCTGCAGGATCAAACTAACGACAGAGAGGAGTTGAATACTTTCAGACTAAGTTTTGTAGCTCAGTCTGGCACAATATTACATGCAAGATCTAGATGTACAGAAGTGACAAATATGTCAGTTGCACAACTGTTGAAATAAAGCATAGCTGTTTGCATAACTAAGCCTCTCTCTGAAGAAGCTGCTTCAGACAGCTGCGCTGAAATTAGGTCTCTTTTCAGTTCTATACAGCCATTGAATCAAGGGCCTAGGTTTATGATGTAGGAACAGTTGTCCAAACAGATATAAGTACAGACTACATGCTTTGGAGAACAATTAAGAGTCTTAACAGTGTCTGTTGTTTGCTTATCTTATGGATTTTGGGTTAATCCAGCATAGGTAGTGAGGCTCTCTACTGTAAATATTTCCCTCAATTTATCCACTCATGTGATGTGCAAGACTTAATAATGAGAGAAGAAATATAACAATCTTATTAATAAGGAAATGAATTTTTTATCTTCCAGATGCCATTATCAGTGGCAGAAAAATCACCAGAGGTTTTCACTGGTGAATTTTTTTAGGTTTACCAAGATAGATTATCTTCTCTTTTTTTTTAATTAGGGAAGCTCAAGAGCATTCATCTAGCTTCCTATCATAAGCACGAATACAATGGAAAGAAAAAAATAAATGCTCAGTGACTTCAGATTATTAGCCAGTTCATCTTGCTCACATTAAAATATAGACTATTTAAAAATACTCTGTATTTGCTTTATTTAAATCTCATGCTAAATTCTGTTTTGAGGTATCTTAGTGATGGCCATAGTATGGGAAGTCAGAATTCCTCCTGCATCTCTCCATTATGATTCCTGTAGCTATTGATACCTTACATTTGAAAGGTAAATTCATCCATGGTATTGCATATGCCAGACCTCACTTTTGAAACAGATAATGTTGAAAGAAGGACTCTCACAGTATGAGAGCTAATACAGCCTCCAGAATATACACAATTCAAAACAGTAGCTCGCTTCATGCAACCTACTGCAGGGGGGTATCAAAGATAAGGCCTGCAATCCAGATCTGACATGTGGAGCCACATCATCTGGCCCCTGTTGAGCCAGTCTGGGACACTACCCACTTCTTCCCCTTCCCTTCTCATTCCCCCCTCCCCCTGCAGGGTGGAACCCCCACTTCCTCCCCATGCGTTCATGCCAGACCCAGCACCTTCAGTGGCACTTTTTCAAGCTCATCTGGGACTGCACCACACATGGCACCCATTCTAGCTGGATCAGAACATGAGCAGCATGTGGCAGAGTCTTGGACCAGTTGGAGTGGGCACTGCATGCAGCTCCGCAGTGACTGGTCAGAGCAAACACTAAATCTGGTATTTAAGGTGAGGGAAGAGGGGCGGAGATGGATGACTGGCTAAAATTTTGAAGATGTGAATCTGTCTGGGATGTAGCTGGTATATACCAGATAAGGATAACAGTGTCTCCTCAGCACCTCACTTTTCGGTCCTTTTTGACCAACTCTCATCTTAGTTATAATATCAATATCAATTTTGAAACAAGAGAATATGGATTCTCTTTAATAAGAGTATCTTAGAAACAAAAATTTTGAAGAAAACAGTTTTTGTTAGGTAGCACAGAAAAGATGATTAAATGTGTAAATAAACTCAAAGTAACAATATGCTTGCAAAGTGGGGCTGATGGAAAATGTAAAATATTTTTTGACAGACGCCCCTCCCATCTCCACAAAAAAGGAGTCTGCTTCCCGTGAGAAATTTTGACTATATATCATAAACCAGTCTTCCAACATTTCTTTTGGTTGCATTGAAAAGAGTAATCTTTCACCTGAAAAATTTTCAATTTCAAAATATTGAAGCATTCAGTTTTTGTTCAATGTCAAGATGAAGCATTTCAGGATTACCAAATAAAAAATGTTTTAGCTGGTTTTGATATTAAAAAACATTTGTTGCCTCTGGGGATTTATAGGTCAGGTGCCTCTCCCAGTCTGATTACGTTTCTAATAGTTCACAATGACCATGCAGTTCTCATGATGCATTGCAGTAAGTCAGTAGGGGGAAAATATGGTGCATCGTGGGAGGTATTTGGCCAGGGAGTTTTTGCTGATAAAACTGTTTTATCAATATTTTCCTGTATGTGGGTGAAGAAGGATTTAAACATTTATTCCTACATGCTATTCAGTGGATGTGTCTACATGTGCATTTACTGCGTGGTCAATTACTGCACAATAATTTACTGCATGGTAGATTACTGCACAGTAAGGGGTTTTTACGCTGGTGTCTACATGTACAGGTGTTACAGTATAGTGATGCTGTGTGTATGGATTGATATGGGACTAAAATTAGTCCCAAGTCAGTCCACACATGAAGGGCTACTGCGCAGTAAGACATCTACATGTGCCTTACTGCACAGTAACTGCTTACAATAAGCATGATGCAGGTAGCAAATTTACATGCAAGTTGGCATAAGTTGCCATAGTTATTGTGCAGTATGGGCACACACATAGAGACTTTCCCCGTTCTGCGCTGTAATTGTGATTACTGCACAGTAACTGTGCACATGTAGATGTGACCAGTAAGGTGGTTCTCATACTGAGCCTCCTTTCACGAAGTTCAATGTCTGAACATTTGAACAGTTAAAATGTCTACAACCATGGCTGTATCCTACCTATCTTTCTTTCCTGTCTATATCACTCCTGGTAAACAGCTGGGCTTTTAGTTTACCCTTCCTGTTGACAGGAGATAAATCCTACATAAAGTTGCAAGTGGGTTTTGGTGACTTACTGTGGGTAAACAACCATCAGTATGCAGGAGAACTTTCCAGACAGTAAGTGATTCATCATCAATGCTACAAAATGGGTGATGCTTTGGTTAATGGGATCCAGGAACAAATTGGGAAGTCTAGGAAAAGGCAAACTTGAGGAGTCTCTTTTAAGATCCTAAGGATGACTTTTTTGTCTGTAGAATCAAATGTAAACATTCCAAATTCCCTTCTTAAGGCCCAGCACAAGTTCACCAAGTCCATGTATCAGGTGACATTTTGAGATGGCTTTATCATCCTTTTAACTCTTCCAGTAACACAAATTTTGTTTCCCACTTCATTTGTCCCACATACACATCCCTCTCCCCAGGGGTGGATCAAAGAGGTGGGAGTGGGGGTGGGGTATAGTTGCACTCCCCTTTGATTTCTGCTCCACCCAGGCTTCAAAACCAACTGCCTAGGAAGGACAGTGGCATTTCTATTCAGGCAACACTGAGGGAGTCATTTAACTTCATGGCTTACTATAATCTGCCTGTTTCCTATGTCTTTTTATTTCATAGATGTAAATAATCCTGCCTCTTTTTCATTGGTCTTGATGTTCCCTTATTCAAACTGTCCTTTTTTTCTGCAATTTTGCTGTCTGTTAGCCATTGCTGGTAATGTCTGTCTTGTATTTCACAGCCCTGAAGACTGTTTTTAGCTCTAGTTAAAAATTTGAATTCAGGTGTAGTAATATTAATCCAGGTCTTGAAATGACTGACAGTGAAGTATTGGAGGTACTGTCGTGACATGCAAGATGTGTAGATTTTGTTTTATGGATCTGGATAAGAGATGTACATTTAAGTATATATTGACTATAGGACTAGTAACACAATGTCTTTTAACTTTTTTGAACGTTTTTGTATAGTGTCTTGTGATTTGTAAACTTGATATACAATCTAAAAAATTGGTGAATGTTCCAATAAAGTTATATTTGTTTTTGCTTTGATCTTAAACAGAATAATATAGTGCTAGGCTCTTAGCATATTAGTAAAGTTTCTAGTTCCTCTTTAACTAGAGAATGTTTCATGCTATATGTCATAATCAGGGATCCTGGTTTTCTCTGATTTAAAAAAAATTCCCAATTTTCAGTTAAAAAAAAAAAAAAAAAAAAAGTAACCCAAAATCCACATTTTCCCATGATTTAAATGAAACACCACTAATGTATAGATAGATATATGTAGTGGTATTTCATTTAAATAATAGGAAAATGTGGATTTGCAGTTACTTTGTTAACTGAAACTTGAGGATTTTTTTAAATCAGAGAAAACCGGGATCTCTGGTGATGATGCAGAAATACCACCTGTACCTCTTGTTCAAAATCTTAGACCTGTCCATGCTTGTACCCTTCCCCATCTTGCCTCAATTATGAAATAAAGAGAAGTAGTTAGCTTTGCTATTCTGAAGTCAGGCAGAAGGCATGGCAGGCTAGTCCTTATGTCCCAGAGAGTCGTAAGTGCTCATAGATGACATCCTGATTTGTCAGATGCTATGAATGGACTGAAATGCTGTCTTGCCTCTGTCTCAGTTATGGAATGACTAATGAACTCCAGAACCCTACATTCCATCCCTATTTTTATTCAGTTTTACTTAAAGATTCAGGGCTAAACACTGTTTCATTGTAGCACCTTCTGTCATAAAACTGGAAGAAATTACCTATATTGGTCTCATGTCAGATACCATTGCTCCTTGTACATTTCCTGGATCATCACAGCTACAACATTCCCACTCTGCATTTTGACATAACTTCCTCAAGCAATTTGAATAGGAACTTTTTACTGCATATGTATGTATGTATGTATGGATACACCCCCACATGCATATTATTTTTTGGCTGGCTGGAAACTCAAAGAATTGCTGTTATAGACAGACCTAGTTCTAGAATTCAGGCTTTAAGCAGGAAAGGATTACAATTCTCCTCTCTTGGATGATTCATATGCTGTGTCAGCTGACCATAATCTTATTTTCACGCTCTAAAAATCTAGTTTGTTTTTAATTCAAGCAACTCAGTAGCTTTTTCCTGACAAAAATCATCTTGTAAACATAAATTGAAGATTTCTTGTTTCTTTAGACCTTGTTCACAAAGGTGATTGTGTGAAAGAATTTGTCAGAACCACAAGGCATTGATTGAAAAAAGAGATATAGTATCTCTTAATTTTATAGCCCAACAAATCTGGAGGTTTTTTCACTAATTGTGAAGTAAAAGAAAATTGACTTTCTAGAAAAATACTACATCTTCACAGTAGATTTAATGGATTTATCACTGAATTTCTTATAGCTCAATAAAAATAATAATGCTGCACAATTACCTCTGCTCTCTGTAATCCTTTTTAGTGAGTAAAAATTCTAGCCTCAACATTTGAATTTCCCTTGATTTGCTAGCTTAAGCCTTTGTTCCGGTCATTTTAGTGATGGTAAAGTTAGCTGCTGTTTTTTGGCTTAGCTGTTGTGCCCTTTGGAGGTGTTAAAATGTACAATTTATTAAAAGTCTGAGCAAATGGATTTCATTTGTCTTGTACAAAAGGAATCAGAAGACTAGAAATATTTTACTGTGACACTGTCCATGCTGTTATATTTAAGGGTACGTCATTATTTTATATTATCTGAACTCCGAAGCAAGGAGATTTGGAAATGGCAAGAGGTATTAGTAACTCAGGGAAACCATGATTTAGTTGTCAATTAGTGTAAGTGATTGGAGTAATTACAATAACAGAAATGCCAATACAGATTGGTACAATCTTCAAAAAAGCAATAGAAAATAAATTACAAGCTGTCATTCTCTTTTATGTCAGAGATACTGTAGTGCTGGTGAGCTGCATTTTAGTTATGAATAGGGGAATGGTCTCATTCTTTTATTGGTGTAACAAATAGAGATTAGAGGTTACTTTTATAGGCCGTCAGACCCAAAAGGAAGTGACAATTATATATTTCTAGACTAGTACATAAGATACTCAAAAAACAAGGTATTTCCTGCATCCACAGGGAATTTACTGGTTTTTTTTGTTTTTTTTTTTAAGATAAATCAAGCAGACAGACTTGTGCTTTGATAGGGATTCCAAAGAGACCCCAGCCAGAGAAGAAACTATCGTGAAGCTAATTACCAATAATGGGGTAGTGCGAGTAATAGGGAAACTTGACTATATGGACTATGAATTATAGTATTTGACTGCTACAAAACAGAATTAGATTAAAGAATATGAGGATATTGGATTCCAGAGAACTGTTTTCTTAATGGGTATGTATGGTGCAGTTGTAGTATATATTGAAATTAGCAGAGTCAAAGAATGTTGGGGAAACCTAAAAGAAACATCATGGTAAAGGCTTGATTGTGTACAATTTCTTGGAATTGGAAAAAATAAGAATTAATGTGTCTTCCTGGGCAACTGTTCAAATATTTCAGGTAAAAATTAACCAAAAACTTTGTATTTCCTTAACTCATTTTTCCAAATTTTTTAAAACATTTTTTGCATTGTGGTCCTTCTCTGTACTTTCTCCTTTGTATGTTCCTTGGAACTAGGAGCATTTTCTTCAATGTTTGTAAAGCATCCTACAAACTGTGACACTATCAGTTCTTTTTAACAGGTTGCAGTTTTCTTTTAAAAAATGCCATTATTTTTTATATGGTGACTTCCTATATTGTTCATTTTGGCTTGTGCTCCACAAGGACTCAGTCTGAGATTAGCTACAGAGTGAAAAATAATCTATTTTCAAATCTCACATTGTGAGATTTCAGTCACTACCATAGTAGATTAAACATTGTGATTTCCCTCTTAAATTGACATCTGAGACTCAGTTTTTCAATCTTTTGGGCATGGTTATGTCTGCCAAGACCATGAAGAGAAAATGCAAAAGATATTAAATATCCATAAGTTTTATGATATTTGCAGATATGTGGCAAACTTTTTTTTTAAAAAAAAGTATATGGTCTGAGGGAGAAAGTGACTCAGCAGTTCATAATTCTCTCCCAAGCAATTGGCATTTCATCATTCCCCTCTATGCCCAGACACATAACATGTCCCCTTCCCTTCCCTTTCCCAAATGCAAGGTTCTCCACCTTGGGAGGAAAAACCGGCAGCATCCTTATAGGCTCGGCAGTGCCACATTAGCTAGCACTAAGGAAGAAAAGAGACTTGGGTCCTTATTGACCACAAGATGAACATGAACCTGCAATGCAATGTGACAGCTAGTAAAGCGACCAAAACACTGGCTTGCATCCATAGATGCTTCTCAAGGAAATCCTGGGACGTCATTCTCCCCTTGTACTCAGCCTTGGTGCAGCCACAGCTGGAGTAGTACTGCGTCCAGTTTTGGGCCCCACAATTCAAACAGGATGTGGAAAAGCTTGAGAGTCCAGAGAAGAGCCATGTGCATCATCAGAGGTCAGGAAAACAGACCTTAAGACAACAGGCTGAGATCTATGAGGCTCTTTAGCCTGGAAAAGTGCAGGCTCAGGGGTGATCTGATGGCCACCTATAAGTTTATCAAGGGTGACCACCAGTATCTGGGGGAACGTTTGTTCACCAGAACACCCCAAGGGAAGACAAGGTCAAACGGTTATAAACTACTCTAAGACCATTTCAGGCTGGACATAAGGAAGAATTTCTTTACCGTCCGAGCCCCAAAGGTCTGAAATAGCTTTCCATCGGAGGTGGTTCAAGGACCTACATTGAACACCTTCAAGAGTAAATTGGATGCTTATCTTGCTGGGATCCTATGACCCCAGTGAACTTCCTACCCTTCGGGCGGAGGTCTGGACTTGATGATCTTCCAAGTTCCTTTTCAGCCCTAATGTCTATGAAATCTATGACACTCCTAACCCTTAGCTCCAGGTGGGGGCAAAGAGCTGACTGCTTATTTCCTTATACCTGGTGACTGTTTATTCCCTATTCTTAGGCCTGGGGGTTGGGCAGCAGTGACAGAATTTCCCACACCTAAAGTCAGGCAGTGCCAGTAGTCTTTTCACTCATCGGCTCCAAGGCCATAAGTAAAGAACCATTTGGAGTATCTTGGACTATCACTCCTAATCCCTCATTCTTCAGAATACAGAAATGAGGTGCAGTGGAACTGGTAGGAGTAGCTGCGCTCTAGCCAGCTGTTAGGCAGCTATAGTAGACAAACCTCTACCTACTCCCCTTTGCTGAAAACCTAGGCTGAGGAGCAGCTTTGCTTCCCCCTGACAATAGGGAAGGATAGCTGATAGGATATAGAGTTCTTTAGAAACTTTTATACGGAGGTCTGATATCTTACAGTTGGCAGGTATACTGAGCTTGGTGAGTTCTTGTGAAGTTTCTGTGAGAGTGGGTTTCGATTCATCCACTTGTCATATTTTAAATGTGCCATTCTCTCTAGGGGATTTAAAGAATTGAATCCACCCAGCCCCCCACACAGCAGGTCAGCTCTGGCCTGTGGAGCCATGCCATCCAGCTTGTGGGGTTCCCCAAGGGCCTTAAAACTTGGCAGCAGGGGGGTGGTGGCAGCAATTGGTGCTCCCCCGTGCCAAGGTTCCAGACGCATGAGGAACCCTGCAAGCCAGGTAGTATGCTGGATCAGCATGTGGAGGTGTCCTGAGGTGTGATCCCTTGACCAAGAGGTAAGGCACTGCTTGACCTTGTACTGGCAACCGAGGACGACCTAATCAGCGACCTAACAATCGAAGGGAAGCTGGGTGACAGTGACCATGAGCTCGTCACCTTCACCATTTGCCATAAAGCTGGCAAGTCAGTCAGTAATACAGAAGTCTTCGACTTCAGGAAAGGTAACTTTGACAAGCTAAGGAGACTTGTCAGTGAGGCCCTAAAGGGTCACAACCCAAAGGGGAGGGGAGTTCAGAATGAGTGGTTGCTTCTCAAGGAAGCAATCCTGGATGCTCAAGCAAAGTCCATCCTGTCTCGGAGGAAAGGCAGCAAAAGGGCACAGCATCCCCCTTGGCTCTCCAGGGAACTGGAGAACTGGTGGACCTCCTGTGTCATAAAAGGAAGACCTACAAAGGATGGAGGACTGGAACCAAGGAGGAATACTCTACACTGGTCCGGACCTGCAGAGAGCAAACCAGGAAAGCCAAGGCTGCGATGGAACTCCAGCTAGCTACAAATATCAGACAATAAAAAGTTCTTTCTTAGATAAGTGGGGAGCTGGTGGAAAAGCAAGGGCAACATTGGACCCCTGCTAAACCAGATGGGACAACTGACAACCAATGCCCAAGAAAAAGCAAACTTGCTTAATGGGTACTTTGCATCAGTTTTGCACCAGTCCCATGAGATGCCCCTGCCCACTGTGGGCCAGGGAGGCCTGTGTGACAGAGATTCCTTGCCTTCCATCGAAGCTAACCTCATGAAGGAACACCTTGACAGGCTGGAACCCTTCAAGTAATCCGGCCCTGACGGTTTACACCCAAGGGTACTCAAGAATTTGGCAAGCATCATAGCTCAGCCCCTGGCACAGATCTTTGAGAACTCTTGGTGCTCTGGTGAAGCGTCTGAAGATTGGAAGAAGGCCAGTGTCCTGCCAATCTTCAAGAAAGGGAGGAAAGTAGATCCGGCAAACTATAGGCCCGTCAGACTCACCTGTGTCCTGGGGAAAGTCTTGGAAAAGATTATCAAAGAGGCTATCTTGAACTGAGTAGCTGATGGCAATATCCTGAGGGATACCCAGCATGGGTTTGTTGCGGGTAGGTCTTGCTTGACCAATCTCATTTCCTTTTATGACCAGTGACCTATCACCTGGACAAGGGAGAACAGATTGATGTCAT